>LR738710.1:742687323-742908858 GCA_902687465.1 Secale cereale
AGATCTCCTCGATCCTTCCGTAGTATCTGTCCTTGTCATTACCGGTGTAGGATTCCATCGTTACCCCGGAGTTTTGATAACCATCGCTCTTCATGTCCTTGGCCTCGGTGTAGAATGTGTAGCCGTTGATATCGTACGCCTCATAGGTCATCAGGTTGTGCTCGGCGCCCTGTGACAAGGCGAATATGAGTTGTTCTTCCGCGGAAGAATCATCATGTAAAGGGTACGACAGAAGCTTCTGCTTGAACCAACGCGTGAAACATGAGTTGTGCTCTTTGATTATATCTCCGTCCGTCCTCTGTTGGCCTCGGTCATTGTATGTCTTCTCAATAAAGGTTTTGTGCTGAACCACCCAAGGATCGACCACGTCTATGTGTTGTAGCGCGACTAGGTTTGCTCTTTCAAAGTCGGCGAGTCGACCCTCGAAGTCGACATGCATTTCGCGGTGACCCTCACGTCGACCCGATCCAGCGAGCCTGCCGAGGTGCCTGTTGACGGGCAGACCAACGGGGTTCTCGATGCCTAGATAATTCGTGCAGTACGAGATGCACTCTTCGGTCAGAAAGCCCCTGGCTATGCTTCCCTCTGGACGTGACATGTTGCGAACGTATCCTTTGATGACACCATTCATCCTTTCGAACGGCATCATGTTGTGCAGGAACGTCGGCCCGAGTGATGATATCGTCCATGATATGGACCAGCAGATGCACCATAACGTCGAAGAATGCGGGCGGGAAGTACATCTCAAGCTCGCATAGTATCACCACGATCTCTTCCTGTAGCCTTCTGAGTTTCCTCACGCCAACAGACTTCCGAGAGATGACGTCGAAAAAGTTGCATAGGCCAAATAGGGTTTCACGGACGTGCGCGTCCATGATACTACGGATTGCAACTGGAAGTATCTGCGTCATCAGCACGTGACAGTCGTGAGACTTCATCCCGCTCAACTTCAGCTTCGCCCGCTCTAGGTATCTGCTTATCTTCCCCGCGTAACCGTAAGGAAGTTGTACTCCTACGAGGCAGGTGAAAAACTGCTCGATCTCCTCCTGACTTAGAGTGAAGCATGCGGGAGGGTAGTCATTTCCAGTCTTCTTGGCCTTTTTGCCTTTGCGACGACTTTCCGTGTCCTGCTTCGCCTCATCATCATCATCATCATCATGATCATCATATATAGCGTGAAGCTCCTGCCTGATGCCCATTGACTTCAAGTCTGCCCTTGCTTTCAGCCCATCTTTGGTCCTCTCTGGCATGTTGAGCAGGGTACCAAGCAGACTCTCGCACACGTTCTTCGTGATATGCATTACATCAAGGCTGTGAGGCACACGGTGGATCTTCCAGTACGGCAAGTCCCAGAAAACAGACCTCGTTTTCCATACCTTCAGCAGCGGCTCTAGCGCCTTTCGCTTCTTTCCCGGCTCTGGCGCCTTTTGCTTCTTTCCCGGCAATGGGCAATCTTTCCAATTTTTCAACAGCTCGTCTATTTCCTCGCCGCTCCTCGTACGTGGGCGTCCTCGGGGTTCGGTTTCACCATCGAACAGATCCTTGCGTTTTCTCCACAGGTCATCGTCGCGAAGCCACCTTCGATGTCCCATGAACACGGTTTTCGAAGACCCGGGATCTCTATCTAGCTGGCGATACGTTGTGTCATCCATGCACCTGACGCATCCAGAAAATCCGTGGACCACCTGCCCCGCGACATATCCGTAACCAAGATAGTCGTGCACCGTCGTGAGCAGCGCGGCTCTCATAGGGAAATATTCTTTCTTTGCGGCGTCCCACGTATTGGCTGACGTTTTCCACAGCGTGTCTAGCTCCTCTTTCAGCAGCCCCAGATACAGATTGATGTCGTTCCCTGGTTGTTTCGGTCCTTCAATTAGCATACTCATGTGAATGTACTTCCTCTTCATGCACAACTAGGGGGAAGGTTGTACATCCACACAAACACAGGCCAGGTGCTATGTGTGCTTCTCTGGCTGCCAAACGGGTTGACTCCATCGGTGCTCGCGCCCAGCACGATGTTCCTTGGATCGTTCCCAAATTCTAGGTCTTCGAAGTTCAACGCTTGCCACTGGCTCGCATCCTTAGGGTGACTCAGCATCTTGTCTTTTTTATCTATCTCCGGATCATTTGCGTCATCTTCTCGCTTCTTCTCCTCCCTATCCGCGTGCCAACGCAGAAGCTTTGCTACCTTAGGGTCCGCGAAATACCGCTGCAGACGAGGAGTGATCGGAAAGTACCACACCACTTTTCGAGGAGCTTTCTTCCTCTTCTTGTATCGAGTGACGCCGCACACCGGACATATGGTAGACTCCGCGTGCTCGTCCCGATAAATGATGCAATTGTTCATGCACACATGGTATTTCACGTGCGGTAAATCCAGAGGACACACGATTTTCTTCGCCTCCTCCAAACTGGTGGGGCACTTGTTCCCCTTGGGAAGACGTTCGTGCCAGAATGACATGTTCTCGTCGAAGCATGCGTCGGTCATTTTGTGTTTTACCTTCATCTCCAGAGCCATGAGTGTTACTTTCAGGCGGGTATCCTCGGGCCTGCATCCTTCATACAATGGAGTAACCGCGTCTAACTCAAGTTGATCCATCTTGGCTTTCTCTCGGGCGGCAGCTCTTGCGTTATCGGTCTGCTTGAGAAGCAGCTCTTGAATATGAGGGTCCTGCACCCAGCCCATCGATGGTTCAGCGTCGTCTGCTCCGCCGGCATCATCATCTTCATGATCATGCCCGTCGTCTGCTCCGGCATCTTCCTCATCATCATGTCCTGCATCTTCTACATGATGACTGTGTACAGCATCACCGTCGTGATCGTCTCCTGGGGATTCTTCGTTTTCTCGCCCGCCCGAGCCGCGGTGGTTGTCTTGCTGCCCTTCCTCATTTCTTGCCCGGCCCCCATGGACGACTTCGTAGTCATCTTCATCACCTTGCCACCGATAGCCATCCATGAAACCACGCAAGAGCAGGTGGTCCCGCACCTGCCCAGAATCCGGGTCCGCAATAAGGCTCTTCAGCTTGCATCTTCGACACGGACATCTTATCTCCGTCTCGTTCTTTTGAAGCATCTCGGCCTTCGCGGACCTCAAAAACCTATTCACGATGCCTTCGGTCATCGTGCGCATCATGGTCGCCCTGCGGGGTAGAGCAAAACGATATTTTAGAACCAAGAAAAAATTTGCCATGACTTTCCCTAAAAATAGGACAAAAATGAATGCTCAATGCCAAAATTCTCACCGAAACGGAAATGAATCAACATTCCGGGGAAATATTGGCAACTATCGCATTTCAAATACCGGTACACCTCCAAACACAAACACATATGCAACACAACAAACCTATGCAACACCACAAACATACATAGATCTAGCTAGGCCATAAAAGTGCATGTGCACATTGTTGTATGGAGAACAACATAAATATAGCTTCCCCCCATACTTACCTACCAAAACAAGGTAATTTAACCACTTAATTTGAATGAATATATGGTGGAAATGAGGTGAAAAAGAGGAGGGACCCGAGAGGAGAGGAGGTGGAGAGAATGAAGAAGTGGGGGGGGGGAAGTGAGTGTGGTAGAGAGGCTGTCCAAAATATCTTGTTGCTGCCCGCATACTAATGGCGCACCAACAACAAATGCGCCATTAGTAATCAAGGTTACTAATGGTGCATTTATAGTTGGTGCGCCATTACAAGTTTTGCAAAAATAATAACATACTAATGGCGCACTGTCGCATAGTGCGCCATTACTAGTTCAAACTAGTAATGGCGCACTGATAACATACTAATGGCGCACTGTCGCATAGTGCGCCATTACTAGTTCAAACTAGTAATGGCGCACTCTGGGACAATGCGCCATTAGTAGTTTTGTAAAAAAAAGAATAAAAAATATCATAAAAAAAGAGCATTAATGGCGCACTTTACTGCAGGTGCGCCATTACTATTTACAACTAGTAATGGCGCACTATGCATGGATGCGCCATTAGTATGTTTGGACAGGCGCGCTAGTTAAAAAAAACTTCTTGATACTAATGGCGCACTCCGGGCAAGGTGCGCCATTAGTACTTCGAACTCTAATGGCGTATCTGTTGCTGGTGCGCCATTACTATATACTAATGGCGCACTGCATGTCTGATGCGCCATTAGTATCAATTCCATCTATAGCCCTTTTCCCAGTAGTGTTTGCTTGAAGAGAAAAGGGTGATGCAGCAAAGTAGAGATAAGTATTTCCCAGGTATCAATCCAGTAGGAGGTACAAGCAAGTTCCCAATATATGCACCTGCATAAACTAACAAACACTTGCACACAACGCAGGAAAGGGGTTGCCAATCCCTTCAAGGTCACGAAAAGAGAGGGATCTGACAGAGATAGAATTAAAACTAAAGTAAAAGGCAAAGCAAAGTAAACACAAAATAATTGCAGCAAGGTATTTTGGGGTTTTTGGTTTTATAGATCTGAAAATAATAGATGTAAAATAGACTCGGGGGGCATAGGTTTCACTAGAGGCTTATCTCTTGAAAGCATACGGTTGGTAAACAAATTACTGTCGAGCAATTGATAGAAAAGCGCAAAGTTATGACGATATCTAAGGCAATGATCATGAATATAGGCATCACATCCGTGGCAAGTAGACCGAAAGATTCTACATCTACTACTATTACTCCACACATCGACCGCTATCCAACATGCATCTAGAGTATTAAGTTCATAAGAACAGAGTAACGTCTTAATCAAGATGACATGATGTAGAAGGATAAACTCAATAAATATGATATAAACCCCATCTTTTTATCATTGATGGCAACAATGCAATACGTGCCTTGCTACCCCTTTTGTCACTGGGTAAGGACACCGCAAGATTGAACCCAAAACTAAGCACCTCTCCCATTACAAGAACTACCAATCTAGTTGGCCAAACCAAACCAATAATTAGAAGAGAAATACAACGATATCAAATCATGCATATAAGAATTCATAGAAGGTTCAAATAATATTCATAGATAATCTAATCATAAATCCACAATTCATCGGATCTCAACATACACACCACAAAAGAAGATTACATTGAATAGATCTCCAAGAACATCGAGGAGAACATTGTATTGAAGATCAAAGAGGGAGAAGAAGCCATCTAGCTACTAGCTATGGACCCGTAGGTCTGTGGTAAACTACTCACGCATCATCGGAAGGGCGGCAAGGTTGATGTAGAAGCCCTCCATGATCAAGTCCCCCTACGGCAAAGTATCGGAAAAGGCCTCCAAATGGGATCTCACGAGATCGAAAACCTGCAGTGGTGGAAAAGTATTTTTGTTGACGCTTTTGATGGTTGGGGGATATTTTTGAATTTATAGGCCAACGATTAGGGTTGGGGTGTCCCATGGGGCCCACAAGCTAGCGAGGGGCCTCCCCTAGGGCGCGCCCTGAGGGCTTGTTGTGGCCTCGGGACTCCTCTGACTTCCTCTCCAAGTCACATGTGTGTCTTCTGGTCCAAGAAAAATCATCGCAAAAGTTTTATTCCGTTTGGACGATATTCCTTTTCTGCGAAACTCAAAAACAAGGAAAAAATAGAAACTGGCACTCGGCTCTAGGTTAATAAGTTAGTCCCAAAAATAATATAAAATAGCATATTAATGCGTATAAAACATCAAAAATAGAATATATAATTGCATGGAACAATCAAAAATTATAGATACGCTCGAGACGTATCAGCGGTGTGAGAGGCGGTAAATGAGAGAGAGAGAGAGAGAGAGAGAGAGAGAGAGAGAGAGAGAGAGAGAGGAGAACATCCCTCACATGGCTGCAACCGAGTTTTTCAAGGTCCCGTTCCTCTTGTGCAACTTTTCTCTTGGGGAATATGAGTGTTTGTTGATGGTGTATGTGTAACAATGAGTCTAAGTATTTGTTCCCTTCATTAGCCTTGTTGCCCATTGGATTTTGTCTATGCGAGACCTTTATTTTTAATCACCCTCCAACAATTATATTTCCAACAATCATGAAAAATTTGCATGTCATTTGAAAAAATGTTGGTTAAAAGATTTTTTATAACCCATAGAAAAAACAAACATACTAGAGTTATTCAGTTTTCTGTCAAAATAACATAATTTATAATTGGAACGAATTATATCAAGTGTTGAACTAAAAAATACATCACATAACATTTACACATAAATGATGCTGATTTTTTTTATGAATCAGAAACGTAAATACTACCAAGATAAATAGGCAGAAGTAAACAAAACTAGTGAACATATTAAGGGAAAATAAAAGCAAAAGCCAAACAAATGAAAAAATCACATGAGAAAATTTAAAAGAATAACTGGATTTATCAAGGGCAACAACATAATTGCCCTTATAAACATGACGAGTCTGGATGGCGCTCATTCCCAGATTTTCGAGCACACGCAACCAAAATGGCAAAAGGTGATAATTTTGTAATTTTTTTACATGCGGTCCCTTTCTCATATGCAAAGACTATTAGCACAAACAACCACGTGGGTGATGCATGCAGATACCTTCAAGAATAGACGATGTTAGTGTTGGAAATATGTCCTAGAGGCAATAATATTGTATTATTATATTATATTTTGATGTTCATAGTTAAGAGTTTATATTTCATGTTATAACCTCTATGATCCTAGAATGTGCGATTCAGTGGAAAACTCGTATGCACGTGGAGGATGATAAACAGTAAAGAATAGGTTCCTAGTCTTGACTCTAAGACTGACTCAAGTGTTGTTGGTGATCATGTTTTCCGGATCTTGGGATATCGTTAAATGTAAAGATAGTCCTAAAAAAACATTGAGAGTATG
Organism: Secale cereale; assembly: GCA_902687465.1. Taxonomy (NCBI): domain Eukaryota; kingdom Viridiplantae; phylum Streptophyta; class Magnoliopsida; order Poales; family Poaceae; genus Secale; species Secale cereale. The sequence goes on from LR738710.1 coordinate 742,694,135, forward strand.
ACGTAGAAGAACAATCATATTGTATAGACCCAAACTTGTTTGTTATACTTTGAGATAATATTGTCTGAAACCAACTGTTATAACATGGAGTGTTAACATGTGTTTTTAGTCCTTAGACCCTGAGAGTATCATAGTCACTTCCTACCGTACGATGGACTTTGGGGTTGCTCAAATGTCATCTGTAACTAGTGATCATAATGACAACTTACTTGTTCATCAAAATGTTTGACAAGAACTAGATAGATTGATAGTGAGATTTGCTCCTCCGGCGATGAAGAGATATTTTTAGGGATCTCTTGGTGTGACAACATCCATCATCGTCTGGCCAGACACAGGACTATGTCACGGGGATGCCGGAACACATGAACGAGTAAGAAGAACAAAACATATAACGAGGATGACGGTATAGTGAGCATCTGTATGACTCAGGAGGATACCGATGCATCTCGGATTACGTAAAGTATTGCGAAGCAAAGGGAACATCACATGATAACCAAAGGTTCACTCAAATGTCATTTGTGTAATCATAGGGATCGATATGGACGTCCGTGGTTCCACTATCGGCCATTCAACGAAGGGGTTTCATTCATGTCTATGATTTACCAAACCTACGGGGTCATAATATTAAGGAAATCATGATCTACTAAGTATTAGTAGGATGAGAGTATCGAGGATTTATTTTTGGAATTGTTTCGTTAATATTCGGAATATATCCGGTAGGAACCGGAAGCGTTTCGGGGTCACCGGAAGAGTTTGGGAGTTTAGCAGGCAATACTGGATATTCCCGATAAATAATATATAGGTGGTAAATGTTTTCAATGATGTTAAATTATACATAAAAGTCTCTAGTAATCATTAGAATACTTTAATATTTAATTTAATATCAACGGGCCTTAAAAAGCCTAGTAGTGGAAGGAATATTGGACCACAATGGACCAACAGGGAGGGCTCCCCACTTTTCCAAGTAGGGAAGCCAAATTGGAGAATCCTCCCCCATGACTGGTGCACCAAACAGGGGCTTTCCATCCTTGGTGGCAGCCCCTCCTCTCCCCTCTAACCTATATATACATGAGGTGTTGGCCATTTTCTACACACAAGTTTTGGAGCCTCCTCTAGTTCCTCTAGTCTAGTTCTAGTTGATCCTAGTTGATCAACTAGAGCTTGACATAGATTCTCTAATCCCCATAATTAGAAGTCTGGTGTGGTTCTAACCCCTCTTCTAAATCTCCGGCGATGATTAGCTCTGGATGGTGAAGCGCCGCTGGATCGTGAAAGATCGTACGCTTGCAACCAAGTAGAGAGACCGTGCTTTCGGTCTTCTGTTCGATGGATCATTCGAGGGCGGTTCACGAGATGGTCACCAATAGTTTGAAGGACTCAAAGTATGATCTACATAGACTCATCTACTTACGCTGCACTCCGGAGCCGGTAACGATCGTTGATCCAAACCCTATTTGCATATTCATATTGTTCATGTGTGTTCGTAGGGTGAATTTTTTTCTACTATATTTCCAGTGGTCAACAACATGTAAAAGTTATGACAAAAATAAAAAAAATCACATTGACCAAAAATGGTATGTCAAAATAATAATTTGTTCTCATGATTGTGTTTCCCGTCACCGGATCTTCAAAACTAGATTGCACGGGCACATTTCAAGGAATATTTCTTAACAGAAACCAACTATGTTGAAATGCGAGTTCATAGTATAAACATATTTTCTCTCACAAACGGATAAGTTGGCCGGTTTGAAGAAACATATGTGCGAGAAGCAAGATTTTTCCAGGTATATAATCACTTGTAAGGATGGCAATTTTACTCATGGACATGGATACCCATGGATATCCGACCCGTATGGACAGGGTTTGGATATGCTTTTGCGCCCATGGGCGATGCCCAAACCCGACCCGATTACTCATGGGTAGGGCATGGACATAATCTTGTATCCATGGATATATCCAAACCGGTCCAATAGAATGACTTAATGGCAATATTCTGCTATCCTTACCCCCACAGTCACATGTCCCACTATAATTTCACCCATTATAATCTAAAACATTCAAAGCAAATTGCACAATCCCCACCGTAACTTTTATTAGTTGACATTCAGTCCCCGCCTTAATATTTCTTCAGCCCCCTTCTGATCCTTTTATATCGTTGTTAAATGACTCATCATTAAGTATCAGCCATGTCTCCTCTTCTTGCTTCTCCCACATCCCGAGAGATGGTCGACACTGTCAGGCGCTATCTCCATGTATGGTGGAGCACTTCAACAGCCAGCACCACTGGCCTACGACAACGCAACTCCGTATCCCCTCGGCCCCTTCGTCTTTGCTTTTTCATACGTGCATTGATGCATGGGTGCAACAGCTTATGTGCACATTGTGTTATGTCTTATGTATATGTCTTGAGAGGACCCTATGGATATCCAATGGATATGGATATCCATCGGGTTTGCACATGGACACAATTTTTCGCCCATGTTTTGTTTTTCATGGGCGGACCGAGACTATCTTCATGGATATGGATATGGATTTGATATTGTTCAACCCAATCCAAACCCGACCCTTTGCCATCCTTATACTTGAATATTCTTTAATGGTATATAATCACTGATATTTTTGAAAAGAAAAATTAGTGTGATGAAAAAACATTTTTCTGATACAGACTTGCATTTTTGTCATACTAAGTTGCTTTCTAGAAACTAGTACATGTCCTAGAAACAACACATAAGAATTATCTTACGCGTTGTTTCTAGGACTTTCCTTATAGCTTCAACCATTAATAAGCATATGGTATGGTGTAGAGGCAAGGTATGGTTTTATAGGCACTCGTATCCCTACAAACACATACACGCACACCTTATCCCTATAAGCACCTCTGAGACTGAGCCGGCATAACATCTTGAGATTGACAAAGTCATCAAAGAAGCCTCATAGCCGAACGGGAACTCTCCTCGCACTGAATGCACATCGTCGGAAATCCAAAAATAAATTCAGAAATAAATGCGAGCACAAGACTTGAACACTGGTAGGCTGGGGATACCATTGTCCACCTAATCATCCAAACATAGGTTGGTTCACAAGATATAATTGTTGCGCAAATCTAATTTTCACAACACAAATTTGTTTTTTAAAATATCAACGCACGCCCTCCGCAAAAATGCAAACATGCCTTTTTTTGTGGCCATTTTGATGAGACTGGCAACTACATCCCAACGATATACTAGAAGCTTGCTTTTAATCTAAATAATTCTCAACTTATCAGCTATTCTAGAAAAGCATATGTCTATGAGAAATTTCTTTATGATACACAAAACTGCGTTGCAGAAAATGTGTCAGAATATTTACTTGTGGGATCTAGTTTCGAAGATCATGTCTAAACTCTAAAGGGACGTATGGTGAGGACTAAATTTGATTTGGATGTTGGGTTTGAAGGTGATGCATCTTTTTAATTCCTTAATATATTTCTCCCACACACAAAAACCTTAATACATTTGCATGCCACGATTTGGCTAGGATATATTTGCATGCACTAGCACAATCTTTTTTATTCCTTAATATGTTTTTATATGCCACGTTTGCAACGAATCCAGGCAAAAAGATGGGTGTGTCTGGTGCGCGTCTATGTCTCACTTCGTGCCACACAGTTGCCCTCTTCGCCTGCAGGGAACAGAAAGTGGGCCGGCCCACTAACTACGTGATCCCATCACGCTGATGTCACACTGAGGTCTTATGCATGTTGTTTTTATTGCTTACTTTTTTATCTTTAATAAGTAATATATATATATATATATATATATTACGGAAAATTAATTTTGTTAATTTTTAGAGTGTAAATCCGTCATTTAAGAAATGTAAATGCAGTATAAAAAATTCCAATCAATTTATAGAAAATGTGTGTACCATTAAAAATATTGATAATTCATAAAATGTTCACAAATTTCTAAAAAATGTACGTGGTTTTTTAAAATGTTACAGAGTGCCTCCTGTAAATAAAAAATAATACTCCCTCCGTTCCTAAATATAAGTCTTTGGAGGGATTTCACTATGGACCACATACGGAGCAAAATGAGTGAATCTACATTCTAAAATGCATCTATATACATCCGTATGTGGTCCATAGTGAAATCTCTATAAAGACTTATATTTTGGAACGGAGGGAGTACTATGGAAAAATATATGTTACATTTCGAAAACGTTGACGCGTTTCAAACGAAAAATGTGTGACATTTTTAAATAATGTTTATCCAATGTAAAAATAATGTCTGCATAATTTTAAAAACAAGTTTCTTATCATACAAAAATGTTTCAATACGTATTTTAAAGATGTTTAACACATATTCAAAAACAAATATGTACGAAACAAATATTTGAAAAAACATTAACCAAGTATCTATTTTTTATAAATAATACTGTATTAAATTACTTTATATGTATACAAAATTATACTCCCTCCATTCCTAAATATAGGGCGTATAGTTTTTGGCAAAGAAATTAAAGAACACACGTGGAGAGAAAAATTCAGAAATTTTGGGTGAGATTAGACCTGACTAATTGATTTGAGAAAATAGAGGAGCTTGCCTGATATAAGGAAATTTAATCAAATCCCTAAAGAAAAGTTATCCAAGCGAGTGGTGCAACGCAATGCACCTTATATTTTGAATTTTTTTTCTAAAAAATCTATAGACCTTATATGATGAAATGGAAGGAGTACTATGGGTATGAAAAAAAGTAGACATCAAAGCCGATATTTGTAAACATGTATGAAAACATATTCGTAGGGTATACAAAAATAATACAATGCATATAACATGTTAAAAAAACAAAGAAACCCGACGAAAATAGGAAACTAGAAAAGGAAATAAATGGAAGAAAAGCGAAGGAAAAAAGGAAAACCATGAAGAAAAAAAAAGGAAAAGGAAATATGTAGAGCAGTGGAAACCGAAAAACATCTTGCTACAATAAAGGCCACTGCTAGGCGCCGGCGCACCGGCCCAAATTTGGGCCGATCGCACCGCAGCCCCACGATGCGTGCGCCTCGGGCCGCACGATTCAGCGCTCCTCCCCCGCACATCATCCCCTCCTTCCTCATGTCTGCCTTCTTCTCCTGCATCGTCAATCGGAAAAAGGGGAGCAACAGCCGGGCGTCGGGGAGAGAAAAGCTGCGGCGAGTGCCGGCGACCCTCATCGTATTCCCCTCGCCGGAGATGAGAGCGCTGCCGCACACGCAGGCTCGCCGCCATCGCAGACCCACCATCGGAGAAAAGCTGCGGCGAGCGCCAGAGAAAGCTTCAACCATAAAAAAGCTACAACCGGCGTAGAAGAAAAAGGTTCATCCGATGTGGAAAAAAAGCTTCAAGCGACATCAAGAAAAGATTCAACCGGTGTGAAAAAATGTTTCAATGGGAATGGGAAAAAGCTTCAGCCATGGCAGGAAAGCTTCATCTGGTGTGAAAAAAAGCTTCAAGCGGCATCAAGAAAAGATTCAACTGGTGTGAAAAATTGTTTCGATCGGAATGGGAAAAAGCTTCAACCATGGTAGAAAAGCTTCATCCGGTGTGGAAAAAGCTTCAATCGGTATGGAAAAAAGCTTCCACCATGAAGCTTTCAAAAAACGAACATTTGTAAGACCTATGGGGCGACGGTGAAAGCTGCAACGAGCGTTGATGAGAGCTACAAGCGGCTATGGAAAAAGTTTCAACGGTTGCAGCTCCGCGCGTAGTCGGCGGCAGCTCCGGTGTGGCCGGATCCGGCGAGGCAGAGCTCCGGTGGGCGGATCCAAGCAGATCTGGCCTAGGGAGAAACAGAGAAAGAATGGAGAGAGGAGAATGACGATAGGAAGAAGATAAGGATGTAAGAAGAAAAAGAAGGGGGAGGGACAGGCGTGAGCCACACAAAGAGAACGCGCGTATGCAGGGGATAGCACGCACCAGCGAGGACGCATGGCTGAGGCAGCGAAGGAACGACGCAAACTCGATTGATGCGTCGTTCCCAAACATTTACCTACAATAAAAGGGCCGATCAAGTAGAGCGCACGCCGGAGGTGAGACAGGGCCTAGTGCGTAACCCCCTCCTTGATCCTATTTGGCGCATATGTCGCTATGGAGCGACCTAGAGCGTAACCCCCTCCCTGATAGTTCGCACATATTTCGTGACTTCACGTGCGTTGTGCACCGTTTTTTTTTTCCTTTTGTTTTTTCTATTTTTTCCTTTTGTATGGGTTTTTGGTTATACTTTTTTCCTGTCTTTTCTTCTTTATTTTCCCCTTTTTTATGAATTTTATTTTCAAATTCGTGCACATTTTTTTGCTCAACAACTTAAAACAATGTCCATCAATGTAAAAAGATGTTCATCGGATTTGAAAAGTGTTCATCAAATTAAGAAAAAACATCAGAATAAGGAAATGTCCATCAATTTTCGAATTTCTTCATCAATTTAGAAAAATATCATGAAATTCAAAAAAATGAACACGGAATTTGAACTTTGTTCTTCTATTTTCAAAAAAAATTCTTGTATACAAATTATGTTCATCAAGTTAAAAAACTTTCACCAAATACAATAAACTTATCATTATTAGAAAATCATCATAACAAATGTTCATAAAGATTAAAAAATCTCATTAAAATTCAAAAAATGTTCATTTTTTGAATCATGAATTTTTTGAATTCGGGGAAGTAATTATTTGGCGAATTTGAATCAGTGATCTTTTATTAAAGTCGGAACTTTTTTTAAGTCCCAAAAAACCAGAAGGCACCTCGCCTCCACAGATCCTATTTGGCGGAGCTGGTTTCCGATGCAGGCAGACCCTATTTAACGCTCGCAAGCGTAAAAAGGTCGTGCCTTCGCTGAGGGGAGCGTCCGGTTCGCCTGTTATTCATTCGCTGCTGCTTCCTTCGCTGTTTTCTGTGGGGGTTTTCTTTCGTTTTTCTTCTGTGGTTTTTTTCTTTGGTTTTTCAATGTTTTGTCCAGTTCTCGATGATTTTTTTGTTCTTTTTACCTTTCATTCTTTTCCTTTTCGTTTATTTCTTTTTTGTTTCTTTCTTCTCATTTTTTGTTGTTCTATTTTCAAAAAAAGTTCTTGTATACAAATTATTTTCATCAAGTTAAAAAACTTTCACCAAATACAATAAACTTATCATTATTAGAAAATCATCATAACAAATGTTCATAAAAATTAAAAAATCTCATTAAAATTCAAAAAATGTTCATTTTTTGAATCATGAATTTTTTGAATTCAGGGAAGTAATTATTTGGCGAATTTGAATCAGTGATCTTTTTTTAAAGTCGGAACTTTTTTTTAAGTCCCAAAAAACCAGAAGGCACCTCGCCCCCACAGATCCTATTTGGCGGAGCTGGTTTCCGATGCAGGCAGATCCTATTTCACGCTCGCAAGCGTCAAAAGGTCGTGCCTTCGCTGAGGGGAGCGTCCGGTTCGCCTGTTATTCGTTCGCTGCTGCTTCCTTCGCTGTTTTCTGTGGGGGTTTTCTTTCGTTTTTCTTCTGTGGTTTTTTCTTTGGTTTTTCAATGTTTTGTCCAGTTCTCGATGGTTTTTTTTGTTCCTTTTACCTTTCATTCTTTTCCTTTTCGTTTATTTTCTTTTTTGTTTCTTTCTTCTCATTTTTTGTGCGTTCACCGCGTATAAGAAAAATGTTCATTGTATATTAAGACATGTTTATATTATGATAAAGTTCACCATGCTATATAAAAATGTTCATCATGTATTACAAAAATGTTCATCATACTTAATAAAATGTTCATAATATATTACAATAAAGTTCACCGTATATTATAAAAATGTTCCTCACATTTTAATAATTTTTTCAATGAATACTAAAAAAATGTTCACTGTGTGTCTGAAACAAATTCAGCGTATTTTACACAAATTCAATGTGTATTCGAAAATTATTAAATGAATACTACAAAAATGATCAATATATATTAAAAATATGTTCAGTATATATTACAAAAAAAAAAAAATCAATGTACACTAAAATTGTTCGGCGTATATAGAATTGTGTTCATGTTTTTCAGTTTTTGTTCACTTTTCTGAAAAGAAACGTGTTATAAAGGTTTGTTCACTTTTCTGAAAAGAAACGTGTTATTGTTAGAGTTGTGTCGAATATAGTGTACAAGGTAGGTTACAGTTGGACTGTGAGTAGTATTGTGTTTAGATAGGATATGGAGTCGTGTCCTAGTAGGACACTTGTATCCTAGGCCTCTCTTATATAGCGAGGGTAGACACACGATGTAACCTATGCCAACATAATAGCACAGGCACGCGGGGGAGCCGGCGGCATGTGCCGGCGCCCGGGCGGCCGGGGTGCGGTATTGTGACGGTGTCATGGGGAGGAGCGCCCATAGTCAAGCCCCGGAGATGTAGCCATAATGATGAACCTCGTTAACAAATCTCGGCGTCGTGCTCGTGTGATTGCTTGATCCTCGGTAGATCGACGGAGCACCTCGGATTTATTCTAACAAGTGGTATCAGAGCTAGGTTGTCCGAAGGTCGTTGATGGTTGTTCTAGAGGAAGTACTGAGTTTGAGATGCAGCTGTGGTTACGGCATGGTTCTCGGTGAGATCGGGAAAGAGCAATCGAAAGCAGCACTTTTGTTCGAGAACTCGGCGAGATTGGCATCCGCAGTTGCTGGGTTCGTGGCGGTTTGTCCGAGCAGAACACGTACATGCAGTGGCCACCACCAGGTGCGTGTGTAGGGCTGCAGGCAAAGGGTTGGACGTACGCGCAAAGCCGAGGCGGCTCGTGGGCATGCCTAGGGCGTAGCTGCCTGGCCTAGATGGGGCTGGTCGTGTGCGTGCTTGGTAGGCAAGGCCCTTGTGTAGCCACAAGGTGCAGGCATGCGGTGGCCCAGAAGCAGCAGCTGGCTGTGCAAGGCCCAAGGAAAGCATGCGTGTGTGCTCTGGAGAACTAGGCGCTGGTCAGCCACGTGCGCGGAGGTGAATTCCACGAGAGTTGGGATTGTGCTGGGACTGGAGGGTTGCATGCACTAGAGATTTGTTTGGCAAAAAAATGGCACAAGGGCTTAGTCAGATCGTGATGCTGCCATGGAGAAAGAAAATAGTAAAAGGAAAGGCCAGCTACAGACGTGTGATCTATCAGGAGTTTGAGCTAGTTAGCTTTGTTGATCTGATTTGGTATGTTCACACGGGAAGGCTATGTGAACTTTGCTTTGGTTTTCTTTGTTGGTATACATATTTGTGTATGGATGGTGATGGTCACGGTGATGGCTTGAGGAGTCTGGGATGTGTGTGCAGCCGGAGAAGTTTGGCTGGGTTGGACTGGACAGTCTAACGGATCGACGCGAGTCGGTTGATATAGAAGACGGTGGTGGGATCGACGATGACGACATATGAGCGTGATGCTGATGGTGAATGACTTCTAGGCGTGGAAACACGTGGTGCAGGTCCCGGGCTTGTGTGACTTCGACAAGACTATAGCGCGGGGTTGATTCAAGGTGGTGTACACACGGAGCTTGAAGTCGACAGGGCGCGGGGATGGACTGATCATCTACCATGGAGTCACGTTGAAGGTGGAGCTGGAGTCTGGAGGACTTCACTCGGTGCTGATTGAGGGGCTGCGGTGTAAGTCGACAGAGAGTCGAAGCCTATTCAGCGGGGAAAAGCGAGGGACACGTAATTCGGACTGGAGCCCAGTGGTCTGATGGAAGCGTGAAACTCGTCATCAGTCGGCGATGATCGATGGTACTCTGCAGTGAGGGTTGAGTTGTGTGGTTTCACTACCCTTGAGACTCGACCGGGACAGCGGAGGCTCGACGCGGTAATAGCGGCGAGGCATGCGGTATGCACGGGACATGGAGACAGGCCAGGGCTCTGGTGGTCATAGATGTGGTGAGACAACTGCGAATTTGGCTCGGGATGACTACAAGCAACGGTGAAATTCCTTCATGTTTCAGACAGGCGGTCGAGAAAGGAGCAGTGATGTTGAGTTCAGGTAACTCTTATGTGTGACACCCAATATGTGAGTTGTTCACTTTCACGCAGGTCAGTTATCGATGTGTGATGGCGTTGGACTGATACTCTGGAAGTTGGGAGCACGAACTAGAGTAAAGTGGAACTTAATTTTTGCTCGAGTGTTGACCACGGTCAAGAAAATAAGGGATTACAAGTTGCAGGTGGAGTCATATGGAGTCTTTGGAGTAGCAGCGGTACTCATAGGATAAGCTCAAGTCCAATGTACACGGAAGTTTGACGCATTGACGAATTCAAGGTGGTGAAGAATATTCGCCAAGGTGGAGTTTGTTAGAGTTGTGTCGAATATAGTGTACAAGGTAGGTTACAGTTGGACTGTGAGTAGTATTGTGTTTAGATAGGATATGAAGTCGTGTCCTAGTAGGACACTTGTATCCTAGGCCTCTCTTATATAGCGAGGGTAGACACACGATGTAACCTATGCCAACATAATAGCACAGGCACGCGGGGGAGCCGGCGGCGTGTGCCGGCGCCCGGGCGGCCGGGGTGCGGTATTGTGACGGTGTCACGGGGAGGAGCGCCCGTAGTCAAGCCCCGGGGATGTAGCCATAATGATGAATCTCGTTAACAAATCTCGGCGTCGTGCTCGTGTGATTGCTTGATCCTCGGTAGATCGACGGAGCACCTCGGATTTATTCTAACAGTTATAAAGGTTTGTTCTAATTTTGAAATATGTTCACATTTTCAAATATTATTCGCCTTTATTTAGAAAGATTGTTCACACCTTTGCAAGAAATATTGGAAAAAATCAGGGGGAAAACGGATCCACCATTACTCGTTAGTACTTATAACTTGGTGCTGCAATTAAGCCGACCACGGTTGCTACCTCAACTGGCTCCTGGCGGTGTGTCCTGCCTTTAGCGAAACTTAATGTTTTCCTGATTCCTGAAGGTTCAGATACGACGCCTGCTAACGGGCTGGCCCGTTTTGCGTGCCCTTTACCGGAAGGTCATCATATCGACGCTCGTCGAGCAGAGACTCTCTCCGATGCACGGGTCACCGAACATGATGTCCCTTGGCAGTGTGTATGCCCGAATCCTATTTGGCGCCCTCAGTGCCGAATACCTGGGAGGATCCGAACCCGCGCTGTAGGGGTTCAGCGTGCAACGTGATAACCACTCCGCCACTCAACGTTTTGTGAATAAGTATATTTTCTTACGACATTTGTTCTTTCTTTTCTTTCTTTTTCTTTTTCTGCCTTTCTATTCTTTTTCTTTTTCTTTTTTCCTTTTTCTAATTCGTAAAGTTCACCAGATTTCATGAACTTTCTTTCAACTTCGATGAACTTTTTCCAAAATTCGATGAACTATTTTTCATGTTCGATGAACTTTTGTCCAAATTCGATGAAGTTTTTTCAAATGCAGTGAACTTTCCTTCAAATTCGATGAACTTTTTTTTTTCTAATTCAGTGAACTTTTTTGCAAATGCGATGAACTTTTTTCATATTTGATGAACTCATTTTTAAGTCGATGAACTTTTTTTAAAATTTGATGAACTTTTTTCAATTGGATGAACTTTTTTTTAAGGCGAAGAACTGTTTTTTAAAAATTTGATGAACTTTTTTTCAAATTTGTGATTTTTTTTGGCAATTCATGTTTTTTTCCTTCCGAACGGCCAGCACAAATACAGCCGAAAAGAAAAATAAATGCGAGATGGTTTGATCGAGCGAAGAAAGGCGAGCGGAAGGGAAGCGAGGGCGTGACGGGTTAATGGGCCAGCCCACGGAGGGGGGGGGGCGCGTGGGCGCCGGTTCCTCGCTGTGGCGCTGAAGGCGCCGTCTCGTGTGTATGTGTGTCTGCTCGCACACGCACCATAGCATTCGGCCATAAATATTGTAAAGTTGTAATGGGCTGGGCCAGTCGCGGGAAGGGAGAATATAGTGGGCTCTGGGAGATGAAATTTGTTTCTTTTAGGGAAAGCTGGTTCAAAGCAAAAATGCTAGACATACAGTCTTTTACAAGCTCCTTCCAAACTTTGTAAACATAAAACATCCCTCCCGCCCGTGTAATCCCATCATCCTGTAACCCTCCTGTACGTGTGGCAAACCTCGGTTCAAACATCACACACCACCTCCACCTAGCTTGTTTGGAAGTCCCGCTGAAAAAACCTCGACCTATCTTAGGAAAAACACATTTCTGGACCCTACTATCAGTGTTCGAGATTGAAGCGACGCTACACCCACCGATCACCTAAGCTGCACATCCACTGTTTTACCAGGGCCTAAGCAACCTGCCCTTACTAGTAATAATCTGTCAGTTAGGCAGGCAATCAAATCCATAATGCCACGACCTGATATGTTTGGCCACACGTAAATGAACATCAGTTAGAGGCTGCCCCACAAGATAAGGTAAAGACTTTCCCGCACGACAACCAAACTGTTTTCCTATCTTTTCCGGACAGCTTGCACTAGCGCGTGCATCCATGAAAAGTCATTACCGATGCCGACTTATCCTGACGAGGGCGTAGTCCAATCTAAATCTAATGACTAAAGTAGATGCAGCCCGTACGGGCTCTGAAATCCAAAGTTGCAAGCTGGATAAAGCGGGATCTGGCGCACCGACAGGGAGAATCTACTCCTACTGTTGTTACTTGCAAAGCAAACTTGCTCCGATAAGGACGAGGTCGTCGTGGAAGCTCATACGGGCACGTACTCCATCATCAGTGCTGCTGCATCGATATCACATGAGTGTAGGCTTTCGGGTGTGCGCCGACACACAGGCAGGGAGAGAGAGATTTGGTGCTTAGCTGAATGCTCAATACTGGAGTTGGAAGCGAAGATGCTAGTACGATAAAATATGTAGAGCATCTTACACGTATTAGGGTTCCAAGTATATACTACTAGTACTATCCAGCTCGATCGTACTCCATATCATACCGCCGTATTTCGAACAGCACATACCATATTTTCGAGCAGCATTTGGTCTGCACCAACAAACATGGCCCTCCCGTTCGCGATCGAAATCCACCAGGGTTTTCAAGTAGGAGTAATTTACACGCGCCCGGGGGCAGCGCCGAGACAAGGTCACTTTCTGATCGCCGTTGGTGGCGCCTTATCCGATGGGTGACCGGTGCGGGCAGGGCACCAGACGACGGCAACCCAGGTGGGTGGGCGGCCAGCTCTCCGGCTCCGGGGCAACCCGCCAGGCTCGGCCCGGCCGGCCACGTACGGTCGCTGTCCCCGCCGGCTGATCCTGCGTCACTAGCGCGCAAGCTCACTCCCCGCTGCCCGTCTCAGCCCCCTGCCCGGCACCTGCCCGACCATCTGATGCGTGCGTGTGTGGCCGTGGTTAGAGCTACCGCTACCGGCCCTCCTTGCATCGTTCGGGGATTCCATGCACGGGATAACCGACAGGTCCGATCGTGTTGTACTTCGGGCACGGTAGGGGGGCGCCTCCCCGTCGCTGGGAGGGCCAGCCGCAGTGGGTGCCAGCCAAGGGTGAAGGGTCCAGATAATGGCGCGCGGGTACGTGCCGTTGGCGGCATCCGCCACGAACCACGATCCATGTGGGCGTATCTCGGCGAGCGATCTGCAGGCTGTGCGGGCGTCCTTGAATATACTTGCGTACCGTCCGGCCTCCGGCAGCATGAACATGCCATGTTATTCGGAATTCCCAGAGCTTTGAGGTTCAATCAGAAAATTCGTGATAGAGTACAGCTGGGCCGGATTTTGTAGATGCTCGCTGCTCAACTTGAATTACTTGGAAGCCTTGCTGCTCATCCCATCCCAGGCCAGAAGGTTGATACCCCTAAAAAAAGGCCAGAAGGTTGATCAGTTCCATACAGGTAGATAGTATCATAGTAACACCATCTATCAACGTCTCGGGTCACATCGTGCATGGGCTGCACGCACGGGCGCCACTATTATTAAACAATCGCGGGACGGCGCATCGGGTTAGGTGGCATGTTTAGTGGTGACGTCCGGCCAAGACGCTGTGGGACAGCGAAGCTCTCGGGGACAAAATGAAGCCAGAACTGCCAGGCTCAAGTTAATCGCTTAATCAGCGTTAACACAAACACAAAGGAGTGGCCTGATTTTCTTTTACACGCATCGGTTTCTATGTAGAGTCGTCATACGCCGATCGATTGTATCGTTCTTGGAGAAGCACCGTCGTTTTTCTCACTCTCAGAAGATGACATCATGTTTCTAAAAAACAAAGATGACAAAACGGCAGCATGATGCTACAAATTTGTCACCACTACTAGTATATACAACATGCCAACGTTTAAGTTAACTGAGCCATGCAGGCCTTCAGTAAATATAAATTATTGATTGAGCTCGTCGTTAGCACTGCATATCTTGAAATTTATTCACGGAAATGGAATAATCAAAATCCAAAAAAAGATGCCCCTGGATCCTAAGAATCCATTTTGCAATCAAGGTACATGTGTATATACTAATTGCGGTGGTTGATTTGCTTATAATGTAGTACACGAAAGAAGATTGCCACGATCTGATTTCATGTGCCACCACGAACAAACAATTTGTCTGTTGTGTAGAAGGATCAAGGAGAATCCCAAAGCCAGTGAAACCTAGCTTAGTTATTCGTCCAGGGCAATGTTGTCCTTTAAACTACCCCATCGTTTTTCTTTACTCTGGATAATAGCTTTAGGATTTGTCTATGTCACATCTAGATATGAGATATTATCTCACATCTAACTCTCCCATCCTTAGACTCTCTCATCCTTGATTTTTTTTTAAATCACCCATGGATTTTCTTTTTTTGTGTCTAAAGGTGAGGGAGTTAGATGCGAGATAATATCTTACATCTAGATGTGAAATAGCAAACCTGATAGCTTTATCTTAAACCAAATCTTGTAAGTTTATCCGTATTTCACATATACAATGTCAAATTATACCACTGTATCCGTCACTGAATATATTTCCACAGAATATATTTTTGTTATTATAAATATTCATTTTGGTATCTATAAACTTGGTCAAATTTAATAAATATTGACTTAGTACAAAGCTAATATGCAGAGTAAATAAAAACAAAGTGTTGGTAAATAATTCCGGTGGTAATCTTGATGGGATGTCACATGTAGTAGGATGCGAGGATGAGATTCACACACGGCAGTTTACCCATGTTCGACCCCTCGTGGTCAAGGTAATACCCTACTCCTACTAGATGTACATTGATCATCCAGCATTGTATGAGAACTAGAGTATGGTGTACAATGAAAAGATCGCTAGGATCACGCGGGTATGGGATTAAATGCCCACAGTTGAGCCCAAAGCCTTGCCTTATATAGTGGGCAAGGCTAGGGTTTACATAATTCTTGGGCCGGTTACTGTCGGGTAAGATCCTCTGAGATCCCTGGGAAGGTTTCCTTGTGCGTCAAGTGAGTGAATTGCAGAAAACATCGACATTGAAGGCTAGGGTTGCAGAAACCACAATTCTACAGTTTTGTGCAAAAACCACTAATTCCGAGGCTATTTTTTTTTGCAAAAAACACTAGTTGACTGCTTAGACCGTTTTGAGCATGATTATGACACATGGGTCCCATAAATGATGACGTGGCATAACGGTTCGAGTTAGACATCGTTAGATGAGGTTTTTTTTATTTACAAAATAGTCCTCGTAGTTTTGCAGGGACAACCTTCATTCACAAACAAAAAAGCAATCAGGCCCAGCCAGGCCGACAGAGCATGTGACGCCCGAAGACCGACGTCCCAGAAGATCCCAGAAGATTCCCGAAGATTCCAGATGTTCCGGGTTGCCCGTGTGTTTCTTTTGTGCTTGTGTTTTATTTTTTTCGCATTGCATCATGTCATCATGCCTTCATGTCATATTTATTTTTGCATCTCAACCTAAATAAATTGTGTGGACCTTCGGTCCATTTAAATCGAGGGAAGATGTCTTCCCTTTATAACATATAAAAGCCTCTCAATATTTATGGAGCTATATTAATAAATATTCCATTGCTTCGGAATCACCGTAACACACTTGCATATTTTCTTCATGCCTTTTTCACCTCGAGTTTCTCCATCCAAACCTCCCCTATATTCTTTTCTCAATGATCGAGGCTCCTCCAAAATCTAGACTCCTTTTATTGCAAGCTAAATGTTTTAGTTTGCACTTCCCTTGTTGTTGGAACTATTTTTGTGGGGTCGGAAGTATTCCATAAAGCCTTTCAAAATTGTTCCATATTTTATTCCTTGTTCGTGGCCTCCTTTCTTATTTTTTTTGCTCTCTCTCTATTTTTTTTACTGCTAAAGAATTAGAGAAAGAGCTAGGCTGCAGGGCCAGCCGCACCTGCTCTTCTCCTCAGCCTCCTGGCCCATCTCTTCCTCCCAGCGCCCTCACCTCTCCTCCCAGGCCTCTGGCCCATTTGGCCCAACTCCCCATCCAACCCTAGCAGCCCGACCCCAACTCCTCATCGCTCTCTCCTCCTCCCACCGACCGCCGCCACCCTCTCGTTCCCCTCGAGCCTTCCCTCTGCCCGATCTCTACCCCGCACCCGATCTCCCCTTCTGCCTCGTCCCGCACCCCTTGTTTTCCTCTCTCCCTCGCCCTTTCTTCCCCAGCGCCCGACCGCCCCGGCCTCTCGCCTTCTGGCCCCGGCGCCCGCTCCCTCGAGGCCGAGCTCCCGCAGCGCCCCAGGCCCGAGCGGCGCCCGTTCTGCTTCGATTCCCCAGCGCCAGTACCTCGAGCACCCCTTCCTTCCGTGCTCATGGCGCCGCCGGCCGTCGTCCTCGCCAGCGCCGCCGCGCCTCTTCTCCAGGGAGCCGGACGCCACCCTCTCCCTCTCGTCTCCCCTCGCCACCATCGCTTCCCGAGCCCTCAGGTCCTCCAGCGCGCCCGCGCCATGGTGCCGTCCGCCAGCGCCCCGAGGCCTCGTTCCCGGCCTCCCCGTCGTTTTCCCTACGCGCCAGCAACGGCCGCCCAAACCCGGAGCCGCGCCCGTGCCAACCTTCGCCGAGCAGCTTCCCAGCTCGTGCCTGCTGCCTCTTCGTCCTCCAGGCCAGGAGCTGCGCCAAGGCTGCCTCCTCTCGCCTCGCCTTCTGCGTCCAGGCGCCAAGGCAGCCGCGCGACCTTTCGGCCAGGTCTGCGCACGCCCCCCCTGTCGGCCTTCTCCCGCGCGGGGCGACGCCCGGCCCCTGTCCCGTCGACCTCCAGGAGCTGCAGCAACATCGTAGGGGCCGTCCGGCCCTGCCTCCTTCCGCAGCGCCCCTGCAAGCTCCGGCCTCCATCGCCTCTTCGCCGTGCAAGCCTCTACTTCGTCGCCGAGACCGCAGCTTTTCCCTTGGTTTTTGTTGTATTGTTGCTGTTAATGTTAATCTCAGATAATCATGGAGCAGCAAGTATAACTACTTTTGGGCCCGAACAACTACCGTCGCCAAGACCCAACGCAACAAGTTCCATGACACGTGACATGACCGCTACGAGCCTCGAGTACAACTACACGATGGCGTGTCAAGTACCCCTACGATCGCGAAGTAACAAGTACCTCTACGTACGCACCCGAACATCTACGGAAAAACGACCAAGTTCCACTACTTCCCACGACGACCACGTGTACAACTACGATGCCGAGACCACAACCTTTTGACAAGTACCACGACGACCGAACGAGACGATGACAAGTACATCTACGAACGGGAACGTTTACCGTCGCTCGACGACCGCGAGTACCACTACCGTCGCCGTGAACGTCTACCGTCGCCGAAGACCCGTGAACAACTACTTCCTCTTCGGAAACGAGAACGACTCCTTCCTCTACGATCTCGAACCGCCCCGAAACGAGCGCTTCAAAGGTATAACCCCGAGACGTGACCCGTGTGATGCTTGTGTTGTTTGAAATGTCTCCCTTGTGTGCTCCGTGCCCGTTCCACCTTTGTCATGTTCCTCGGTTGCCTCGTCACCGACTCGTGGGAACCCGGTAACGGGATCAACCCACTTCCATCTTGTTCGACTTGCTCACGTCGATTCTTTCCTTTTGCACCGGACTCGCAACGAGTTACGGGAACTGATATGATGCCGTTGCATCATTTTCGGATCATTGCCGTGGCACCTTTTTCCTTCCACCGCGGTGACAATACTTCTTGTCTCTTTTAAGTCAACCTTTTAATAATTGCATAAACTTGATCATGTCATCCGCATCATATTAACAACATTAATATGTGTGAATTGTTGTTTGCTTATAATTATTAAACATGCTCATGGGGATTTTCCGGATATGTTGTTGTTATTTCCGGCCTCATTTAAAATGCCTAAATAGTGTAGTTTCTTTATGCTTCACCTCTTGCCATGTTAACCAACATTTAATCTTGTCTTGTAAATAACGAGAGTCAACTAAATAATTAATATGTGGTGTTTCGTCAATATGCAACTCGTTGCATATTGAGCTCCACTTAACTTGTAGTGTTGTTTGTGCACTTTGCCATGCCATGCATATTTAAACCGGACATGCATCATTCTTGTATGTGCATCGTATGCCATGTTTATGCTTGTGTGTTTACCGTGTTGTTTCTTTCTTTCCGGTTGCTTTCTTGTTAGCTTCGGTTTCGTTCCGGAGTTGTGAGGATTCTCTCGTCTGTGTTGCTTCGTCTACTTCGTGGACTTGTTCTTCTCCCTTGTGGAATCCCAGGCAAGATGACCGCACCCGGATACCATTACTATTTTTGCCTCTTGCTAGAAGTCTCGATCTATAGTTTTGCCTCGATGCCCATGTTTTCCTGTCAGCCTCCTACTTGTAACCATTGCCTTGTTTAACCACCCTACCTATGCAAACCGTTGCTTGGCTAAGTACGCTTCGCTCAGCCCCTCTTATAGCATTGCTAGTTGTAGGTGAAGATTGAAGATGCTTGCTTCATGTTGAAGTTTGGTTGGGTTATATCACACTATATAAATGCTTAAATGAAATCATCTATATACTGGCAAGGGTGGAAGGCTAAGCCTTTTGCTTGGTGATTTGTTCCACTCATGTCGTTAGGAACCGTATAAACCGGTGTTATGTTCCTTGATTATGCGTTCCTAACACGGTTGGGGTGTATGGGACCCCCTTGATAAACCGCTAAGTGCTAAGTCTTTTCCAGCAAGTCCCAACATTGGTACTATTTGCCTAATAACTAATAAAAACTTGCATGTGGACTAGCTATCCCTTTTATTTAATTCAACCCCCCGGGCCAGTGCTCCACATGAGTGTTGGTCCGAACTGGGCAACCTGCGGGGCCACCTCGAGGAAACTCAAGGTCTGGTAAAAACCCGTAGCTTGTCCCATCCGGTCGTGGCCTGAGACGAGATACGCGCGGCTACTATCAGGGTGTCGGCACGCCGGGAGGATTTGCTGGATTAGCCTTACCTTAGTTCGGTTTAACTCGAGCACGGGATTCCGAGAATACTCGGGTCTTCCCACCTATGGAGTTGCGACTCCGCGGATCGTGGGCTTGTAATGGGTCAAGTTGGAACACCCCTGCAGGGTTTGAACTTTCGAAAGCCGTGCCCGCGGTTATGTGGCAGATGGGAGCTTGTTAATATCCGGTTGTAGATAACTTGACACAATGCTTCTAATACACTACCAGCGTGTGTACCGTGACTGTCAATTTCCGAATAGGGATTCGGGAGTTGAACACGGTGGGGTTATGTTTGACCGGCTTTAGTTAGGATCACTTCGTGATCATCTCTCGACCGAGGCTTTCTCTTCTCGCTCTCTTTTACGTAAGTTAGTGCTAGTTGCTGCTGCAGACTCTTGTTGTTCCTTCACCTCTTATTCTTTTCTTCAGCCTTGTCCTCACCCAAGGCTTAAATAGTCATGTTACCCGGGAACGGGATTGCTGAGTCCTCTGTGGCTCACAGTTACTTCACCACACCAGATGCAGGTTCAGCCGAGTTTGATGTAGGAGCTGGATCAGTTCTTCACCCGGGAGTCCGATGAAGATCGTGGCCGTTTGCTTGTGACGTTTCGATGTTCAGTAGTGGTTTCTACTAGGATTCGATCCTGACCTGTGGCTTTATGTTGTTTTGGTATCTTTCTTTTGGATCTTCACCCGTAGTCGGGTTGTGATGTTTTGGATGATGTATTTCTTATGGAATGTATTGTGTGAAGTGGCGAGTGTAAGCCAACTATCTCCTTTTGCAATTTAATCCCTCTTTTACATGAGTCGTGCAAAGATACCAAACTTGAGATCATTCTAGGATGGGCTTATACCTTTAAGTCGTGCCTCGACACGTAGGAGGTATAGTCCCATCCTGGGCATTACAAGTTTGGTGGGAGAAGTTGTCATTTTCTTCTCCATTCTTTTCTTTCTTGGATCTATATGCTATTCTTTCATTCCGGAGGCTTTCTGATGTTGCTCTCTCCAAACCATCATCTCGTTTTTATCGAGATCATGTTCTTTCCCTTGCTTATCATTTAACCGGAGTGTTGTATTGTTCATTCTAGTTCCGTCATCCTTTCATGTTTTGCCTCTCTTTTTAACCGGAGCGCTATCTGAATCCTTCTTACCCCCTTGTGCCATTCTTTTAATTGTTTCGGAGGCAATATGTTGTTGTTTTCATCAAGTATCTTCCCAACTTGCCTAGTTCTTGTTAATTCCTTCCATTTTCAAACGGAGTGTTGTCCAAATTCTGTCATTCTTATTCCTTGGCTACACCGTTGCAGTTTCATATTCTTTTGATTCGTAAGCTCTTGTTTCATGTCTTTCAACCTTCAAGGTTCTCATAATGCTCCTTGTTCCATTTTCTAACGGAGTGTTTTCATCTTCGTTCATCTCCATTGTACTCTTATTCAACTTGTTCAACCTCTCAAGGTTCTTTGGTTTCACTCGTCTGTCGAAGAAGCAACTTTGTTTTACCTCTTCCTCTTCCTCTTCCGTTTTTACCCGGTGATATCTCTAGGATCTCGGGTCGAGATCTTCTGTTAGTGTGGGAGAGTTGTGACGCCCGAAGACCGACGTCCCAGAAGATCCCAGAAGATTCCCGAAGATTCCAGATGTTCCGGGTTGCCCGTGTGTTTCTTTTGTGCTTGTGTTTTATTTTTTCGCATTGCATCATGTCATCATGCCTTCATGTCATATTTATTTTTGCATCTCAACCTAAATAAATTGTGTGGACCTTCGGTCCATTTAAATCGAGGGAAGATGTCTTCTCTTTATAACATATAAAAGCCTCTCAATATTTATGGAGCTATATTAATAAATATTCCATTGCTTCGGAATCACCGTAACACACTTGCATATTTTCTTCATGCCTTTTTCACCTCGAGTTTCTCCATCCAAACCTCCCCTATATTCTTTTCTCAATTATCGAGGCTCCTCCAAAATCTAGACTCCTTTTATTGCAAGCTAAATGTTTTAGTTTGCACTTCCCTAGTTGTTGGAACTATTTTTGTGGGGTCGGAAGTATTCCATAAAGCCTTTCAAAATTGTTCCATATTTTATTCCTTGTTCGTGGCCTCCTTTCTTATTTTTTTTGCTCTCTCTCTATTTTTTTTACTGCTAAAGAATTAGAGAAAGAGCTAGGCTGCAGGGCCAGCCGCACCTGCTCTTCTCCTCAGCCTCTTGGCCCATCTCTTCCTCCCAGCGCCCTCACCTCTCCTCCCAGGCCTCTGGCCCATTTGGCCCAACTCCCCATCCAACCCTAGCAGCCCGACCCCAACTCCTCATCGCTCTCTCCTCCTCCCACCGACCGCCGCCACCCTCTCGTTCCCCTCGAGCCTTCCCTCTGCCCGATCTCTACCCCGCACCCGATCTCCCCTTCTGCCTCGTCCCGCACCCCTCGTTTCCCTCTCTCCCTCGCCCTTTCTTCCCCAGCGCCCGACCGCCCCGGCCTCTCGCCTTCTGGCCCCGGCGCCCGCTCCCTCGAGGCCGAGCTCCCGCAGCGCCCCAGGCCCGAGCGGCGCCCGTTCTGCTTCGATTCCCCAGCGCCAGTACCTCGAGCGCCCCTTCCTTCCGTGCTCATGGCGCCGCCGGCCGTCGTCCTCGCCAGTGCCGCCGCGCCTCTTCTCCAGGGAGCCGGACGCCACCCTCTCCCTCTCGTCTCCCCTCGCCACCATCGCTTCCCGAGCCCTCAGGTCCTCCAGCGCGCCCGCGCCATGGTGCCGTCCGCCAGCGCCCCGAGGCCTCGTTCCCGGCCTCCCCGTCGTTTTCCCTACGCGCCAGCAACGGCCGCCCAAACCCGGAGCCGCGCCCGTGCCAACCTTCGCCGAGCAGCTTCCCAGCTCGTGCCTGCTGCCTCTTCGTCCTCCAGGCCAGGAGCTGCGCCAAGGCTGCCTCCTCTCGCCTCGCCTTCTGCGTCCAGGCGCCAAGGCAGCCGCGCGACCTTTCGGCCAGGTCTGCGCACGCCCCCCCTGTCGGCCTTCTCCCGCGCGGGGCGACGCCCGGCCCCTGTCCCGTCGACCTCCAGGAGCTGCAGCAACACCGTAGGGGCCGTCCGGCCCTGCCTCCTTCCGCAGCGCCCCTGCAAGCTCCGGCCTCCATCGCCTCTTCGTTGTGCAAGCCTCTACTTCGTCGCCGAGACCGCAGCTTTTCCCTTGGTTTTTGTTGTATTGTTGCTGTTAATGTTAATCTCAGATAATCATGGAGCAGCAAGTATAACTACTTTTGGGCCCGAACAACTACCGTCGCCAAGACCCGACGCAACAAGTTCCACGACACGTGACATGACCGCTACGAGCCTCGAGTACGACTACACGATGGCGTGTCAAGTACCCCTACGATCGCGAAGTAACAAGTACCTCTACGTACGCACCCGAACATCTACGGAAAAACGACCAAGTTCCACTACTTCCCACGACGGCCACGTGTACAACTACGATGCCGAGACCACAACCTTTTGACAAGTACCACGACGACCGAACAAGACGATGACAAGTACATCTACGAACGGGAACGTCTACCGTCGCTCGACGACCGCGAGTACCACTACCATCGCCGTGAACGTCTACCGTCGCCGAAGACCCGTGAACAACTACTTCCTCTTCGGAAACGAGAACGACTCCTTCCTCTACGATCTCGAACCGCCCCGAAACGAGCGCTTCAAAGGTATAACCCCGAGACATGACCCGTGTGATGCTTGTGTTGTTTGAAATGTCTCCCTTGTGTGCTCCGTGCCCGTTCCACCTTTGTCATGTTCCTCGGTTGCCTCGTCACCGACTCGTGGGAACCCGGTAACGGGATCAACCCACTTCCATCTTGTTCGACTTGCTCACGTCGATTCTTTCCTTTTGCACCGGACTCGCAACGAGTTACGGGAACCGATATGATGCCGTTGCATCATTTTCGGATCATTGCCGTGGCACCTTTTTCCTTCCACCGCGGTGACAATACTTCTTGTCTCTTTTAAGTCAACCTTTTAATAATTGCATAAACTTGATCATGTCATCCGCATCATATTAACAACATTAATATGTGTGAATTGTTGTTTGCTTATAATTATTAAACATGCTCATGGGGATTTTCCGGATATGTTGTTGTTATTTCCGGCCTCATTTAAAATGCCTAAATAGTGTAGTTTCTTTATGCTTCACCTCTTGCCATGTTAACCAACATTTAATCTTGTCTTGTAAATAACGAGAGTCAACTAAATAATTAATATGTGGTGTTTCGTCAATATGCAACTCGTTGCATATTGAGCTCCACTTAACTTGTAGTGTTGTTTGTGCACTTTGCCATGCCATGCATATTTAAACCGGACATGCATCATTCTTGTATGTGCATCGTATGCCATGTTTATGCTTGTGTGTTTACCGTGTTGTTTCTTTCTTTCCGGTTGCTTTCTTGTTAGCTTCGGTTTCGTTCCGGAGTTGTGAGGATTCTCTCGTCTGTGTTGCTTCGTCTACTTCGTGGACTTGTTCTTCTCCCTTGTGGAATCCCAGGCAAGATGACCGCACCCGGATACCATTACTATTTTTGCCTCTTGCTAGAAGTCTCGATCTATAGTTTTGCCTCGATGCCCATGTTTTCCTGTCAGCCTCCTACTTGTAACCATTGCCTTGTTTAACCACCCTACCTATGCAAACCGTTGCTTGGCTAAGTACGCTTCGCTCAGCCCCTCTTATAGCATTGCTAGTTGCAGGTGAAGATTGAAGATGCTTGCTTCATGTTGAAGTTTGGTTGGGTTATATCACACTATATAAATGCTTAAATGAAATCATCTATATACTGGCAAGGGTGGAAGGCTAAGCCTTTTGCTTGGTGATTTGTTCCACTCATGCCGTTAGGAACCGTATAAACCGGTGTTATGTTCCTTGATTATGCGTTCCTAACACGGTTGGGGTGTATGGGACCCCCTTGATAAACCGCTAAGTGCTAAGTCTTTTCCAGCAAGTCCCAACATTGGTACTATTTGCCTAATAACTAATAAAAACTTGAAGTGGACTAGCTATCCCTTTTATTTAATTCAACCCCCCGGGCCAGTGCTCCACATGAGTGTTGGTCCGAACTGGGCAACCTGCGGGGCCACCTCGAGGAAACTCAAGGTCTGGTAAAAACCCGTAGCTTGTCCTATCCGGTCGTGGCCTGAGACGAGATACGCGCGGCTACTATCAGGGTGTCGGCACGCCGGGAGGATTTGCTGGATTAGCCTTACCTTAGTTCGGTTTAACTCGAGCACGGGATTCCGAGAATACTCGGGTCTTCCCACCTATGGAGTTGCGACTCCGCGGATCGTGGGCTTGTAATGGGTCAAGTTGGAACACCCCTGCAGGGTTTGAACTTTCGAAAGCCATGCCCGCGGTTATGTGGCAGATGGGAGCTTGTTAATATCCGGTTGTAGATAACTTGACACAATGCTTCTAATACACTACCAGCGTGTGTACCGTGACTGTCAATTTCCGAATAGGGATTCGGGAGTTGAAAACGGTGGGGTTATGTTTGACCGGCTTTAGTTAGGATCACTTCGTGATCATCTCTCGACCGAGGCTTTCTCTTCTCGCTCTCTTTTACGTAAGTTAGTGCTAGTTGCTGCTGCAGACTCTTGTTGTTCCTTCACCTCTTAATCTTTTCTTCAGCCTTGTCCTCACCCAAGGCTTAAATAGTCATGTTACCCGGGAACGGGATTGCTGAGTCCTCTGTGGCTCACAGTTACTTCACCACACCAGATGCAGGTTCAGCCGAGTTTGATGCAGGAGCTGGATCAGTTCTTCACCCGGGAGTCCGATGAAGATCGTGGCCGTTTGCTTGTGACGTTTCGATGTTCAGTAGTGGTTTCTACTAGGATTCGATCCTGACCTGTGGCTTTATGTTGTTTTGGTATCTTTCTTTTGGATCTTCACCCGTAGTCGGGTTGTGATGTTTTGGATGATGTATTGCTTATGGAATGTATTGTGTGAAGTGGCGAGTGTAAGCCAACTATCTCCTTTTGCAATTTAATCCCTCTTTTACATGAGTCGTGCAAAGATACCAAACTTGAGATCATTCTAGGATGGGCTTATACCTTTAAGTCGTGCCTCGACACGTAGGAGGTATAGTCCCATCCTGGGCATTACAGAGCAGCAGCACGCCGACCATGAAATCTTGTCGCCGACGAGGGGGTGCACCATCGAAGAAACAAGCCGCCGCACATGCGCCGCATCAGCAGTGGGTAGACGACCTTGTCTGGCTCGTGCGCCGACGGACAGGGGCGACCTCGTCTGGCTCGTGTGCCGGCGGACAGGGGCGACCTCGTCTGGCTCGTGCACCGGCGGACAGGGGCGACCTCGTCTAGCTCGTGCGCCGACGGACAAAGGCGACCCCGGGGTTGTGCGCTGGCAGACTGGGATGTCGCCTGGTCCTGCGCCGGTGGATAGGGGCGCCCCTGGGGTCATGCGCCGGCGGCCCCGGGCTCGTGCGTTGGCGGACACGGGCGGCGCCGGAGAGGGACGGACGTGGAGCGGCCTCGGGGAGGGACCTGCAGCTGCAGTGGCGCATCTACGATGGCGCCGGGCGGCCGGATATGTTTGGGACGATGCGGATCCTGCTTGGCGACGGCTGCGGGACGGGGAGGGA
This sequence comes from Secale cereale, assembly GCA_902687465.1. Classification (NCBI taxonomy): domain Eukaryota; kingdom Viridiplantae; phylum Streptophyta; class Magnoliopsida; order Poales; family Poaceae; genus Secale; species Secale cereale. The sequence continues at coordinate 742,720,069 of LR738710.1, forward strand.
GGGGAGGCGACGTGACCAGGCCCTGCCAACGGCGGCGGGGGAAGTGGATAGGCCGGCTGGAAAGTGAGCATCGTGGGGAGGGGTGGTTTGTTGCTTTGTTTTTAAGGAGGATTTTTTGGCAAAAAAAGAAGTCTAACGACGTCTATCCCGAACCGTTAGGCCACGTCAACAAAAGTGGGCTCCTCTTGTCATAATCGTCATCAAATGGGCCAAAGCAGTCAACTAGTGTTTTTTGCAAAAAAAAAGCCTCGGAATTAGTGGTTTTTGGCACAAAACTGTAGAATTGTGGTTCCTGCAACCCTAGCCTTCAGTGTCGATGTTTTCTGCAATTCACTCGCGTCAAGTAGATGAGGCGTGGTAGTGAATCCATTTGCTGGGTAGTGGGCTTGGCTCGACTCCCGGCCTGCTGATACGCCCTCGGTACATGACACCATTAGTATCCCCCAAGTCCGTCATGAGCTCGGTTGCGTCCGGTTGAAGTTAAACTGGGCGAGTCGTCTTAATATGCATGGCGACGTCTTGAGGTATTTCCTGCTTTAAGATATGGGAGAGTCTTGTTGCCTTACCATTGTCCTTATCTTTCATTGTTCGTACAATCCTCTGCAATTCTTTCCTCTTGTGGGGAGATCTTTCTTGCTTTTCTTTTGCTTGTTTTTGAATATCTTTTTGCTTTCGTTCCATTTCCTCGTCTCTTGTATACGCTAGTTCAACATAAGAATCAGTTTCTTCATTGTCATATTTTCCATCTTGATCTTGTATATCTTGCTAAGGTGAGTCTTTTACAGCAATGTCTTGTGGATTCACAAGTTCATGTTTCTCTTGAATTTTCTAGTGAGGTTGGGAAGGTGGAGGAGGTGGCAATTTAGATCAAACGAGACGTAGATACAAACTGACATAGAAATGGCTGGGGAGTTTATGCTATGATCTGGAAGAATGTAAATCTAAGGAAAACGTTTGAACATCGTATATACACTCCTTTTACCGATAAAGACACTTTTATTAACTCAAAATATAGCATCAAATGAATGCAAAGCATGATGAGCGACACCCGATATTTACATAGCTAAGATGCACACAGCCATAACCAACAATATGATAGAAATAAAAAATGCCTATGTCAAAGGAGGAGGTGGCGGATTCGGAGATTATTTTGCATTCATGTTTGGTAGAAACCTCCCAGACCACCAGCTCTAATCACACACACGCACGCACGCACACGCACGCACGCACCACTATGAACAACGGTTCATATTTCGTTTGGTGCAGCGTAGACGACATATGAAGACAATGCGTACAACAACAGTAAATAACCTGCAAAGGAGTAGAAAGTTTGCCACTAAAAACAAAGTCATTTCTGCATAGCTATAGCTACCATAATAAGGCAGAGCTCGCCATTATTAGGATGCTAAACCTATTTGCCTATTTGGTATCCCGTCAAGTCACTAACCATATATATTGGCGACACTTGCAGGAGGATACAAATTGGATGCTATCTGGGTGACCGACCACATAGAATGCACAAACTTGCAATGGAGGAAGAGGTGTTTGATTAGGCATGAGTATAAAAGCTACACTTCTTGCTTCATCGTCAGTTGCAAGCGATGTTGTCTTTAGTTAGAACAACTACTCGTCAAAGGTTCACTAGAATATTTGATTGCGTGAATGTGTAGTACATAGAGTCACCACGAATGAAGCAAGACTCCAACAGAACTAGTCTCGTCCTTGTGTTAGGTTAATTCCATCCAACTGTGATAGAAGATGTTGCCAAGATAATAGATGGGGGCGATAAAATCCCTCCTAACTGAAATAGTGCGGTAGTTTGAGAGGAGCTAAGCACATGGGAAGGATTATCGTTCTTATATCCTCAACACTGTGGTACAAAGTCGGATAAGGTTCCTGGTGGATGGTGTTTCTGATTCACTTGTCCTTCCGAAAACATATCTCTTGACCATTCTTTATTCCGAAAGACCCAAAGCATTTTTCTTTGTCGCCATCAGACCAACCCAAACATATGAATCTCTAGGCCGAGACACCGCTTTTTGGCCTAGATACTTATCACGCATCAGGATTTGCCAAACATCATCCTCAACAAGTAAATTGAACATCCATTTATTAAGTAGGACATCTTTACATGGAGGTCTTTAATACGTAAATCACCCTAGTCTTTGGTCGACAAACCACACTTCATGGAGGCGAGTGACGCTGTTTCGTTTTCAGCCTTTAGTGTTGTGTTGGTGTTACTCGAGATGGTGATGATCTCATTTGGGCCCGGCATTTCGAGCTTCATGTTGCCGTAGTGCGGAATTGCTTGAAACCTTCAAAAGACGTCACGCCCCAAGATGGCATGATAGTCGCTTTTGAAGGGGGCAATATGGAACGTCACTTCTTCGGATCAGTAGTTATCGAGCATTCCGAAGACTACATCCAAGATGATTTTTTCACTGCAACGTGCCTCTCATCCCGGTATTATGCCCTTAAAGGTGATATTGCTTTGTTCGATGCGTGACTTATCGATTTGCATCTTGTCCAGAGTATCCGCATATAATAAAGTTTAGGTTGTTAGCTTTGTCCATTGTCATTTTTTGAGGATGACAACCGCCCATGATTGGGTGAAGACCCAGTGCGGCGAGGCATCTACAGGACCTTGTCATCGCCCGAGGATTCCTATGCTTGCCTACGCGTGCTAGCAAGGAGGGTTAAGCCTCCCCTAGCTACTTGCCTCATCACCCAGCAGTTGCAAAGGCTGTGGGTTGGACATGTGTTTAGCAGAACGGAGTGCATCGGGCATGGCTTATCTAGGAGGCCATCGAGAGCGGTCCTAAAGCGGCCGGTGGTTTTCTTCTTGTTCCAAGGTCGCTGGACGGATGTGCACCGCACTCGGAGTTCGCGACGAGGTGTGAGCCTTTCATGCTTCAATTTGTTGTCACAGATTGAATCTGTTTGGTTTTTTCTGGGCAGCCAGGCGTCTTCAATGGTTCAAAATTTCGACACTAGATCGGATAGTTTTGGGAGTGTTTGAACACAGCGGCGGGTGAGAGCATTCAAAATGCATTTATCTTTGCATCCACGCTGAAAGGCTGCTATTATTTCTGAGTCCCGGTAATGCGGTATGTTGTTTTTGACGGAAAAAAAACCTAGCCCAGAATTGCCTGATCGTTTCGTGAGGTAGCTGTCGCACATAGGCGAGATCCCACACATCGGAAGGGCCCGAATTATCGAGGCAATATTCGTCGCGGTAGGTGGGTGGGAGAGAAATTTAGATCTCCATGGACCGTGGGCTTGAAGCCCGATGTTCTTATCTTCTGAAGGACACGTATCTACCGGATCAGCCGAGCTGATTCGAGGATCCGGATTGTCGATTGTTTCTAGTTGGCCGCTGTCATGATTGCTTTCCAGAAAATACCTCAGCCCTTCGCCCTTTACGGGAGGTTCGGCCGGGATGGAAAAAGAGTCGTGGATAGCTTCTTGCTCGTAAAGGAGAAGGTGCGATCCGGCGATGGGGGTTTCGAGCACGAAAGCAGTGCCCTGAGGGTTGGATTCGTTAACCAACGATCCCATCGATCCTTTTTTGATCTCACAATGGAACTCTCAATGAAAGCACCAATGTCGATGGTAAAACTGGCAAACCTCGGGGTAGGGGGTCATGTGTTGTGGATCTCGGATCGATGGTAATAGGGACGAAGGAGATAATATTTACCTAGGTTCGGGCCCTCTCGAATAGGTAATACCCTACGTCCTGCTTTGATTGTATTGATGATGATGTATTGAGTACAATCTTGATCTACCTTGAGATCATAAGGAGAGATCTAACCCTAGGGCTAAGTGAATGTAACTGTGATTGGAAACCCTCTACAGGCTAAACCCTCTAGCTTATATAGACGCCAGGTAGGGCATCTAGGGTTACATGGTCAGCATCCAGGGGCGTGCATGGAGGTGGCAGGAGATGTCTTGGATTACACACCAAGTCTTTGGTAGCTGTGGCCTTCAGCACGTCCACACATGTAGCTTTCATAGTCTTTCCATATAGGAGCCAGGGCCTGTAGGCTCGGCCTGAGAACTGTAGGCCGACTAGGTTGGTACCCCCTAGTCTAGGACACCGTCAAAAGGTGTGTAAGTTGTTGAAATTTTTATATGGCCTGAGACAAGTACCTAAGCAATGGCATGATAAGTTTAGTATTAATACAACTTTGACATATGTTGGCTTCGTTGTTAATGAAGCTAAAAAATGTGTATATTATCACCATGGTGGGGGCGAAGGAACTATATTATGCTTGTATGTTGATGACATCCTGATATTTAGAACCAACCTCAAAGTCATTGAGTAGGTTAATTCATTTTTATCTCAGAATTTGAGATGAAGGATCTTGGGATGGTTGATGGTATCTTAAAGATCCAGCTACTGAGAGATGATGAGGGTGGGATTACACTTCTGCAATCCCATTATGTTGAGGAGATTTTATGTCGTTTTGGATATTCAGAATGCAAAATTTCTCAAATACCATATGATCCTAGTGTGCTGATTCGGAAGTTCGAAGGCACTACTAAAGATCAACTAAGATATTCTCAAATTATTGGTTCACTCATGTATCTAGCGAGCGCTACAAGGCCCGACATCGCGTTTTCATGCCGTTTTGTTTCCAGTCCGGTTGATGTACATTGGCTTGTTGTTGAAAGAATTGTGCGTTATCTGAAAGGTACTATGAACTATGGACTTCACTATACCGGATACCCATCGGTACTTGAAGGGTATAATGATGTGAATTGTATCTCTGATGTTGTTAAGATGAAGGCCAGGAAGGGGTATATGTTTACCCTTGGAGGTGGTGCTATTTTCTGAAAGTCTTGCAAGCAAACGATCTTACCGAGATTGACAATGGAAGCAGAACTAGCAGAATGGCTTCAAGATATTTTCATGGACTTGCCAGTGGTTGAGAAGCCGGTTCCGGCTATCCTTATGAAGTGTGAAAATCAGACAGTTATTGTCAAGGTAAAGAGTTCAAAGGACAACATGAAGTCCAACAAACATATAAGAATGAGATTGAAAGTTGTCAGGCATTTGAGAAAATCCAGAGTGATAGTGTTGAATTATACCAAACGGCTAAGAATCTGGCAGATCCCTTTACTAAATGTCTATCACGTGTTGTGATAGAAAATGCTTCGAGGGAGATGGGTATGAGACCCACATGAGTTGCCATGGTGGTAACCCGACCTATGTGATCGGAGATCCCAAGAAGTACGACCTGGAAAAAACAAGCCGACGGTGAACCGAGGAGAGTAACTTTATTCACCCACTCCACTAGAGATGCAATACTCTCGAAAACTGTATGGTAAGTTGACCATTGTCTTAATGTGTTCCAAAGCTTATACAAGCAAGACGCTATCCTATAGAGCAATCTTTGGAGGAACACACCTATACGAGCCTGATTGCTAGTCACAATCTATGAGATTGAGGTGATCTCTAGCAAGCTCATGAATAGGCCAGGAGTATGAATAATATGCTCCACCTTAGGGGTCACACTACAAAAAAGGCACATCCGTGACATTATGGGCCGAACAAAAAAATATGTCATGGTTATGACACTTCTATGATGATGATTGTGACAAATATACGTATCATCATAGATGTGGTAGGCTCCTACTTCTATGAAAAAAAATCATGACAGAAAATGGGGTTGTCGTCCTGGGCGGGTCGGAGACACACCTTCATGACATTCTTTGGGCCGTCCATGATGGAAAAAAATCATGGTAGAAACGAGGGCAAAGAATTTCAGGAATTTCTCGGTTACGGTGGGTGGTCGGGGTGGAGCGATGCAATGTGGTTGCGCGTTTCTCTCTCGTATACACGCGTGGTGCGGGCCATGTTCACTACAACTGAACTCGAGCAAGGTGTTTGCTTACTGAACCCAAGTGATCGCACTGCTATGTACCGAAGCCGATTGATCGATCACTTCACTGCTAACTGAACCCGACTGACTACTCCGCTGCTAACTGAACCCGATCGATCACTGTCGCTGCTTACTGAGGCCGATCGAACCTGCTGGTGGGGGTTGGTTAAATGAGTCGAGGCGTGGCGAGTCGAGCCGGTTGGTTAGCTGTGGATGAAAAGTTCTCGGTGGGGGTTGGGTGATAAGGACCCCGTGGTAGTAGGCCGTTGCCGCTGGATGAACATGACGCCGAGGAGTCCGCCACACCCGAGCCGGTTGGGGGTGGATGAACAGGAACCCGTGGAGGGCTGGTTGAACAGTAGCCAGTGGAGGCTGGATGAATAATAGCCCATGGATGAACAATAGCTGGTGGAGGCAGCATGAAATCGCGGTGGATGAACAGTATCAGGTGGAGGCTGGAGGAAGTCGATGGTGTATGAATAGTAGCCCATGGAGGCTGGAGCGAGGGAGTAGACGGTGGATGAACAATAGCCCGTGGAGTCCCATTTTGTGGTATGCCACACCACTCCAGATGAACAGGACCCCGTTTCAACTGTAGGAGCTCAAACACAAGTCTGTTTCCTCTGTTTTGCGGTACGCCAGACCCCTCCTGATCAATAGGACCATGTTTCGAACGTAGGAGCTCGAACATAAGTCTGTTTCCTCCGTTTTGTGGTACGTCAAACCCCTCTTGATGAACATGATCTCATTTCAATTGTAGGCGGTGGAACAGAAGGCCGTTTCATCCGTACTGTGGTACGCCAGACCCCGTTTCGGTTGTTCCGTCCCACTCGGTTGCCTCTCGATGAACACGATGATGTTTCTCCGTTTGACCCAGCTGGTTGGCTGCCGATGAATAAGATGCCGTCGCTGATGTCTATTGCCTCTCCATGTACACAAGCCCTGGCCGTACATATGCACTAGTATGCGTTCGAGACCCCGCCTGTATTTATTTTCTTGTAGCATGGCTGTACGTACATGTACACGATATAGACGGGACTGAGTGACATGCTATGTCGGCGGTTCTACTATGACACGTGCCGCTGCTTACTCGGCCATGGTTCATCGCTGCAGAGAGACCGATCGACCGCTATGTACGTACACGTTTGCGACCAGACAGATAATGCTATGTACGCTTTGACATGGTGGGTCCCAGCTGTCAAGGGGTAAGGAGGCACTTCCTTCCATGTGAAGATGTAGCTAGTGGGTCCTAGCTGTTGGGGAAAACGTTTTTTGATGAAATATAGAGGCCCTTTCGATGGCCCCCCGCTGTCAGGTGGAGGAATCATTATTTTGCGCTTAATAAGGAGGCACTTCCTTGAGTGCGACCGTGGACCCAACTATTAGCCTCTCCACATACAATCCTCTTCTGATGGATTTCGTTCATTGACCATGATGCGCCGAGAGCACCAAGGCCGTGGACAAAGGCAAGGCATAGTAAGGGAACAACATGGAGCCAGGAAAGACTCGACCGTTGTTTTCCACATGGAAGGGAGTACGGGGGTTTACTAGTTCCTCCGCCGTCGCCGAAGAATAATAGGAGGTGTGGGTGAGTAGAGGAATGGCCATGCCAGCAATGGGAGTAGGGCGGGGCGGTGAGGCCAGCGCAGTAGCACAACCGGACACGGGAGGCAGAAGTGGGCACTACGACTAGCGCTGGTTTGGGCGGCTGGAGCAAGAAGACCAGAGGTTGAAGAAGCAGCTTGGTCGTCATATTAACATCCTACGGTCACTGAAGCTAGAATCGTTTATATTGACTAAGTTGACAAAGCCATACGTCCGCGTCAACTTAGTAGGCCCACAAGCGAGCCTCCAAATCAGGTGGATCCCAACAAGCAAGGGAGGAATCATTTGTTTGGCGCGTAATAAGGAGGCACTTCCTTGCATGCGAAGATATAGCTGGTGGGTACCAGCTATCAGCGGGAGGGGAACATTTTTTTGCGAAATACAGAGGCCCTTCCAGTTGGTCCGTGCTGTCAGGTGGAGGGATCGATATTTTGCACGTAATAAGGAGGCACTTCCTTGCGTGCGGCTGTGGACCCAGCTGTGAGCCTCTCCACATACAGTCCTCTTTCGATGGATGTTGTTTGTTCACCACGTTGACCACGCCATGCCGAGAGCACCGAAGGCGGTGGACGACAGTGAGTCGGCGAGGCCTAGGAAGGAAATGACCCAGAGTCCAGGAAGACTTGGCAGTTGTTTCCCATGCGGAGGGGAGTATGAGGGTTTACTAGCACTAGTACAGTGAGCTGCTAAACAAACGGTTTTTAATCCCTTTCCGCGACGGCCTTCGGAACCGTCGCCAAGTGAGTGTGGGCGATTGATACGTCCAAAACGTATCTATAATTTCTGCTTGCTCCATGCCACTTTTGGGTGATATTGCTATGATATTCATACACTTCCATACACTTTTGATCATATTTGGACTAACTTACTAATCCAGTGCACCCCAGTGCCAGTTTCTGTTTTCGGCTGTTTTTGTATTTCAGGTTTTCACGTTTCGAGAACTGCCCAGAAAAATACAGAAAAATTATATAAAAAATCAGCGATTCGGGAACGACACTGCTTTCGAAGGGCAGCCTGGGGGGGGGGGCACAGGGGATCCAGGCGACCTGTGGGTGCCCCCCCGGGCCGCGCCGGGGGGGCGCCTCGGCCCCCCGAGATCCCCCCGGTGCCCTACTTTGGCATATATTTAAAGGGTTCCCCGTAACCCTTAAAACAGGACTTCTTTTCGCGATCCCATCTCTGTTCCGCCGCCGCCGCCGCTTCCAAGATCGGGAGCACCAGGAGAACTCTTCCCGGCACCCTGCCGGAGGGGAGGATCACCACCGGGAGCTTCTCCACCACCATGGACGCCTCCCGGATGACTCGTGAGTAGTCTCCCTTGGACCATGAGTCCATGACCAGTAGCTATGTGATGTTCTCCTCCCATTCTTGTGCTTCACTAATTAGTCCTCGTGAGCTGCCCTACATGATCGAGGCACCTATGTAATCCTTATGCTGTTGCTATGTTGAGTTTGCTGGGATCCGATGGATTATGAGATTATGTTCAGATTGATCTTGAGTAATATATTTGATTCACCTCTTATATTTTAGTTCATAAGTAATTCTTGCATGTTCTCCGTTGTTATTTATTGCTTTGGCCGAGTAGTAGGTAGTGACTCCAAGAGGGAACGTTATGCTCGATTGTGGGTTCATGCCCCTCGATGACTAGCTTGAGTGACAGAAACATGAGTCTAGGGGATGTGCTGTTGCCACAAGGGGGAAAACAACGGTGCTTGTGCCCGCGGGTGCAAGGATTGTTTACTTTACGCAAAGTTCTTTTAATGCAGTTGTCTGTTGCATTGAGTTTACACTATGGGTGGGACTCGCAACTTAATACCAGCGAGATGTTCTGGATAGATATCTCAAGGTGGATGATTAGTAGTAGATGCAGATGGATTTCGGTCTACTTACTTTGGCGTACCGCCCATGCTTTGAACCTCAACCTTTCTTGCAATGTAGTCAGCATTGGTTTGCGTTCGTGGTCCTGTCAATTGCCCAGCTGTAATTTGTTACCTCACATAGCTGTTTTATCGTCTTTTGGGAGAGAGACATCACTAGTGAACATCATGTGACTCCGGTCCATATTACCATCATTGATCACGTACACTATTTACTTTTTGGCTATTTTATTTACTATTGCAAAACACTATCTATCACTACTATCATATTGCTTTTAACCCTTTGTGAACTACAAGGCCGGAGAGATTGACAACCTCTCTGTACTCGTTGGGAGCAAAGTTATTTGTATCTGTGTGCAGGTCCACGTTGATTGATAATTGCGCCGTTAGCAGTTGACACCTACCCGTTGAACCTAGGAGTCTCTGGGGATTCGATCCTTGGCATCTTTGGTAAGGGAAAACACTTCTACTTACTGCATCTTACACCTTCCACTTGGGGTAACCAACGAGGGGTTCGAGGCCCATCAAGGAGTATTTTCTGGCGCTGTTGCCGGGGACTCCACTCTTCAGGATAGGGGAGTTGCATGCTATCTTTTACCTTTGCTTTTTAGTCTTGTTAGTTTACCTTTCATTATTTGCTTTAGTTCCTCTTATCGAAAATCACAAAAATAGTTATCTTGCTTGCTTGCTACTATGGGTTCCACCGAGAACACCAAGTTGTGTGACTTCACTAGTCACAACAACGATGACTTTATCAGCACACCTATCACTACACCTGCCACTTCAGCACCTTCATATGAAATTAAACCTGCTTTACTGAACTTAGTCATGAGAGAACAATTCTCCGGTGCTGGAGATGATGCTGCTTTACACTTGAACAACTTTGTAGAACTTTGTGATATGCAAAAGTACCAAGAAATAGATGGTAATATTGTTAAGCTTAAGCTTTTTCCTTTCTCTTTGAGAGGAGGAGCTAAAATTTGGTTTCAGTCTTTGCCTAGAAATAGCATAGATTCTTGGGACAAGTGCAAAGATGCTTTTATCGGAAAATACTATCCACCTGCTAAAATTATCCAACTTAGAAGTAACATCATGAATTTTAAACAATTGGATAATGAACACGTTGCCCAAGCTTGGGAACGTATGAAGTCTCTTATCAAGAACTGCCCTACTCACGGTTTGACTACTTGGATGGTTATCCAAACTTTTTATGCAGGCTTGAACTTTACCTCGCGGAACTTGTTAGATTCGGCCGCGGGAGGAACTTTTATGTCAACTACACTTGGTGCTGCCACGAAACTTCTCGATGAGATGATGACTAACTATTCCCAATGGCACACCGAACGCGCTCCAACAGGTAGGAAGGTAAACTCTGTCGAGGAGATTTCCTCCCTCAATGAAAAAGTTGACTTGATCATGTCTCTACTTTCGAAGCAATCTACTGTTGATCCTCGTGATGTTCCTTTAAATTCTTTGATTGCTCAAGAACAAGTAGATGTTAACTTTATCTCTAGAAACAATTTCAACAACAATGCTTATAGGAGTAACTTTGGTAACAATCCTAGACCGTTCCCCTCTAATTCTTATGGGAACAACAATGCTTATCCTAGTACCAAGAACTCCAACACTGAACTAGAGAGCATGCTTAGAGATTTCATCCCTACCCAAAAAGCCTTTAATAAGAATGTAGAAGAGAAACTACATAAACTAGATGATCTTTCTTTTAAGGTAGACCACTTAGCCAATGAGTTAAAATTGCTAAAAATTGAAACTTCTTCTCCTAAGGAGAGGGAAGTCATCCCTATTAATGCTACTCAAGTGCAAATTAATGAAAATATTAGGATGATGGCTAAGCTTAAAGAGAGATGGGCTAGAGAAAGGGAGGAAGAGGAAAGAATTAAGAGCCTTCCTACCCACCACACTGTTGCTACTATCCAAGTTACTGGGGATGTTCACACTCTTAGCACCCAATGTACTCCTGGTCCCAATGGACCTATTAATGGTGATGCTATGTCAACTACCAAACAGGTGAGCCTTAAGGACACCTCTACCACTTTACTTGATGCTCGTGACCTTGATTTTGATAATTGCACTCTTACAGAAGTTATTGATTTCCTTCACAAAATGTCTAGAGATCCCCGCACTAGCACGCTTAACCTTGCCTTCACGGAGCATATCACTAATGCTCTTATCAAAGCTAGGGAGGAGAAACTCAGAGTAGAAGCCTCCATACCTAGAAAGCTAGAGGATGGTTGGGATCCTATGATAAAAATTAATTTGAATGACTTCTCTTGTTATGCATTATGTGATGTTGGTGCTAGTACCTCTGTTATGCCCAAAAGGATATATGATATGCTTAAATTGAAACCTTACGATTCTTGTTCTTTTGGTGTTCGTCTCGTTGATTCTTCCATAAAGAAACCTTTGGGGAGGATCGACGATGTTCTTATTGTTGTCAATGATAATTATGTGCCCGTTGATTTCACTATTATGGATATTGAATGTGATCCTTCGTGTCCAATTATTTTGGGACGTCCCTTTTTGCGCACCGTTGGTGCTGTCATTGACATGAAAGAGGGTAATATAAAATTTCAGTTTCCTCTCAAGAAAGGGATGGAACACTTCCCTCGTAAGAAGGTCAAGTTACCTTTTGAGTCCGTTGTACGGGCTAGTTATTCTTTTACTCTTGATAAAACTTGATCTTTGCATTATGCCTAGCTTAAAGGCATAAAAGAAAGTGCTTTTGGGAGGCAGCCCACATGAATAAATTTTTTGCTTTTGTTGTGTCTTGATGTTTTTTACTACTGTAGCATCATCATTGTATCTTTACTTTTCATATTTGTGCCAAGTATAGCCTCTGATTGCTAGAAAGTTCAAAAGTTGTGAGGTGCTGTCCAGGAAACAGATTCTGTCCTTGAATAGAAAAATTCGTATAAAATCACCAGATCATGTTTTTGGTCTGAATTTTTTCGACAGCGTTCTCTATATAATTGTCTTTCGTGCGTCAGTTCTGAGTTTTTTGATTTGAGTTGCAGAAGTATCCCGAACAGGTCAATTACTGCCTGCTGTTCTGTTTTTCACAGATTCTGTCCTGTTTTGCCTTACCTTCACTTTGCAAATTAAGAACTTGCTTTTTCTTTGCAAAAACCTTTTGGCAATCTTGAGAAACAGTAGAACTTCAAGAATATCCTTATTTCCAGAAAGGTATAATTATTTTATTAAGGGTACTAACCTCGCTAATCAGATTATGATGAGTTGTGTATGAAGGGAGTTTTCAAGTGTGCGAGGGAAGATGATAAAAAGATTCAGGAGTGTCAAGCGCTCAAGCTTGGGGATGCCCCCGTGCACCCCCAAGAAATATTCAAGGAGACTCAAGCGTCTAAGCTTGGGGATGCCCCCCGTGCATCCCCTTCTCCATCAACATTATCAGTTCGTCTTTCGTTCCGCTATATTTTTATCACTTCATGTGTTATGTGCTATGCTTGGAGCGTCTTGCTTTTAGTTTTCTTTTTAGTTTTTCATAACGAGTCGGAACTCAGCATTCCTTTATGTGGGAGAGAAACACGCTCCACATCTACCTAGAACATTACATAGAATTTTCATGTCTATCTATGCTGTGTGTGTTCTTTGTCTTTTAATAGCTACTATCGTGCTTTGCTCTTAGTATTCATGCTTATCTTTTCAAAGAGCTTCTATTCAGTTGGTTGCTTGAACTCTCTTTAATTACCATGCTCACCTCATTAAGAGAGTTTGCTTCCGTTGCATTGGTTAATGTGTCTATGATAAAGATGCTACTTGCATGATGGTGCTTAGTAGTTCAGGTTTTCTTATGGTTAATCTCGAATAGCTGGGGGGTTCCCAATGTGTTATTGGAGTACCAACTTGGTTTGTTTGCCTATGATGTGGTATGGTTTAGTAATATCTTCCTTAGAGAATTTATTTTGATTGACTTGGCGTATGCTCACGCATATTCAAGACTGTAAAGAAAGTCTGTCAAGCCTTGATGATCTTTTGTTTCTAAGTAGCGATATAACTACCATGCCTGATTCAATATTGCTTTGTCGCTCTGCATGATTATGACTGTCATTGCTCTCTTAGTTGGTCGCTCCCAGTCTTTTGCTAACCTCCACCTGCACTAAGCAAATTAACCATTCAATACATAGCTCATGGGAAAGTAGCCTAAAAACTATTGTGGTAAAGAATATGTTGCCTATGTATCTTATTTCTTATGAGTTGCTTGCTGAGCGGTAACCATGTTTCTGGGGACGCCATCAACTGTCACACTTTTGTTGAATATCATGTGAGTTGCTATGCATGTTCGTCTTGTCTGAAGTAAGGGTGATTCACCGTGGGTTGAATTAACATGCATATTGTTAGAGAAGAACATTGGGCCGCCAACCAAAGCCATGCATCATGGTGGAAGTTTTAGCTTGGACCTTAATCCTCAATCTCTCATGAGAATATGCTTATGCATTAAAGAGGAGTCCATTATCTATTTTCTATGTTGTCCCGGTATGGATGTCCTCAAGTTGAGATCTATCAAAAACGAGAAATCAAATGCGATCTATCTCCTTGGACCTTTGTACAGGTGGCATAGAGGTACCCCTTTGTGACACTTGGTTAAAACATATGCAATGCAATGATAACCCATGGTGATCCGAGCTAATTAGGACAAGGAGCGAGCACTATTAGTATTCGATGCATGAGGCTTGCAACTTATAGGATGTTTTATGCATGACACATATGAAGTACTACTACCGTTGACACAATTGCTTCCATGTTTCAAAATAAAAAGCTCTAGCACTTCAAGCACCAACTACTGAGAGCATGATTGTCATTCTGAGTGTAATGTGCATTGTTCCAAAGTAGCATTGTCTTTTGCATGATTGTGATATCGTTTATTTTGAAATGATTGTATCTAGTCATCACTTAAACCTTGAAGGTTCCCCTGCACTTATGTTTTGCATCGCTAAAGGGGGCAAGCTAGATATCACTTGATCATATTTGCACATCATGTTCATTGCAAATCTTTTTGATGTTTCAGTTTCATGTTGTAAAACTTTCAGTCATTTGTGATTTCCTCTTGAGACAACTTAATTACTTTAGAATCATTGTCTCAGTAAGCTTTTGTCATATGACTATGAGAAAGTCCTATATGGTTAATAGCATGTCACCACAGAAATTATTCTTGTTATCATTTACCTACTCGAGGAAGAGCAGGAATTAAGCTTGGGGATGTTGATACGTCCAAAATGTATCTATAATTTCTGCTTGCTGCATGCCACTTTTGGGTGATATTGCTATGATATTCATACACTTCCATACACTTTTGATCCTATTTGGACTAACTTACTAATCCAGTGCACCCCAGTGCCTGTTTCTGTTTTCGGCTATTTTTGTATTTCAGGTTTTCACGTTTCGAGAACTGCCCAGAAAAATACAGAAAAATTATATAAAAAATCAGCGATCCGGGAACGACACTGCTTCCGAAGGGCAGCCTGGGGGGGGGCACAGGGGGCTCCAGGCGCCCTGTGGGCGCGCCCCCCTGGGCCGTGCCGAGGGGGCGCCTCGGCCCCCCGAGAGCCCCCCGGTGCCCTACTTTGGCATATATTTAAAGGGTTCCCCGTAACCCTTGAAACATGACTTCTTTTCGCGATCCCATCTCTGTTCCGCCGCCGCTTCCAAGATCGGGAGCACCAGGAGAACTCTTCCCGGCACCCTGCCGGAGGGGAGGATCACCACCGGGAGCTTCTCCACCACCATGGACGCCTCCCGGATGACTCGTGAGTAGTCTCCCTTGGACCATGAGTCCATGACCAGTAGCTATATGATGTTCTCCTCCCGTTCTTGTGCTTCACTAATTAGTCCTCGTGAGCTGCCCTACATGATCGAGGCACCTATGTAATCCTTATGCTGTTGCTATGTTGAGTTTGCTGGGATCCGATGGATTATGAGATTATGTTCAGATTGATCTTGAGTAATATATTTGATTCACCTCTTTTATATTTTAGTTCATAAGTAATTCTTGCATGTTCTCCGTTGTTATTTATTGCTTTGGCCGAGTAGTAGGTAGTGACTCCAAGAGGGAACGTTATGCTCGATTGTGGGTTCATGCCCCTCGATGACTAGCTTGAGTGGCAGAAACATGAGTCTAGGGGATGTGCTGTTGCCACAAGGGGGAAAACAACGGTGCTTGTGCCCGCAGGTGCAAGGATTGTTTACTTTACGCAAAGTTCTTTTAATGCAGTTGTCTGTTGCATTGAGTTTACACTATGGGTGGGACTCGCAACTTAATACCAGCGAGATGTTCTGGATAGATATCTCAAGGTGGATGATTAGTAGTAGATGCAGATGGATTTCGGTCTACTTACTTTGGCGTACTGCCCATGCTTTGAACCTCAACCTTTCTTGCAATGTAGTCAGCATTGGTTTGCGTTCGTGGTCCTGTCAATTGCCCAGCTGTAATTTGTTACCTCACATAGCTGTTTTATCGTCTTTTGGGAGAGAGACATCACTAGTGAACATCATGTGACTCCGGTCCATATTACCACCATTGATCACATACACTATTTACTTTTCCGCTATTTTATTTACTATTGCAAAACACTATCTATCACTACTATCATATTGCTTTTAACCCTTTGTGAACTACAAGGCCGGAGAGATTGACAACCTCTCTGTACTCGTTGGGAGCAAAGTTATTTGTATCTGTGTGCAGGTCCACGTTGATTGCTAATTGCGCCGTTAGCAGTTGACACCTACCTGTTGAACCTAGGAGTCTTTGGGGATTCGATCCTTGGCATCTTTGCTAAGGGAAAACACTTCTACTTACTGCATCTTACACCTTCCACTTGGGGTAACCAACGAGGGGTTCGAGGCCCATCGACGATATGGGGGGTCCTTCCCACATGACCCAGAAACCGTCGGGGATATGCCCTCCTGGCACACACAGTCAACAAAATGAGGTCGTGTGCGACCGGCGAGCGCTCAAATATGGAAATATGTGTAGTAGAGCTAAAAAAATACAATTATACGACGAAATTGTTTCCGGTCGCAAGTACATCCCACACAGTCAGTCCCCGCTAAATATTTCCATTCATATGTACATCCCACACAGTCGCTCCAAGGAAAACGTTCCCGTTCATAGGTACATCACACACAATTTTTCCCGTTAAATTATTCGTGATAGCATTGCCATTGCACACGATATTAATAATTTTATCGTTTGCGTTATTGAATGCATCACACACGGTGCGTAGAAGAAAATGTGTGGCAAGGGCTATCCATCACACACAGTTTTTATGTGGTAAACGTTTGCGCCAGGTGGCCTAATGCAAACAGTTTTCTAGAGGATGTCGTGTGTGATTGTTCATTAATTTAACATGGTTTATTCCTAGAAACTGTGTGCGTTATTGAATGCATCGCACATGGTGTTTTCTCAATAACCGTTTGCAATAGAAAAACCCAATTAGCAGGCTAATTATCCAATTATTCATAATCCATTTAGTAATCTAATTGACATTTCATATTAAGCACACAATATATTTCATTTTCATAATTGAAATACATTAGAGTACAACATCATATAGCTTCAACACTCAGCTACCCCATTACACAACTACACCAGGAACCAAGTTTCACATGCAACATCTATAACCTTTTGAAATTAGCATCATAGATGGTACATAGACAGATGTATCTCATCTGGAAGAGGAAGGCGAATATTGAGCCTTCATTGATGTTGAAGGTCTTTGTAACTTTAGGCCAGTGCCTGTGGATGATTGACCGTCCATCCTTCGTCCTCTTCAGGAACACTTCAATATTGAACCGTGGGTGTTGTATGAATACCTTCCTCGCCTCCTGACCATACAGGTGGTTTGAGAGGTAATCATCAGTGAACTGCTTTGGAAAGGCCTAAAAACAAGGATGTGCATAAATATCTTCTCTATATTGGAAATGGGGCAAAGGAATAAAAAAGGCAAGGTATAATAGTTAGTACCATCCTGTAGTGAACCGATGTCTTCTTCATTGTGCAGACAAAGATCTTGTTGTTTTTTGTCGCTAATTTCCTTATCTTAACAATCTTTCTGAGTTTCTTGACTTGACTGATATTCATGGGCAACTCATTTCCCCATATGCAAAAAGGGTCAATTAGTGTGTCAAAACTTCTGACAGCAGGACCTACATGTGCTAGACTGATACGTCTCCAACGTATCTATAATTTTTTTATTGTTCCATACTATTATATATTCTGTTTTGGATGTTTAATGGGCTTTATTATACACTTTTATATTATTTTTGGGACTAACCTACTAACCCAAGGCCCAGTGCAAATTGCTGTTTTTTTTGCCTATTTCAGTGTTTCGCAGAAAAGGAAGATCAAACGGAGTCCAAACGGAATGAAACCTTCGGGAGAGTTATTTTTGGAACAATATCAACACTGAAGACTTGGAGTACATGCCAGGAAGCGAGAGAGGCGTCCACGAGGGCAGGGGCGCACCCAGGGGGTAGGCACACGCCCCACCCTCGTGGGCCCCCTGTTGCTCCCCTGACATCCCTCTTCCTCCTATATATACCTACGTACCCTGAATCTATCGAGGAGCACCACGAAACCCTAATTCCACTGCCGCAACCTTTTGTTCCCGTGAGATCCCATCTTGGGGCCTGTTCCGGAGCTCCACCGGAGGGGGCATCAATCACGGAGGGCTTCTACATCAACACCATAGCCTCTCCGATGAGTTGTGAGTAGTTTACCATAGACCTTTGGGTCCATAGTTATTAGCTAGATGGCTTCTTCTCTCTCTTTGGATCTCAATACAAAGTTCTCCTTGATCTTCATGGAGATCTATTCGATGTAATTCTTTTTGCGGTGTGTTTGTCGAGATCTGATGAATTATGGGTTTATGATCAAGATTATCTATGAACAATATTGGATTCTTGTCTGAATTCTTTTATGCATGATTTAAATATCCTTGCAAGTCTCTTCGAATTATCGGTTTGGTTTGGCCTACTAGATCTATAGTTCTTGCAATGGGAGAAGTGCTTGGCTTTGGGTTCAATCTTGCGGTGTCCTTTCCCAGTGACAGTAGAGGCAGCAAGGCACGTATTGTATTGTTGCCATCGAGGATAAAAAGATGGGGTTTACATCATATTGCTTGAGTTTATCCCTCTACATCATGTCATCTTGCTTAAGGTGTTACTCTGTTCTTATGAACTTAATACTCTAGATGCATGCCGGATAGCAGTCGATGTGTGGAGTAATAGTAGTAGATGCAGAATCGTTTCAGTCTACTTGTCACGGACATGATGCCTATATACAATGATCATGCCTAGATATTCTCATAACAATGCGCTTTTCTATCAATTGCTCGACAGTAATTCGTTCACCCACCGTAGACATCTGCTATCATGAGAGAAGCCACTAGTGAAACCTATGGCCCGCGGGTCTATCTTCATCATATTAGTTTCCCATCAACTTTCCAATTTCTTTCGCCGTTTCTTTACTTTGCATTATTTACTTTTTATCTATACCAAAAATACCAAAAATACTATCTTATCATCTCTATCAGATCTCACTTTTGCAAGTGGCCGTGAAGGGATTGACAACCCCTTTATCACGTTGGCCGCAAGGTTCTTATTTGTTTGTGCAGGTACGAGGGACTCGCGCGTGGTCTCCTACTAGATTGATACTTTGGTTCTCGAAAATGGAGGGAAATACTTACACTACTGTGCTGCATCACCCTTTCCTCTTCGAGGGAATACAACACAAGCTCGAGAAGTAGCAAAGACCAATTTGTTAATAACCAAAATATTAGAATGGTTCATGCAATTGCACAATAATGTGCTATTAGACAACGGACCATGCACGTGCTAACCTGGATTGTAAACCTTAGTGCTTCCCATTGTTTTCCTACAACACATATAAGGTAGTTAGTCATCAGTTAAGTACGCATGCTATCAGTAAAATATGTTAATGAAAAATAAGCACATTGCAGATTCATCAGATTAATTCAGGCCACATGGAAAACTCATTTATCCAAACCAAGCATGATTAAGAACTAGGAAATATAACAATTGCATATGTTTCTCATGTATTAAGTGTAGCCAAATTTGATTTATTCCTCACATACACAACAATACAAAATTCTACCCACGACAATTGGACATAGCAGTGTAGAATTGAACCAAGCATTTAGCTAAACACCACAACAAATGAACCAAACATTAACAGAGCACCACATTGCACAATATAACATACTCCTAGTAGAAGATCAGACAGTTAACCAAACCAAGCATGCTTAACAACTTGGAAATATAGCAATTGCATTAACAACCAAATTTAATTTATTTCTCACATGGTATACAATAACAGAATGCAGCCACAACAATTGAACATCGCATTGCAGATTGAACCAATCAGTTAACTAAACACCACAACAAATGAACCAAACATTAACTGAGCACCACATTGCACAATATAACTCGTAATAGAAGATCAGACTGTTAACCAAATCAAGCATGCTTAACAACTTGGAAATATTGCACCCTGAGAATTGAACATCATATTTTGAATAATTGAACCAAGCAGTTAACTGAACACCACATTGCACGACATATAGAACATGTACACTATAGTAGAAGATTGCTTGGTAAAAGTGGATAGCACAATTCACTAGAATTTGTTAAGGAAAGGCAGTAACTAGCAAATGATGGCCTTGAGAAAACGCCATGAACTATCGTTTAAAGCAGCTAACCGCGTCGCAGCATCGGCGCGCGAGGCATCAACGACGGCCTCGACGACGAGGTGCTCCTCCAAGATCTGGGGGTCGGCACGAATGGCAGCCATCGCGACCTCATCCACGCGTGCGGCCGTGATTTGCTTCTCCGCTGCCAAATGCTCCTGGAGATCCTGGCTATACTACGTGCAACATGGCTTAGGGCGACGCTTATTTGGTGGAGGTGTCGGCGATTTGGGTGGAAGGTGTCGCGCTCGCACCGACGGTCGGGGCATGTCGGATGTGGAAGGAGGAGGAGGATGGGGGTCGGGTGTGGATTACCTGCCTGGATAGGCGAGGCCGAGCAGCGTGAAGGAGGGTCGCCGGCGAGGAGGTGGCGCTGCAAGCAAGGAGTGATGGTTTCAACTTGGAAAGGAAGGCAGAAAGACGGAAAATGTGGCTTTTGGTAAGGGGGGAGGGGGGGGAGGTAGATATTTACGCGGGAGCCGAAAATTTGGAATTGCTTCAGCGAAAAAACTGGCGCACAAAGTGTCACCAGACACGGTCCCTTATTCAAAACTGTGTATGATATGTGAACATCAGAAACGATTCAGATAGCTTAACCCGTGTGTGTTGAGTTTGAACGTCAAAATTTTTGTTTTGAATTTCCCTGGTTACAGTGGTCATCCACGTCATTGCATAATTTGGGTACACAAAGGAGACTAACTTCTTAATCGAGCAAGTTCATCAATTAAATAGAGCTAGCTGACCTAAACATTACTCTAACAAATTAAAGACGGGTGCTCTTAGTTAAACAAAACAAAGAGTACTACTACGGCTGGTGCTCGTCGATCTCCGCTGCCACCTCCATGTCCAGCTCGTGCCCGACGGTCTCCTGGGGAAGGGGCTCCGTGGCATCAATTGCACCATACTCGGCAAGCATCTCACCACCCGCGTCCGCCATATCTTTGGCATAGGCCGCAACGAGTTGGGCGTGGGCTGCTGCGATCTGGGCTCTGGCGGGCTCCGTCATGGAATGGTATTATGATAGCCTGGATTTTTGCCCTCTCTCTTTTTCCGGACTTGCCTTCTCTCTGTCTCCGAACATGGTTCCTGCTTTGTTTTGATTTGGGTTTTGGAATCATTTCAGATGGACTTGCCACTTGGTCCTATCCTTGACTTTTAGCCAAGTGGCCTATCTCATAATTTCTTCTCTGATAAAACCCAAAAAAAATCACCTAGGAATATTTTCCATAAAGGAAAATTATTCATTTTCTCTTCATAAACCTACTTTGGAGACTAGTGCTCCAAAGCAATCATCATTTTTCTTGCTCCAAAAATCCTGAGATAATTCCTGAATTTTCTTAGGACCTTGTCACACCTTCCCATGCAAAAATATTGCATCACTTTTTGTAATATTTTTTCTATAGAAAATCATTTCTATTCTGGACCAGAAATGCACTTTGTACAACAAGTGCATTTTTCCTTGAGTGTTTGGACCTTAACTTTCTTGAGCTTAAACACCCTCCTAAGAAACCCTAAACCCTAGGAGATCAGCTCTAATGGCCTTCTAGAAGCTTGCTTAACTTGGCGACCAAGTTTCTGGTCAGAAACTTGCCAACAAGGTTTAGTCACATCCTGTCGGCCTGGGCATGAGCCATCACCTCTGCTAGACCTAACACTGCATGGTCGATAGCGTAGACATGGTTTGACAACACCGGGGCGTCGTCTTGCACATGCTAGGGCGGTGACCGCGTGAAGACACAGTGCCTGGCTTGTAGTTGACGGGCTCTGGCTGGCGCCTTCTCCTCTGTTTCATGTGTGATCATTCCAGAGCTCGCCGACGACTGCTGCACCGCGCCACCACCCCGACCCATCACCCTTGACTACTCCCTGGCGCTCGGCGACGCCGGAGCCGCCGCAGCGAGCACGGGCACGTCGTGGCCAAAACGCCATAGTGCGCACGTGCGATTGTCCCTTTCCCCCACCGCCTCCTGTGCTCGTCCGCGAGTGTAGGCATGCCCCGGAGTCGACGCTGAGTGTTTGCCCCCCCCAAGTTGGAGCTTCTCGTCGACGTTCGTCGCATGTCCAGAGCGCTCCAGCGGCGGCATGTTCCCCCCCTCTCGCCCAAGCTATATATAGCTCCTCCTCGCTTCACTAGTCATTCACCACTCCACACCAACCCCACGAGCATGTAGACAGGCCAGAGCTCGGTCGGGCAGGCCTCTGGCCGTCCCCCAGAACCGAGAACTCCGGCGACCTCCGCCGTCCAGCCGCTGCACTCTAGTGCCTCTCAAGCTCAAGCAACTGCTGATGGCTTCTCGCCCCTCGTTGGTTACCCCAAGTGGAAGGTTTGAGATGCAGTGTAGCGGTAGTTTTCCCTTGGCAAAGATACCAAGGATCGATTTCCCTGAGACTCCCAGTTTCAACAAGAAGGTGTCAACTGCTAACGGCGCCAGATATTAGCAATCAACGTGGACCTGCACACAGATACAAATAACTTTGCTCCCAACGAGTACAGAGAGGTTGTCAATCCCTCCGGCCTTGTAGTTTACAAAGGATCAAACACAAGTGATAATAGTGATAGGTATTGCTGCAATAGTAAGTAAAAAGCGGAAAGTAAATAGCGGATGTGATCAATGATGGTAATATGGACCGGAGTCACATGATGTTCACTAGTGATGTCTCTCTCCCAAAAGACGATAAAACAGCTATGTGAGGTAAACGAATTACAGCTGGGCAATTGACAGGACCATGTGCGCAAACCAATGCTGACTAAGTTGCAAGAAAAGTAGAGGTTCAAAGCATGGGCGGTACGCCAAGGTAAGTAGACCGAAATCCATCTGCATCTACTACTAATCATCCACCTTGAGATATCTATCCAGAACATCTCGCTGGTATTAAGTTGCGAGTCCCACCCATAGTGTAAACTCAAAGCAACAGACAACTGCATTAAAAGAACTTTGCGTAAAGTAAACAATCCTTGCACCCGCGAGCACAAGCACCGTTGTTTTCCCCCTTGTGGCAACATCACATCCCCTAGACTCATGTTTCTGTCACTCAAACTAGTCATCGAGGGGCATGAACCCACAATCGAGCATAACGTTCCCTCTTGGAGTCACTACCTACTACTTGGCCAAAGCAATAAATAACAACGGAGAACATGCAAGAATTACTTACGAACATAAATATAAAAGAGGTAGATCAAATATATTACTCAAACACAATCTGAACATAATCTCACAATCCATCGGATCCCAGCAAACTCATCATAGCAACAGCATAATGATTACATATGTGCCTCGATCATGTAGGGCAGCTCACGAGGACTAATTAGTGAAGCACAAGAACGGGAGGAGAACATCACATAGCTACTGGTCATGGACCCATGGTCCAAGGGAGACTACTCACAACTCATCCGGGAGGCGTCCACGGTGGTGGAGAAGCTCCCGGTGGTGATCCTCCCCTCCGGCAGGGTGCCGGGAAGAGTTCTCCTGGTGCTCCCAATCTTGGAAGCGCGGCGGCGGCGGAACAAAGATGAGATCGCGAAAAAGGGTTCCCGTCTCGAGGGTTTCGGGAGATGATATAAATATATGCCAAAGGGGGGCATCAGACGAGGCCTGGGGGGCCCAGGCGCCCCTCCCCGACGCGGCCAGGAGGGGGGCCGCGCCACCAGGGCGCCTGGAGCCCTGGTGGCCCCCCTCCGGCTGTACTTCGGGTGCCGGGAAGCTTCTGGAACGCTGATTTTTTATATAATTTTTCCGGGATTTTTCTGGCAGTTCTCGTAATGGGAAAACCTGAAATACAAAAACAGCCGAAAACAGAAACTGGCACGGGGGTGCACTGAGTTAATAGGTTAGTCCAAATATGATCAAAAGTGTATGGAAGTGTATAAATAACATAGCAATATCACCCAAAAGAGGCATGGAGCAAGCAGAAATTATAGATACGTTTTGGACGTATCAACATCCCCAAGCTTAATTCCTGCTCGTCCTCGAGTAGGTAAATGATAACAAGAATAATTTCTGTGGTGACATGCTATTAACCATATAGGACTTTTTCATAGTCATATGACAAAAGCTTACTGAGACAATGAATCTGTAGTAATTAAGTTGCCTCATGAGAAAATCACAAAGAACTGAAAGTTTTTCAACATGATACTGAAACATCAAATAGATTTGTAATGAGCATGGTGTGCAAATATGATAAAGTGATATCTCGCTTGCCCCCTTTAGTGAAGCAAAACATAAATGCAGGGGCACCTCCAAGGTTTAAGTGATGACTAGATACAATGATTTCAAAATAAACGATATCACAATCATGCAAAAGACAATGCTACTTTGGGACAATGCACATTACACTCAGAATGACAATCATGCTCTCAGTAGTTGGTGCTTTAAAAGAAGGTGGAGACTCTCGAACCGTGGCTTTTGTTGGCAAGGTTGAAAACCCGTAGTCGGAAAGAAAGACAAAACATGTACCAGAGCTCTTGGTTTTAAAAACAGAGGTAATAATTTTTTTAGATTATGCATGTTCCGTCAACGAATGCTAGCAGACAACTCAATCACTTCTTGAGATGGACAAGTTTCGAGGAACGGCTCCCGAATGAGGACGATCACATCCTCTTAATCTCCTTTGTTTATCACTGCCAAAGTTTTCTGATTTCTCATGAACAAAGCGTGAAGGAGGGTTTGTTTGTTATATTATTTTTGAGCCGGGCGCACTCAATGCCAGTTCCTTCTCGTATTATGGGTTTGCACATTATACATGCAATCCCGGGGTGAAGCTTGTCCAACTTAAAAAGATCATGAATTAACTACTACTTCCTCATGAACTTAAAACAGAGGCACAAAATAGGAATGCTTTTCTTTGAATAATTTCGAGATGGTACATGCAAGTCTCCGTTAGGAATGGCAGGTAAATACCATGTAGGAAGGTATGGTGGACTTATATGGCATAACTGGTTTAAAAGAATTTGGATGCACAAGCAGTCAGTCCGCTTAGTACAGGTGGAGGTTAGCAAAAGACTGGGAGCGACCAACTAAGAGAGCAATGACGGTCATAATCATGCAGAGCGACAAAGCAACATTGAATCAGGCATGGAAGTTATATCGCTACTCAGAAACAAAAGATCATCAAGGCTTGACAGACTTTCTTTACAGTCTTAAATATGCGTGAGCATACACCAAGTCAATCAAAATAAATTCTTTGAAGGAAAGTATTACTAAACCATACCACATCATAGGCAAACAAATCATGTTGGTACTCCAATAACACATTGGGAACCCCCTCAGCTATTTGAGACTAACCATAAGAAAACATGAACTACTAAGCGCCATTATGCACGTAGCATCTTTATCATAGACATACCAACCAATGCAACGGAAGCAAACTCTCTTAATAAGATAAGCATGATAACTAAAGAGAGTTCAAGCAACCAACTAAACAAAAGCTCTTTAAAAAGATAAGCATGAAAGTTAAGAGCTAAGCATGATAGTAGCTATTGAAAGACAAAGGACACACACAGCAAAGATAGACATGAAAATTCTATGTTATGTTCTAGGTAGAAGTGGAGCGTGTTTCTCTCCCACATAAAGAAAGATGAGTTCCGACTCGTTATGAAAAGCTAAAGAAAACTAAAAAGGAAACTAAAAGCAAGACGCTCCAAGCATAGCACATAACACATGAAGTGATAAAAATATAGCGGAACGAAAGACGAACTGATAATGTTGATGGAGAAGGGGATGCACGGGGGCATCCCCAAGCTTAGACGCTTGAGTCTCCTTGAATATTTCTTGGGGGTGCATGGGGGCATCCCCAAGCTTGAGCGTTTGACACTCCTGAATGTTTTTATCATCTTCCCTCGCACACTTGAAAACTCCCTTCATACATAACTCATCATAATCTGATTAGCGAGGTTAGTACCCATAATAATATAATTGTACCTTGCTGGAAATAAGGATATTCTTGAAGGTCTACTGTTTCTCAAGATTGCCAAAAGGTTTTTGCAAAGAAAAAGCAAGCTCTAGGTTTGCAAAATGAAGGAAAGGCAAAACAGGACAGAATCTGTGAAAAACAGAACAGTAGGTAGTAAATGATTTTTTCGGGGTACTTCTGCAACTCTAATAAAAAAACTCAGAACAGATGCACGAAAGACAATTATATATAGCACGCTGTCAAAAAAATTCAGACCAAAAAGGTGATCTGGTGATTTTATACGAATTTTTCTATCCAAGGACAGAATCTGTTTCCTGGACAGCACGTCACAACTTTTGAACTTTCTTGCAATCAGAGGCTACACTTGGCACAAAATTGAAAAGCAAAGATACAATGATGATGCTACTGTAGTAACAACATCAAGACACAACAAAAGCAAAATAAAATTTATTCATTGGGCTGCCTCCCAAAAGCGCTTTCTTTTATGCCTTTAAGCTAGGCATAATACAAAGAGGTCAAGTTTTATCAAGAGTAAAAGAATAGCTAGCCCGTATAACGAACTCAAAAGGTAACTTAATCTTATTTCGAGGGAAGTGTTCCATCCCTTTCTTGAGAGGAAACTGGAATTTTATATTCCCCTCTTTCATGTCAATGATAGCACCAACGGTGCGTAGAAAAAGACGTCCCAAAATAATTGGACAAGAAGGTTCACATTCAATATCCATAATAGTAAAATCAACGGGAACATAGTTGTCATTGACAATGATAAGAACATCGTCGATCCTCCCCAAAGATTTCTTTATGGAAGAATCAACGAGACGAACACCAAAAGAAGAAGAATCAAAAGGTTTCAGTTTAAGCATATCATATAGTCTTTTGGGCATAATGGAGGTACTAGCTACAATATCACATAAAGCATAGCAAGAGAAGTTGTTTATCTTAATTTTAATCATAGGATCCCAACCATCTTCTAGCTTTCTAGGTATGGAGGCTTCTACTCTAAGTTTCTCCTCCCTAGCTTTGATGAGAGCATTAGTGATATGCTCTGTGAAGGCAAGATTAAGCGTGCTAGTGTGGGGATCTTTAGCCATTCTTTGTAGAAAGGTGACAACTTCTGAGATACTACAATTATCAAAATTAATTTTATCATTATTGGGCAGAATTGTAGTGTCATCTTCTTTGTTTGAATTGCTCTCTATTATAAGAGTTTGAACGTCTTCCCAAGTTTGGGGAAGCATATGAGCAACTTTAAACTGAGGCTCATACTCTTTTCCTGGAAGACCATGCCATGGGCATAACTATCCATCAAGACTAACATAATCACAAGGTTTATTACTTTTGTAGATCCCGACAGTGGTGATTGGCGTAATGGAAGAAGGGGTGTACTCCTCCCATCTAGTGTTTTTGGTGGAACCCATAGCAGCAAGCAAGCAAGATAACTATTTTTGTGGTTTTCGATAAAAGATACTAAAGCAAAAAAACTGAAAGGTAAACTAACAAGACTAAAAAGCAAAGGTAAAAGATAGCGTGCAACTCCCCTATCCTGAAGAGTGGAGTCCCCGGCAATGGCGCCAGAAAACTTTGCTTGATGGCTTCTCGCCCCTCGTTGGTTACCCCAAGTGGAAGGTTTGAGATGCAGTGTAGCGGTAGTTTTCCCTTGGCGAAGATACCAAGGATCGATTTCCCTGAGACTCCCAGTTTCAACAAGAAGGTGTCAACTGCTAACGGCGCCAGATATTAGCAAGCAACGTGGACCTGCACACAGATACAAATAACTTTGCCCCCAACGAGTACAGAGAGGTTGTCAATCCCTCCGGCCTTGTAGTTTACAAAGGATCAAACACAAGTGATAATAGTGATAGGTATTGCTGCAATAGTAAGTAAAAAGCGGAAAGTAAATAGCGGATGTGATCAATGATGGTAATATGGACTGGAGTCTCATGATGTTCACTAGTGATGTCTCTCTCCCAAAAGACGATAAAACAGCTATGTGAGGTAAACGAATTACAGCTGGGCAATTGACAGGACCATATGCGCAAACCAATGCTGACTAAGTTGCAAGAAAGGTAGAGGTTCAAAGCATGGGCGGTACGCCAAGGTAAGTAGACCGAAATCCATCTGCATCTACTACTAATCATCCACCTTGAGATATCTATCCAGAACATCTCGCTGGTATTAAGTTGCGAGTCCCACCCATAGTGTAAACTCAAAGCAACAGACAACTGCATTAAAAGAACTTTGCGTAAAGTAAACAATCCTTGCACCCGCGAGCACAAGCACCGTTGTTTTCCCCCTTGTGGCAACAGCACATCCCCTAGACTCATGTTTCTGTCACTCAAACTAGTCATCGAGGGGCATGAACCTAAAATCGAGCATAACGTTCCCTCTTGGAGTCACTACCTACTACTTGGCCAAAGCAATAAATAACAACGGAGAACATGCAAGAATCACTTACGAACATAAATATAAAAGAGGTAGATCAAATATATTACTCAAACACAATCTGAACATAATCTCACAATCCATCAGATCCCAGCAAACTCATCATAGCAACAGCATAAGGATTACATATGTGCCTCGATCATGTAGGGCAGCTCACGAGGACTAATTAGTGAAGCACAAGAACGGGAGGAGAACATCACATAGCTACTGGTCATGGACCCATGGTCCAAGGGAAACTACTCACAACTCATCCGGGAGGTGTCCATGGTGGTGGAGAAGCTCCTGGTGGTGATCCTCCCCTCCGGCAGGGTGCCGGGAAGAGTTCTCCTGGTGCTCTCGATCTTGGAAGCGCGGCGGTGGCGGAACAGAGATGAGATCGCGAAAAAGGGTTCCCATCTAAAGGGTTTCGGGAGACGATATAAATATATGCCAAAGGGGGGCATCAGACGAGGCCTGGGGGGCCCAGGCGCCCCCCCGGCGCGGCCAGGAGGGGGGCCGCGCCACCAGGGTGCCTGGAGCCCTGGTGGCCCCCCTCCGGCTGTACTTCGGGTGACGGGAAGCTTCTGGAATGCTGATTTTTTATATATTTTTTCCTGGATTTTTCTGGCAGTTCTCGTAATGGGAAAACCTGAAATACAAAAACAGCCGAAAACAGAAACTGGCACTGGGGTGCACTGAGTTAATAGGTTAGTCCAAATATGATCAAAAGTGTATGGAAGTGTATAAATGACATAGCAATATCACCCAAAAGAGGCATGGAGCAATCAGAAATTATAGATACGTTTTGGACATATCAACTGCTCGGTCGGGGCAATGGGAGGTTGGTGATGCTGCCTGGACTGCGCCAAGCCCTCGGAGCCGCCCCTAGCCAACGTCTCCTTCCTCTCCGGCGAACTCCGCTCGCCACCGCAACTTGCGAGCTCAACCGCGGGCAGCTCCGACCACCCCAAGCCAAGCCACGGGTACGAGCAGGTGCGCCAAGAGCCCCACTTCAATCCTATCCTTCTAGCTTAGCCCCAAACCCCCTCGTCGCCGGCGTGCGCTCCAGCGAAGCCCTGCCTCTCTCTGATCTTGCTTTTTCTCTCTCTATCTCTCCTGACGCACGGGGCCCACCTGTCAGTCTCACCACTTGCGCCCGAAGCGGTACGAGTGGAGGAGTATTTCTGGCTTACGTCTTCGACGTCACCCCCTAGTTTTCTGTTAATTCAAATTTTATTCAGAAATTAGACTAAACTTTGACCAGCCACCATTTCTAAACCATAAGTCCAAATGATTTGATTCTTTTTGCATTGTCTTAGTTTCAGAAAGCTCAAGCAGCACACCCAAGGGTGGAATTTTCCTTGCTGTCTAGAATTTCTGGTGAATTTCAAAATGCATTTTGTTATTTGTTTTTGTGGTTTTAAAATCTTTTTAGAAGGAGAAACTTGTCTTGAAGCAAACCAAGAGGGTTGTGATCCTCCTCTGCACTAAGACAAGCCACACCAACATTTGGATGGTGTTATTTCATTATCTATGATTTTCTACTTGATTATGAGCTCTTATTTGCATTAAAAAATTGATAAATAAAATTTGGTTAATTGTAGTAACTTTATTCTATTGAATATGCTTGTTTTATGATACTGGTTGAATGCATATAATTGTTTGGCTAAGTAGAGTAAGATTTTTGCATTAGAGATATACTATGTAAGTGTATGATAGATATTGTATGTAGTGATATTTTAATTAGATGATGACCTAATAAAAATATTGCTGGATAATAAAAATGAGTTGAAACCAGAGAAGAACTTGAGTATGGCAAGATATTAATGTGAAAAGTTTGATCCATAGCTATGAGTGTTTGTTTTGTATGACGAGTAGTTGCATGTTTTTGCATTATGTCATGATCTTGATAAAAAATTTAACAAAGTAAAACTTGATTAAGTTCAACTTGAATATGATGTTGATCACATCATGGTGCCATTAAATTGGGTTTATATGCCGTGCGACCACGCTTACCTTGTGGGAAGGTCTTGAATCGTCCCTTTGTTGTGCCTCTCACCGGTGCCTCCCGTGAGGGAAGGTTATGGGCATGCATACCCTGGCCCGGTAAGTAGACATAACCTTGTGCGCTCGTTTTTATTTTTATGGTACCTTGTCCCCGTTTGGGACCGTTTTGCCACGATGGTGGCCCTTGGTGTCTTTGGTAGACACGGGGCCACCCAATACCTAGCCCTGGGAGGGAGATGGTCGGAGTGGCCGGGAGAGTGCCATGACAAAGGGAGGGTTTCGTCAAAAATCTTTTGGACCGCACGTATGGGAGTGCGAGGCCAGGATTCCGTAGTGTGGGTAAAGTGCACTACCTCTACAGAGTGTATTAAAATCTATCGATAGCCACGTCCTCAGTAATGGGCATAGCTCAGGAGTAAGTCACACCATGGATCAACTTTTATAAATAATCTTGCAAATTAAATGGTTGATACGACGCATGTGTTTCGAGGTGAATCATGATCGTTGGAGTTGTTCATGATGAATTGATGTCGGCCGTGACCCGACTATGGTCACCGTTTGGTTATGAGGTACTCAACGGGTAAGCGAGTCCGTGTGACTCGGAGTAAGATTGGTTCCATTGCACTAGTAATAGTTTTTTTTTTGAATTGCATTAATATGATGAATTGTCTGGATATTGTCTGCCATCATGTTTATGTTTGTTGTGAGCTTGCAAGTACATTCAATGTACTGACCTGGCGTGTTATGCCAGCTTTTAGGAAAGTCGATTCACATCGGAGCGTACCTCGCGTCTAGGCCGTGTCCACGACAGTGTCCATGTGCTATGGAGTTCTGTTTCGTCGCTCTTCCGCTGCCGTGTAGTTTGTGTGATCGAGGCCCCGTCATGTTCATTAAATAATGTACATATTGTTCAGCCGCACCGTCGGTGCAGCTTGGCCTCGAACCCTGATGTAATATCAAACCTATGTAATTCCGTTAGCATCAATAAAGCGGTTATTTCTGTACCATGATGTTTTGTATTGCTAGAAGACTAGATCTCTGGGCTGGCAATGCAAGGTAAATCGGTTGCTCTGAGCCAGGGTGCCACAACGCTTGGTATCAGAGCCGTGCTGATCGTAGGACACGCTAGACCGCTAGTGCGTTAGTGAAACGGTAGATAGTCTCATTTAAATACCGTAGTCATAGAAATTGGTTGCTTCATGGCATGCATGATTATTTGTTGTTGTCACTAACCTTTTGGTTTCTGAGTGTGGATGGCACCAGTACCGATCGTGTATCATCCTGAGCCAGCGCCGAACACATCGCCGCACCTGCTTCAAAATGTGTGGAGATGACTCTATCTATCGGGTGCTGATCCAGAGTATCGTGTGTATCGGGAGCATCTGGCCGGGGCAATATATGAGTATTACGCTGAAGCCACTCTACACCACAGTACACCTTCCAGCACTTACACTCGTTCTACTAAGGGTGGTCTTGCTTCTACGCCATCTCAGGCAGTTCAATTTGCTGCACTCGAAGCTCTTGTAGACTTGCGCTACAACGAGGTTCGCATGCACACCCACCCAGGTCTTTTCTTTTACCCATCTCTGCACGAGAATGGGCGTATCCTCTTTCCTGTGATTAATCCGACGTGCGATCGTCCCACTAGCCACCTTTCTCGCTATATGATTGCCAGTTATCTCCTGAACTATGAGTTAGCTCGAGAACTAGCATGCACCTGGACAGCTCTCGTTGCTTCTCGCACTAGGAACCCTCTTCCCACTGTCATCTACACCACTCCGGTTTCTTCCATCCCGGTGACTCCGCAGGGTACCGTTAACCCTCTGACGGTGGTCCCTCGCAGTGCTCCTGCTACATGGCCGTCCCTTACCGCTACTCCTGCTGCCCCTATGCTTAGTTCTCATCCCGCGCCCGCACTTGAGGGAGAGCCCTCGAGTCAGCACCGTCACGTCTCTCTTAACCCGGAGGTCTCTACTATCAGTTCAGGATCGGGATCCGGCACAGGAGAGGAGCCCGCAGCAGCACAGTCCGAGCAGTAGATCGTTCACTCTAGTTCTAAGTATAATGTATGGGTGTAACCGCACGAGTCATGTTGTTCAGTTTCATGTATGAGTGTAGCAGAACCATTGCAATGTTTACTTTCATGCTGAGTCTATGTATAATTATGCTGGAACCTTTTTATTCGCTTTGGTTTTCTCTTGCTATTTTCTTCTGGGATTTTTTCAATGGCTTTCCTCCCATTCTGTATTTTTCTCATCACGGTTGCTATGTATTGGGAAAACAAATCATAGGATGACGCGTGGAGGTAGCAACAGCCAAGCTTGCGAGGATGTCCCTGTACGCCGCTTCGCAAGGCAGGTAGGACATTCCCCCGAGCCATACCAGTCACCTCCGCCTCCGCCACCTCATCCACCTTCCACTGAGAAAATCCTGAGAATGTATGAAGAAAGAAGGAGCAATAATCTGTTGGAAATACTAAAAAGTGTACAAGTCATGGTTGGACAAAATAGAAATCAAAATGGCCATCACTCCAAGCTATCCGATTTTTAGCGAACCAAACCTCCCAGTTTCAGCCAAGCCATTGATCCATTGGACGCCGACGACTGGTTAAGGGCTATTTAGAAGAAGCTAGAAATTGCTCGCATCGAAGAAGGAGACAAGGTTCCATTTGCGACGCATTATCTTGAAGGAGCTGCAGCTATATGGTGGGATAATACTAAGGCCATGTGGCCAGCGGACGAGGAAATTTCTTGGAATATATTTAAGGATCATTTCCACAAGTATTATATTCCCACCGGGGTTTTGAAGATCAAGCAGCGCGAATTCCTCGCCCTCATTCAAGGCAGCATGACAGTCAATGAGTACCTGAATAAATTCAATCATTTAGCCCGGTACTCGCTCCACACTGTAGCCACAGAAGAACAGAAGATCGACATATTTCTTGGAGGACTAAATCAACATCTCAGGTGCACCCTCAACATGTTTGATTTTCCGGACTTCATGACCTTGGTAAAAAAGGCAATCATCACAGAAAAAGAACACAAGCTCCTACACGATGTTAAGCCAGCTGTTACTGACCACAAGCGCAAATTCGATCCGAAGAAGGAGGTGCAACCGATGCAGAAAGCTCGTATTTGGTAATAGACTCAGGTTGAGTACAAACCCAACTGGTAGCAAAATGTCAACAAGAACAACACTCAAGTTAAGAATATCGTGGCCAGTCCAGTGCGTGAACATTGTCAGCGCAACAATTCCTGCTTTAGTTGTGGGCAAACCGGACATTACGCCCGACAGTGCCCCAAGAACAACAAGCCAGCCACTCCATTCCAACCGCGAGTCAACTACATGGAGGAGTGTTCCGCCCTAGATATGACCCAGGGGTAAATTCATCACATCTCCGCGAACGAAGCCCAGGGGACCCAGAAGTCGTCATTGGTATGTTTCTTGTTAATGACATACCCACTATAATTTTATTTGACTCTAGGGCTTCCCACTCTTTTATTTCTCGGAGTTTTGCTGCCCAAAACAATTTTTCTTGCTCGGTTTTGGGAAAACACATGCTGGTACAATCCCCGGGATCAATGCTCAGAAGCAATCTCGTCTGCCACAATTTCGTAATTGACATCAAGGGCATCAAGTTCCCAACATCTCTGATTATCCTCGACTCCAGTAAGTTGGACATTATTCTGGGCATGAATTGGTTAACCCAATACCAAGTGTGCATCAACTATACGACCAGAGAAGTTACTCTGAAAAATACGGAAGTTCGCATCATAAGCTTTTATGCCCGCAAGCGCATACCCAGCAAGGATATGGTTTTCACCGTCGTGCCAGATGAAATGGAATTAATTCCAGTGGTCAGCGAGTATCCAGATTTATTCCCTGAAGAATTGCCAGGCATGCCACCAGAGAGAATTGAAGTTTGCAATCGACTTGGTGCCTGGAACCACTCCGATATACAAGAAATATTATTAGATGCTTTCGTCAGAATTGGTGGAATTGAAGAAACAACTAGATGAGATGCTGCATAAAGGATACATCCGCCCAAGCTCTTCACCATGGGGATCCCGAGCGATCTTCGTGGACAAAAAGGATGGCGGCCTACAAATGTGCGTGGACTACCGACAACTAAATGACATCACAATAAAAAATAAGTATCCACTACCCATGATTGATGATCTGTTCGATCAACTTAGTGGGGCCAAAGTATTCTCAAAAATTGATTTGAGGACCGGATATCATCAGCTTAAGATAAAGTAGGAGGATATTTCCAAGACCACATTCTCCACTCGGTACGGTCTTTATGAGTACACCGTTATGTCCTTCGGCCTCACCAACGCTCCAGCCTTCTTTATGCATATGATGAACAAGGTGTTTATCGATTTCTTGGAAAAATTTGTGCTGGTGTTCATTGACGACATCCTCATTTACTCCAAGAGCAGAGATGAACATAAGGTGCATCTACGAGCAGTTTTGCAAAGGCCACGAGACCCTCAGCTTTATGCCAAGTTTAGTAAATGTGAATTTTGGCTTCAACAAGTGGGATTCCTCGGGCATGTCCTCTCGGCGGAAGGAATCTCCGTGGACCCAAGTAAGGTGAAGGATGTACTTGATTGGTCCGCACCCACAACCGTCTCAGAAATACAGAGTTTCCTTGGACTGGCCGGATATTATCGCCGTTTTATTGAAGGATTCTCCAAGATCACCAAGCCAATGACTAAGCTCCTCAAGAAGGATAAGAGGTTTGAATGGACCACAGACTATTAAAAGAGTTTCAATGAGTTAAAAGTCAGGCTAACATCAGCTCCGGTATTGACACTCCCAGACATTTACCGCAGTTTTGATGTCTACTGCGACACATCCAGAAAAGGATTGGTATGTGTACTTATGCAAGATGGAAAAGTCATGGCTTATGCATCCCGGCAACTACAGCAACACGAAGGAGTTTATCCTACTCATGATTTGGAATTGGCCGCAGTGGTGCACGCTTTGAAGATCTGGAGGCACTATCTGATTGGAAAGAGGTGTCAAACATTTACCGACCACAAGAGCCTCAAGTATATATTCACTCAGCCAGACTTGAACCTTCAATAGCGAAGATGGCTCGAGCTGGTTAAAGACTACGACCTCAGGATCAATTATCAGCCGGGCAAAGCTAATGTAGTGGCTGATGCCCTCAGCCGCAAACCAGCCAACATTAACGCTCTCCTGGATTTATTGCATCCTGAGCTTTATGAAGAAATCACTCAACTCAATTCGGTGATCACCGATGCCAGTCTTGCCAATGTATTGGAAGTTACACCTACTCTTGAAGCAGAAATCCGCAGTGCTCAAACAAATGACAAGCTATTAAAAATATATGCCCAGAAAATGCAAAGAGGGCATGCACCAGATTTCTCTTGGGATCAGCATGGTACGCTAAGGTTCCGAGGGAGGATTTGCGTACCCAAGGTGGAAGGCCTGAAGCAGAAGATATTGGCAGAAGCACATGAAGCGCCATACTCAATTCACCCAGGTGGTACCAAGATGTATGAACACCTTCGTCAGGTATTCTGGTGGGACGGAATGAAGAAAGACATCGCATACTTTGTGGCATGTTGTGATACCTGCAACAAGGTAAAGGCGGAACACCAAAAACCCACCGGACTCCTCTA
The DNA here is from genome assembly GCA_902687465.1 of Secale cereale. Lineage (NCBI taxonomy): Eukaryota > Viridiplantae > Streptophyta > Magnoliopsida > Poales > Poaceae > Secale > Secale cereale. Next base: position 742,756,170 of record LR738710.1, read on the forward strand.
ACCCCTGCCAGTGTCCCAATGGAAAGGGGATGATATCTGCATGGACTTCATCACCGGGCTACCAAGGTCTCATCAAGGGAATGACGCCATATGGGTTATAGTGGGCACCCTAACCAAGGTGGCACATTTCCTTCCTATACAAACCGCCTACCATGCCAATGAACTTGCGCAACTGTATGTATCGCGAATTTTCAGTCTGCACGGAGTACCCAAGACTATCACTTCCCACTGGGGATCTCTCTTCACCTCCGCATTTTGGTCCCGACTCCATCAAGCCTTGGGGACCGCTTTGAAATACGACATAGCTTATCATCCTCAGACAGACGGGCAAACTGAGCGAGTAAATCAAATACTCGAAGATATGCTTCGCGCCTGTGTGTTGGCCCAAGGAACCAAGTGGGAAGACTGTCTACCTTACGCCAAGTCTTCCTACAACAACAGTTTCCAGACCAGCTTAAAGATGTCACCTTATGAAGCCCTGTATGGCCGGAAATGCCGCACTCCTTTGATCTGGTCTCAAACTAGAGACAACCACATTTTCGGGACTGATTTAATGCTAGAAGCGGAGAACAATTTAGAGAAATCCGAGATCGACTGCAACTAGCCAAATCGCGACAGAAGAGCTACTATGATGCCAAACACCGTCAGATCAGCTTCGAACCCGGAGAACACGTATATCTCTGAGTCACCCTATGAAAGATGTCAAGAGGTTTCAGACCCGCTGAAAATTAGCTCCCCGATACATCGGTCCGTTTCCGGTCATGGCCAAAGTCAGAGAAGTGGCATATCACTTGGAATTGCCACTAGAACTGTCAGAGGTACACAATGTGTTTCATATCTCACAGCTAAGAAGGTGCATTTCACCACCGGAGAAAAGGACTGATATGGTAGAAATAGAATTGGCTAAGGATTTGACATATGAGGAAAGGCCAATCAGGATTTTGGATCAGATAGCCAGGGTCACCCGTAGCAAAGAAATAAGGTTTTATAAAGTTCAGTGGGAACATCACACCGAGGAAGAAGCAACTTGGGAAAGAGAGAAAATTTTAAGGACTGCATACCCGGAATGGTTTTCCCAAGCAACCGAATCTCGAGGAGGAGATTCATCCTAAGTAGGGGAGGTTTGTGACAGCCTGAATTTTTGCCCTCTCTCTTTTTTCGGACTTGCCTTCTATTTGTCTTCGAACATGGTTTCTGCTTTGCTTTGATTTGGGCTTTGGAATCATTTTAGATGGACTTGCCACTTGGTCCTATCCTTGACTTTCAGCCAAGTGGCCTATCTAAACATTTCTTCTCTGATAAAACTCAAGAAAAATCATCCTAGGAATATTTTCCATAAAGGAAAAATATTCATTTTCTCTTCATAAACCTACTTTGGAGACTAGTGCTCCAAAGCAACCCTCATTTTTCTTGCTCCAAAAATCCTGAGATAATTCCTGAATTTTCTTAGGACCTTGGCACACCTTCCCATGGAAAAATATTGCATCACTTTTTGTAATATTTTTGCTATAGAAAATCATTTCTATTCTGGACCAGAAATGCACTTTGTATAGCAAGTGCATTTTTCCTTGAGTGTTTGGCCCTTAAATTTCTTAAGCTTAAACACCCTCCTAAGAAACCCTAAACCCGAGGATATTATCTCTAATGGCCTTCTAGAAGCTTGCTTAACTTGGCGACCAAGTTTCTGGTCAAAAACTTGCCAACAAGGTTTAGTCACATCCTGTCGGCCTGGGCATGAGCCATCACCTCTCTTAGACCTAACACTGCACGGTCGATAGCGTAGACATGGTTTGACAACACCGAGGCATCATCTTGCCCATGCCAGGGCGCTGACCGCGTGAATACACGGTGCCTGGCATGTAGTTGACACGCTCTGGCTGGCGCCTTCTCCTCTGTTTCGCGTGTGATCGATCCAGAGCTCGCCGACGACTGCCGCGCCGCGCCACCACCCCCGAGCCATCACCCTTGACTACTCCCTAGCGCTCGGCGACACCGGAGCCACCACAGCGAGCACGGGCATGTCGTGGCTAAAACGCCATAGTGCATGCGTGCGCTTGTCCCTTTCCCACACCGCCTCATGTGCTCGTCCGCGAGTGTAGGCACGCTCCGGAGTCGATGCTGAGTGTTTGCCCCCCAGTTGGAGCTTCTCGTCGATGTTCGCCGCGTGTCCAGAGCGCTTCGGTGGCGACACATTCCCCCCTCTTGCCCCGGGTATATATAGGCCCTCCTCGCTTCACTAGCCATTCACCACTCCACACCAACCCCATGAGCACGTAGACAGACCATAGCTCGCTCGGGCAGGCCTTTGGCCGTCGCCCCGACCCGAGAACTCCGGCGACCTCCGCCATCCAGCAGCTGCACTCCAGTGCCTCTCGAGCTCAAGCAACTTCTCGGGTGGGGCATTGGGAGGTTGATGGTGCTGCCTGGACTGCGCCAAGCCCTCGGAGCCGCCCCTAGCCGACGTCTCCTTCCTCTCCGGCGAACTCCGTCCGCCACCGCAACTTGCGAGCTCAACCGCGGGCAGCTCCGACACCCCAAGTCAAGCCACGGGTACGAGCAGGTGCGCCAAGAGCCCCGCTTCAATCCTATCCCTTTAGCTTAGCCCCAAACCCCATCGTCGCCGGCGAGCGCTCTGGCGAAGCCCCGCCTCTCTGTGATCTCGCTTTTTATCTTTCTCTCTCCTGACGCACGGGACCCACCTGTCGGTCTCACCACTCGTGCCCGAAGCGGTACGAGTGGATGCCTATTGCTGGCTTACGTCTTCGACATCACCCCCTAGTTTTCTGTTAATTCAAATTTTATTCAGAAATTTGACTAAACTTTGACCAGCCACCATTTCTAAACCATAAGTCCAAATGATTTGATTCTTTTTGTAGTGTCTTAGTTTCAGAAAGCTCTAGCATCACACCCAAGGGTGGAATTTTCCTTGCTGTCTAGAATTTCTGGTGAATTTCAGAATGCATTTTGATATTTGTTTTTGTGGTTTTAAAATCTTTTCGGAAGGAGAAACTTGTCTTGAAGCAAACCAAGAGGGTTGTGATCCTCCTCTGCACCAAGGCAAGCCACACCAGCATTTGGATGGTGCTATTTCAATATCTATGATTTTCTACTTGATTATGAGCTCTTATTTGCATTAAAAAATTGATAAATAAAATTTGGTTAATTGTAGTAACTTTATTCTATTGAATATGCTTGTTTTTTGATACTGGTTGAATGCATATAATTGTTTGGCTAAGTAGATTGAGATTTTTACATTAGAGATTGACTATGTAAGTGTATGATAGATATTGTATGTAGTGATATTTTAATTAGATGACGACCTGATAAAAATATTGCTGGATAATAAAAATGAGTTGAAACCAGAGAAGAACTTGCGTATGGCTAGATGTTAATGTGAAAAGTTTGATCCATAGCTATGAGTGTTTGTTTTGTATGACGAGTAGTTGCATGTTTTTGCATTATGTCATGATCTTGATAAGAGTTTTAACAAAGTAAAACTTGATTAAGTTCAACTTGAATATGATGTTGATCACATCATGGTGCCACTGAATCGGGTTTATATTTAGTGCGACCACGCTTACCTTGTGGGAAGGTCTTGACCCGACCCTTTGTTATGCCTCTCACCGGTGCCTCCCGCGAGGGACGGTTATGGGCATGCATACCCTAACCCGGTAAGCAAACATAACCTTGTGTGCTCATTTTTATTTTTATGGTATCTTGTCCCCGTTTGGGACCGTTTTGCCACGACGGTGGCCGTTGGTGTCTTTGGTAGACACGGGTGTCCGTGTCAAAACCGGCAGATCTAGGGTAGGGGGTCCTTAACTGTGCGTCTAAGGTCGATGGTTACAGGAGACTGGAGACACAATGTTTACCCAGGTTCGGGCCCTCTCTATGGAGGTAATACCCTACTTCCTGCTTAATTGATCTTGATGAATATGAGTATTACAAGATTTGATCTAGCATGAGATCGTAATGGCTAAACCCTAGAAGCTTAGACTGTATGAGTATATCCTTTCCGGACTACACCCTCCGGTTTATATAGAAACCGGGGGGGGGGGTCTAGGGTTACATAGAGTCGGTTATATAAGAAGGAATCTTCATAGTTGATCGCCAAGATTGCCCTCCACGCCAAGGAGAGTCCAATCCGGACACATGTGCAGTCTTCGGCCTTCATGTCTTCATAGCCCACAAGTCCGGCCCATGGATAACAGGCCGGATGCCCGAGTACCCCTTAGTCCAGGACTCCCTCAGTAGCCCCTGAACCTGGCTTCAATGATGAGGAGTCTGGCGCGCAGATTGTCTTCGGCATTGCAAGGCGGGTTATCTTTTCTCGAACTCCAAGATAGTCTTCGGACGCGATGATAGCATCCATACATGTCGAACACACCATATACAACCACAGAGAGAATATAATTTTGCACGAGTCTGACGAATTTTTGTAGCATGACATCACGTCTGACCGGTCATAATTCCGGACCGCTTTGTGCTCGACGCTCCACATCTCGAGACGCGGTTGCCATTGGTACATCTTATCAAAGCAAAGATCATGTCCCCTTATCGCGGGATTCTCATCAATGCGGCCATGGGTAACCCAACCGTGCCGTTTACACAGGCCTTGGGAATAGGCGAATTCTGAGGCGATTGAGGAGGCGTTCAATATTTGTTGCCTTTATAAAGGGATAAGGACTCCCTCTTCCTCTCCCACACCTACTCTCTATCTCCGCCCTTCTAATCTCGAGCTCCAGCTCCCAAGTTCTCATCTGCTTTCCACTCGAGCTAGCACTCAACCATGTCCGGATCCGGAGGTCAGAGCAAGTGGATAGTCTCCTCCGTCAAGGAGGACATTACTGAGCTTTGGGCGGCTGGATACTAGGCGAAGGAAATCGCCCACCACCTACCAGCCGAGGGACAAGTCGCCCTACACCGGAGCCCAACGAGAGGGTGATATTTATCCCTCATTTCCTCCACGGACTAGGGTTTCCACTCCACCCTTTCATCCGTGGGTTGATGTATTATTACGGGATAGATTTCCACGATCTGTCCACAAATTCCTTCCTCAACATCTCGGCGTTTATCGTTGTGTGTGAGGCCTTCCTCCGCATCTAACCCCACTTCGGGCATTGGCTCAAAGTCTTCAACGTGAAGCCAAAGGTGGTGGATCGCCAGCATGCGGAGTGCGGAGGAGCCATGGTGAGTAAGCTGTCCAACGTCTCCTGGCCGAAAGGCACTTCTATGGAGATAGTAAAGGAGTGGCAGAAATAGTGGTTCCACATTACGGAACCCCGCGACACCACCTGGGCCGCAGCTGCCAAATTCCGCTCAAGCGCTCCCACGTGACTCACCTCTTGGGTCGAGAAGAGTTCGAACTGGTGTTCGCCTCATGAGCTGATTGCGCTGCAGACGTGCATTCAAGGCATAATAGCTAAGAACGTCAAGCTTGTCGATGTAATTCAGGTGATGTTGGTTCGCCGGATCCTCCCCTGCCAGCGCAAAAGCCGTCCTCTGTGGGAGTTCAATCCGAAGAAGCACCAAACCCTGGTGAGGCTCTTTGAAACCACTCACGAGGGTGCCTGGAGGTTGCTCTTCAAGGGCAATGAGAAACCGCCGGCCACAAATTCGGATCGTGGGCACGACATTAAACATCCCGCCAGCAAGGTATGTTTTTTTAACGTATCCCCTACTTGTTTATTTCGGGGATGATGTCTGAGCTTTTATCATTTGCTTTTTTAGGATTGGATAGGGATGGTGAAGCGGATCCAGTGTCCGGCTCCGCTGCCCGAGGAACCGGTCATCCCGCATTTGGCGAAGTTCCTGGTGTCGGCACCATATAAGGTGCCGGAGAAGAAGGCCACGAAGAAGGCCAAGGGGACCAAAAGCGGCCCCCATCGTAAGGGTACTTCGGATGTGATGTCCGAAGATGAAGAAGCCCATTCCTCCATCCCTGAGGACGATGACGAGGAAGAGGAGGAGAAGAACCCTTCCCTGAGGAGGGGAAGAAGAAAAGGGGGGCCTCAACGAATCTGGAGGCAGGAACGCCCAAGAAGGGGAAGGGCGCCCTTGCGGTCAACACCGCATGGGACGCTGACAGCAGTCCGGAGCGACGGCTCCGCACTAAGCCTCGGGCCGCATCATAAGTATTACGACTCACGTATGCAAGTGTAGCCGGCCTCTCCTTTTTGTTGTTTTGACGTGGTTAGTTGCGCTATTGCAGTCCGGCTTGTGACAGCATCCAGCGATCCTCATCTAGAGGTTCGTTGGATCCGGCGGAAATGGCCAGCATGTCGCAGCCGCCCGCTTACTCCCCCGGGGCCAAGGACGACACCGAAGTGTTGTCCCGGAGGACCACTCCGAGGTGCGGAGGGACCCAAGATGTTGTCCAGGAGGCGCCGCGAGGCAAGACCTCCATTGTCGGACACATGAGGGAGCCGATCCCCATGGAGACTGGCGAGGAGGGACATATTCAGTTCGGCCCTCAGCCAAATACGATTCCGGGCACCGATGCGGCCTCGAAATCCGGCGCGTCCCTTCCTTCAAAGGGGGGTGCGCCAATTCCACCGATGACCCCTGTCCAACCAGGGGCACCGAATAAAATGGTGTAGGCGCTACAGAACACCTCCATTGTGGACGAGCACCGTGTCCTTATGGGTACGGTGATCGAGAAGGTTCAGTCCGTCAAGAGCGGACTGAACGAGGCCTGCAACAATCTGTTGATAGGTTTTGAGATAAGTCTCGTAAAAAGAGAATGCCCCATGCTGACAGTAGCCCCTAAGACACTGTCCGATATTCGGAAAGAGAGGCCAGACAAAGGATCAACCATTTACAGGTGACTAACTTGATATGTATGAATGAGCAGGCGTCGCTGTTGGCCGTGACCTCGCATGCTGCGGAAGTCTCTGAACTGAAGCAGAGGTTGGAGCGGGCCGAGAACGAGCTCGGCGTGGTGAAGATTCAGCTCCAGGAGAAGCAAGGTGAGTGACGACTTGCCGTGTACTCGCAAAAAATAAGTGATGACTGTTAACCGGATTTTCATAATATGTGTAGGGGCCGCGACCGAGGTCGAGGCCCTAAAAATGCCCTGGCCGAAGCCGAGAGGAAGGCTATCCAGCAGCAAGCCGCCTGTTAGAAGCTCAAGGCCTGGGTCAGCAAGGTCCAGCAGGAGCTCCAGGACGCGGTGAAGAAGTGCGAAGCCTTGGAGCACGAGGCTTTGGCTCAAGAGACCGAACTTGCCAAGGCTCAGAGATCGCACATAATGATGCCCGGGAAGCTCTCCAGGAGATCCAGGAGGCCAAGAAGATTGCGGCGGGTAAGGCTTTTAACATGCAAAGCAAGTATGCGGAGAGGAAGTACCTTTTACTAACCCGAAGTCGGAGTTGCCCAGGGGCTTTCGTGGATCTACCCCACAGCGTGTCCAATGCTACGGAGTTTTTTCGAGCTAGAGAAGGGAATTCCACGGAGAAGTTGTTCTGGTCGCAGTATGCTGTGCCCGAACATCCGGTGCCCTTTGTCGATCAACTGAAGCAGTTGGTCGAGCTGCACAGGGTGGCCGAACTGGCCATGAAGGATTTAATAATCTAGCTGTGGCCAGCCAAAGCTATACCCAGCAGTTATTTTGGCCCAGTGAAGCGGGTGGTGGAAGCCTATCTGCGGCTGGACATCGTCAAGCGATCAGTCTGCATTGAAGGTGCCCGTATGGCCTTCGCCTGTTGCAAGATGTGGTGGGCGAAGATGGACGCCGACGAGGTGGCCAGGTGGCCGCTAGAGGACAAAAGGAGCACCGCACACCCGAGAAATATTTTGCGGATGTTCTAGAAGGATCTCGACTTGCAGCAGCGCAGTGCGGGCAGGACATTATGTTCGAATGAAAACATTCGTTCTTTGTCCTTGCCTTGTATGAAAACAAAGCCAGTTTGTAATATAATGTTTGTTATGTTTTAATTGCTTCCTCCTATGCGACCGTGTTATATGGAATCTGAGGGTTGGCCAGTCGTCGGCTTCTGCCCTCACGTAGGTAGTACGGAGGTGTTCGGGATGGAATCTAAACAATCTTTATCCAATTATATGGTCCTTGAAGGAGTTGTTTAGCGCAATGAACCAGGAGATCAGACTATGCAACTTAAACGCCCTCACTTAGCCATAGGAGTTTTATAATAAAACATGGGCGCAGCCCCTGGTATACGAACCAGAGTGTTGTCAGCATCTGATCGGGAAGTACCGATCCTTCGCGTAATGTGGAAAAAATCTCCAGCGATTTTCAACCTCTCGAACAGCTGACCGGCTCTCGCGACATCATGACAGTTAGTTTTCGGCTTTCTCTACTGAGGTGCTCATCCGGGTAAACCAGGGTACAATCGCAGTAGTTCTCCCTTTAGTACCCTAGCCGATGTAGCGGAACGTAGGGTAGCAAGCACAGGAGCCGGGCAACCCAACTATTGACCAAAGACATGATTCGGAGCCAATGCATATAATGCTAAATTAGGGGTGCCGAACTTATTTATAAGAAGTGTTCGGACTTTGCTGCCATATTATGGTGCGGTAAGGAGCCCCTGGCAAGTATAAAACGTACCAGAGTGTATGGGTGCTAGAATGTAAGTAATTAATGGCAAAGGAGAACAGAAAAAGAGAAGAGGTAGTATTTGTGGCCCTTGAACCTAGGCCATGAACTGTTTCCATTATAATTGGAATGATGCGTTAAAGCGCATCGATACAAATAGTGTGATAAACAACCGGCTATTTAACATGCTGTCAGCAAAGGCAAGCTGCGTGTGAGTCCTGAAAACAGGTAGAGTAATTGTTAAATTGGCCTCTAGGGCTTCTCGTGTATGCCTGTGCTTCGTGCCTTTCTGGTGTATTTATCCTTGGATAGGACCAGCAATCGGGCCCTCGAAGGAGGCCTGTGTAAAACCTGAAAAGGGAAGCGGAAATAGTGAACGTGTATGTGAGTCCGGGATCAGTCTAGCCGAACTGTGGATCACAAGCTAGCTGTGCCTCTGTCAACGCCCATGGAAATTTGAGTGTGTAATTATGTACGCATGGTACGAATGCCACTACCTCATCGGGGCTGGGACGGAGGCCGAACTGCTAATCGAGCTCTTGACGAGCCGAGCTATCCTGTTGTAGTGTACTCTGGACCCTCTTAATGATGTCCAGGGGCTCGGCAGCCAGATTATGGTTCTGCTTGAGAAGGCCGCTCTGTACCTCTGCTGTCAGGGCAGATGTGTGCTCCTCTGTACAGAGGGAGCGTTTCGTGTTTCCATTGACTATTATGACGCCACGTGGACCAGGCATCTTGAGCTTGAGATAAGCGTAGTGTGGTACCGCGTTGAATCTTGCAAACTTGGTTCGTCCGAGCAGTGCTCGGTAGCCGCTGCGGAAGGGGACAATATCGAACAGTAACTCTTCGCTTCGGAAGTTGTCCGAGGAACCGAAGACTACTACCAGCATGATTGAGCCCGTACAACGGGCCTCTACGCCTGGTATGACTCCTTTAAAGGTAGTCTTTGTGGGTTTGATTCGTGAGGGATTAATACCCATCTTGCGACTGTATCCTGATAGAGCAGGTTGAGGCTGCTACCTCCGTCCATTAGGACTCGTGTTAGGTGAAATCCGTCGATGATTGGGTCGAGAAATAGTGCGGCCGAACCACCATGGGGATACTAGTTGGATGATCTCGACGATCGAAGGTGATCGGGAATGACGACCACGGGTTAAATTTCGGGGCGACTGGCTCTACCGTGTAGACGTCCCTGAGTGCGCGCTTGCGCTCCCTTTTGGGGATGTGTGTAGCATATATCATGTTCATTGTTTTGACTTGAGGGGGAAATTTCTTCTGTCCCCCCGTGTTCGGTTGCCGGGGCTCTTCGTCATCGTCCTCACTTTGTGATCCTTTTTCCTTGTTCTCGGTATTTAACTTGCCGGCCTGTTTAAAAACCCAACAATCTCTGTTGGTATGATTGGCTTGTTTGTTTGGGGTGCCATGTATCTGGCACGGACGGTCGAGTATGTGGTCCAGGCTGGCTGGTCCCTCGCTGTTCCTTTTGTAAGGCCTCTTCCACTGGCCGGACTTAGAGCCACTGAATCCGGCGTTAACCGTAGTGTCATCGGTGTTATTGCCATTGCTGCGGCGTTTGTGTCTATTGCACCGGAGCTTGCCGGTGTTGTTTTTGTCCTCGCAGGGGCCTTCATCGCTGGCTGTGTTTTTGCTACGAGCCAGCCAGCTGTCCTCACCCGCACAAAAGCAGGTCATGAGTGCCGTGAGGGCTGCCATGGATTTTGGCTTTTCTTGGCCAAGGTGGTGGGCGAGCCATTCGTCATGGATGCTGTGTTTCAAGGCCGCTAGGGCTTCGGCATCTGGACAGTCAACGATCTGGTTCTTTTTGGTTAGGAACCTAGTCCAAAATTTTCTGGCTGATTCTCCAGGTTGTTGAACTATATGACTGAAGTCATCAGCGTCTGGTGGCCGGACATAAGTGCCTTGGAAGTTGTCAAGAAAAGCTTTTTTCAAGTCGTCCCAGCTACCGATGGAGTTTTCAGGCAGGCTATTTAACTTGTGTCTAGCTGGCCCTTTCAGTTTTAGTGGGAGGTATTTGATGCCGTGGAGGACGTCTCCTCGGGCCATATGGATGTGGATAGTAAAATCCTTGATCCATACTGCGGGGTCGGTTGTTCCGTCGTATGATTCAATATTGACGGGATTGAACCCCTTGGGGAATTCATGATCCAGTACGTCATCTGTGAAGCAAAGTGGGTGTGCGGCGCCTCTATATCAGGCCGCGTCGCGGCGCACCTCCGATGAAGTCCGCCTGCGGTTATCGGCCTAGGCGTGACTAGGTTTGTCCCGTCTGAATAGGTAGCCCTCATCGCGAGTCGAAGGGCGTCCTCGCGATCCGTAGATTGATCTGGTGTGTCCAGCTCTACTGTCCAAGTCCTCCCAAAGGTCGTATGCATAGTCCCGAGCTGTTTTGTCTCTGCTTTTATGAGGTGGTGGGGCGGGCTGGTGTTCGGCATGAGTTTCTGTTTTATCTCGACCACGAGGTGGTCGGTTCGCATTGCGCAAGGGAGGTATGGGTCTCCGGTGCCTCCTCATCGAACAGAGGTTGCAGTCTGCGATTCGGGTAACTCTTGGCTGGACGCTTGAGGCCGTATTCTTCGGCTGCCAGGACGTCAGTCCATCTGTCATTGAGTAAGTCTTGATCAGCTTGAAGCTGCTGCTGCTTTTTCTTCAGGCTTCTTGCAGTGGCTATTAGCTGGCGCTTGAAGCGCTCTTGCTCGAGGGGTGCCTCAGGCATGATGAAGTCCTTGCTGCCTAGGCTCTCCTCATCCTCGAAGAGTGGATGATAACTATCATCATCCGGGTCTTTGGGTGTGGCCTGTTTATCAGGTTTAACTTGCCCGTTGTCTTGTTCCACCTGTTTGGATGTTGTTCCCACAGGGTCTTCATTGTTTTCGGCGTTATTCGGAGTATTATTTTCTCCGGTGCCAGTGTTGCTATCTTTTGAGCGACGTGACTTAGAACGACGTTTAGGCCGCCGGTGTTCGGGTTGTGTCTCATGAGGTTTATTCTCAACTGGATCTTCTTTGTCATCATGATCAGCTTTTTTAGGTGTATCAACCATGTACACATCGTATGAGGAAGTGGCCGTCCACCACCCAGTAAATGGCGGGTTTTGACGCTGCTTCTCATCGTCATCGTCGTCCATGCCATTGATGTCTTCAGAGCAGTAATCAAGCGTGTCAGTTAAGACCTCGACCGTGGCTATGAAGTGGGTGGCGGGTGGGAAGCAAAATTCTCCGTCGTCAGCCCCTAGTTCGAACCGGACATAGTTCGGCTGTGAGTCCCCTGCCAACGACAGGTTTTTTAATAAGTTTAGCACGTTGCCCAGGGGCGAGTGTTGGAAGATGTCTGGGGCATCGAATTCGAAAATCGACAACCGATCCAGCTCGGTGTCCGCCGACATATGTGGTTTGGAACTTATAGCCTGAGACGAGTCTGGAGTTCCGTTGACGCAAATATCGCAAGATGTCGAGTCTGTGTGCGGCTCCAACGCCGCGGACTCTGTGGCCTCGGATGGCACAATCTTCTCCGGATTTAATGCCGCTGCAGCAACTGGATCCATCTCCTGGATGTGATTCGATGATAGATTTAGGTCATGTTCATCGGAGCGAGGGGGAGCAATCGCCTATACGTCCATTTTGCATCATGGTTTTAAGTTGATATTTATTGCATTATGGGCTGTTCATACATGTTTTGTCACAATACTTATGCATTTTCCCTCTTATTTTGCAAGGTTTACATGAAGAAGGGGGAATGCCGGCAGCTGGAATTCTGGGCTGGAAAAGGAGCAAACTCTGGAAACCTCTTCTGCACATCTCCAAAAGCCCCGAAACTCCACAGAACATTTTTTCGGAAAATATAAAAAATATCTGGTGGAAGAAATCCACGAGAGGGGCCACTGGCTCGCCTCGAGGGTGGGGGGTGCGCCCCCCTTCCCAGGGCGCGCCCCCTGCCTCGAGGGCCAGCCGGTGCGCACCCGATGCCCATCTTCTTCTATATGAAGCGTTTTGACCTGGAAAAAATCAAGAGGAGGCTTTCAGGACCAGACGCCGCCGTCTCGAGGCGGAACCGAGGCGGAAACCAATCTAGGGCTCCGGCAGAGCCGTTCTGCCGGGGATACTTCCCTCTGGGAGGGGGAAATCGTCACCGCCGTCATCACCAACAACTCTCCCATATTAGGGAGGGCTATCTTCATCAACATCTTCACCAGCACCATCTCCTCTCAAACCCTAGTTCATCTCTTATATCCAATCTTTGTACCCAAACCTCAGATTGGTACATGTGGGTTGCTAGTAGTGTTGATTACTCCTTGTAGTTGATGCTAGTTGGTATATTTGGTGTAAGTGTTGGGAAACGTAGTATTTTAAAATTTTCCTACGATCACGCAAGATCTATCTACCAGATGCATAGCAACGAGAGGGGAGAGTGTGTCTACGTACCCTCGTAGACCGGGAGCGGAAGCGTCAAGTGACGCGGTTGATGTTGTCGAACTTCTTCGCGATCCAACCGATCAAGCACCGAACGTACGGCACCTCCGCGTTCAGCACACGTTCAGCTTGATGACGTCCCACGAGCTCTTGATCCTGTTGAGCTTCACGGGAGAGTTTCGTCAGCACGATGGCGTGGTGACGGATATGATGTGTTCACCGGCGCAGGGCTTCGCCTAAGCTCCGCGACGGTACGACCGAGGTGTGATTCTGTGGAGGGGGGCACCGCACACGGCTAAAACAATTCAACTTGTGTGTCTTTGGGTGCCCCCTACCCCCGTATATAAAGGAGCAAGGGAGGAGGGGCCGGCCACCTCCTATGGTGCGGCTAGGGAGGAGACTCCTACTAGGAATAGGATTGCAATCCTATTCCTAGTAGGATTCACCGGAAGGAAGAAGGGGGAAAGGATTAGGAGAGGTGGCGGCCCCCCAATCCTAGTCCAACTAGGATTCCTAGGTGGGGGCGCCGGCCAGCCCTATGGGCTGCCTCTCTCTCACCCTTTAGGCCCACTATGGACCATCCCCTCTCGTAGGGGGTTCCGGTAACCCCCTCCGGCATTCCCGATAAATCCGAAACTTTTCCGGTATACTTCCGGTGTCCGAATATAGCCGTCCAATATATCAATCTTTATGTCTCGGACATTCCGAGACTCCTCGTCATGTCCGTGATCTCATCCGGGACTCCGAACTACCTTCGGTACATCAATACTAAAAAACTCGTAATACCGATCGTCATCAAACGTTAAGCGTGCAGACCCTACGGGTTCGAGAACTATGTAGACATGACCGAGACTCATCTCTGGTCAATAACCAATAGCGGAACCTGGATGTTCATATTGGCTCCTACATATTCTACCAAGATCTTTTATCGGTCAGAACCGCATAACAACATACGTTGTTCCTTTTGTCAAACGGTATGTTACTTGCCCGAGATTCGATCGTCGGTATCTTTATACCTAGTTCAATCTCGTTGCCGGCAAGTCTCTTTACTCGTTCTGTAACACATCATCTCGTGACTAACTCATTAGTCTTTTGCTTGCAAGGCTTATTGTGATGTGTGTTACCGAGAGGGCCCAGAGATACCTCTCCGACACTCGAAGTGACAAATCCTAATCTTGATCTATGCCAATACCACGAATACTTTCGGAGACACCTGTAGAGCATCTTTATGATCACCCAGTTACGTTGTGACGTTTGATAGCACACAAGGTGTTCCTACGGTATTCGGGAGTTGCATAATCTCACAGTCACAGGAACATGTATAAGTCATGAAGAAAGCAATAGCAGTTAAACTAAACGATCATAGTGCTATGCTAACGGATGGGTCTTGTCCATCACATCATTCTCCTAATGATGTGATCCCGTTGATCAAATGACAACTCATGTCTATGGCTAGGAAACATAACCATCTTTGATCAATGAGCTAGTCTAGTAGAGGCATACTAGGGACATACTGTTTTGTCTATGTATTCACACATGTACTAAGTTTCCGGTTAATACAATTCTAGCATGAATAATAAACATTTATCATGATATAAGGAAATAAATAATAACTTTATTATTGCCTCTAGGGCATATTTCCTTCAGTCTCCCACTTGCACTAGAGTCAATAATCTAGCTCACATCGCCATGTGATTTAATACCGATAGTTCACATCGTTATGTGAATAACACCCATAGTTCACATCTCCATGTGACTAACACCCGAAGGGTTTACTAGAGTCAATAATCTAGTTCACATTGCTATGTGATTAATACCCAAGAGTAATAAGGTGTGATCATGTTTTTGCTTGTGAGAGAAGTTTAGTCAACGGGTCTGTCACATTCAGATCCGTATGTATTTCGCAAATTTCTATGTCTACAATGCTCTGCATAAAGCTACTCTAGCTAATTGCTCCCACTTTCAATATGCATCCAGACTGATACTTAGAGTCATCTGGTTTTAGTGTCAAAGTTTGCATCGGCGTAACCCTTTTACGACGAACTCTTTATCACCTCCATAATCGAGAAATATTTCCTTAGTCATCCAATTACTAAGGATAATTTTGACCGCTGTATAGTGATCTACTCCTGGATCACTATTGTACTTCCCTGTCAAACTCTTGGCAAGGTACACAACGTGTTTTGTACATAGCATGGCATACTTTATAGAACCTATGGCTGAGGCACAGGGAATGACTTTCATTCTCTCTATATTTTTCTGCCGTGGTCTGGCTTTGAGTCTTACTCAACTTCACACCTTACAAGTCAGGCAAGAACTTCTTCTTTGACTGATCCAATTTTTTGAAATATTCCAAAATCTTATCAAGGTATGTACTCATCGAAAGTATTATCAAGCGTCTTGATCTATCTATATAGATCTTGATGCTCAATATGTAAGCAGCTTCACCGAAGTCTTTCTTTGAAAAACTCCTTTCAAACACTCCTTTACGCTTTCCAGAAAATTCTACATCTTTTCCGATCGACAATATGTTATTCACATATACTTATCAGAAAGGTTGTAGTGCTCCCACTCACTTCTTGTAAATACAGGCTTCTCCAAAAGTCTGTATAAAACCATATGCTTTGATCACCTCATCAAAGCGTATATTCCAACTCCGAGATGCTTGCACCAGTCCATAGATGGATCGCTGGAGCTTGTATACTTTGTTAGCACCTTTTGGATTGACAAAACCTTCTGGTTGCATCATATACAACTCTTTTTTGAGATATCCATTTAGGAATGCAGTTTTGACATCCATTTGCCAGATTTCATTATCATAAAATGCGGCAATTGCTAACATGATTCGGACAGACTTAAGCATCGCTACAGGTGAGAAAGTCTCATCGTAGTCAACTCCTTGAACTTGTCGAAAACCTTTCGCAACAAGTCGAGCTTTGTAAACAGTAATATTACCGTCTGCGTCGGTCTTCCTCTTGAAGATCCATTTATTTTCGATGGCCTGCCGATCATCGGGCAAGTCAACCAAAGTCCACACTTTGTTCTCATACATGGATCCCATCTCAGATTTCATGGCTTCAAGCCATTTTGCGGAATCTGGGCTCATCATCGCTTCCTCATAGTTCGTAGGTTCATCATGGTCTAGTAACATGATTTCCAGAACTGGGTTGCCGTACCACTCTGGTGCGGAACGTACTCTGGTTGATCTACGACGTTCAGTAGAAACTTGATCCGAAGTTTCATGATCATTATCATCAACTTCCTCATTAATTGGTGTAGGAATCACTGGAACAATTTCCTATGATGTACTACTTTCCAATATGGGAGAAGGTACAATTACCTCATCAAGTTCTACTTTCCTCCCACTCACTTCTTTCGAGAGAAACTCTTTTTCTAGAAAGGATCCGTTCTTAGCAATGAATATTTTGCCTTCGGATCTGTGATAGAAGGTGTACCCTACAGTCTCTTTTGGGTATCCTATGAAGACACATTTTTCCGACTTGGGATCGAGCTTATCAGGTTGAAGTGTTTTCACATAAGCATCGCAGCCCCAAATTTTAAGAAACGACAACTTTGGTTTCTTGCCAAACCATAGTTCATAAGGCGTCGTATCAACGGATTTAGATGGTGCCCTATTTAACGTGAATGCAGCTGTCTCTAAAGCATAACCCCAAAACGATAGTGGTAAATCGGTAAGAGGCATCATAGATCGCACCATATCTAATAAAGTACGGTTACGACGTTTGGACACACCATTACGCTGTGGTGTTCCAGGTGGCGTGAGTTGTGAAACTATTCCACATTGTTTCAAATGAAGACCAAACTCGTAACTCAAATATTCTCCTCCACGATCAGATCGTAGAAACTTTATTTTCTTGTTACGATGATTCTCTACTTCACTCTGAAATTCTTTGAATTTTTCAAATGTTTCAGACTTGTGTTTCATTAAGTAGATATACCCATATCTGCTTAAATCATCAGTGAAGGTCAGAAAATAACGATACCCGCCGCGTGCTTCAACACTCATTGGTCCGCATACATCAGTATGTATGATTTTCCAACAAATATGTTGCTCGCTCCATAGTTCCAGAGAACGGAGTTTTAGTCATCTTGCCCATGAGGCATGGTTCGCAAGTACCAAGTGATTCATAATCAAGTGATTCCAAAAGTCCATCATTATGGAGTTTCTTCATGCGTTTTACACCAATATGACCTAAACGGCAGTGCCACAAATAAGTTGCACTATCATTATTAACCTTGCATCTTTTGGCTTCAATATTATGAATATGTGTATCACACGATCGAGATCCAACAAACTATTTTTATTGGGTGTATGACCATAGAAGGTTTTATTCATGTAAACAGAACAACAATTATTCTCTAACTTACATGAATAACCGTATTGCAATAAACATGATCAAATCACATTCATGCTCAACACAAACACCAAATAACAGTTATTTAGGTTCAACACTAATCCCGAAAGTATAGGGAGTGTGCGATGATGATCATATCAATCTTGGAACTGCTTCCAATATACATCGTCACTTCATCCTTTAACTAGTTTCTGTTCATTATGCAACTCCCATTTCGAGTTACTACTCTTTAGCAACTGAACTAATATCAAATACCGAGGGGTTGCTATGAACACTAGTAAAGTACACATTAATAATCTGTATATCAAATATACCTTTGTTCACTTTGCCATCCTCCTTATCCGCCAAGTATCTAGGGCAGTTCCACTTTTAGTGACCATTTCCTTTGCAGTATAAGCACTTGTTTCAGGCTTGAGTTTAGCTTTGGGTTTCTTCACGGGAGTGACAACTTGCTTGTCATTCTTCTTGAAGTTCCCCTTTTATCCCTTTGCCCTTTACTTGAAACAAGTGGTCTTGTTAACCATCAACACTTGATGCTTTTTCATGATTTCTATCTTCGCCTATTTCAGTATCGCGAAGAGCTGGGAATTCCTTTCGTCATCCCTTGCATATTATAGTTCATCACGAAGTTCTACTAACTTGGTGATAGTGACTAGAGAACTTTGTCAATTACTATCTTATCTGGAAGATTAACTCCCACTTGATTAAAGTAATTGTAGTACCCAGACAATCTGAGCACATGCTCACTGGTTGAGCTATTCTCCTCCATCTTGTAGGCAAAGTACTGTCAGAGGTCTTATACCTCTCGACACGGGCATGAGTATGAAATAATAATTTCAACTCTTGGAACATCTTATATGCTCCATGGCGTTCAAAACGTTTTTGAAGTCCCGATTCTAAGCCGTAAAGTATGGTGCACTAAACTATTAAGTAGTCATCATATCGAGCTTTTGTCAAAACGTTCATAACGTCTGCATCTGCTCCTGCAATAGGTCTGTCACCTAGCGGTGCATCAAGGACATAATTCTTCTGTGCAGCAATGAGGATAATCCTCAGATCACGGAACGATTCCGCATCATTGCTACTAACATCTTTCAACTTGGTTTTCTCTAGGAACATATAAAAAAATAAACGTGGAGCAACATCGCGAGCTATTGATCTACAACATAGATATGCTAATACTACCAGGACTAAGTTCATGATAAATTAAAGTTCAATTAATCATATTACTTAAGAACTCCCACTTAGATAGACATCCCTCCGGTCATCTAAATGATCACGTGATCCAAATCAACTAAACCATGTCCGATCATCACGTGAGATGGAGTAGTTTCAATGGTGAACATCTTATGTTGATCATATCTACTATATGATTCACGCTCGACCTTTCGGTATCCAGTGTTTCGAGGCCATATCTGTATATGCTAGGCTCGTCAAGTTTAACCTGAGTATTCTACGTGTGCAAAACTGGCTTACACCCGTTGTATTTGAACGTAGAGCTTATCACACCCGATCATCACGTGGTGTCTTGGCACGACGAACTTTCGCAACGGTGCATACTCACGGAGAACACTTATACCTTGAAATTTAGTAAGGGATCATCTTATAATGCTACCGTCGTTCTAAGCAAAATAAGAAGCATAATAAGATAAACATCACATGCAATCAAAATATGTGACATGATATGGCCATCATCATCTTGTGCTTTTGATCTCCATCTTCAAAGCACCGTCATGATCACCTTCGTCACCGGCTTGACACCTTGATCTTCATCGTAGCATCGTTGTCGTCTCGCCAACTATTGCTTCCACGACTATCGCTACCGCTTAGTGATAAAGTAAAGCAATTACATGGTGATTGCATTTCATACAATAAAGCGACAACCATATGGCTCCTGCCAGTTGCCGATAACTTTACAAAACATGATCATCTCATACAAAACCGTATAACTCATCATGTCTTGACCATATCACATCACAACATGCCCTGCAAAAACAAGTTAGACGTCCTCTACTTTGTTTGTTGCAAGTTTTACGTGGCTGCTACGGGCTTAGCAAGAACCGTTCTTACCTACGCATACAAAACCACAACGATGTTTCGTCAAGTATGTGCTGTTTTAACCTTCACAAGGACCGGGCGTAGCCACACTTGATTAAGCTAAAGTGAGAGAGACAGACACCCGCCAGTCACCTTTAAGCAACGAGTGCTCGTAACGGTGAAACCAGTCTCGCGTAAGCGTACGCGTAATGTCGGTCCGGGCCGCTTCATCTCACAATACCGCCGAAGCAAAGTATGACATGCTGGTAAGCAGTATGACTAGTATCGTCCACAATCTTATTGTGTTCTACTCGTGCATATCATCTACGCATAGACCTGGCTCATGATGCCACTGTTGGGGAACGTAGTATTTTAAAATTTTCCTACGATCACGCAAGATCTATCTACCAGATGCATAGCAACGAGAGGGGAGAGTGTGTCTACGTACCCTCGTAGACCGGGAGCGGAAGCGTCAAGTGACGCGGTTGATGTTGTCGAACTTCTTCACGATCCAACCGATCAAGCACCGAACGTACGGCACCTCCGCGTTCAGCACACGTTCAGCTTGATGACGTCCCACGAGCTCTTGATCCAGTTGAGCTTCACGGGAGAGTTTCGTCAGCACGACGGCGTGGTGACGGATATGATGTGTTCACCGGCGCAGGGCTTCGCCTAAGCTCCGCGACGGTACGTCCGAGGTGTGATTCTGTGGAGGGGGGCACCGCACACGGCTAAAACAATTCAACTTGTGTGTCTTTGGGTGCCCCCTGCCCCCGTATATAAAGGAGCAAGGGAGGAGGGGCCGGCCACCTCCTATGGTGCGGCTAGGGAGGGGACTCCTACTAGGAATAGGATTGCAATCCTATTCCTAGTAGGATTCACCGGAAGGAAGAAGGGGGAAAGGATTAGGAGAGGTGGCGCCCCCCCAATCCTAGTCCAACTAGGATTCCTAGGTGGGGGCGCCGGCCAGCCCTATGGGCTGCCTCTCTCTTACCCTTTAGGCCCACTATGGACCATTCCCTCTCGTAGGGGGTTTCGGTAACCCCCTCCGGCATTCCCGATAAATCCGAAACTTTTCCGGTATACTTCCGATGTCCGAATATAGCCGTCCAATATATCAATCTTTATGTCTCGGACATTCCGAGACTCCTCGTCATGTCCGTGATCTCATCCAGGACTCCGAACTACCTTCGGTACATCAATACTCAAAAACTCATAATACCGATCGTCATCAAACGTTAAGCGTGCGGACCCTACGGGTTCGAGAACTATGTAGACATGACCGAGACTCATCTCTGGTCAATAACCAATAGCGGAACCTGGATGTTCATATTGGCTCCTACATATTCTACGAAGATCTTTTATCGGTCAGAACCGCATAACAACATACGTTGTTCCTTTTGTCAAACGGTATGTTACTTGCCCGAGATTCGATCGTCGGTATCTTTATACCTAGTTCAATCTCGTTGCCGGCAAGTCTCTTTACTCGTTCCGTAACACATCATCTCGTGACTAACTCATTAGTCTTTTGCTTGCAAGGCTTATTGTGATGTGTGTTACCGAGAGGGCCCAGAGATACCTCACCGACACTCGGAGTGACAAATCCTAATCTTGATCTATGCCAACACCACGAATACTTTCGGAGACACCTGTAGAGCATCTTTATGATCACCCAGTTACGTTGTGACGTTTGATAGCACACAAGGTGTTCCTACGGTATTCGGGAGTTGCATAATCTCACAGTCATAGGAACATGTATAAGTCATGAAGAAAGCAATAGCAGTTAAACTAAACGATCATAGTGCTATGCTAACGGATGGGTCTTGTCCATCACATCATTCTCCTAATGATGTGATCCCGTTGATCAAATGACAACTCATGTCTATGGCTAGGAAACATAACCATCTTTGATCAATGAGCTAGTCTAGTAGAGGCATACTAGGGACATACTGTTTTGTCTATGTATTCACACATGTACTAAGTTTCCGGTTAATACAATTCTAGCATGAATAATAAACATTTATCATGATATAAGGAAATAAATAATAACTTTATTATTGCCTCTAGGGCATATTTCCTTCAGTAAGATCATATGTTCAGATCCATTATGCATATTAATACCCCTCTGATCATGAACAATATTATGTCTTGTGAGTAGTTGCTTTTGTTCCTGAGGACATGGGAGAAGTCTCGCTATTAGTAGTCATGTGAATTTGGTCTTCGTTCGATATTTTGATGAGATGTATGTTGTCTCTCCTCTAGTGGTGTCAAGTGAACGTCGACTACATGACACTTTACCATTATTTGGGCCTAGAGGAAGGCATTGG
Organism: Secale cereale; assembly: GCA_902687465.1. Lineage (NCBI taxonomy): Eukaryota > Viridiplantae > Streptophyta > Magnoliopsida > Poales > Poaceae > Secale > Secale cereale. Next base: position 742,777,888 of record LR738710.1, read on the forward strand.
GAAGTAATAAGTAGATGATGGGTTGCTAGAGTGACAGAAGCTTAAACCCTAGTTTATGCGTTGCTTCGTAAGGGGCTGATTTGGATCCATATGTTTCAGGCTATGGTTAGGTTTACCTTAATACCTCTTTTGTAGTTGCGGATGCTTGCATTAAAGGTTAATCATAAGTGGGAGGCTTGTCCAAGTAAGGTTAGCACCCAAGCACCGGTCCACCCACATACCAAATTATCAAAGTACCGAACGCGAATCAGACGATCGTGATGAAAACAAGCTTGACGATTATTCCCATATGTCCTTGATGGCTTCTCGCCCCTCGTTGGTTACCCCAAGTGGAAGGTTTGAGATGTAGCGTAGCGGTAGTTTTCCCTTGGCAAAGATACCAAGGATCGAATCCCGTGAGACTCCGAGGGTCGACAAGAAGGTGTCAACTGCTAACGGCGCCAGATACTTAGTGATTGACAGGACCTGCACACAGATACAAATAACTTTGCTCCCAACGAGTATAGAGAGGTTGTCAATCCCTCCGGCCTTGTCGTTTACAAAGGATCAAACACAAGAGATAATAGTGATAGGTATGACTGCAACTAGTAAATAAGAACAGGAAGTAAATAGCGGGTATGTTGTCTCTCCTCTAGTGGTGTCATGCGTTCCCAAGCTTGGGCAACATGTTCATTATCCAATTGCTTAAATTTCATTATGTTACTCCTTAGTTGGATAATTTTAGCAGGTGGATAGTACTTCCCAATAAAGGCATCCTTGCACTTGTCCCAAGAATCTATGCTATTTCTAGGCAAAGATTGAAACCAAATTTTTGCTCCTCCTCTCAAGGAGAAAGGAAAAAGCTTAAGCTTAACAATATCACTATCTATTTCTTGGTACTTTGCATATCACAGAGTTCAACAAAATTATTTAAGTGCAAAGAAGCATCATCTCCAGCACCGGAGAATTGATCTTTCATAACTAGGTTCAGTAAAGCAGGTTTAATTTCATAAGAAGGTGCTGAAGTGGCAGGTGTAGTAATAGGCGTGCAGATAAAGTCATCATTGTTATGACTAGTGAAGTCACACAACTTGGTGTTCTCGGTGGAACCCATAGCAGCAAGCAAGGAAGATAACTATTTTTGTGATTTTTGATAAAGGGAACTAAAGCAAAAACTGAAAGGTAAACTAACAAGACTAAAAAGCAAAGATAAAAGATAGCGTGCAACTCCCCTATCTTGAAGAGTGGAGTCCCCGGCAACGGCGCCAGAAAACTTTGCTTGATGGCTTCTCGCCCCTCGTTGGTTACCCCAAGTGGAAGGTTTGAGATATAGCGTAGCGGTAGTTTTCCCTTGGCAAAGATACCAAGGATCGAATCCCGTGAGACTCCGAGGGTTGACAAGAAGGTGTCAACTGCTAACGGCGCCAGATACTTAGTGATTGACAGGACCTGCACACAGATACAAATAACTTTGCTCCCAACGAGTACAGAGAGGTTGTCAATCCCTCCGACCTTGTCGTTTACAAAGGATCAAACACAAGAGATAATAGTGATAGGTATGACTGCAACTAATAAATAAGAACAGGAAGTAAATAGCGGGTGTGATCAGTGATGGTAATATGGACCGGGGTCCCATGATGTTCACTAGTGATGTCTCTCTCCCAAAATACGGTAAAATAGCTAAGCGAGGTAAACGAATTACAGCTGGGCAATTGATAGGATTATGTGCGCAAACCAATGCTAACTATGCTGCAAAGAAAGGTAGAGGCTCAAAAGCATGGGCGGTACGCCAAGGCAAGTAGACCGAAATCCATCTGCATCTACTACTAATCATCCACCTTGAGATATCTATCCAGAACATCTCGCTGGTATTAAGTTGCGAGTCCCACCCATAGTGTAAACTCAAAGCAACAGACAACTGCATTAAAAGAACTTTGCGTAAAGTAAACAATCCTTGCACCCGCAAGTACAAGCACCATTGTTTTCCCCCTTGTGGCAACAGCACGTCCCCTGGACTCATGTTTCTGTCACTCAAGCTAGTCATCGAGGGGCATGAACCCACAATCAAGCATAACGTTCCCTCTTGGAGTTACTACCTACTACTTGGCCAAAGCAATAAACAGCAACGGAGAACATGCAAGAATTACTCAAGAACATAAATATAAAAGAGGTGAATCAAATATATTACTCACACACAATCTAAACATAATCTCATAATCCATCGGATCCCAGCAAACTCAGCATAGCAACAGCATAAGGATTACATATGTGCCTCGATCATGTAGGGCAGCTCACGAGGTCTAATCGGTGAAGAACAAAGAGGGGAGGAGAACATCACATAGCTACTGGTCATGGACCCATGGTCCAAGGGGGACTACTCACAACTCATCCGGGAGGCATCCATGGTGGTGGAGAAGCTCCCGGTGGTGGTTCTCCCCTCCGGCAGGGTGCCGGGAAGAGTTCTCCTGGTGCTCCCGATCTTGGAAGCGCGGTGGCGGCGGAACAGAGATGAGATCACGAAAAAGGGTTCCGTCCTCGAGGGTTTCGGGACGCGGTGTAAATATATGCCAAAGGGGGTCGCCAGGGGAGCTAAGGGGGGCCCAGGCGGCCTGCGCGGCGGCCAGGAGGGGGGCCGCGCCCTCTGGGCGCCTGGAGCCCCTGTGGCCCCCCTCCGGCCCTACTTCGGCCGCATGGAAGCTTCAGGAGCGCTGATTTTTTATATATTTTTCCCGGAATTTTTCTGGTAATTTACGTAATGGGAAAACCTGAAATACAAAAACAGCAGAAAACAGAAACTGGCACTGGGGTGCACTAAATTAATAGGTAAATATGATCAAAAGTGTATGGAAGTGCATAAATATCATAGCAATATCACACAGAAGAGGCATGGAGCAAGCAGAAATTATAGATACGTTTTGGACGTATCAACATCCCCAAGCTTAATTCCTGCTCGTCCTCGAGTAGGTAAATGATAACAAGCATAATTTCTGTGGTGACATGCTACCAACCATATAAGAACTTTTCACAGTCACATGACAAATGCTTACTGAGATAATGAATCTTTAGTAATTAAGTTGCCTCATGAGAATATCACAAAGAACTGAAAGTTTTACAATATGATACTAAAACACTCAATAGATTTGTAGTGAGCATGGTGTGCAAACATGACAAAGTGATACCTCGCTTGCCCCCTTTAGTGAAGCAAAACATAAATGCAGGGGCACCTCCGAGGTTTAAGTGACGACTAGATACAATGATTTCAGAATAAATGATATCATAATCATGCAGAAGACAATGGTACTTTGGGGCAATGCATATTACACTTAGAATGACAATCATGCTCTCAATAGTTGGTGCTTTGAAGAAAGAAGGTGGAGACTCTCGAACCGTGGCTTTTGATGGCAAGGTTGAAAACCCGTGGTCGGAAACAAAGACTAAACATGTACCAGAGCTCTTGATTTTTTTTAAAAAAGTAAAAACTATTTTTGGGATATGCATATTTTGTCAACGAATGCTAGTAGATAACTCAATTACTTCTTGAGCTGGACAAGTTTCGAGGAACGGCTCCCGCACGGGGACGATCACATCCCCTTAATCTCCTTTGTTTATCACTGCCAAAGTTTTCTGATTTCTCAAGAACAAAGCGTGAAGGATGGTTTGTTTGTTGTATATTTTTTAATGAGCCGGGCGCACTCTTTGCCAGTTCCATCTCGTATTAGGGGTTTGCAGATTAGACATGCAATCCCGGGGTGAAACTCGTCCAACTTAAAATAATCATGAATTAACTACTACTTCCTCATGAGCTAAAACAAAGGCACAAAAGAGAAATGCTTTTTTGAATAATTTCGAGATGATACAAGATAGTCTTCGTTAGGAATGGCAAGTAAATACCATGTATAGGAAGGTATGGTGGACTCATATGGCATAACTGGTTTAAAGGCTTTTGGATGCACAAGCAGTCAGTCCGCTTAGTACAGGCGAAGGTTAGCAAAAGACTGGGAGCGACCAACTAAGAGAGCAATGACGGTCATAATCATGCAGAGCGACAAAGCAACGTTGAATCGGGCATGGAAGTTATATCGCTACTCAGAAATTAAAGATCATCAAGGCTTGATAGACTTTCTTTACAGTCTTAAATATGCGTGAGCATATGCCAAGTGTCGGTGTACTAAGTACCCCAACTAGTGCACGGGCAGTAGCAGCTTCCCGTGGCAGGGCTTACCACGTGCTCGCCGGGAACCTTTCTGGTCCCTATGAAGCCATTCAAGAACAAAGTATACAAGTCAGAAGATCAAGGCCCCGGCAAGAGGAGCTTGCCGGGAAGGCTGCACCAGGCTCAAGGTTATCACTTTAGCACAAGCCCCTGGCAAGAGGAGCTTGCCAGGAAGGCTAAAGAATACACACCTCAAGAGATGCCTCAGCGCATCATGCGCCCCGGCAGGACCCGAAGAGCGACAAGCTTCCGGGCCCGGCAAGATCATGACCTCGGCAAGGTGCTTGCCGGGGAAACCTACGCTGTGTGCCCACGCTCCAGCTCGTCTACCCACGCGTGGCCCTGGGGCCCTTCTAGGGACGCGTGGCGGACGGCTGTGCAGCCTGGGGCACACGGTGGCAAGCCACGGTGACGGGGCTACCACCGTGGCGAACGGAGAAGCATGGACGGACACTTTTGGGGTTTCCTCCCACGAGCACCAATGGGACCGGAGCCCCTTCTACGTTGCGGTAAGGGAGCGGAGGGAGCACGGAGAGCAGATCGAGGAGCGCACGCGGGCAGTTTACCCAGGTTCGGGCCGCGCGGATGCGTAAAACCCTACTCCTGCTTAGGTTGTATTGAGTTCTTGAGCTCGGGAGCTTGAAGAGCTACAGTACTAGCTGCACTGAGCGAGAGAGTTGTCTAGGTTTCCAACCGAACCCCCCCTACGTTGTGCATGGGCCTCCTTTTATAGCTCAAAGGGGTCACCGACAGGTGTCAACGTAGAGGAGGGTAAAAGTGTAAATTTGGTGGTAGTTATAATAGTGCATGAACAGTATATGAACAGTGGTCTTCACCTAACTTTGACAGTAGGGGACCCAAAGATGTCGGGGGAAACTGTCCTCCCACGAGCACCTATGGGACCGGAGCCCCTTCTACGTTGCGGTAAGGGAGCGGAGGGAGCACGGAGAGAAGATCGAGGAGCGCACGCGGGCAGTTTACCCAGGTTCGGGCCGCGCGGACGCGTAAAACCCTACTCCTACTTAGGTTGTATTGAGTTCTTGGGCCTGGGAGCTTGAAGAGCTACAGTACTAGCTACACTGAGCGAGAGAGTTGTCTAGGTTTCCAACCGAACCCCCCCTACGTTGTGCATGGGCCTCCTTTTATAGCTCAAAGGGGTCACCGACAGGTGTCAACGTAGAGGAGGGTAAAAGTGTAAATTTGGTGGTAGTTGTAATAGTGCATGAACAATATATGAACAGTTGTCTTCACCTAACTTTGACAGTGGGGGACAAGGGCATTAAATGCCCGTCGCCGTCGACCCCAAAAGTGTCCGTCCATGCTTCTCCGTTCGCCACGGTGGTAGCCTCGTCACCGTGGCTTGCCACCGTGTGCCCCAGGCTGCACAGCCGTCTGCCACGCGTCCCTGGAAGGGCCCCAGGGCGACGCGTGGGCAGACGAGCTGGAGCATGGGCACACAGCGTATGTTTCCCCGGCAAGCACCTTGCCGGGGTCATGATCTTGCCGGGCCCGGAAGCTTGTCGCTCTCCAGGTCCTACCGGGGCGCATGATGCGCCGAGGCATCTCCTGAGGTGTGTATTCTTTAGCCTTCCTGGCAAGCTCCTCTTGCCAGGGGCTTGTGCTAAAGTGATAACCTTGAGCCTGGTGCGGCCTTCCCGGAAGGCTCCTCTTGCCGGGGCCTTGATCTTCTGACTTGTATACTTTGTTCTTGAATGGCTTCATAGGGACCAGAAAGGTTCCCGGCGAGCACGTGGTAAGCCCTGCCACGGGAAGCTGCTACTGCCCGTGCACAAGTTGGGATACTTAGTACACCGACAGGAGCCCCCGGGCCTGGGCCACACACGGTGCCGAGCGCTGTTGGGCCAGGCCCAAGACAGTGCACGGGCACGCGTGGCCCACGGCAAGACGTATCCCTTTCCGTATCCGCCGCATCTCTCCCTAACGGCGCGCGTCGATTGCGGCGTCGTGGAAGAGATCGTGGCCTGTTCTTTAATGGGAAATGCGGAACGTCCCCCACTTCCCCCTTAAAAGCAGAGGAAGCAGGGGCAGTTCCCTCCATCGTCTTCATTGCGTCTTGATTCTCCAGAAACCCCCGTCGCCCTCCGCCTCCCCAAGGTCGACAGAGATCCCAGCTCCACTCCCCCCTTCGCCGTCTCCCGCATCCGCGGCACCGTCGAGCTCCTTGCCTCCTTCCTTGCCGCCCCCGGCATGGCTCCGAAGAGCGACAAGGCGAAAGCAGACAAGGCCAAGAAGGAGAAGTCCGAGCAGGCGGCGAAGCTGGCTGCCCTGCGGAAGAAGTGCGTGGTCTTCGCGCCAAGGCTTGGTCCGAGGGAGCTGCGGGACAAATACTATCTGTTCTGGGCGAGGGAGACCAAAGCTCATCCCCGCACCCAAGTCTTCCCCGCCATCGCCAAAGATATGTTCCCCGGCGGGTACTTCTTCTTTGCTGCATTCTTCCATTGTGGTCTGTGCCCTCCGTTCTCGGAGTTCTTTTGTGATGTAATGAACACATATGGCCTCCACCTCCTAGATTTCACCCCCAACGTCATCCTTACGATGGCCATTTTCGCACATCTGTGCGAAAACTATGTTGGGGTTCATCCAAATGTAGCCCTTTTCCGCCACTTCTTTATGCCTAGAGTAGAGTCAGGTGCTCCCCTCTCCGGCGGCATCTCCTGGATCTTCAGGCTGAACAAGAAGGATTCGTACCTGAAGGGAGAGCTCCGCGGCAAGTGGGAAGAGTGGAGAGCCGATTGGTGTTGGGTGGTGGAGGATAAGCCCGAGCCCTTTACCTCGCTGCGCCAGACTGCCATAGTGCGCGGCAGGGATTGGAGTGAATTGGCCCCGGAGGACAGCAAGCTTAATATCGCCCTTATTAGGATCATTCATCTCCGGGTTGCCAATCTGACTATTGGAGAAGTTGGAGCAGATTTCCTCCGCCGCCGCATCGCCCCTTTACAAGAAAGGAAGAGGTCCGCGTGGGAATTCGGCAATGCGGCAGATATCATGAGGCTGCGCCCTGGATTGAACTACAACTTCACTGCCTTGGAGTTGAAGGGGATGGTCCGGGAGCTCTTCAAGCATGACCCGGCCCACCCGGAGTGGTTCAGACCTTCCCGGGGAGTGGTGCCGCTGTGCAACAGCACCGCCTGCAATTCCCTACGAGCGATGATGCCCGCGTGCGACTCCCATGGCGTCGTCCCCACTTGGATAGATCCTCCGCCGGATACCGTGCTGACCTTCTTCGACAATTTGGTCGAGAAGCCCCGCAACGCCGAGGAGAACAAGGGCCTCACCCGGGCCACTACTGAACGGGATATAGCCTACATCGCCTCCAGGATGGAGGAGGCCGCCGCAGCTGCGGCCGCAGGCGACTTTGGATACACTGTGGATGAGGCGCAGGCCACGGACGCAGTGAGCCAAGCAGAGGAGGCGGAAATCCTCAAGCTGCTGAAGCTTGCGCCCGAGGAGTTTGCCGGGGAACCTTCCATGAAGTTTGCCGGGACGAGCGAGGTTGCCGGGGGGAGCGAGGCCGCCGGGCATGGGGCTGAGTCCAGCGGGCCTGCCGAGGAGGAGGAAGATGCCGAGGCCGGAGATTCCGATGAAGATTTTGGTGGGTCTCTGAATCTTGACGATACCTCCTCGTCCTCGGAGAACTCTCCGCCTCCGCCAAGCCCTCCGCAGCAATAGAAGAAGCGCCTCCGCAAGGCAACTGAGGCGGCGAGGCCGCAGACACCCCGACAGCAGCCGGCGCGCCGCGCGACGCGCGCCACCTGGACGAGCGAAGTCGTCAAGGAGGCGCCCCGTGCACAAGCGCCAAGCGGAGGGGGATCTTCCTGGAGCGGAACGGGTGCTCCTTCTGCTGCTCGGTCTTCGGCGACGACGGGGGCTGGGTCTTCACAGCCCGCAGCCCCAGAGACCGCCAAACGCCCGAGGGAGCCTTCTCCTCCTGCTCCTCGCATGGAAGCGCCTCAGGCGGAGTTTGACTTCTCCGCCCTCAGCTCCGACGAAGAGGAAGAAGAGTAAGTACTTGCAATTCTTTTAATTTCTTTGATCTTGTCTTGATTTTCCTTGCTTGATTCTGATCTTGCTTTTGTTTCCAGGACCTTGACCCAGCGGATGGCGAAGAGGGCCAAGATCCCCGTGGTCACCATCGAAGACGACGAGCCCGTCGTGGCGACAAGCGACGCCCCGGCGACGAGCTTGCGGGATCAGCCTGCTGCTCCGAGGAGCAGCCCCCAGCGCAGCCACCAGCGTAAGTCTGGTATTTATTTTTCTGCTTGATGGGTGCGCTTGAGGTTATCATCTTGATCGATGTTTTGTTGTCTTGTGCAGAAGTGGAGCCGCAGCCGCAGGAGCGCCAGGAGGTCGCCCCCGACGAGCCACTTGCTCCACCCTCCCCGCCAAGGATGAACTCCCCGGCAAGGGGGGACGCTTCGCCAAGGACGGGCACTCCGCCAAGGGCGAGTACCCCGCCAAGGGTGAGCAGCCCGACGAGGGTGAGCACCCCGCCAAGGGAGGGCGCAGGAGGCCCTCCGCCAACGGGGGCCACTGCTCCGCCGCCAAGGGAGAATTCCCCGGCGAGGGAGCCCGTCGTTGAAGAAGTCCGCGAAGGTAAGCCTTGCAACTTCTTCTTCTTGGATTCTTTTTTTTTTGGATATTTGCTTGAACTTTTCTTTTCTTTTTCTTCCACTAGATCCTTCTGCCCCAGAGCCAATGGAGACGGAGGCCACCGCTGAGGAGGAGGCGCACGGCGACGGCGGCAATGCCACTACCGCCGAGGGAATGGCTGGAGCCGACGAGCCTGCCGCTGAAGAGACCGCCCCGGCCGCAGACGCCGCGGCAGGGGAAGGGACCGGCGACCACACTGCTGGCCCGGAGGCCGCAGGAGCGCCGGACGCTGCACCGGCCGCCGACCCTTCCGCCCCCGTAGCTGGGCAGGGCGTCTACCTGGAGGCCGCCAACGGGATTTTCATACAAGTCCTGTGGGCGTCCTCGTCTCGAGCACCCGCGGAGGGAGAGACCTCTGACGGAGAGGTCCTCGCCTCCGCCGGTTTAAAGGTCGTTGAAGCGCCCGGCAGCAGCGACGAGCCCGAAGAGGAGAAGCTCCTTCGCCGGCTCCTGGCTTTATATCGGGCCAGGCAAGCGAAATTGGAGTCTCGGGAGGCTCTGGCCGCCAAGATTGGAGTTGATCTGGAGAAGCGCACCGCGGAGCTCCGCGCCGCCAACCAGGCGGCCCTCCGCAACTTGGCGGAGAAGCGCGAAGAGCTTGCCGGGGAGCAGCAAGCATTCCTCCTTGAAAAAGCTGAGGCCGAGGAGCAGCAACAATTGGCCGCCGAGGAGCTGTCTCGGCGGGAAGGGGCACTCAACCAGCGGAAGGTCGAGCTCGACGCTCATGAGGACGACCTCACCGCCCGGGAGCAAGCCATTGGCGGGGCTCTGAAGGAGGCCAAGGATGCCGCAACCGCCGCAGAGACTGCCAAGAAGGATCTGGAGGCCAAGGTGCAGCAGCTGGAGTTGTTTCTGAAGGCGAGCGAGGACAGAGTCACCGCGCTCAATGTGGAGCGGGAGAAAGATGCCCACACCAACTCTGAGCTGCAGGTACGTCTCTCCGAGAAGGGCACAGAGCTCTCTTACGCCAAGAACTCCATTGCTGACTTAGAACTGAAGGTCTCCACCTTGACTGGCTCGCTCGACGCCGCCCGGGACCGCGAGACAAAGCTGAAGGACGAACTCCGCAAGGAAAGGAATTTGGTGGAGAGCGCCGCCGTCTCAGCGAACAACTTCAACCGGGCAGTGGAGCAGTGGACTGATGAGCTGGTCACCTCCGCTGCCAATATTGACAAGGAGATGGTGGCGCTGAGGGCAGAGCATCTCGTGTACTCCCCGGATGAGAGTCTCCCCCACAGCGCCAAGTTGAATCTGTTCTTCACGGGAATTGCGCCGGCGCTTGCGCGGCTGCGGGAGAAAATCCCCGTGCAGCTGGCCGACGAGGCGCGTCGGCTCTGCATGGGCACCATGGAGCGGGTCTTGTCGAAGATCGTCTTCCGCAACCCCGGCATCAACCTCGTGAACGTCCTCCGCACCTTGCCGCCCGAAGCTGATCAGGAGGCGTTGAAGGCGCAGGTTGCCCACATCGTCGCCAAGGTGGGCAAGATCACGAGGTGTGAAGGCGACCGCGTAGATTAGATCCCTTTCTTTTTGTTTCCCTTGCCGCTGCAAGGCATGTTATGGACAAGAATCTATTAGTATTGCGGCAAGTTATCTTTGTAATATACACTTTTATTTTGAGCAATCAATGCAGTGTTATCTCCCTTGCTTTTGGTCCTTCACTTTGTATGCTTTTTGCCCTACGCTTTTAGGGAACTTGCCGGCAAGGGGCCTTTGCCGCGAGCGCTGAGTGCTGGACTCTTAGCAGCCCGCTGGCAAAGGCCTTGCCGGCAAGAAACCTTGCCGCAGCTAGTCGCAGCACACTTAGGTTGCTGAGCGAACTCGAAAACGAAGTAAGGGCGTGACACTTGTCGCAGCTCACTTAAGTCGTTGAGCGTGCTCGAAACAAAGTAAGGGTGCGGCTAGCCACGGGTAGGTTCCTCCGCGCACAGGTTTTCCATACAAAGTGTGGTTGTTCAAGGAAGACAACTAGAATTATTTTTAAAAATTTGAACTGCTCAAATTCTGGTAACTTAGCTTTCTTGGGTTGTTTGCTTCCCGGCAAGGCTTTTCTTCTTTGAACAGCACTTGGTCCCTGTCTCCATCTCCTTCCCCCCGGCAAACTTGTGCGCGAGGAATACCCTTTTTGCTTAAGAGGGAAAGAAAAAGAGGAGGAACAACAAGTACTGGGCCCTACGGCTTGCTTGTGCTTACCGGGGACGTGCGTTGCACATAGTGTCAGATGATGCATGCAAATAACAAAGAAAGGCATGAAAATGACAAATAGTGCTAAGCACAAAAGCTTTACTGATGCACGGGGTCTGCGCCCGGCTTTGTACAAAGGTTTACATGCAACAGCGGCAAGACTTGTGCAAAAGGTGGTTGCCGGAGCGGATCACGGCAACCGCGCCTTATGGGTGAAACTTGCGAAGATGCTCTATGTTCCAGGAGTTGCTCACCGGTAAGCCTTCTTCGGTCTCAAAGCGGACAGCGCCGGGCCTTGTGACTTGTCTCACCCGATAAGGGCCTTCCCACTTCGGCGTCAACTTGTTGGAATTCTTGGCGGACTGAACACGCCGAAGAACAAGGTCGCCTTCCTCGAGACTCCTGGCCCTGACCTTGCGGCTATGATAGCGACGCAAGGCTTGCTGGTATCGAGCAGCTCGTACAGCAGCCTGGAGACGTTTCTCCTCAAGGAGCAATGCATCATCTTGTCGCAGTTGCTCTTGCTCGAGCTCATCATAAGCGAGCACTCGAGGAGATCCGTATACGAGTTCCGTGGGGATAACTGCCTCTGCTCCATAGACTAGAGCAAAGGGTGTCTGTCCGGTGGCTCGATTTGGTGTCGTCCTGACCGACCAAAGAGCCGCCGGCAACTCCTCTATCCAGTTTCTTCTGCACTTGTGCAGCCTGTCGAAGGTTCTTGTCTTGAGCCCGCGCAGCACTTCAGCATTGGCCCTCTCCGCTTGACCATTGCTCCTCGGGTGAGCAACAGAAGCGAAGCAGACCTTGGCGCCAAGGTCTTGGACGTACTGCATGAAGGTGCGACTTGTAAATTGTGTGCCGTTGTCGGTGATGATCCTGTTAGGGATTCCGAAACGGCAAACAATTGACCTGAAGAACCTGACTGCTGACCGTGCTGTCACCTTTCTCACTGGTTCCACTTCTGGCCACTTTGTGAACTTGTCGATTGCTACGTACAAGTACTCAAAGCCCCCGACTACGCGGGGAAAGGGGCCGAGGATATCGAGCCCCCACACCGAGAAGGGCCAGGACAAAGGGATCGTCTGGAGAGCTTGACCTGGCTGGTGAATTTGCTTGGCATGGAACTGGCACGCTTCACACTTGGTTACTTGTGCAGTTGCATCTTGGAGGGCTTCTGGCCAGAAGAACCCTTGCGGGAACGCCTTCCCGGCAAGTGCCCTTGCGCCAATGTGGTGGCCACATATGCCTCCATGTATTTCTGCTAACAGCTTCTGTCCATCTTCCCTGGAAATGCACTTCAACCTGACACCATTGAGTCTTCTTCTGTACAGTTCATTGCCAACGAACTGGTACATACTTGACTGCCTGGTTATTTTCTCTATCTCTTTTGGTTCGTCGGGAAGTTCTCCAGTTTGCAGAAAGCGGACGATTTGCTGTGCCCATGCTGGAGCCTGAGGCTCAACAACAAGGACTAAAGGCATTAGGGCTGCTGCGGGGACCTCAGCTTCTACGGCAAGAACCTGCGGCTCTGCCGGAGCTGATGGTCCCCCGGCAAGCCTACCGGGGCAAGGCTCGTCGGGAACGCCTGCTTCAACTGTACAGACCCTTGGATCTACAGGAGCAAACTGTTCCTCAGCATCTTGGCTGTTGATCTTGGGGACCTTGGCGGCTTCGGGAAGATTCGCCGGCAAGTAGTCGCCGGAGACCAACTTTCTCTTCTTGTTCTGCCCAATTGATGGTGTAACGGATGGCTGAGTTAACTTGAGCACGAAGGTCCCTAGTTCCACAGGTAACTTCATGGCAGCACACTTTGAGAGGCCATCTGCAATGTCATTCTGAGCTCTTGGGACGTGCTCCATTTGCAGACCTTCAAAGTGTTCTTCAAGCTTCCTCACTTCATCAACATAAGCTTCCAGCAAAGGGCTCTGGTAACTCTTATTGACTTTTCGGACCACCAATTGTGAATCTCCCCGCACAATCAACTTCTTGATCCCAAGCTCGGCCGCAATTCTGAGGCCGGCAAGCAAACCTTCATACTCAGCAGTATTGTTTGTCGCTTGTTCCTTGGGAAAGTGCATCTGGACAACATACTTGAGGTGCTCTCCGGTGGGCGCTATGAGTACCACGCCGGCACCGGCGCCTTGCAGCCAGAAAGCACCATCAAAGTACATTATCCATTCGCTGCTTGCTTCTTGAACGGGGACGCTTGTCTCTGGGACTTCTTCATCTGGCGTTGGGGTCCATTCCGCTATGAATTCTGCCAAAGCTCTGCTCTGTATGGTTGAAGTACTCTCAAACTTGAGACCAAAACTTGACAGCTCCAGTGCCCACTCGACGATCCTGCCTGTTGCTTCGGGATTTTGCAATATCCTCTTCAACGGAAAGCGAGTGACCACTGTTATCTCGTGTGCTTGGAAGTAATGGCGCAGCTTTCTTGAGGCCATGAGGAGGTCGAACAGCAACTTCTGCACCCCAGAGTATCTTGATCTAGCCCCCTGCAGAAGGGAACTCACAAAATACACTGGGCGCTGTACCATCTTCCTTCGCACCTCTCCTTGTTCCTGAGCAGACTTGTCCTTGTCGGGGCCAGAGCTTGTCGGGGAAGCCCCCTGCTTGTCGCTGGATTCGCTTGCCGGGGCTGTCGGTTCCTCATCCGCCTCCCTCTCCGCTACTAACGCAGCACTAACCACTTGATTGGTTGCCGCTAGGTACAGCAGCAACTTCTCTTGTGGCCTAGGTGCGACAAGTATTGGAGTAGAGGACAGGTATCCTTTCAAGTCTGGCAGTGCTGCCTCCGCTTCCGGAGTCCATTTCATAGGACCTGCCTTTTTCAAAATTTTGAAGAAAGGCAGGGCGCGCTCTGCTGACTTTGAAATGAACCTGCTGAGGGCAGCCACACAACCAGTAAGTCTTCTTATGTCCTTGATGCGCTTCGGGGCTTCAATCTGCTCGATGGCTTTTATCTTGTCGGGATTGGCTTCAATCCCCCTCTGGGACACAAAGAACCCGAGAAGCTTGCCGGTGGGGACTCCGAAGACGCACTTCTCGGGGTTCAGCTTGAGTTGGATCTTGCGCAGATTCTCAAAGGTTTCCTCTAAGTCTTGGATCAGGGTATCTTTGCTCTTGCTCTTGACCACTATATCATCCATGTAGGCTTCTACATTTCTATGGATCTGCGGCTCAAAAGCAGTGTGCACCACCCTTGCGAATGTGGAGCCTGCATTCTTCAATCCAAAGGGCATGTGTATGAAGCAATATGTGCCGCATGGAGTAATGAATGCAGTCTTCTCTTCATCTTCCTTGGCCATGAATATCTGGTGGTAACCTGAGTATGCATCAAGGAAGGAAAGCAGCTCGCATCCGGCGGTGGAGTCAACAATCTGGTCAATACGCGGCAAGGGAAATGGATCCTTGGGACACGCTTTATTCACATTAGTGAAGTCTATACAAAGTCTCCACTTCCCATCGGCCTTGCGCACGACGACTGGATTTGCTAACCACGTAGGATGGATCACGCCTCTAACCAGGCCTGCTGCTTCTAGTTTCTTTATCTCTTCGGCTATGAATTCTTGGCGCTCCACGGCTTGCTTCCTGACCTTCTGCTTGACGGGCCGCGCATGAGGACAAACAACAAGCTTGTGCTCAATTACCTTCCTGGGAACGCCGGGGATGTCAGATGGTTGCCATGCAAACACATCGACATTCGCCCGCAGGAAGGCAACGAGCGTGCTTTCCTATTTGGGGTCAAGTGTAGCACTGATGGTGAAGGTACCACCAGTGCCGTCCTCCTTGGCGGACACCTTCTTGGTTGCCGGTGGAGCTGCCATTCCTTTCTTGCACTTGCCGGTGGAGCTCGATGGTGCGTCCTCGACGGCAGCGCAGCACTCCGATGAGGTGCGTTTGCCGGAGTGAGCCCCAGAGCTCTTGTCGGACTTGGTCTTGATCTTCCCCCCGGGAGCTTCAACGGCAAGTGTGTTGCTTTCTGCTGCGGCTGCTGCATCCCGGTAGATCTTGTCGGCGCAGATAAGCGCGTCCTTCTTGTCGCTGGGGACAGAGATGACGCTTATCGGCCCCGGCATCTTGAGTACGTTGTAGGCATAGTGGGAAGCTGCCATGAACTTGGCGAGGGCAGGACGGCCAAGTATCCCATTGTATGGCAATGGGATATCGGCAACGTCAAAGGTTATCCTCTCCGTCCTGAAGTTGAGTTCCCCGCCAAAGGTCACGGGCAGCGTAATTTTCCCCTTCGGCTTGCTCCTTCCCGGGTTAATTCCTTGGAACGACCCGGTTTCCTCGAGCTCGTTGTCAGGGATCTGTAGCTTCTTGATCGCAGCTGAGGAGATCAAGTTCAGGCCGGCCCCGCCGTCAACCAACATCTTGGTGACCTTGAGGTTGCGGATAGTTGGTGAGACCAACATCGGCAAGCACCCGACCGCAGTTGTGCGGTCAGGGTGGTCCTCAAGGTCAAAGATGATGGGCGTGCTGGACCACTTCAGGAGCCTGTGTGACTCGACGGGTGGCTCAGCTGCATTCACTTCCCGCACCCACTGCTTGAGCTGGCGGTGGGAAGTGTGCAGAGAGGCACCTCCGTCGACACACAGAACCTCTGTGGCCTTCTGGAACTCCTGCTCGCTGTTATCTCCTTCTTCCATGTCGTCGTCTTCGTCTTCTTCCTCATCCTTGTCGCGGCCCCGGGGAGGTCTATCACCTTGCCGCTGCTTGGCCTTGCCGCGACGTCCTCCCCGGCCATTGAACGGCCGCTTCTTGCTGGGCTCTCCTCCGCCTCCTTGGGCCTTCTCCTTGTCGCGTCGCTCGTATTCAGCCTTCTGCTGCTCTACGAGGTACTCGACTCTCTTGCAGTTCTGAAGATCGTGGCCCTTGGTGCGATGGATCTTACAGTACTGCTTGTCGGAGCCGTCCTGCTTGTCGGCTACCGCTACAGGGGCAGGCTCGTTGCCGGAGCCGCCGGCCTGTGCCTTCTTGGCGGGAGCCTCCTTGCCGGACTGCTCGACAACCAATACCTCCTTGCTCTTCTTCTTTCTGTTATTCCGCCTCCGGCTCTTCCTTGCCGGGGCGGCATCCTCGCTGTCACTTCCTCCTGCGCCAGCATCCTCTCCGGAGAGTCTCCTCCCCTCTTCGGCGCGCGCGCACTTGTCAGCCAGAGCGTAGAGCTCGCTGACATCCCGGATCTTGGTCATGGCCATCTCCTCCCTCATCCGGCGGTTACGCACGTTATGGTGAAACGCACTGATAACCGCGGCAGGGTGGACATCGGGAATGTTGTGCTGGACGCGGCTGAATCTCTGGATATACTTGCGCAGGGACTCTCCCTCCTTCTGGGCTAAGATGTGGAGATCGCTCTCCTGGCCGTGGGGTTTGTGGCCACCCGTGAAGGCGCCAACAAACTGGTGGCACAAATCCGCCCACGAAGAAATGGAGTTCTCCGGCAAGTGCATAAGCCAAGAGCGAACGTTTGGCTTAAGCACAAGCGGGAAATAGTTGGCTAGTATCTTCTCGTCACGTCCCCCGGCAGCCTGCACCGCGATGGTGTAGATGCTGAGGAACTCCGAGGGGTGTGTCTTGCCGTCGTACTTCTCGGGTACGTCGGGCTTGAAATTCTTCATGCTGGGCCACTGGACTTGCCGCAGCTCACGGGTGAACGCAGGGCAACCTGCAGCGTACGGCAAGTCGCCTGGTTCACCGGGCGCATGCGCGTCGACAGTGGTCCCAGCGCGCTGATCTGATTGTCTTCGGGCCTCTCGTCGACACTCGATGCGGGTTCGAGCGTCCTCTTGCCGCCTATCGTCGAGGACCTGGCGCTGGTCACGACGAGCCCGCGGATCCGACGACGCCGTGGAGTCGTCGTCGACGTTGATCCGGCGGGGTGGCGTCTTCTGCTTCCGCGGCGGGGAGTGCACGGTAGTTGCACCCCCGGCGGTCTTGTCGCCATCGGCCTTCGCTTGGTCGACTTGCCGCGGCCATGAGGTTGCCGGCTGCTGTGGCGCGTCGTTGTTGGCGAAGGCGATGAGGCTCTGGATCGTCGCCCTCCAGTCTTCGGCCTTGTCTGCCGCTGGAGGGAAATCGAGGAGCAGCTGGGCTCTTGCTAGAGCTTCTGCTGGAGAGGAGGGGAGCGGCGGCGAGCAGTGCGAGGAGCGAGATATGCTCGGACTTCTAACAGGGTTAGAAGGAGCAGTTTCTCGCCCCGGCGACCGCGCCTTGCTCGTACCAGCACGCTGGCCTTGAGCATCCCACGATCCTCCGGCCTGGCCTTGTCCCAGCAAGCGTATGGTACCTCCTGTACCACGGCGCTGCTGGCCTTGTATCTCCTGAGAGAGACGTGGTGCGTCCACGGACACCGAGGCTTTGGAATTCGCCCGGTCGTCCGTCTTGTCCTTGGGCTTGGTGGCGCCGTGAGTTTCCTCGCCGGCGACCACCCTTCCGCCGGCGTCTCCTGCACTAACCGTTGGTTCCGGTGGTGGTGGGATCGACGCAGACGGGCCTCCGACCTCCGAAGCCTTCTTCTTCGGAGGCATGTTGATGCTGTCGAAGAAGCTGATGAAGTTGGAGAGGTTGATGAAGAATGCGCCCGCGTGAGCGCCGGATCAGGTTCGCACAACCTCGACGCCCCCTACCTGGCGCGCCAAAGATGTCGGGGGAAACTGTCCTCCCACGAGCACCTATGGGACCGGAGCCCCTTCTACGTTGCGGTAAGGGAGCGGAGGGAGCACGGAGAGCAGATCGAGGAGCACACGCGGGCAGTTTACCTAGGTTCGGGCCGCGCGGACGCGTAAAACCCTACTCCTGCTTAGGTTGTATTGAGTTCTTGAGCTCGGGAGCTTGAAGAGCTACAGTACTAGCTACACTGTGCGAGAGAGTTGTCTAGGTTTCCAACCGAACCCCCCCTACGTTGTGCATGGGCCTCCTTTTATAGCTCAAAGGGGTCACCGACAGGTGTCAACGTAGAGGAGGGTAAAAGTGTAAATTTGGTGGTAGTTGTAATAGTGCATGAACAGTATATGAACAGTGGTCTTCACCTAACTTTGACAGTGGGGGACAAGGGCATTAAATGCCCGTCGCTGTCGACCCCAAAAGTGTCCGTCCATGCTTCTCCGTTCGCCACGGTGGTAGCCTCGTCACCGTGGCTTGCCACCGTGTGCCCTAGGCTGCACAGCCGTCCGCCACGCGTCCCTGGAAGGGCCCCAGGGCGACGCGTGGGCAGACGAGCTGGAGCGTGGGCACACAACGTAGGTTTCCCCGGCAAGCACCTTGCTGGGGTCATGATCTTGCCGGGCCCGGAAGCTTGTCGCTCTCCGGGTCCTGCCGGGGCGCATGATGCGCCGAGGCATCTCTTGAGGTGTGTATTCTTTAGCCTTCCTGGCAAGCTCCTCTTGCCAGGGGCTTGTGCTAAAGTGATAACCTTGAGCCTGGTGCGGCCTTCCCGGCAACCTCCTCTTGCCGGGGCCTTGATCTTCTGACTTGTATACTTTGTTCTTGAATGGCTTCATAGGGACCAGAAAGGTTCCCGGCGAGCACGTGGTAAGCCCTGCCACGGGAAGCTGCTACTGCCCGTGCACAAGTTGGGGTACTTAGTACACCGACACCAAGTCAATCAAAATAAATTCTTGGTGGAAGATATCACTAAACCATACCACATCATAGGCAAACAAATCATGTTGGTACTTCAATAACACATTAAGAACCCCCCAGCTATTTGAGACTAACCATAAGAAAACATGAACTACTAAGCACCATTATGCACATAGCATTTTTATCATAGACATATCAACCAATGCAACAGAAGCCAATTCTCTTAACAAGATAAGCTTGATAACTCAAGAGAGTTCCAGCAACCAACTAAACAAAAGCTCTTTAAAAAGAAAAGCATGAAAACTAAGAGCTAAACATGACAGTAGCTATTGAAAGACAAAGAACATACACAGCAAAGATAAACATGAAAATCCTATGTTGTGTTCTAGGTTGAAGTGGAGCGTGTTTCTCTCCCACACAAAGAAAGCTGGGTTCTAACTCGTTATGAACAGCAAGCAAAGCTAAAGAAAACTAAAAGGAAACTAAAAGTAAGACGCTCCAAGCATAGCACATAACACATGAAGTGATTAAAATATAGTGGAACGAAAGACGAACTGATAATTGTTGATGGAGAAGGGGATGCACGGGGGCATCCCCAAGCTTAGACGCTTGAGTCTTCTTGAATATTTCTTGGGGGTGCACGGGGGCATCCCCAAGCTTGAGCGTTTGACACTCCTGAATCTTTTTATCATCTTCCCTCGCACACTTGAAAACTCCCTTCATACATAACTCATCATAATCTGATTAGCGATGTTAGTACCCATAATAAAATAATATTTCCTTGCTGGAAATAAAGATAATCTTGAAGGTCTACTGTTTCTCAAGATTGCCAAAAGGTTTTTGCAAAGAAAAAGCAAGCTCAAGGTTTGCAAAACGAAGGAAAGGCAAAACAGGACAGAATCTATGAAAAACAGACCAGCAGGTAGTAAATAATTTTTTCGGGGCACTTCTGCAACTCAAATCAAAAAACTCAGAACAGACGCCCGAAAGCCAATTGTATAGAGCACGCTGTCGAAAAAATTCAGACCAAAAAGATGATATTTTATACGAATTTTTCTGTCCAAGGACAGAATCTGTTTCCTGGACAGCACGTCACAACTTTTGAACTTTCTTGCAATCAGAGGCTAAACTTGGCACAAAGCTGAAAAGTAAAGATACAATGATTATGCTACTGTAGTAACAAACATGAAGACACAACAAAAGCAAAATAAAATTTTATTCATTGTGGGCTGCCTCCCAAAAGCGCTTTCTTTTATGCATTTAAGCTAGGCATAATGCAAAGAGATCAAGTTTTATCAAGAGTAAAAGAATAGCTAGCCCGTATAACGGACTCAAAAGGTAACTTAATCTTCTTTCTAGGGAAGTGTTCCATCCCTTTCTTGAGAGGAAATTGGAATTTTATATTCCCCTCTTTCATGTCAATGATAGCACCAACGGTGCGAAGAAAAGGACGTCCCAAAATAATTGGACAAGAAGGTTCACATTCAATATCCATAATAGTAAAATCAACGGGACATAATTGTCATTGATAATGATAAGAACATCGTCGATCCTCCCCAAGGGTTTCTTTATGGAAGAATCAATAAGACGAACACCAAAAGAACAAGAATAAAAAGGTTTCAATTTAAGCATATCATATATTCTTTTGGGAATAACGGAGGTACTAGCTCCAACATCACATAAAGCATAGTAAGAGAAGTTATTCAACTTAATTTTAATCATAGGATCCCAACCATCTTCTAGCTTTCTAGGTATGGAGGCTTCTACCCTAAGTTTCTCCTCCCTAGCTTTGGTGAGAGCATTAGTGATATGCTCTGTGAAGGCAAGATTGAGCGTGCTAGTGTGGGGATCTCTAGACATTTTGTGAAGAAAACCAATAACTTCAGAAAGGGTGCAATTATCAAAATCGAGGTCACTACTATCAAGTAAAGTGGTAGTGGTGTCCTTTAGGCTCACTTGTTTGGTAGCTTCTATGGTCATAGGAGTTTCTACGGTTGAGGTCATAGCATCACCATTAATAGGTCCAATGGGACCAGGAGTGCATTGGGTGCTAAGAGTTTGGATATCCTCAACAACTTGGATAGTAGCAACAGTGTGGTGGGTAGGAAGGTTCTTAATTCTATATTCTTCCTCCTTTTCTCTAGACCATCTCTCTTTAAGTTTAGCCAACATCATAATGTTTTCATTAATTTGTATTTTAATAGCATTCATAGGAGTGGTCTTCCTCTCCTCAAGAGGGGAAGTTCTAATTTTAAGCAACTCTACCTCATGGGCTAAATTGTCTACCTTCGAAGAGAGATCATCTAGTTTGGCTAGTTTTTCTTCTACATTCTTATTGAAGGCTTTTTGGGTAGTGATGAAATCTTTAAGCATAATCTCTAGTTCAGAAGTGGAGTTCTTGGTGCTGGGATAAGCATTCTTGTTCCCATAGGAATTAGAGGGGAACGGTCTAGGGTTGCTACCAAAATTACTCCTATAAGCATTGTTATTGAAATTGTAACTAGAGATAAAGTTCACATCTACTTGATCTTGAGCAATCAAAGAATTTAAAGGAACATCACGAGGATCAATAGAAGATTGCTTGGAAAGTAGAGACATGATCAAGTCAACTTTTTCATTTAGGGAGGAAATCTCCTCGACAGAGTTTACCTTCCTACCTGTTGGAGCGCGTTCGGTGTGCCATTGGGAATAATTGGTCATCATCTCATCGAGAAGCTTCGTGGTAGCACCAAGTGTAGTTGACATAAAGGTTCCTCCCGCGGCCGAATCTAACAAGTTCCGCGAGGTAAAGTTCAAGCCTGCATAAAAAGTTTGGATAACCATCCAAGTAGTCAAACCATGAGTAGGGCAGTTCTTGACAAGAGATTTCATGCGTTCCCAAGCTTGGGCAACGTGTTCATTATCCAATTGTTTAAAATTCATTATGTTACTCCTTAGTTGGATAATTTTAGCAGGTGGATAGTACTTCCCAATAAAGGCATCCTTGCACTTGTCCCAAGAATCTTTGCTATTTCTAGGCAAAGATTGAAACCAAATTTTATCTCCTCCTCTCAAGGAGAAAGGAAAAAGCTTAAGATTAACAATATCACTATCTATTTCTTGGTACTTTTGCATATCACAGAGTTCAACAGAATTATTTAAGTGCAAAGCAGCATCATCTCCAGCATCGGAGAATTGATCTTTCATAACTAGGTTCAGTAAAGCAGGTTTAATTTCATAAGAAGGTGCTGAAGTGGCAGGTGTAGTAATAGGCGTGCAGATAAAGTCATCGTTGTTATGACTAGTGAAGTCACACAACTTGGTGTTCTCGGTGGAACCCATAGCAGCAAGCAAGCAAGATAACTATTTTTGTGATTTTTGATAAAGGGAACTAAAGCAAAAACTGAAAGGTAAACTAACAAGACTAAAAAGCAAAGATAAAAGATAGCGTGCAACTCCCCTATCTTGAAGAGTGAAGTCCCCGGCAACGGCGCCAGAAAACTTTGCTTGATGGCTTCTCGCCCCTCGTTGGTTACCCCAAGTGGAAGGTTTGAGATGTAGCGTAGCGGTAGTTTTCCCTTGGCAAAGATACCAAGGATCGAATCCCGTGAGACTCCGAGGGACGACAAGAAGGTGTCAACTGCTAACGGTGCCAGATACTTAGTGATTGACAGGACCTGCACACAGATACAAATAACTTTGCTCCCAACGAGTACAGAGAGGTTGTCAATCCCTCCGGCCTTGTCGTTTACAAAGGATCAAACACAAGAGATAATAGTGATAGGTATGACTGCAACTAGTAAATAAGAACAGGAAGTAAATAGCGGGTGTGATCAGTGATGGTAATATGGACCGGGGTCCCATGATGTTCACTAGTGATGTCTCTCTCTCCCAAAAGACGGTAAAACAGCTAAGCGAGGTAAACAAATTACAGCTGGGCAATTGATAGGATTATGTGCGCAAACCAATGCTAACTATGCTGCAAAGAAAGGTAGAGGCTCAAAAGCATGGGCGGTACGCCAAGGCAAGTAGACCGAAATCCATCTGCATCTACTACTAATCATCCACCTTGAGATATCTATCCAGAACATCTCGCTGGTATTAAGTTGCGAGTCCCACCCATAGTGTAAACTCAAAGCAACAGACAACTGCATTAAAAGAACTTTGCGTAAAGTAAACAATCCTTGCACCCGCAAGTACAAGCACCGTTGTTTTCCCCCTTGTGGCAACATCACATCCCCCTAGACTCATGTTTCTATCACTCAAGCTAGTCATCGGGGGGCATGAACCCACAATCAAGCATAACGTTCCCTCTTGGAGTTACTACCTACTACTTGGCCAAAGCAATAAACAGCAACGGAGAACATGCAAGAATTACTCAAGAACATAAATATAAAAGAGGTGAATCAAATATGTTACTCACACACAATCTGAACATAATCTCATAATCCATCGGATCCCAGCAAACTCAGCATAGCAACAGCATAAGGATTACATATGTGCCTTGATCATGTAGGGCAGCTCACGAGGTCTAATCGGTGAAGAACAAAGAGGGGAGGAGAACATCACATAGCTACTGGTCATGGACCCATGGTCCAAGGGGGACTACTCACAACTCATCCAGGAGGCGTCCATGGTGGTGGAGAAGCTCCCGGTGGTGGTTCTCCCCTCCGGCAGGGTGCTGGGAAGAGTTCTCCTGGTGCTCCCGATCTTGGAAGCATGACGGCTGCGGAACAGAGATGAGATCGCGAAAAAGGGTTCCGTCCTCGAGGGTTTCGGGACGCGGTGTAAATATATGCCAAAGGGGGTCGCCAGGGGAGCTAAGGGGGGCCCAGGCGGCCTGGCGCGGCGGCCAGGAGGGGGGCCGCGCCCTCTGGGTGCCTGGAGCCCCTGTGGCCCCCCTCCGGCCCTACTTCGGCCGCATGGAAGCTTCTGGAGCGCTGATTTTTTATATATTTTTCCCGGAATTTTTCTGGCAATTTACGTAATGGGAAAACCTGAAATACAAAAACAGCAGAAAACAGAAACTGGCACTGGGGTGCACTGAGTTAATAGTTTAGTCCAAATATGATCAAAAGTGTATGGAAGTGCATAAATATCATAGCAATATCACACAAAAGAGGCATGGAGCAAGCAGAAATTATAGATACGTTTTGGACGTATCAGTCCTCGAGAGCGCTTTACCTTGCATAAGAGTTTGTCCAGGCTTGTCCTTTGCTAAAAAAAGGATTGGGCCACCTTGCTGCACCTTATTTACTTTTACCTTCGTCACTTGCTACCAATTATCTTATCACAAAACTATCTGTTACCTATAATTTCAGTGCTTGCAGAAAATACCTTACTGAAAATTTCCTATCATTCCCTTCTGCTCCTCGTTGGGTTCGACACTCTTACTTATCGAAAGGACTAGATAGATCCCCTACACTTGTGGGTCATCAAGACTCTTTTCTGGCGCCGTTGCTGGGGAGTGAAGCGCCTTTGGTAAGTGGAATTTGGTAAGGAAAAATCATATAGTGTGCTGAAATTTATTGTCACTTGTTACTATGGCTCAAAATCCTTTGAGGGGCTTGTTTGGGGTATCTTCACCCCGAGCAGAAGAGCGAAGAGTTGCTCCTCAACCTACTGCACCTAATGAAAATGTTTGCTTTGAGATTCCTTCGGGTATGATCGAGAAATTGCTTGAAAATCCCTATATAGGAGATGGAACACTTCACCCTGATTTACATCTAATCTATGTGGATGAAGTTTGTGGATTGTTTAAGCTTGCAGGTATGCCCGAGGATGTTATCAAGAAGAAGGTCTTCCCTTTATCTTTGAAGGGAGATGCATTGACATGGTTTAGGCTATGCGATGATATGGTATCTTGGAACTATAATCGTCTGAAGTTGGAATTTCATCAGAAGTTCTACCCTATGCACCAGGTTCATCGTGATCGTAATTATTTTTATAATTTCTGGCCTCGCGAAGGAGAAAGCATCGCTCAAGCTTGGGGGAGGCTTAAGTCAATGTTATATCCATGCCCCAATCATGAGCTCTCAAGATAAATGATCATTCAAAATTTTTATGCTCGGCTTTCTCATGATAATCGCTCCATGCTCGATACTTCTTGTTCTGGCTCTTATATGATGAAGACTATTGACTTTAAATGGGATTTATTAGAAATAATTAATCGCAACTCCGATGATTGGGACCTCGATGAAGGTAAGGAGTCAGGTATGACCCCCAAGTTTGATTGTGTTAAAGCTTGTATGGATACCGATGTTTTCCGTGAGTTTAGCACTAAATATGGACTTGACTCTGAGATAGTAGCTTCTTTCTATGAATCCTTTGCTACTCATGTTGATCTCCCCAAGGAGAAGTGGTTTCAATACCATCCCCTTATTGAAGTTAAAGTAGTTGAACCTATTAAAGTTGAAAAAAAGACAATCACTTATAATGTTGATCCTGTCATTCCCACCGTTTATATTGAGAAACCACCTTTTCCTGTTAGGATAAAGGATCATTCTCAAGCTTCAACTGTAGTTCGTAAGAGTAATACTAGAACACCTACACCCTCTGAGCAAATTAAAGTTGAACCTAGTGTTGCTATGGTTAAAGATCTCTTGGTAGAAGATTTAGATGGACATGTTATTTATCTCCAAGAAGAGTCTGCTAGAATAGCCAAACCCAATGCTAGGAATAAACATAAACCTATCGTAGGCTTGCCCGTTATCTCTGTTAAGATAGGAGATCATTGCTATCATGGTTTATGTGACGTAGGTTCTAGTGCGAGTATTATCCCTCTTGACTTGTATAACGAAATTTTGCATGATATTGCACCTGTTGAGTTAGAAGGGATTGATGTTACTATTAAGCTTGCTAATAGAGATGCTATTTCACCAGTTGGGATTGTTAGAGATATTGAAGTCTTATGTGGGAAGGTTAAATACCCTGCTGACTTTCTTGTTCTTAGTTCCCCACAAGATGCATTCTGTCCCATTATATTTGGTAGACCCTTCTTGAATACTATTAATGCCAAGATAGACTGTGTGAAAGACATTGTCACTGTCGGATTAGGGGACACGTCTCATGATTTTAACTTTGCTAAATTCCCTAGACAACCCCTTGAAAAGGCACCACCCAGTAAGGATGAACTTATTGGTCTTGCTTCTATTGCCGTGCCACCCAATGATCCTTTAGAACAATACTTGCTAGACCACGAAAATGATATGCAAATGAATGAGAGAAGAGAAATAGATGAAATATTCCTTACACAGGGACCCGTATTGAAAAACAACTTGCCTGTTGAAATCTTAGGGGATCCTCCTCCACCCAAGGGTGATCCCGTGTTTGAACTTAAACCTTTACCTGATAATCTTAAGTATGTTTATCTTGATGGAAAGAAGATATATCCTGTTATTATTAGTGCTAACCTTTCAGAGCATGAGGAAGAAAGATTATTGAAAACTCTGAAGAAGCACCGAGCTGCTATTGGATATACTCTGGATGATCTTAAGGGCATTAGTCCCACTATATGTCAACACAAGATAAAATTGGAAGAAAATGCTAAACCAGTTATCGATCATCAGCGACGGTTAAATCCTAAGAAGAAAGAAGTGGTAAGGAAGGAAATTCTAAAGCTTTTAGAGGCATGTATTATCTATCCCATTGCAGATAGCCAGTGGGTAAGTCCTGTCCATTGTGTTCCTAAGAAAGGAGGTATGACCGTTGTCCCTAATGATAAAGATGAATTGATCCCGCAAAGAATAGTTACAGGTTATAGGATGGTAATTGATTTCCGTAAGTTAAATAAAGCTACTAAGAAAGATCATTACCCCTTGCCATTTATTGATCAAATGCTAGAAAGATTATCCAAACATACTCATTTCTGCTTTCTAGATGGTTATTCTGGTTTCTCTCAAATACATGTCTGAAAAGGGGATCAAGAAAATACCACCTTTACTTGTCCTTTCGGTACCTTTGCTTATAGACGTATGCTTTTTGGTTTATGTAATGCACCTGCTACCTTTCAATGATGTATCATGGCTATATTCTCTAACTTTTGTGAAAAGATTGTTGAGGTGTTCATGGATGATTTCTCCGTTTACGGAACTTCTTTTGATGACTGCTTAAGCAACCTTGATCGAGTTTTGCAGAGATGTAAAGACACTAATCTGGTCTTGAATTGGGAGAAGTGCCACTTTATGGTCAATGAAGGCATTGTCTTGGGACATAAAATTTCTGAAAGAGGTATCGAAGTTGACAAGGCTAAAGTTGATGCTATTGAAAAGATGCCATACCCTAAGGATATCAAAGGTATACGAAGTTTCCTTGGTCATGCCGGGTTTTATAGGAGGTTCATTAAGGACTTCTCCAAGATCTCCAGGCCTCCGACTAATCTCTTACAAAAAGATATCCCTTTTCTCTTTGGTGATGATTGTCTAGAAGCATTTGAAATACTTAAGAAAGCATTGATCTCTGCACCTATTGTCCAGCCTCCTGACTGGAATTTACCCTTTGAGATTATGTGCGATGCTAGTGATTATGCTGTAGGAGCTGTTCTAGGGCAAAGAGTTGATAAGAAATTGAATGTTATCCAGTATGCTAGTAAAACTCTAGATAGTGCTCGAGAAAGAATTTTAAAGTTGTGTTTGCTTGTGATAAGTTTAGGCCCTATATCGTTGATACTAAAGCAACTATTCGCACTGATCATGCTGCTATCAAATACCTTATGGAAAAGAAAGATGCCAAACCTAGACTCATTAGATGGGTTCTCTTGCTGCAAGAATTTGACTTGCATATTATTGATCGAAAGGGGGCTGAGAACCCCGTAGCAAATAACTTGTCTAGGTTAGAGAATATACCTGATGACCCACAACCTATTGATGATAGCTTTACTGATGAAAGCTTTCCTGATGAACAACTAGCTGTCATAAGTACTTCTCGTACTGCTCCATGGTATGCTGATTATGCTAATTATATCGTTGCTAAGTTTATACCTCCTAGCTTCACATATCAGCAAAAGAAAAAGTTCTTCTACGATTTGAGACATTACTTTTGGGATGACCCACATCTTTATAAATAAGGAGTAGATGGTATTATTAGACGTTGTGTACCTGAGCATGAACAGGAACAGATCCCACACAAGTGCCACTCGGAAGCTTACGGAGGACACCATGCGGGAGACAGAACTGCACACAAGGTATTGCAATCCGTTTTTCATTGGCCTACTCTCTTCAAGGATGCCCGTAAGTTTGTCTTATCATGTGATGAATGTCAAAGAATCGGTAATATTACTAGACGTCAAGAAATGACTATGAATTATTCACTTGTTATTGAACCATTTGATGTTTGGGGCTTTGATTATACGGGACCTTTTCCTGCCTCTAATGGGTACACACATATCCCAGTTGCTGTTGATTACGCTACTAAGTGGGTAGAAGCTATTCCAACTAGTAGTGCTGATCATAACACCTCTATTAAGATGCTTAAAGAAGTTATATTTCCGAGGTTTGGAGTCCCTAGATATCTAATGACTGATGGTGGTTCACTCTTTATTCATGGTGCTTTCCGTAAGATGCTTGCTAAGTACGATGTCAACCATAGAATTGCATCACCTTATCACCCACAGACTAGTGGTCAAGTAGAATTAAGTAATAGGGAGTTGAAATTAATCTTGCAAAAGACAGTTAATAGGTCTCGAAAGAATTGGTCCAAGAAACTAGATGATGCATTATGTGCCTATAGAACTGCATAAAGAATCCTATGGGTATGTCTCCATATAAGATGGTATTAAATGGTATTTCCAGGCATTTCATGCGCATAATTCAAATTTGAACTACATGCACATTCTCTAGTGCATATAAACTGGTTGAAAAATCAAATATGTGTCCTTGGTATGCTTAGGTCCCATGCAAGAAATGGGAATGAATTTCAAACACCCTGCCACCGTCACTCGGCCGCAAACGTTGAGATCCCTGGTTTTTTAAATTCTAGTCAATCCAAAACTCGTCTGAAATTCATGAAACTTGGCATCCTATCATGGAGCGACATCAACATGCCTTGGTAAAAGTTTTGTCCCATTGGGGGCAGGTTTGGGTATAAGCTTCTCACAAACCAGAGTTTCTCACAACAGGCATGATGGTTTCGGTAGGGAACGTGCCACCTTTGGGGACGAAACGATATCCGTTGCCTCTTATTGCTTTCAAAACATTTCGAGTGTCAACATAGAACAACAGGAGTGTTGTGTTCAATTTTGGAATTTTTCGGGATTCGTTTGGACATTTTTATACATTAAATGGGTTTTCCAGGCATTTCATGCGCATAATTCAAATTTGAACTACCTGCACATTCTCCAGTGCATATAAACTGGTTGAAAAATCAAATCTGTGTCCTTGGTTGCATGCTTAGGTCCCATGCAAGAAATGGGAATGAATTTTGAACACCCTGCCATCGTCACTCAGCCACAAACATTGAGATACCTGGTTTTTTAAATTCTAGTTAATCCAAAACTCGTAAGAAATTCATGAAACTTGGCTTGCTATCATGGAGCGACATCAACATGGCGTGGTCAAATTTTTATCCCATTCGGGACAGGTTTGGGTATAAGCTTCTCACAACAAGCGTGATGGTTTCGGTAGGGAACGTGCCACCATTGGGGACGAAACGATATCCGTTGCCTCTTATTGCTTTCAAAAAAATTCGAGTGTCAACATAGAACAACAGGAGTGTTCTGTTCAATTTTGAAAACTTTTGGGGTTCGTTTGGACATTTTTATACACTAACTGGGTTTTCCATGCATTTTATGCGCATTATTCATATTTGAACTACCTGCACATTCTCTAGTGCATATAAACTGGTTGAAAAATCAAATATGTGTCCTTGGTTGCATTCTTAAATACGATATGGGAATGAATTTCAAACACCCTGCCACCGCCACTCGGCCGCAAACATTGAGATACATGGTTTTTATATTCTAGTAAACCCAAAACTCGTCTGAAATTCATGAAACTTGGCATACTATCATGGAGCGGCATCAACATGCCATGATAAATTTTTTGTCCCATTTGGGGCAGGTTTGGGAATAAGTTTCTCACCAACCTTAGATTCTCACAACAAGCATGATGGTTTCGGGGGAACATGCCACCTTTGGGGACAAAACAATATCCGTTGCCTCTTATTGCTTTAAAAATCTTTCGAGTGTCAACATAGAACAACAGGAGTGTTGTGTTCAATTTTGGAATTTTTCGGGTTTTGTTTGGACATTTTTATACATTAACTGGGTTTCCCAGGCATTTTATGCGCATAATTCAAATTTGACCCACATGCACATTCTCCACTGCATATAAACTGGTTGAAAAATCAAATCTGTGTCCTTGGTTGCATGCTTAGGTCCCATGCAAGAAATGGGAATGAATTTCAAACACCCTGCCACTGCCACTCGGACGCAAACATTGAGATACATGGCTTTCAAATTCTAGCAAATCCAAAACTCGTCTGAAATTCATGAAACTTGGCATGCTATCATGGAGTGGCATCAACATGCCGTGGTAACATTTTTGTCCCAATTGGGGCAGGTTTGGGTATAAGTTTCTCACAAACCATAGCTTCTCACAACAAGCGTGATGCTTTCGGTTGGGAACGTGCCACCTTTGGGGACGAAACGATATCCGTTGCCTCTTATTGCTTTCGAAAAAATTTGAGTGTCCACATAGAACAACAGGTGTGTTTTGTTCAATTTTGGAATTTTTCGGGATTCGTTTGGACATTTTTATATATTAACTAGGTTTTCCAGGCCTTTTATGCGCATAATTCAAATTTGAACTACATGCACACTCTCTAGTGCATATAAAATGGTTGAAAAATGAAATATGTGTCCTTGGTTGCATGCTTAGGTCCCATGCAAGAAATGGGAAATAATTTCAAACACCCTCCAACCGTCACTCGGCCGCAAACATTGAGATACCTGGTTTTTTAAATTCTAGTAAATCCAAAACTCTTCTGAAATTCATGAAACCTCACATGCTATCATGAGCAGCATCAACATGCCGTGGTAAACTTTTTGTCCCATTCGGGGCAGATTTGGATATAAGATTCTCACAAACCAGAACTTCTCGAAACAAGCATGATGGTTTCGGTCGGGAATGTGCCACCTTTGGGGACGAAATGATATCCGTTGTGACTTATTGCTTTCAAAAAATTTCGAGTGTAAACATAGAACAACAAGAGTGTTGTGTTCAAGTTTGGAATTTTTTGGGGTTCGTTTGGACATTTTTATACATTAACTGGGTTTTCCACGCATTTTATGCGCATTATTCATATTTGAACTACATGCACATTCTCCAGTGCATATAAACTGGTTGAAAAATCAAATATGTGTCCTTGGTTGCATGCTTAGGTCCAATGCAAGAAATGGGAGGGAATTTCAAACACCCTGCCACCGCCACTCGGCCCCAAACATTGAGATACATGGTTTTTAAATTCTAGTAAATCCAAAACTCGTCCGAAATTCATGAAACTTGGCATGCTATCATGGAGCGGTATCAACATGCCGTGGTAAAATTTTTGTCCCATTTGGGGAAGGTTTGGGTATAAGTTTCTCACAAACCTTAGCTTCTCACAACAAGCGTGATAGTTTCGGTAGGGAACGTGCCACCTTTGGGGACGAAATGATATCCGTTGCCTCTTATTGCATTCAAATTTTTTCGAGTGTCAACATAGAACAACACAAGTGTTGTGTTCAATTTTGGAATTTTTCAGGATTCGTTTGGACATTTTTATACATTAAATGGGATTTCCAGGCATTTCATGCGCATAATTCAAATTTGAACTACATGCACATTCTCTAGTGCATATAAACTGGTTGAAAAATCAAATATGTGTCCTTGGTTTCATGCTTAGGTCCCATGCAAGAAATGGGAATGAATTTCAAACACCCTGCCACCGTCACTCGACCGCAAATGTTGGGATCCCAGGTTTTTTAAATTCTAGTCAATCCAAAACTCATCTGAAATTCATGAAACTTGGCATGCTATCATGGAGCGACATCAACATGCCGTGGTAAAAATCTTGTCCCATTGGGGGCAGGTTTGGGTATAAGCTTCTCACAAACCAGAGCTTCTCACAACAGGCGTGATGGTTTCGGTAGGGAACGTGCCACCTTTGGGGACGAAACGATATCCGTTGCCTCTTATTGCTTTCAAAACATTTCGAGTATCAACATAGAACAACAGGAGTGTTGTGTTCAATTTTGGAATTTCTCGGGATTTGTTTGGACATTTTTATACATTAAATGGGTTTTCCAGGCATTTCATGCGCATAATTCAAATTTGAACTACCTGCACATTCTCCAGTGCATATAAACAGGTTGAAAAATCAAATGTGTGTCCTTGGTTGCATGCTTAGGTCCCATGCAAGAAATGGGAATGAATTTCGAACACCCTGCCACCGTCACTCAGCCGCAAACGTTGAGATAGCTGGTTTTTTAAATTCTAGTAAATCCAAATCTCGTAAGAAATTCATGAATCTTGGCAAGCTATCATGGAGCGACATCAACATGGCGTGGTAAAATTTTTGTCCCATTCGGGGCAGGTTTGGGTATAAGCTTCTCACAAAACTGAGCTTCTCACAACAAACATGATGGTTTCGGTAGGGAACGTGCCACCATTGGGGACGAAACGACATCCGTTGCCTCTTATTGCTTTCAAAAAATTTAGAGTGTCAACATAGAACAATAGGATTGTTCTGTTCAATTTTGGAATTTTTCGGGGTTCGTTTGGACATTTTTATACATTAACTGGGTTTTCCAAGCATTTTATGCGCATTATTCATATTTGAACTACCTGCACATTCTCCAGTGCATATAAACTGGTTGAAAAATCAAATATGTGTCCTTGGTTGCATTCTTAGCTCCGATATGGGAATGAATTTCAAACACCCTGCCACCGCCACTCGGCCGCAAACATTGAGATACATTGTTTTTATATTCTAGTAAATCCAAAACTCGTCTGAAATTCATGAAACTTGGCATACTATCATGGAGCGGCATCAACATGCCGTGGTAAATTTTTTGTCCCATTTGGGGCAGGTTTGGGTATAAGTTTCTCACCAACCTTAGATTCTCACAACAAGCGTGATGGTTTTGGTAGGGAACATGCCACCTTTGGGGACAAAACAATATCGGTTGCCTCTTATTGCTTTCAAAATCTTTCGAGTGTCAACATAGAACAACAGGAGTTTTGTGTTCCATTTTGGAATTTTTCGGGGTTTGTTTGGACATTTTTATACATTAACTGGGCTTCCCAGGCATTTTATGCGCATAATTCAAATTTGACCTACATGCATATTCTCCATTGCATATAAACTGGTTAAAAAATAGAATCTGTGTCCTTGGTTGCATGCTTGGGTCCCATGCAAGAAATGGGAATGAATTTCAAACACCCTGCCACTGCCACCCGGCCACAAACATTGAGATACATGGCTTTCAAATTCTAGAAATCCAAAACTCATCTGAAATTCATGAAACTTGGCATGCTATCATGGAGTGGCATCAACATGCCGTGGTAACATTTTTGTCCCATTTGGGGCAGGTTTGGGTATAAGTTTCTCACAAACCATAGCTTCTCACAACAAGCGTGATGCTTTCGGTAGGGAACGTGCCACCTTTGGGGACGAAATGATATCCGTTGCCTCTTATTGCTTTCAAAAAAATTCGAGTGTCCACATAGAACAACAGGTGTGTTGTGTTCAATTTTGGAATTTTTCGAGATTCGTTTGGACATTTTTATACATTAACTGGGTTTTGCAGGCATTTTATGCGCATAATTCAAATTTGAACTACATGCACATTCTCTAGTGCATATAAAATGGTTGAAAAATGAAATATGTGTCCTTGGTTGCATGCTTAGGTCCCATGCAAGAAATGGGAAAGAATTTCAAACACCCTGCCACCGTCACTCGGCCGCAAACGTTAAGATACCTGGTTTTTTAAATTCTAGTAAATCCAAAACTCTTCTGAAATTCATGAAACATGGTATGCTATCATGAGCGGCATCAACGTGCCATGGTAAAAAAATTGTCCCATTCGGGGTAGCTTTGGGTATAAGCTTCTCACAAACCAGAGCTTCTCACAACAAGTGTGATGGTTTCGGTAGGGAAAGTGCCACCTTTGGGGACGAAGCGATATCCGTTGCCTCTTGTTTCTTTCAAAAAATTTCGTGTGTCAACATAGAACAACAAGAGTGTTGTGTTCAATTTTGGAATTTTTCGGGTTCGTTTGGACATTTTTATACATTAACTGGGTTTTCCAGGCATTTTATGCGCATTATTCATATTTGAACTACATGCACATTCTCCAGTGCATATAGGCTGGTTGAAAAATCAAATATGTTTCCTTGGTTGCATGCTTAGGTCCCATGCAAGAAATGGAAATGAATTTCAAACACCCTGCCACCGCCACTCGGCCGCAAACATTGAGATACATGGTTTTTAAATTCTAGTAAATCGAAAACTCGTCTGAAATTCATGAAATTTGGCATGCTATCATGGAGCGGCATCAACATGTCGTGGTAATTTTTTTGTCCATTTGGGGCAGGTTTGGGTATAAGTTTCTCACAAACCTTAGCTTCTCACAACAAGCGTGATGGTTTCGGTTGGGAACGTGCCACCTTTGGGGACGAAACGATATCCGTTGCCTCTTATTGCTTTCAAATTTTTTCGAGTGTCAACATAGAACAAGAGGAGTGTTGTGTTCAATTTTGGAATTTTTCGGGATTCGTTTGGACAATTTTATACATTAAATGGGTTTTCCAGGCATTTTATTCGCATAATTCAAATTTGAACTACATGCACATTCTCCAGTGCAAATAAACTGGTTGAAAAATCAAATCTGTGTCCTTGGTTGCATGCTTAGGTCTCATGCAAGAAATGGGAATGAATTTCAAACACCCTGCCACCATGACTCGGCCGCAAACGTTGAGATACCTGGTTTTTTAACTTCTAGTAAATCCAAAACTCGTCTGAAATTCATGAACTTGGCATGTTATCATGGAGCGACATCAACATGCCGTGATAAATTTTTTGCCCCATTTGGGGCAGGTTTGGGTATAAGCTTCTCACAAACCAGAGCTTCTCACAACAAGCGTGATGGTTTCGGTAGGGAACGTGCCACCATTGGGGATGAAACTATATCCGTTGCCTCTTATTGCTTTCAAAAAAATTTGAGTGTCAACATAGAACAACAGGAGTGTTGTGTTCAATTTTGGAATTTTTCGGGGTTCGTTTGGACATTTTCATACATTAACTGGGTTTTCCATGCATTTTATGCGCATTATTCATATTTGAACTACCTGCACATTCTCCAGTGCATATAAACTGGTTGAAAAATCAAATATGTGTGCTTGGTTGCATTCTTAGCTCTGAAATGAGAATGAATTTCAAACACCCTGCCACTGCCACTCGGCCGCAAACATTGAGATACATGGTTTTTATGTTCTAGTAAATCCAAAACTCGTCTGAAATTCATGAAACTTGGCATACTATCATGGAGCGGCATCAACATGCCGTGGTAAATTTGTTGCCCATTTGGGGCAGGTTTGGGTATAAGTTTCTCACAAACCTTAGCTTCTCACGACAAGCGTGATGGTTTCGGTAGGGAACATGCCACCTTTTGGGATGAAACAATATCCGTTCCCTCTTATTGCTTTCAAAATTTTTCGAGTGTCAACATAGAATAACAGGAGTGTTGTGTTCAATTTTGGAATTTTTCGGGGTTTGTTAGGACATTTTTATACATTAACTGGGCTTCCCAGGCATTTTATGCGCATAATTCAAATTTGAACTACATGCACATTCTCCGGTGCATATAAACTGGTTGAAAAATCGAATCCGTGTCCTTGGTTGCATGCTTAGGTCCCATGCAAGAAATAGGAATGAATTTCAAACACCCTGCCGCCGCCACTCGGTTGCAAACATTGAGATACAAGGCTTTCAAATTTTAGTAAATCCAAAACTCATTTGAAATTCATGAAACTTGGCATGCTATCATGGAGTGGCATCAACATGCTGTGGTAATTTTTTCCCATTTGGGTCATGTTTGGGTATAAGTTTCTCACAAACCTTAGCTTCTCAAAACAAGCGTGATGCTTTCGGTAGGGAACGTGCCACCTTTGGGGACGAAACGATATCCGTTGCCTCTTATTCCATTCAAATTTTTTTCGAGTGTCAACATAGAACAACAGAAGTGTTGTGTTCAATTTTGGAATTTTTCAGGATTCGTTTGGACATTTTCATACATTAAATTGGATTTCGGGTATTTCATGCGCATAATTCAAATTTGAACCACATGCACATTCTCTATTGCATATAAACTGGTTGAAAAATCAAATATGTGTCCTTGGTTTCATGCTTAGGTCCCATGCAGGAAATGGGAATGAATTTCAAACACCCTGCCACCATCACTCGGCCGCAAACGTTGAGATCCCTGGTTTTTTAAATTCTAGTCAATCCAAAACTCGTCTGAAATTCATGAAACTTGGCATGCTATCATGGAGCGACATCAACATGCCGTGGTAAAAATCTTGTCCCATTGGGGGCAGGTTTGGGTATAAGCATCTCACAAACCAGAGCTTCTCACAACAGGCGTGATGGTTTCGATAGGGAACGTGCCACCTTTGGGGACGAAACGATATCCGTTGCCTCTTATTGCTTTCAAAACATTTCGAGTGTTCACATAGAACAACAGGAGTGTTGTGTTCAACTTTGGAATTTTTCGGGATTCATTTGGACATTTTTATACATTAAATGGGTTTTCCAGGCATTTCATGCGCATAATTCAAATTTGAACTACCTGCGCATTCTCCAGTGCATATAAACTAGTTGAAAAATCAAATCTGTGTCCTTGGTTGCATGCTTAGGTCCCATGCAAGAAATGGGAATGAATTTCGAACACCCTGCCACCGTCACTCAGCCGCAAACGTTGAGATACCTGGTTTTTTTAAATTCTAGTAAATCCAAAACTCGTAAGAAATTCATGAAACTTGGCATGCTATCATGGAGCGACATCAACATGGCGTGGTAAATTTTTTGTCCCATTCGGGGCAGGTTTGGGTATAAGCTTCTCACAAACCAGAGCTTCTCACAACAAGCGTGATGGTTTCGGTAGGGAACGTGCCACCATTGGGGACGAAATGATATCCGTTGCCTCTTATTGCTTTCAAAAAAAATTCGAGTGTCAACATAGAACAACAGGAGTGTTGTGTTCAATTTTGGATTTTTTCGGTGTTCGTTTGGACATTTTCATACATTAACTGGGTTTTCCATGCATTTTATGCGCATTATTCATAGTTGAACTACCTGCACATTCTCAAGTGCATATAAACTGGTTGAAAAATCAAATATGTGTCCTTGGTTGCATTCTCAGCTCTGAAATGGGAATGAATTTCAAACACCCTGCCACCGCCACTCGGCCGCAAACATTGAGATACATGGTTTTTATGTTCGAGTAAATCCAAAACTCGTTTGAAATTCATGAAACTTGGCATACTATCATGGAGCGGCATCAACATGCCGTGGTAAATTTTTGTCCCATTTGGGGCAGGTTTGGGTATAAGTTTCTCACAAACCTTAGCTTCTCACAACAAGCGTGATGGTTTCGGTAGGGAACATGCCACCTTTGGGGACGAAACAATATCCGTTCCCTCTTATTGCTTTCAAAATCTTTCGAGTGTCAACATAGAACAATAGGAGTGTTGTGTTCAATTTAGGAATTTTTCGGGGTTTGTTTGGACATTTTTATACATTAACTGGGCTTCCCAGGCATTTTACGCGCATAATTCAAATTTGAACTACATGCACATTCTCCGGTGCATATAAACTGGTTCAAAAATCGAATCCGTGTCCTTGGTTGCATGCTTAGGTACCATGCAAGAAATAGGAATGAATTTCAAACACCCTGCCGCCGCCACTCGGTTGCAAACATTGAGATACATGGCTTTCAAATTTTAGTAAATCCAAAACTCGTTTGAAATTCATGAAACTTGGCATGCTATCATGGAGTGGCATCAACATGCCGTGGTAATTTTTTTTCCCATTTGGGTCAGATTTGGGAATAAGTTTCTCACAAACCTTAGCTTCTCAAGACTAGCATGATGGTTTCGGTAGGGAACGTGCCACCTTTGGGGACGAAACGATATCCGTTGCCTCTTATCGCATTCAAATTTTTTTGAGTGTCTACATAGAGCAACAAAAGTGTTGTGTTCAATTTTGGAATTTTTCAGGATTCGTTTGGACATTTTTATACATTAAATGGGATTTCCAGGCATTTCATGCTCATAATTCAAATTTGAACTACATGCACATTCTCTAGTGCATATAAACTGGTTGAAAAATCAAATATGTGTCCTTGGTTTCATGCTTAGGTCCCATGCAAGAAATGGGAATGAATTTCAAACACCCTGCCACCGTCACTCGGTCGCAAACGTTGAGATCCTTGGTTTTTTAAATTCTAGTCAATCCAAAACTCGTTTGAAATTCATGAAACTTGGCATACTATCATGGAACGACATCAACATGCTGTAGTAAAAGTTTTGTCCCATTGGGGGCAGGTATGGGTATAAGCTTCTCACAAACCAGAGCTTCTCACAACAGGCATGATGGTTTCGATAGGGAACATGCCACCTTTGGGAACGAAATGTTATCCGTTGCCTCTTATACCTTTCGAAACATTTCGAGTGTCAACATAGAACAACAGGAGTGTTGTGTTCAATTTTGGAATTTTTCGGGATTCGTTTGGACATTTTTATACATTAAATGGGTTTTCCAGGCATTTCATGGGCATAATTCAAATTTGAACTACCTGCACATTCTCCAGTGCATATAAACTGGTTGAAAAATCAAATCAGTGTCCTTGGTTGTAAGCTTAGGTCCCATGCAAGAATTGGGAATGAATTTCGAACACACTGCCACCGTCACTCAGCCGCAAACGTTGAGATACGTGGTTTTTTAACTTATAGTAAATCCAAAACTCGTAAGAAATTCATGAAACTTGGCATGCTATCATGGAGCGACATCAACATGGCGTGGTAAAAAATTTGTCCCATTCGGGTAAGGTTTGGGTATAAGTTTTTCACAAAACAGAGCTTCTCACAACAAGCATGATGGTTTCGGTAGGGAATGTGCCACCATTGGGGACGAATCCGTTGCCTCTTATTCCTTTAAAAAAAATCGAGTGTCAACATAGAACAACAGGAGTGTTCTGTTCAATTTTAGAATTTTTCGGGGTTCGTTTGGACATTTTTATACATTAACTGGGTTTTCCATGCATTTTATGCGCATTATTCATATTTGAACTACCTGCACATTCTCCAGTGCATATAAACTGGTTGAAAAATCAAATATGTGTCCTTGGTTGCATTCTTAGCTCCGATATGGGAATGAATTTCAAACGCCCTGCCACCGCCACTCGGCCGCAAACATTGAGATACATGGTTTTTATATTATAGTAAATCCAAAACTCGTCTGAAATTCATGAAATTTGGCATACTATCATGGAGCGGCATCAACATGCCGTGGTAAATTTTTTGTCCCATTTGGGGCAGGTTTGGGTATAAGTTTCTCACCAACCTTAGATTCTCACAACAAGCGTGATGGTTCGGTAGGGAACATGCCACCTTTGGGGACAAAACAATATCCGTTGCCTCTTATTGCTTTCAAAATCTTTCGAGTGTCAACATAGAACAACATGAGTGTTGTGTTCAATTTTGGAATTTTTCGGGGTTTGTTTGGGCATTTTTATAGATTAACTAGGTTTCCCAGGCATTTTATGCGCCTAATTCAAATTTGACCTACATGCACATTCGCCACTGCATATAAACTGGTTGAAAAATAGAATCTGTGTCCTTGGTTGCATGCTTAGGTCCCATGCAAGAAATGGGAATGAATTTAAAACACCCTGCCACTGCCACTCGGGCGCAAACATTGAGATACATGGATTTCAAATTCTAGCAAATCCAAAACTCGTCTGAAATTCATGAAACTCGGCATGTTATCATGGAGTGGCATCAACATGCCGTGGTAACATTTTTGTCCCATTTGGGGCAGGTTTGGGTATAAGTTTCTCACAAACCATAGCTTCTCACAACAAGCGAGATGCTTTCGGTAGGAAACGTGCCACCTTTGGGGTCGAAATGATATCCGTTGCCTCTTATTGCTTTCAAAAAAATTCGAGTGTCCACATAGAACAACGGGTGTGTTGTGTGCAATTTTGGAATTTTTCGGGATTCGTTTGGACATTTTTATACATTAACTGGGTTTTCCAGGCATTTTATGCGCATAATTCAAATTTGAACTACATGCACATTCTCTAGTGCATATGAAATGGTTGAAAAATGAAATATGTGTCCTTGGTTGCATGCTTAGGTCCCATGCAAGAAATGGGAATGAATTTTTCAAACACCCTGCCACCGCCACTCGGCCGCAAACATTGAGATACATGGTTTTTAAATTCTAGTAAATCCAAAACTCGTCTGAAATTCATGAAACTTGGCATGCTATCATGGAGCGGCATCAACATGCCGTGGTAATTTTTTTGTCCATTTGGGGCAGGTTTGGGTATAAGTTTCTCACAAACCTTAGCTTCTCACAACAAGCGTGATGGTTTCGGTTGGGAACGTGCCACCTTTGGGGACGAAACGATATCCGTTGCCTCTTATTGCTTTCAAAAAATTTCGAGTGTCAACATAGAACAACAGGAGTGTTGTGTTCAATTTTGGAATTTTTTGGGATTCGTTTGGACATTTTTATACATTAAATGGGTTTTCCAGGCAGTTTATTCGCATAATTCAAATTTGAACTACATGCACATTCTCAAGTGCAAAAAAACTGGTTGAAAAATCAAATCTGTGTCCTTGGTTGCATGGTTAGGTCTCATGCAAGAAATGGATATGAATTTCAAACACCCTGCCACCATGACTCGGCCGCAAATGTTGAGATACCTGGTTTTTTAACTTCTTGTAAATCCAAAACTCGTCTGAAATTCATGAAACTTGGCATGTTATCATGGAGTGACATCAACATGCCGTGGTAAAAACTTTGTCCCATTCGGGGCAGGTTTGGGTATAAGCTTCTCACAAACCTGAGCTTCTCACAACAAGTGTGATGGTTTCGGTAGGGAACGTGCCACCATTGGGGATGAAACTATACCCGTTGTCTCTTATTGCTTTCAAAAAAATTTGAGTGTCAACATAGAACAACAGGAGTGTTGTGTTCAATTTTGGAATTTTTCGGGGTTCGTTTGGACATTTTCATACATCAACTGGGTTTTCCATGCATTTTATGCGCATTATTCATATTTGAACTACCTGCACATCCTCCAGTGCATATAAACTGGTTGAAAAATCAAATATGTGTCCTTGGTTGCATTCTTAGCTCTGAAATGGGAATGAATTTCAAACACCCTGCCACCGCCACTCGGCCGCAAACATTGAGATACATGGTTTTTATGTTCTAGCAAATCCAAAACTCGTCTAAAATTCATGAAACTTGGCATACTATCATGGAGCGGCATCAACATGTCGTGGTAAATTATTTGTCCCATTTGGGGCACGTTTGGGTATAAGTTTCTCACAAACCTTAGCTTCTCACAACAAGCGTGATGCTTTCGGTAGGGAACATGCCACCTTTGGGGACAAAATAATATCCGTTGCCTCTTATTGCTTTCAAAATCTTTCGAGTGTCAACATAAAACAACAGGAGTGTTGTGTTCAATTTTGGAATTTTTCGGGGTTTGTTTGGACATTTTTATACATTAACTGGGATTCCGAGGCATTTTATGCGCATAATTCAAATTTGAACTACATGCACATTCTCCGGTGCATATAAGCTGGTTGAAAAATCGAATCCGTGTCCTTGGTTGCATGCTTAGGTCCCATGCAAGAAATAGGAATGAATTTCAAACACCCTGCCGCCGCCACTCGGTTGCAAACATTGAGATACATGGCTCTCAAATTTTAGTAAATCCAAAACTCGTTTGAAATTCATGAAACTTGGCATGCTATCATGAAGTGGCATCAAGATGCCGTGGTAATTTTTTTCCCATTTGTGTCAGGTTTGGGTATAAGTTTCTCACAAACCTTAGCTTCTCAAAACAAGCGTGATGGTTTCGGTAGGGAACGTGCCACCTTTGGGGATGAAACGATATCCGTTGCCTCTTATTGCTTTCAAAAAAATTCGAGCATCGACATTGAACAACAGGTGTGTTGTGTTCAATTTTGGATTTTTTCGGGATTCTTTTGGACATTTTTATACATTAACTGGGTTTTCCAGGCATTTCATGCGCATAATTCAAATTGCACATTCTCTAGTGCATATAAACTAGTTGAAAAATCAAATATGTATCCTTGGTTGCATGCTTAGGTCCCATGCAAGAAATGGGAAAGTATTTCAAGCACCCTTCCACCGTCACTCGGCCGCAAACGTTGAGATACCTGGTTTTTTAAATTCTAGTAAATCCAAAACTCTTCTGAAATTCATGAAACCTAGCATGCTATCATGAGCGGCTTCAACATGCCGTGGTAAAAGTTTTGTCTAATTCGGGGCAGGTTTGGATATAAGCTTCTCACAAACCAGAGCTTCTCACAACAAGCGTGATGGTTTCGGTAGGGAATGTGCCACCTTTGGGGACGAAACAATATCCGTTGTCTCTTACTGCTTTCAAAAAAATTCGAGTGTCAACATAGAACAACAAGAGTGTTGTGTTCAATTTTGGAAATTTTCGGGGTTCATTTGGACATTTTTATACATTAACTGGGTTTTCCAGGCATTTTATGAGCATTATTCATATTTGAACTACATGCACATTCTCCAGTGCATAAAGACTGGTTGAAAAATCAAATATGTGTCCTTGGTTGCATGCTTAGGTCCCATGCAAGAAATGGGAATGAATTTCAAACACCCTGCCACCGCCACTCGGCCGTAAACATTGAGATACATGGATTTTAAATTCTAGTAAATCCAAAACTCATCTGAATTTCATGAAACTTGGCATGCTATCATGGAGCGGCATCAACATGTCGTGGTAACATTTTTGTCCCATTTGCGGAAGGTTTGGGTATAAGTTCCTCACAAACCTTAGCTTTCACAACAAGAGTGATGGTTTTGGTAGGGAACGTGCCACCTTTGGGGACGAAACGATATCTGTTGCCTCTTATTGCTTTCAAAAAAACCGAGTGTCAACATAGAACAATATGAGTGTTGTGTTCAATTTTGGAATTTTTGGGTATTTGTTTGGACATTTTTATACATTAAATGGGTTTTACAGGCATTTCATGCGCATAATTCAAATTTGAACTACATGCACATTCTCAAGTGCATATAAACTGGTTGTAAATCAAATATGTGTCCTTGGTTGCATGCTTAGTGTTGGGGAACGTAGTATTTCAAAATTTTCCTACGATCACGCAAGATATATCTAGGAGAAGCATAGCAACGAGCAGGGAGAGTGTGTCTACATACCCTCGTAGACCGAAAGCGGAAGCGTCTAGTGACGCGGTTGATGTAGTCGACCGTCTTCGCGATCCAACCGATCCAAGCACCGAACGTAC
Organism: Secale cereale; assembly: GCA_902687465.1. Lineage (NCBI taxonomy): Eukaryota > Viridiplantae > Streptophyta > Magnoliopsida > Poales > Poaceae > Secale > Secale cereale. The sequence continues at coordinate 742,821,076 of LR738710.1, forward strand.
GGCACCTCCGCTTTCAGCACACATTCAACTCGATGACGTCCCACGAGCTCTTGATCTAGTTGAGCGTCACGGGGGAGTTTCGTCAGCACGACAGCATGGTGACGGTGATGATGAAGCTACCGACGCAGGGCTTCGCATAAGCACTGCAACGATATGACCGAGGTGTGTAACTGTGGAGGGGAGCACCGCACACGGATAAGACAAACCTCGGAGTCCCTTTGGGGTGCCCCCTGCCCACGTATATAAAGGAGGGAGGAGGAGGAGGCCGGCCTAGGGGGCGCGCCAAGCATAGGGAGTCCTACTAGGACTCCCAGGTCCTAGTAGGATTCCTTTTCCTATTTGGAGTAGGAGAGAAGGAAAGAGAGGGAGAGGGAGAAGGAAAGAGGGGCCGCACCCCTTCTCCAATTCGGTTTGGGCAAGGGGGGAGGCGTAGGCCACCTCTTGGCCCTTCTCCCCTCTCTCCACTAAAGCCCAACAAGGCCCATTACTTCTCCCGGTGAATTCCCGTAACTCCCCGGTACTCCGAAAAATACCCGAATCACTTGGAACCTTTCCGATGTCCGAATATAGCCTTCCAATATGTCGATCTTTATGTCTCGACCATTTCGAGACTGTTCATCATGTCCGTGATCTCATCAGGGACTCCGAACAAACGTCGGTCATCAAATCTCATAACTCATAATAACAATCATCATCGAACGTTAAGCGTGCGGACCCTACGGGTTCGAGAACTATGCAGACATGACCGAGACACATCTCCGGTCAATAACCAATAGCGGAACCTGGATTCTCATATTTTCTCCTACATATTCTACTAAGATCTTTATCGGTCGAACCGCATAATAACATACATTGTTCCCTTTGTCATCGGTATGTTACTTGCCCGAGATTCGATGGTCGGTATCTCAATACCTAGTTCAATCTCGTTACCGGCAAGTCTTTTTACTCGTTCTGTAATGCATCATCCCGCAACTAACTCATTAGTCACATTGCTTGCATGGCTTATAGTGATGTGCATTACCGAGAGGGCACGGAGATACCTCTCCGACAATTGGAGTGACAAATCCTAATCTCGATCTATGCCAACTCAACAAACACCATCGGAGACACCTGTAGATCATATTTATAATCACCCAGTTACGTTGTGACGTTTGATAGCACACAAGGTGTTCCTCAGGTGTTCGGGAGTTGCATAATCTCATAGTCATAGGAACATGTATAAGTCATGAAGAATGCAATAGCAGTAAAACTAAACAATCAAGTTGCTAAGCTAACGGATGGGTCTTGTCCATCACATCATTCTTCTAATGATAGGATCTCGTTGATCAAATGATAACTCATGTCTTTAGCTAGGAAACATAACCATGTTTGATCAATGAGCTAGTCTAGTAGAGGCATACTAGGGACACTCTGTTTTGTCTATGTATTCACACATGTATTAAGTTTCTGGTTAAAACAATTCTAGCATGAATAAAAAACATTTATCATGATATAAGGAAATAAATAATAACTTTATTATTGGCTCTAGGGCATATTTCCTTCAGTCTCCCACTTGCACTAGAGTCAATAATCTAGTTCACATCACCATGTGATTTAACACCAATAGTTCACATCCTCATGTGATTTACCACTTTATAGCTCACATTGCCATGTGACCAAAACCTAAAAGGTTTACTAGAGTCAATAATCTAGTTCACATCGCCATGTGATTAACACCCAAAGAGTACTAAGGTGTGATCATGTTTTGCTTGTGAGAGAGGTTTAGTCAATGGGTCTGCCACATTCAGATCCGTATGTATTTTGCAAATTTCTATGTCTACAATGCTCTGCACGGAGCTACTCTAGCTAAATACTCCCACTTTCAGTATGTATCCAGATCGAGACTCAGAGTCATCCAGATCCGTGTCAAAGCTTGCATTAACGTAACTCTTTACGAGGAACTCTTTATCACCTCCATAACCGAGAAATATTTCCTTAGTCCTCTAAGGATAATTTGACCGCTGTCCAGTGATCTACTCCTAGATCAAAATTGTACTCCCTTGCCAAACTCAGGGCAGGGCATACAATAGGTCTAGTATACAGCATGGCATACTTAATAGAACCTATAGCTGAGGCATAGGGAATGACTTTCATTCTCTCTCTATCTTTTGCTGTGGTCGGGCTTTGAGTCTTACTCAACTTCACACCTTTCAACACATACAAGAACTCTTTCTTTGACTGTTCCATTTTGAACTACTTCAAAAAATTGTCAAGGTATGTACTCATTGAAAAAACTTATCAAGCATCTTGATCTATCTCTATAGATCTTGATGCTCAATATGTAAGTAGCTTCACCGAGTTCTTTCTTTGAAAAACTCCTTTCAAACACTCATTTATGCTTTCCAAAAAATTCTACATCATTTCCGATCGACAATATGTCATTCACATATACTTATTAGAAAGGTTGTAGTGCTCCCACTCACTTTCTTATAAATACAAGCTTCACCACAAGTATGTATAAAACTATATGCTTTGATCAACTTATCAAAGCGTATATTCCAACTCCGAGATGCTTGCACCAGTCCATAGATGGATCGCTGGAGCTTGCACATTTTGTTAGCTCCTTTAGGATCGACAAAAAACTTCTGGTTGCACCATATACAACTCTTCTTTAAGATATCCCTTAAGGAATACAATTTTGACATCCATTTGCCAGATTTCATAATCATAAAATGCGGCAATTGCTAACATGATTCGCACAGACTTAAGCTTCACTACGGGTGAGAAAATCTCATCGTTGTCAACTCCTTGAACTTGTCAAAAACCTTTCGCAACAAGTAGAGCTTTGTATATAGTAACATTACCATCGGCGTCAGTCATCCTCTTAAAGATCCATTTATTTTCAATGGCTTACTGATCATCGGGCAAGTCAACCAAAGTCCACACTTTGTTCTCATACATGGATCTGGGCTCATCATTGCTTCCTCATAGTTCGTAGGTTCATCATGGTCTAGTAACATGACTTCCAGAACCGGGTTACCGTACCACTCTGGCGCGGAACGCACTCTGGTTGACCTACGAGGTTCAATAGTAACTTGATCTGAAGTTTCATGATCATCATCATTAGCTTCCTCGTTGATTGGTGTAGGAATCACTGGAACTAGTTTCTGTGATGTACTACTTTCCAATTCGGGAGAAGGTACAATTACCTCCTCAAGTTCCACTTTCCTCCCACTCACTTCTTTCGAGAAACTCCTTCTCTACAAAGGATCCATTCTTAGCAACGAATATCTTGCCTTCGGATCTGTGATAGACGGTGTACCCAACAGTTTCCTTTGGGTATCCTATGAACACACATTTCTCTGACTTGGTTTCAAGCTTATCAGGTTGAAGCTTTTTCACATAAGCATCGCGGCCCCAAACTTTAAGAAACAACAACTTTGGTTTCTTGCCAAACCACAATTCATAAGGCGCTGTCTCGACGCATTTAGATGGTGCCCTTATTTAACGTGAATGCAGCTGTCTCTAATGCATAACCCAAAATGATAGTGGTAAATCGGTAAGAGACATCATAGATCGCACCATATCTAATAAAGTACGGTTATGGCGTTCGGACACACCATTACGCTGTGGTGTTCCGGGTGGCGTGAGCTGTGAAACTATTCTACATTGTTTTAAATGAAGACAAAACTCGTAACTGAAATATTCATCTCCGCGATTAGATTGTAGAAACTTAATTTTCTTGTTACGATGATTCTCTACTTCACTCTGAAATTCTTTGAACTTTTCAAATGTTTCAGGCTTGTGCTTCATCAAGTAGATATACCCATATCTGCTCAAATCATCAGTGAAGGTCAGAAAATAACGATACCCGCCGCGAGCCTCAACACTCATCGGTCCACATACATTAGTATGTATGATTTCCAACAAATTAGTAGCTCACTCCATTGTTCCAGAGAACGGAGTTTTAGTTATCTTGCCCATGAGGCATGGTTCGCAAGCACCAAGTGATTCATAATCAAGTGGTTCCAAAAGCCCATCTGCATGGAGTTTCTTCATGCGCTTTACGCCAATATGACCTAAACGGCAGTGCCACAAATAAGTTGCACTATCATTATCAACTTTGCATCTTTTGGCTTCAATATTACAAATATGTGTATTACTACGATCGAGATCCAACAAACTATTTTCATTGGGTGTATGACCATCAAAGGTTTTATTCATGTAAACAGAATAAAAATTATTCTATGACTTTAAATGAATGACCATATTGCAACAGACATGATCAAATCATATTCATGCTCAACGCAAATGCCAAATAACATTTATTTAGGTTCTACACTAATCCCAAAAGTATAGGGAGTGTGCGATGATGATCATATCAATCTTGGAACCACTTCCAACACACATCATCACTTCACCATTAACTAGTCTCTGTTCATTCTGCAACTCTCGTTTCGAGTTACTAATTTTAGCAACTGAACCGGTATCAAATACCCAGGGGTTGCTATGAATACTAGTAAAGTACACATCAATAATCTGTATATCAAATATACCTTTGTTCACTTTGCCATCCTTCTTATCCACCAAGTATCTAGGGCAGTTCCACTTCCAGTGATAATTTCCTTTCAGTAGAATCACTTAGTTTCATGCTTGAGTTTAGCTTTGGGTTTCTTCACAGGAGTGATAAATTGCTTGTCATTCTTCTTGAAGTTCCCCTTCTATCCCTTTGCCCTTTACTTGAAACAAGTGGTCTTGTTAACCATCAAGACTTGATGCTCTTTCTAGATTTCTACCTTCGCCGATTTCAGCATCGCGAAGAGCTCAAGAATTACTTTCGTCATCCCTTGCATATTATTATTCATCACGAAGTTCTACTAACTCGGTGATAGTGACTAGAGAACTTTGTCAATTACTATCTAATCTGGAAGATTAACTTTCACTTGATTCAAGCAATTGTAGTACCCATACAATTTGAGCACATGCTCACTGGTTGAGCTATTCTCCTCCATCTTGTAGGCAAAGTACTGTCATAGGTCTCATACCTCTCGACACGGGCATGAGTATGAAATATTAATTTTAACTATTGGAACATCTTATATGCTCCGTGGCATTCAAAACATATTTGAAGTCCCGGTTCTAAGCCGTAAATCATGGTGCACTAAACTATTAAGTAGACATCATATTGAGCTTTGCCAAACGTTCATAACGTTTGCATCTGCTCTTGCAATAGATTTGTCACCTAGCGGTGCATCAAGGACATAATACTTCTGTGCAGCAATGAGGATAATCCTCAGATCACGGACCTAGTCCGCATCATTGCTACTAACATCTTTCAACTTATAATTCTCTAGGAACATATAAAAATAAACAGGGAGCTACATCGCGAGCTATTGATCTACAACATAGATATGCTAATACTATCAGGACTAAGTTCATGATAAATTAAAGTTAAATTAATCATATTACTAAAGAACTCCCACTTAGATAGACATCCCTCTAGTCATCTAAATGATCACGTGATACAAATCATCTAAACCATGTCCGATCATCACGTGAGATGGAGTAGTTTTCAATGGTGAACATCTTATGTTGATCATATCTACTATATGATTCACGCTCGACCTTTCGGTCTCCAGTGTTCCGAGGCCATGTCTGTACATGCTAGGATCGTCAAGTTTAACCCGAGTATTCCGCATGTGCAAAACTGTCTTGCATCCTTTGTATGTGAACATAGAACCTATCACACCTGATCATCACGTGGTGTCTCAGCACGAAGAACTTTCGCAACGGTGCATACTCAGGGAGAACACTTGTACCTTAAAATTTTGTAATGGATCATCTTATAATGCTACCGCCGTACTAAGCAAAATAAGAGGCATAATAAGATAAACATCACATGCAATCAAAATATGTTACATGATATGGCCATCTTCATCTTGTGCTTTTGATATCCATCTCCAAAGCATCATCATGATCTCCATCGTCACCGGCTAGACACCATAATCTTCATTGTAGCATCGTGGTCGTCTCTCCAACTATTGCTACTACTACTATCGCTAACTCATAGTGATGAAGTAAAGCATTTACATGGCCTTCGCAATTCATACAATAAAGAGACAACCATAAGGCTCCTGTCGGTTGCCGATAATTTACAAAACATGATCATCTCATACAATAATGTATAACTCATCACGTCTTGACCATATCACATCACAACATGCCCTGCAAAAACAAGTTAGACGTCCTCTACTTTGTTGTTGCAAGTTTTACGTGGCTGCTACGGGCTTAGCAAGAACCGTTCTTACCTACGCATACAAAAACCACAACTATTTTTTGTCAAGTGTGCTGTTTTAACCTTCACAAGGACCGGGCTTAGCCACACTCGATTCAACTAAAGTGAGAGAGACAGACACCCGCCGGTCACCTTTAAGCAACGAGTGCTCATAACGGTGAAACCAGTCTCGCGTAAGCGTACGCGTAATGTCAGTCTGGGCCGCTTCATCTCACAATACTGCCGAATCAAAGTATGGCATGCAGGTAAGCAGTACGACTATTATCGCCCACAACTCATTGTGTTCTACTCGTGCATATAATCTACACATAGACCTAGCTCTGATACCACTGTTGGGGAACATAGTATTTCAAAAAATAAATCCTACGATCACGCAAGATCTATCTACTAGAAGCATAGCAACGAGTGGGGAGAGTGTGTCTACATACCCTCATAGATCGAAAGCGGAAGCGTCTAGTGACACGGTTGATGTAGTCGAACGTCTTCACGATCCAACCGATCCAAGCACCAAACATACGGCACCTCCGCGTTCAGCACACGTTCAGCTCGATGACGTCCCACGAGCTCTTGATCCAGTTGAGCGTCACGGGAGAGTTTCGTCAACACGACGGCATGGTGATGATGAAGCTACCGACGCAGGGCTTCGCCTAAGCACTGCAACGATATGACCGAGGTGCGTAACTATGGGGAGGGGCACCACACATGGCTAAAATCTACTTGTGTGTCCATGGGGTGCCCCCTGGCCACGTATATAAAAGATGGAGGGAGGAGGAGGCCGGCCCTCATAGTGCGCGCCAAAGTGTGGAGTCCTACTAGGACTCCCTAGTCCTAGTAGGATTCTACCTCCCACATGGAATAGGAAAAGGGGAAGGGAGAAGGAGAAGGAAGAAAGGGGTGAAAGGATCGACATGGTTGACTAGAGGGGGGGGTGAATAGGCAACTAACAATTTTTAGCTTTTCTTAACCACTTAAAATTAAGCAACAAAATAAGTTGTCTAGATAATCTACTAGGAAGACAACTAAGATAAAGAAGCACAACAACTACACATACATGCTATAGGAGAAGAACAAGTAAAGCAAGCAAAGGTAAAGGTAAGAGATAACCACAAGTGGAACCGGAGGAGACGAGGATGTGTTTCCGAAGTTCCTTCCCTTTGAGGGGAAGTACGTCTCCGTTGGAGCGGTGTGGAGGCACAATGCTCCCCAAGAAGCCACTAGGGCCACCGTATTCTCCTCACGCCCTCACACGATGCAAGGTGCCGTGATTCCACTAGTGGTGCCCTTGAAGGCAGCAACCGAACCTTTACAAACAAGGTTGGGGCAAACTCCACAACTTGGAGGCTCCCAACAAACCACGAAGCTTCACCACAATGGAATATGGCTTCGAGGTGACCTCAACCGTCTAGCGTGCTCAAACACCCAAGAGTAACAAGATCCGCAAGGGATTAGTGGGGAGAATAAAATATCTCTTGGTGGAAGTGTAGATTGATGCCTCCTTAAGTAATCCCGAGCAAATCAAGAAGTTTGATTGGCTAGGGAGAGAGATCGGGCGGAAATGGAGCTTTTGGAGCAACAATGGAGTAGTGGGGGAAGAGGTAAGTCTTCTTGGAGAAGAAGACCCCCTAAATATAGTGGGGGGACAAATCCAACCGTTATGTGAGGTTTCAGCCCGCAGAGAGCGGTAGTACCGCGCATGAGTTGCGGTACTACTGCAGGCTAAGCGGTACTACCGCTTGGGAAGCGGTACAACCGCATAGGCAAAAGATTGCGACATGAAAGACAACCACGGATGAAATAAATTACATCCGTGGCTACATCCGCAGGGGAAAACGGAAGTAGCAAAACACGACACGGTACTACCGCTTAAGTTAAGCGGTACTACCGCGTTGTATGCGGAAGTAAAAAATTACTTCCGCATCCACTTCTATACTTAGACTCAGCGCCTGGGCCAGATACACGGTACTACCGCGCTGGGGACGCGGTACTACCGCGGAAGCGGTACTACCGTGTCGGCAGGCGGTACTACCGTGTAACTGCGTGGTACTACCGTCAGTACAGAAGCCACAGATTTGCCACAACGAAAGATAACCGGTTGGACCTCCAGAGAAGCAAGGAAAGGTGGTGTGGGAGAAAGATGTGTACGTGTTGATTCTACCCAAACCTTTCCGACGCGGACCCCCTCTTAATAGTACGGCTTTCCTATTACTCAAAGCCACCGACAGGGAGCAGAAAGAAAACACCGTCCTTCATAGAATCCGAGGGGCAAGCAATCGTCTTGTGCCATAAGGGAGATATACCTGTATGAGCTTAGAGCACATGATCAGTCCGCAAATGCATTGTCATCAATCACCAAAACTACTTAGGGAGAAATTTGCCCTTACAATCTCCCCCTTTTTGGTGTATTGATGACAACACGAGATTTGCACAGAAAAGAAGTAATAGAGTATGCAATATAAGCCCCAGAGTATAAGTGAGCTCCCCCTGGATGTGTGCCTTCATACGGTTGTGCTTTGGACTGCACAGCACACATACTAGGTATAGTGCTTCCTTATACTCTACACACGAGATACTCTATATGACATTAACTGCACAGGATAAACATTAAAGACATGATAATAAGTTTAACGATAACGGGGCATATGTCTTACACCATATGATAGTCTCACAGAAACACGCGAAATAAACCAAGTTCAACGATAAACACACGAACACGACACGCAAGACACAAGACGGCAAATCACTCTCCCCCTTTGTCATCGAGACACCACAAAGGGGAAAAGAGGATACGAAGACGGGTGGCAGCCCGGGAGAAGCTCAGTCGTCATACTCGTCATCAAACCCCTACTGCTGCTCCTCCTGATACTCATCATCAGATCCATGCTGCTCTGGCTGATACTCCTCATCAGAATCTGACCACTTGTATCCCTGGCGAGCCATCCAGGTAGCCTCAGGAGTGATGTTGTCCTCTGATCCATTGGAAACCTCCTCTCCATACAAAGACAGAATCTTCTTGTCCCGCTGACGCGTCTTCTTGTCAGTCACATGGGCACGGTATTGCCCCTGAGCCTGCATGCAGAAGAGGGCCTTCATCTTCTGCTGTAGCCTCTTAGCCCACGAAGGCTTCTCCACTGCAGAGGAAGAAGAGGGGGCAAATCTGCCAGAGCGGACATCGGCAGTCTCCTCCACAGGCTCATCCTCAGTGCCCATCTGGGCAGCAGCAGCCTGAGCACGAGTAGTGGTGTTGGCCCAACGAGTCTTGACGCGAAGCTTGATAGGATCATGGCGGTAGCAGTCGGCCTCGAACTCCTCCTCTGGATACAATTTCGCCCAAGTCTTGGAGATGAGCAGAAATAAGAATGGACCATAGATAGGTACCTTGTGAGTGTAGATGGCAAACCGGAGCTCATTCCACAAGATGTGGGAAATGTCAAGTGGTGCAGCCTGGGCGGAGCGAGCCTCTTGACACATCAGAAGCATATCAACCAGATAGGCATGGACCTTGTCCTTGTCGCCAACACGAGGGAACAACGTGTTGCGAAAAATCCGATACATGATGTCCAGGAAGGGATTCAACACCCAAGTTGTTTTGCCACTAGCAAGGGTCTTTGCCTCATAAAATGGAAGTAGTTTGTCCTTGTTAGCTGATTCCGGATTGGCGTGAGGCCGAAAACCAATTGGGTTATGGAGACCCTCATCAGGAATCTGAAGAAGATCCATGAACTCCTTCCAAGTAGCGGTCATCTTGTGACCATGGGTCATCCAAGTCATGGGATGATCCTCCTTGGCCTGAAAGTTGACCGATGCATAGAACTGCGCAATAAGCTCTGGGTCAAAGTCGTTCTGGAATGTCATGATGTGCTCCAGACCCAGCTGCTCGATCAAATCAAGGGCTTCGGCAAAGTATGCCCGGTTCTTATCTTTCCTCATGTGCTCCACATCCACCAAGTGAGCATCCACATACAGATTGGCCTTGGTCTTGAGCACCTCATGATAGATGCGATACTGTTGCTTGGTCCAGAAGACATCATCACCAGGAAAGTGCTCACGGGGTTCTCCATATGGGTTGATCTTCCGTCTAGCCATGAACTCACCAGCAGGCATTTCCTCCATAGACATTGATGATTCCTTGCGCTTGTTGGCTGAGGTCTTGTACCGGCGCTGGGGATTGGAGCCCTCTGGCACATCACTTGGGGTACGCAGGCGCTTGGAACCGGTGTCACGAACTGGATTGGTACGACGACCCTCAAAGCCTGAGCCACCACCTAAAAACGCAAACACAAGACCACAACAACACAAATACAAGAAGAATCAATGCCAAAGCCTCGAAAGACACAAGAAACCAAGGGAAATAGAAAAGAGAACATGCCACGAAGAAAGTATGAGCCAAGCGGTAGTACTGCTGACCCTTGCGGAAGTAAAAAATTAGTACCGCAGGGTAAGCGGTAGTACCGCATGTCACATGCGGTAGTACCGCATACGCTGCGGTAGTAAAAATTTACTTCTGCAAGAAGAGGCGGAACTAAAAAATTAGTACTGTATGCGGAGCGGTAGTACCGCATCGGGTCGCGGTAGTACCGCTCGGCAAGCAGTACTAAAATTTTACTTCCGCCCGAGGGGGCGGAACTAAAATATTAGTACTGCATGCGGAGCGGTAGTACCGCATGGGGTCGCGGTAGTACCGCTCGACAAGCAGTACTAAAATTTTACTTCCGCCCGAGGGGGCGGAACTAAAATATTAGTGCTGCATGCGGAGCGTTAGTACCGCATCGGGTCGCGGTAGTACCGCTCGGCAAGCAGTACTAAAATTTTACTTCCGCCCGAGCGGTAGTACCGCTGAGGACAGCGGTAGTACCGCTCAGGTCAGATCAGATCTGGATTACATCGTGCGGTAGTACCGCGGTTCTCCAGCGGTAGTACCGCACGAAACAGATCTGAGAAGAATAGATCTAGAAACTACCAACGAGATCTACACACGGTACTACGGCTGATTATAGTAACTTCGTAGCAACAACTCTAAGCATATTTCAGGAGCACAAGCACTCTCCCACAACCTAAGCATCCATGGATAAGATCACGAAGAACACAAGAAAGCACTAAGCATCTCCCCTAACCCTAAAAACTCAGGCAAGGCAATAAGAAGAAGGGAAAAGGGGAGAAACCTGCATCCATGCCAAGAGGACGAGGTGGGGAACGATCCCACCGGTCGGAAAGCGAGAAGAGTGGCCGAGAGAGGAGATCCGGCGAGGTCCTCCGGCGGCGTTCTTTAGAGAGAGAGAGACAGGGACGACGTGGGGGTTAGGAGTGAATGGGTATGGGGGAGATGGAACTCCCCCTGCCTGCTTATAACCCCCACACGTTCTGATATGTGCGGTAGTACCGCGGTCATCGCGGTAGTACCGCTTGCGCGGTAGTACCGCTCGCCAAGCGGTAGTACCGCCCTACCAGCGGCAGTAAATAAATACTGCCGTGCTGGTCGAGCGGTAGTACCGTAACCCCCTTTGCGGTAGTACCGTAAACAAGCACGGTAGTACCGCTCCTCCAAGAACTTGCACGATTTGACAAGAGGCTTTAAGCAAAGAAGAGATAAAAGCAAACGCACGCACAAGCAAAGTGAATAACACAACTCCTCAGAGGAGGGCGGTGGCCGAGGCCACCTATGTTTGAGTGTATAGATATGGCACCGCGAAGAATTATCCTTGGGCCCATGACCAGTACTCGACTTGAAGCATTTAAACCAACTATGTATGGCAAATGATAAAGACTTGGTCAGTTTATGCATAATGGGGGGAGGAACAGTTCATTGAGAGAACAATACTCCCCCTATGTCCATGCCTACATCTAGACAAGATAGCTATATTGAGTGTGAGGGGTGTGTGTGCACAGACTCAAGCCACATTGCTCAAATCGATGATATTTAGCTCATGCCTTAACTCGCGAAATCTTGGTTCATCCAATGGCTTCGTGAAGATATCTGCAAGGTTATCATGAGTGTTGACGTAGTGAAGCTCGATCTCTCCTTGCCTTATGTGATCCCGAATGAAGTGATACCGAATCTCAATATGCTTCGTCTTGAAGTGAAGCACCGGGTTGAGAGAAATTTTGATGGCACTTTCATTGTCACACCAAAGAGGCACTTTGTCACACGTGACACCGTAATCCTTCAAAGTTTGCCTCATCCATAAGAGTTGAGCACAGCAACTGCCAGTGGCCACATATTCTGCTTCAGTGGACGAGAGAGATACACAACTTTGCTTTTTGGAAGACCAACTGACAAGAGAGCAACCAAGAAATTGGCACCCTCCCGAGGTGGACTTCATATCCACTTTGTCTCCCGCCCAGTCAGAATCAGAGAAACCAACAAGGTTGAAATTTGCTCCTCTTGGGTACCATAAGCCAAAGTTTGGGGTATGAGCCAAATATCGAAAGATTCGCTTGAGAGCCACAAAGTGACTTTCCTTAGGTGAGGCTTGAAACCGTGCACAAATTCCCACACTCAACATAATATCCGATCTATATGCACAAAGGTAAAGCAAGGATCCAATCATAGAGCGATATACCTTTTGATCCACCAATTTACCATTGGGATCAATGTCAAGTTGGCATTTGGTTGGCACTGGAGTAGTAGCCGGCTTGACATCACTAAGGTTGAACCTCTTGAGCATGTCTTGAGTATACTTGGATTGTTTGATGAAGATGCCTTCTCTTTGTTGTTTGATCTCAAATCCAAGGAAGTACTTCAACTCTCCCATCATGGACATCTCAAAATGTGTGGTCATGAGTGCCGCGAACTCATCATTGAAAGCTTTGTTAGGAGAACCAAAGATAATATCATCTACATATAGTTGGCATACAAACAACTCCCCGTTGACCTTCTTAGTAAAAAGAGTGGGGTCGATTTTCCCAATTTCAAACCCACGATCTTGTAACAACTCGGTAAGGTGCTCATACCACGCTCGTGGGGCTTGTTTAAGGCCATAGAGTGCCTTATCAAGTTGATACACATGATTGGGGAACTTAGGATCCTCGAACCCCGGGGGTTGTTTAACATACACCAACTCATTAATGGGACCATTAAGAAATGCACTTTTCACATCCATTTGTTGCAATTTAAAGTTATGATGGGAAGCATAGGCAAGCAACAAATGAATGGATTCAAGACGAGCAACGGGGGCAAAGGTTTCACCGTAGTCGATACCCTCGACTTGGGAGTAGCCTTGAGCCACCAGACGTGCCTTGTTGCGGATGACAATGCCATGGGCATCTTGCTTGTTCTTAAAGATCCATTTGGTTCCAATGACATTATGGTTCTCCTTTGGTCTTGGCACCAGACGCCACACTTTGTTGCGCTCGAAGTTATTGAGTTCTTCATGCATGGCATTGAGCCAGTTAGGGTCTTCGAGCGCCTCATAGACCTTCTTAGGTTCAACAAAGGAGACAAAATCTTGATGAGCACAATAGTTTGCTATTTGTCTACGAGTGCTTACCCCCCCTTTTGATGCTTCCTAAAATGTTCTTGATGTGATGCTCGTTGGAAGCAAGCCTGGAGGCAACTTTTGCAGCACGACGCTCTAATTGTTCTTCAAGTGATAACCGAGGAGCATTGAGTTGATCATCTTGAGCGTCATCATGAGCAAGATCTTGATCTTGAGCTTCCTCTTGACCTTGATCTTGCTCGGGGAATTGAACTTGGCACGTGCATCAATTGGTGGTTCTTCACCAACTTGAGGTTGATCTTGCACTTGGCCTTGTTCATCGGGCTGAGGGCCTTCACTTTGTTCTTCGGAAGCATGTGGGTCTTGGGTTGGTGATGGTTCCACTTGAGTGGAACATTGTCCTTCTCCTTCGGCCACAAGGGGTTCCTCAACGGGTAGGATATATCCAACACCCATTCTTCTTATGGCTTGAGGAGGAATTTCATCACCTGCATCACAAGTACCACTTTGCTCCACTTGGGAGCCGTTATTTTCATCAAACTCTACGTTACTCGTCTCCTCTATGAGTCCAGTGGACTTGTTGAGGACACGGTAAGCATGAGAGTTTGTAGCATAACCAACAAATATGCCCTCATGAGCTCTAGATTCAAATTTAGACAAACGAACACCTTTCTTGAGAATGAAACACTTACACCCGAACACCCGGAAGTACTTGAGATTGGGTTTGTTACCGGTAAGAATCTCATATGGAGTTTTGTTCAAGCCTTTGCGGAGATAGAGACGATTTGACGCATGGCAAGCGGTGTTGATGGCTTCGGCCCAAAAGTTGTATGGAGAGTTGAATTCAGCCATCATGGTTCTTGCAGCATCTATCAAGGTTCGGTTCTTTCTCTCCGCAACACCGTTTTGCTGAGGGGTATATGGGGCAGCATATTGATGTTTGATCCCCGCATCACCAAGAAACTCATCGAAGGTGTAGTTCTTGAACTCGGTGCCATTGTCACTTCTGATCATCAAAATCTTTGCTTCATGTTGTCGTTGAGCTTCATTTGCAAAGTTGATGACAGTTTGTTGGGTCTCACTCTTCTTCTTGAAGAAGTATACCCAGGTATATCTTGAGTAATCATCCACAATCACCAAGCAATATTTGCTACCCCCAAGACTATCAAAAGTGGGAGGCCCAAAGAGATCCATGTGGAGGAGCTCTAGAGGTCTCTTTGAATAGATGATAGTCGTGGGAGGGTGAGCCTTCTCATGTAATTTTCCTTCAATGCACGCCCTGCAAGCACGATCTTTGGCAAAGCTAACATTTGTTAGTCCTCGGACATGGTCCCCCTTGAGAAGACTTTGCAAATATCTCATATTGACGTGGGCCAAACGGCGATGCCAAAGACATCCCACATCAACTTTAGCCATTAGGCATGTCGCGACCTTAGTGGGTTGCTTCGAGAAGTTAACCACATAAAGACCGTTCTCGACATGCCCAACATAGGCTACTTTAAGAGTCTTGCTCCACAAGAGGGCCACAGAATCAATATCAAAGAATGTAGCAAAGCCCATGAGTGCGAGTTGGCGAACAGAAAGTAAATTGTATGCAAGGGACTCAACAATCATGACTTTCTCGATCGTGAGATCATGAGAGACAACAACCTTGCCAAGTCCCAATACCTTAGAAGATGAAGCATCACCCCATTCGACGTTGGTGGCCATAGATGAACCGAGATGCACGTCCACCACCAAGTCTTTGCTTCCGGTCATATGATTTGTGGCTCCGCTATCGAGCAACCATGATCCCCCACCGGAAGCAAACCCCTACAAGAGATCAATGCTTGGATTTAGGTACCCATTTGGTAATGGGTCCTTTGAGGTTAGTGACAAGGGTCTTAGGAACCCAAATGGACCATTCAATATACTCATATGAAGAACCAACAAATTTAGCAAACACATGGCCATCACTAGCACGGCATAAAACATATGAAGGATTAAAATCGCCGGCCATGTTCGAAGGTGTGGTGGAGTTTTTCTTGACACCACCACTTTTCTTCTTGGTTGACGTGCCCTCTCCTTATTTCACAAAGGATTGTTGGAGAGGGGGTGGTTGCCTTGTCTTGTCATTCTTCTTCTTCTTGGGCTTAGGAGCAAACCCAATTCCTTCCTTTGCCACAACTTCCTTTTGATTGCTCAAAAGGTCGTTGAGGTTCTTCTCACCTTGTATGCAAGTCACAAGGCCTTTCTCAAGTTGCTTCTTCAATTCGGCATTCTCTTCAACAAGATGCACATGCTCACAACATGGGTTAGTAGCATTTGCATTATGAATTAAAACCATGCGAGGAAAGATAGCCTTTTCCTTAGTTAGCGAAACTTGGAGTTGATCATGAGACTCCTTGAGAGTAGCATGCATTCCTTTCAAGGCCTTGTGAGCCATGTCAAGTATGTCAAACTCCTCTTTGAGTTTAGCATGGTCAACCACAAGTTTTGCCTTCTCAGAGTTAAGGACACGAGAGACAACTAATGCATGATCAAGATCTTTCTTTAATTTAGCATGATCATCGTTGTGTGACTCCTCAAGAGCCAAACGAAGACCACGCTCCTCCTCTAGGGCGTTAGAGAGATCCGATATCTCATCGGCATAGTCTCGACTATGCCCTTCCATTTTAGTAATGGTTTCCTCGTGAGCCTCAATAATGTCATTGGCCTCACCGAGTTGTTCCAAGAGAGCAACAACATGCTTCTTGGATTTGCCCTTGAGATTCTTTATGAACACATCAAATTCATTTTCTCCCTCCTTACTACCCTCACCCTCATCAATACAATTAGTTAATGAGGGGTTAGAAGAGATAGTAGAATTGATGATCGGGGTTACCTTGTTGGTGGCCTTGGCCATAAGACACTTGGCGGTGATGTTCTCGTTTGGTGAGTTAAAGAGAGATGAGTGCGGAGTGGTAGCAATTGCAATTGTGGCCATAGTGGTCACCTCATCGTCTTCATCATTGTCATCATCCTCCACATATTCTTCTTGAGCCACCAACACTTTCGGAGGAGTCTTCTTGATGAAGTTGTTCTTGTTGGGATAGGACTTTGACTTGTCCTTCCGAATAAGCTTGCCTCCAAAGTCTTCTCTCTTCTCATAGGGGCAATCCACAATGAAGTGGCTTACATTTCCACAGTTGAAACATGTCCTTACTCGTTGCTTCCCTTTGTTCCCACTGGAGTTGTTCCTGTTAAAGTTGGACCTTGAGTTCTTCTTGCCCCAGAATTGCCTTGAAGCAAGAGCCATGTGCTCGTGATAGGCATATTTGGTGTCCTCGGGGCAGCACTCATCATCATCTTCCACTTCCTCCTCTTCCACAGAAGCCTTGGCCTTCAGAGCAAGATTAGGCTTCTTGGATCGTTGAGCTCTTAGGACCGCATTGTCGGCGGTAACGTCAAAGATCCTCATGGCAACAAATTCATCCAACACTTCGTTTGAGGATAAAGTGTGGAAGTCCGGTCTCTGACGAATCACAGAGGACATGGCCTTGTGATAGGGCATCATGGCCTTGAGGAACTTGCGCTTGATCCAATTGTCATCCGTATCCTTACTGCCATGATCTCGAAGAGACACTGCAAGAATAGTTAATCTTCGATAAAGTTCACGAGGATCTTCATCTTCGATCATTGCAAACTCATCAGCTTCATCTTGCACCACTTCATAGTTGGAGCGTTGAATAATTGTGCTTCCCTTGTACATTGTGCCAACATGCTCCGATGCTTCCTTGGCCAGAGTGAATGGACGAAGATGAGCAATGTCTTCATGAGGGATGGAGTCTTGAAGAATGCAAAGTGCGGACCCGTTGAACTGATGATCGGCAGTTTCTCTTGGAGTCATGTTGTCGGGATCATACGGATAAAAACCTTGCTCAATGATTCTCCAGAGGTTAGTGGAACAATGATTAATATGACATTTGAAACGAAACACCCAGGTAGCAAAATCAGTATTTTTAACAAACTTGGGAGGGGGCCCGACAGAATTTAAATGCGGTGTAGGAACGGGTCCTCCATAGTGAGTAGGAGGAGGAGATTGGGCAAATTTCCCACTTCCATGCTTAGCGACCGGGGCTTGCTCACTACTAGCTTCTCCCTTGTCGGGATTAGCCTCTGATACGTTGGTAGCGGGACGACCCACTTCCAACGGTGAGGTGGATAATTTAAGCCCCTCAAACATTTCTTTAAACATGCCTTTGACCTCGCTCGCTAGTGATTCTTTCAATGTGGTCAAGGCCACATTGAACTCCTCACGAGTGACCGAGGCTCCCCCATCTAACGTAGGCATGGACGGATTTCCACCGGAATGGTCCTCCGTCTCGACTACGTTGTCAACCATACTCTTCGGACGGTAAAGTCCTTAAAAAGAGACGAGGCTCTGATACCAATTGAAAGGATTGATAT
The DNA here is from genome assembly GCA_902687465.1 of Secale cereale. NCBI lineage: Eukaryota > Viridiplantae > Streptophyta > Magnoliopsida > Poales > Poaceae > Secale > Secale cereale. The sequence continues at coordinate 742,839,211 of LR738710.1, forward strand.
GGTTGACTAGAGGGGGGGTGAATAGGCAACTAACAATTTTTAGCTTTTCTTAACCACTTAAAATTAAGCAACAAAATAAGTTGTCTAGATAATCTACTAGGAAGACAACTAAGATAAAGAAGCACAACAACTACACATACATGCTATAGGAGAAGAACAAGTAAAGCAAGCAAAGGTAAAGGTAAGAGATAACCACAAGTGGAACCGGAGGAGACGAGGATGTGTTTCCGAAGTTCCTTCCCTTTGAGGGGAAGTACGTCTCCTTTGGAGCGGTGTGGAGGCACAATGCTCCCCAAGAAGCCACTAGGGCCACCGTATTCTCCTCACGCCCTCACACGATGCAAGGTGCCGTGATTCCACTAGTGGTGCCCTTGAAGGCGGCAACCGAACCTTTACAAACAAGGTTGGGGAAAACTCCACAACTTGGAGGCTCCCAACAAACCACGAAGCTTCACCACAATGGAATATGGCTTCGAGGTGACCTCAACCGTCTAGGGTGCTCAAACACCCAAGAGTAACAAGATCCGCAAGGGATTAGTGGGGAGAATCAAATATCTCTTCGTGGAAGTGTAGATCGATGCCTCCTCAAGCAATCCCGAGCAAATCAAGAAGTTTGATTGGCTAGGGAGAGAGATCGGGCGGAAATGGAGCTTTTGGAGCAACAATGGAGTAGTGGGGGAAGAGGTAAGTCTTCTTGGAGAAGAAGACCCCCTATATATAGTGGGGGGACAAATCCAACTGTTATGTGAGGTTTCAGCCCGCAGAGAGCGGTAGTACCGCGCATGAGTTGCGGTACTACCGCAGGCTAAGCGGTACTACCGCTTGGGAAGCGGTACTACCGCATAGGCAAAAGATTGCGACATGAAAGACAACCACGGATGAAATAAATTACATCCGTGGCTACATCCACAGGGGAAAACGGAAGTAGCAAAACGCGACACGGTACTACCGCTTAAGTTAAGCGGTACTACCGCGTTGTATGCGGAAGTAAAAAATTACTTCCGCATCCACTTCTATACTTAGACTCAGCGCCTGGGCCAGATACACGGTACTACCGCGCTGGGGACGCGGTACTACCGCGGAAGCGGTACTACCGTGTCGGCAGGCGGTACTACCGTGTAACTGCGTGGTACTACCGCTTGGTAGAGCGGTACTACCGCTTGCTAGGCAGTTGATCAGTACAGAAGCCACAGATTTGCCACAACGAAAGATAACCGGTTGGACCTCCAGAGAAGCAAGGAAAGGTGGTGTGGGAGAAAGATGTGTACGTGTTGATTCTACCCAAACCTTTCCGACCCGGACCCCCTCTTATTAGTACGGCTTTCCTATTACTCAAAGCCACCGACAGGGAGCAGAAAGAAAACACCGTCCTTCATAGAATCCGAGGGGCAAGCAATCGTCTTGTGCCATAAGGGAGATATACCTGTATGAGCTTAGAGCACATGATCAGTCCGCAAATGCATTGTCATCAATCACCAAAACTACTTAGGGAGAAATATGCCCTTACAAGGGGGCACCCCCTTTCCCTTGTCCAATTCGGACCAGTCCATGGGGAAGGGGCGCGGCCACCCTTGAGGCCTTTCTCTCCTTTCCCGTATGGCCCATTAAGGCCCAATACGAATTCCTGTAACTCTCCGGTACTCCGAAAAATACCCGAATCACTCGGAACCTTTCCGATGTCCGAATATAGCCTTCCAATATATCAATCTTTACGTCTCGACCATTTCGAGACTATTCATCATGTCCGTGATCTCATCTAGGACTCCAAACAAACGTCAGTAATCAAACCACATAACTCATTATACAAATCGTCATCGAACATTATACATGCAGACCCTACGGGTGCGAGAACTATGTAGACATGACGGATACACATCTCCGGTCAATAACCAATAGCGGAACCTGGATGCTCATATTGGCTCCTACATATTCTACGAAGATCTTTAACGGTCAAACCACATAACAGCATACGTTGCTCCCTCTGTCATCGGTATGTTACTTGCCCAAGATTCGATCGTCAGTATCATCATACCTAGTTCAATCTCGTTACCGGCAAGTCTCTTTACTTGTTCCGTAATGCATCATCTTGCAACTAACTCATTAGTCACATTGCTTGCAAGGCTTATAGTGATGTGCATTACCGAGAGGGCCCTGAGATACCTCTCCGACAATCGGAGTGACAAATACTAATCTCGATCTATGCCAACTCAACAAACACCATCAGAGACACCTCTAGAGCATATTTATTATCACCCAGTTACGTTGAGATGTTTGATAGCACACAAAGTGTTCCTCCGGTATTCGGGAGTTGCATAATCTCATAGTCATAGGGACATGTATAAGCCATGAAGAAAGCAATAGCAACATACTAAATGATCAAGTGCTAAGCTAACGGAATGGGTCAACTCAATCACATCATTATCTAATGATGTGATCCCGTTCATCAAATGACAACTCATGTTTATGGCTAGGAAACTTAACCATCTTTGATTAACGAGCTAGTCAAGTAGAGGCATACTAGTGACACTCTGTTTGTCTATGTATTCACACATGTACTAAGTTTCAGGTTAATACAATTCTAGCATGAATAATAAACATTTATCATGATATAAGGAAATAAATAATAACTATATTATTGCCTCTAGGGCATATTTCCTTCACATTGTTAGACCTCCCGACGAGGTGAAGAGCCAAGCGCAAGGTTTATAGGAGTATGAATTGTTGGACGTCCCGAAGAGGCGAAGAGCCAAGCGCCAAGTTTGTAGGAGTACTGAGTTGTTGTCATAATAGTACTACTATAGCGAACAACCGCTACTGTATGATGCCGCCATGTCATCTATAGCTACAGTTGGGCTACATTTTTTCTCACAAAGTGTGTTGGTGCCGGTGCGACAGCCACAGAAGTTGCACATACACATAACACATTTAGTAGTAAGTTCTAATGGACAAACGCCAACATGCCACACAAGTTCATCGCTACTTCATGTGATAAATTTGTGCATGACTACTCTACATATATTTACAGCTGTACCATCTCACAATTTACAATACTCCACTTACACGTTATAGATGGGCTCCATGTCCTCCTCCAGGTTCCATTCCCAGGTATTCTTCAAATAAGGAACAATCTATAGCGGTGGGTGTTACATCTCCAATGTATCTATTTTTTTTATTGTTCCATGCTGTTATATTATTATTCTTGGATGTTTTACAATCATTTTATATCATCTTTTGCGACTAACCTTTGACATAGTGCCATGTGCCAGTTGATGTTTTCTGCTAGTTTTTTACATCGCACAAAATCGATACAAAACGAGTCCAAATGTAGCGAAACCTTTTTTGGATTTTTTTGGACGAGAAGAAATTCAATGGGCCAGGGAAGCACCTGGTGGGTGCCCCGAGGGGAGCACAACCCACCAGGGCGCGCCTGGGAGCCCAGGCGTGCCCAGGTGGGTTGTGCCCACCTTGGTGGCCTCTCGCACCACCTCTTCACTCTATAAATACTCCAATATTCTAAAACCCCTAGGGGAGTCGACAAAATTTTGTTTCAGCCCCCCGAAAGTTCCAGAACCACGCAATCCAATCTAGAGCCCTTTTCCGGCACTCCTCCTGAGGGGAACATGATCACCGAGGGGTTCATCATCCTCATTGGTGCCTCTCCGATGATGCGTGAGTATTTTACCACAGACCTACGTGACCGTAGGCAGTAGCTAGATGGCTTCTTCTCTCTTTGTATCTCAATACAATGGTCTCTTGGAGATCTATTTGATGTAATGACTTTTTGCGATGTGTTTGTTGGGATTCGATGAATTGTGAGTTTATGATCAGATTTTCCTTGATTTAATATCCATTATTGATTATTATAGTATCGTATTCCTTCTCCGATATTTAGGTTTTGTTTGGCCAACTTGACCTATTTATCTTGCAATGGGGAGAGGTGCTTTGTAATGGGTTCGATCTTGCGATGTCCTTTCCCAGTGACAAAAGGGGCAGCAAGGCACGCATGTATCGTTGCTATTAAGGATAAAAAGATAGGGTCTATTCCTACATGAATAGATCTTATCTACATCATGTCATCGTTCTTATTGGATGACTCCATTTTTCCATGAACTTAATACACAAGATGCATGCTGGATAGCGGTTGCTGTGTGGAGTAACAGTAGTAGATGTAGGTAGGAGTCAGTCTACTAATCTTGGACGTGATGCCTACATACATGATCATTATCTTGAATATCGTCATAATTATTTGCTTTTATATCAATTTCCCAACAGTAATTTGTCTACCCACCGCGTGCTATTTTCTCGAGAGAAGCCACTAGTGAAATCTACGGGCCCCGCGTCTATTTTCCAATCATATACCTTTTATCGACACGTCACTTTTTGGCATCGTTACCCAAAAGGGATTGACAACCCCTTTAATGCGTCGGGTTGCAAGTATTTGTTCTTTGTGTGCAGGTACCGTTTACATAATGTTGCTTGGTTGTCCTACTGCTTTGATAACCTTGATCTCATAACTGAGGGAAATACCTTACCGTTGATGTGTTGCATCATCCCTTCCTCCTTGGGGAAATACCGACGCATCTCAAGCGACATCAAAGGAACTTTCTGGCGCTGTTGCTAGGGATACATCATCAACATCTATCAGGTTCCTAATTACAAATATCATCTCTTTGCAATTTATATTATTTGCCATTTGCCTCTCGTTTTCATCTACCCCACTTCACAAAAATATGACATGTTTATTTGCCCTCATTTTCCATTTTTTTCATCAGATCTCTTACCTTGCTTGTCACCATGAGTGATTTTGGTATGGCAGAAATAGACGATGGACTGACTCCTAAAATTGGAAGATCGGGCTATCTGGATGCTGAAGCTTTTGTTTTGGGACAAGGGAATATTATGGGGAAAGAACATATCCAATAATTTTTCAATTGTATTGGAAATTTGACACTTGATGACACCTCGATACTCAAAAGAACAAACTCCTATGCAGAAGCTTTTTCTACTCTAATACTAAAACTTGAGAATAGATTCATTCGTACCCATCCCACCTTGCAGAGATTGTTTTATGAGCTACCTACTTTAAATGATCCTAAGGCTAAAAGTTTAGCCACTCGTATCCTTATGAATGAGTTTGATTACATATTATGGGAGGCTAGGATTTTTTTTTATTTTTATGGTGTGAACCATGAAAAACCGGTCATAGATGAGATCCTTTACAATAGTGATTATATGTTGAGGCACTTGCTTGGTAATAATCAAATTTTTGATGAAAATCTTAAAAAGGCAGACCCCGTTCTAGATATAATCCAACAAGTTTTTAATGATATCAATCAACAATACTCTTGGATCATTTCCGGAAATAAAAGGGGGTATAAAGTCAGACAACTTGATAATGCTAAAATTTCTATGGACAATGTTCTCCAAGTTATATTTGCTAAGCCTCATGATGAGAACACATCCATGGAAAATAAGAACAAGGATGACAACACTTGAGATCTTGGTATTATGCATAGCTCAGGGCGTAAAACGATAGCGCTCGTTGGGGGGCAACCCAACTTGTATCTTTTTGCTTTTGGGTTTTCTTGTTATTTTCAATAAAAAAACCAATAATAGCTATAGTTGGATGTTTTTTGGTTTAAATAAATGTTTGTGCCAAGCAAAGCCTTTGGGATGATTTTCTTGATTGTTGATTTGATCATGTTGGAAAACATAAACTTTTGCGTCCGGTGTAGAAAATTCTATAATTCAGTGGAGCGTGATAATTTTCTCAAATGTTTACATGTTATCAAATTCTTCATCATCTTTCTTGTTAGTTGTCTTAGGTGTAAAGGGCATAGGTTTTTGAACCCACGGTTCTATTTGTTTACCGTGTTTTCTAGCAAGAAAGTCGGTCTCATCTTTTGTTCATATGTTGTGTGTTATCGAGAACAACTGCTGGTTCTATCTCAACATCATTATCTGGTCCCTTTTCATTATTGGGTTGAGTGTCTTTATGAACCCCATTATTATCTGTTTCATTATTAGTGGGTGAGTGTTCACTACCAGGTCAAGTTTCAGCATCAGAGATAGAGACTTCATTATCAGGAGGTTTTTCTATTTCAGGTTCACTAGAGGCATGCAAATTCCTATCATTTTTCGTCTACTTTTCCTTTTTAGAAGGACTACGGGCATCGCATCAGTGTGGACACTTTAAGAGTCTTGTTCAATTTTTTTGGGTGTCCCTCAGGATAAAGTGGTTCCTGAGTCATTTTTCCTCCTCTAGTTGCTACTCTAACAACAAAGTCACTTATATTATTATTCATTTCATCAAGCAACTCCCTTTGAGATTTAGCAACTTGTTCTAACTGAGTTTCAACCATAGAAGCATCCCTACACCTCTAACATCATTTGCGATTCTAAATAACAAGTCACTCAAGTGAGCAATCAAATCAGAATTGTATTTCAATTGTTTCAAAACATTTGCATTGAAGTGATCTTGTTTTCTAATGTAATTTTCAAACTCATAAAGACATTGGCTAGGGTGCATATTGTGAGGATTATCATTATCACTGAACTTCATTAGAGAATTTACCTCTACCACTTTAGGGAGTGGTGGTGTATCAAGCCCATGTATTTCTTCCATAGGATGTAAATTTTTGACATCATCGGCTTTAATACCCATTTCCTTCAAAGATTTCTTTGCCTCTTGCATATCTTCATGACTGAGATATAAAATACCCCTCTTCTTTGGAGTGTGTCGTGGTTTTGTCACGGCAGATGTCCTAACATAAGGACTTAGTCGTGGAGCCATCGCTACGGGTTAGCTTAAAGGGGTTAAAGCGGACAAAGACACAAGGGATTTTATACTAGTTCGGCCCCTTCGATGAAGGTAAAAGCCTACGTCTAGTTTGTTGTGGTATTGCTAGGGTTTCGATGACCAGGGAGCGAATCCGCTTTGCCTGTGTCTCGAGTTGTTGTTCTCTGGCCCAGAACCACCGCCGGGTCGTCCCTTTATATACACAGGATGACACCCGGTCCGGTTTATAGTATCCCGAGGCCGGCTCATAAACGTGCCCGACTCGGTCTCTGTCTTTCCTATCTTACAGTACAAGTTACACACCGTATGGCGGTTTACATTTACGGGCCCTAACACCTTTTGGACCCTGGATCTTTAGTCTTCTATAATAAAGCCCCATACTCTATGATTTGCTGGGCTTCAGTAGAAGTAATTCTTTATGGGCATAAACCGGCCCCTCCTGGGCGGTTTATACCTAATAGTTATATCCCTGACATTAGGCCCCAGATTGATTTGAACATGTTCATGTCAATCTTCAACACTTCAGAAAAGTTTGGTCCTTCGTGGCTTCAAATGATCTTGTAAACCGCCATGATGTCATCTTCCTGTATTACATTAAACCGTCATGACGTCACCTGTTCATTTAATGCATGTACTTGTTTTAATCTTTATTTATTGAACCTCCGAAAATCAAGGCGACAGTGTCGTCCCATATCCATTTTTCGGGCTCCTTGATTCCCGCGCCTGCCGTTTATCCTTTTCGCTTTATAAATGAGGCGAGGGGTCTGTTCTTTTTCCTTCCCCTCATCTCTTCGCCCTTTCTTCTTCCTTGCGCCCATCAGTGCCTAAGCACCGCCATCACCGTCAACCTTTACCTCTGCTTGAGCCCAGGCCGCTGCATCACCCTGTTCGGACTAGAGCTTCGCCGGCGCGCCTTCGCATCCAACAACTCCGGTAAATCCTTTCCTTACTTTCTATATAGATCTCATTAGGGTTTCTCCCGCGAGTTCATCAAGGCTGCTATGCTGTTCTTCCTTGTTCTTCTTCATAGCTTCAATGGCTAGTATAGATCTGATGCTTTTGCCCGCGACTGTAGTGATAACTCCGCTCATTTAACGTGCTTATCCTTCTTTAAAGTAATCCCCAATCTAGGTTCGTTTGAACTGCTGCAGTATCCATTCAGTTTTGATCCTGAATATTTTTGAACTTATTTGTCATGTTGTAGATCTGTAATTCTGTTGTTAATTTGCAAAACATGTTTTTCCCTAACTTTAGATCTGCACCTTTCATATCCTCACCGGTGGTTTAACTTTAGAAAAATCATAACCCGGTAGGTATCATTAGGCCCCACTTAAACCATCGTTGCAGCTGTCCTCTTAACTCCCAATGCTTAATTCCGGTTTATTATTGCATATGTCTCAATACCTGCCAATCATAAACCCTAAACCGGCCCTGATTTGTAATTTCAGCTTTTCCTTTGAAATGGGAAAGCAAGCCAAGCAATTTACTTCATGCAACTGGGTTCCATCTCGGGTCACTGAAGAGGAACTAAATGGTTGGGTTGAGGTTGGTGCTTTAGCCAAAAAGGATGTCATCCATTGGAGAGTCCCTGGTCCGGAATGTCCTCCGGAACCCAAAGATGGAGAAGTAATTGTGTTTGTTGACCACTTATCCCGAGGGTTTAGCTCTCCCGGATCAAAATTCTTTCGTGACGTACTGACTAGCTTCCAACTCCACCCTCAAGATATTGGACCAAACTCTGTGTCCAATATTTGCAATTTTCAAGTATTATGTGAAGCTTACTTGCAAGAAGAACCTACAGTGGAGCTGTTTAGGGATTTTTTCCACTTAAACCGCCGCACAGAGTTGACGGATGGGCCCAACACTTAACTTGGCGTAATGTCCATCCAAAAAAGGAAGGATGTCAGCATTGCTCACGCCAAGCACCACAGTCATCCTAAAGATTGGAACCAGACTTGGTTTTACTGTCAAGACACATCTCCAGCTGATGAAAATCCTCTGCCGGGTTATTGCTCTCATCGGCTTCCCAATAATCATCCCTTCCCCCAACGGCTAAGTGGTCAGGAGTGATCCCAATACACACCGCAGCTTTCAAAGCTCCGAGCCTTTACCGCAAATGGCTTAACATGCATTGATTTTGTTCGCTGTTGGATTTCTTGGAGCATTCTACCGCTAAGCCGGCGTTCCAGTTTGATGTGTGAGTACACCGGATATCCAAAAGACCCTCAACGTCATACTGAAGTTGTGCTGTCAGAAAATGAAATCAATGAGTCTGTCAAGAAAATACTGGATGAGCCGGTGGACGTCTGTAGCAAAACTGTGCTGGCTCCGTTATATGAATCCAACAAACCACCAGCGGCAAGTCTTCTTATATTTTTTGCTTTGTTTCAATCTGTTTAAATATCCTTTATGAAAGACTCCTCAACCTTCTGTCAGGGTAATGATCCGTTCTGGAAGAGGAAACCCCAGGATAAACCAGTAAAGGTGGCTCGTTTTAAAACCAAGACTGTTAATAAACTGTTAAGAAGAAACTACTGAAGCATCCGAGTTAAATCTTGATGACGATGAACCGGCCTCAAAGGTATCACTTGATTCCCTTGGCTCCCTTTTCTTGCATCTTATTGATAATAATTATATTCAGGAAAACGCTGAAGGCAGCCAAGTTGATGGTGTTGAGGTAATTACCCTTTCCTCCGGTTCAGACCCTCTGCCAACACAGAAAATCCATCAAGCAAGCTGGAAAGTACGATTTTGTCACCCTTTAGCTTACTTGGACCCAAACTTTATTTTGAAGAAACAACAACATGAAGCTCGCCGCACAACATGGCACAGCGGTCAAGTAATCACATCCACCGGTTTACCACATACTCCGGCCCGGAAACGTCGATCAGAGGACTTGTATATTCCAGATGCTCTTTATCCCAAAGTGGGTCATTTCCGCCAGCCTCTTAATCCTTATGATTCAAATTATCATGATACCCCTCGTTCATCATCTGGCGAGTCAACTGCCAGACAGCTTCCTCTTCTCAAAACTGTTCCTGGGTGAGTTTTTATTTTCCTGTTAATCCTTCCCTTTTACTCCACTGACTATCTTTACTTTTATCTTTCTCAGTAGGCCAAAACCTAGTAAGAAGGCTAAATTCAGTAAACCGTTAGGTGATAATATAAATCCTGAACTGGAAAAGACTCCAGAGCCAGCAGAAGATGATGATGCCTTGCATGATGACCCCCCTCCACCGGATCACGAAATTCTTACTGAACAAGAAGTTGCTCCAATGGATCTGGATGATATACAAAATAGCCCAGTCCGGGCCAATACTAATCAGGCAAGCCCTGCTAGACCCGCTACTGCTACAACAGAGGATGTTACAATTACAGGCTTGGGCCACTCTACTCCTGATGAACCTGTTGCCTTGTCGAAGCATAGTACTAAGGAAGAAATTGCTTGAATGGACAAAGGCAAATGGAGCGCCGATTTATCGAACTATGCTCATCTCAGTGCTCAGGGCCTTCACTTCGGCTATCTGAACCAGTTGTATACAAGCCGTGACTATGTAGCCGGTTTGGTGAACCTAATGAAGGAATGATATGAGGTAACCGCTGCTTACTGTCTGCAATATTATTTCTGTCCAAGTCCAATAGCTTGGCTCAACCCTACTGTAGCCCCCAAGGGCCGGTTTATCTCTTCAGAATGAACCGGGACTTTAGAACACCAAATATGTAGCTTTTTCGCCTGTGTAGCCCCCAAGGGCTGGTTTATCTATTTAGGATAAACCGGGACTTTAGTTTGTAACCTGCTTTTGAACAATAATGCATTAGCCCCCAAGTGCCAAGTGTATAACTTGTTATGTGCTTGGGACTTTGAGAAAGATGCCTGATAACTGGAAATATGCATTAGCCCCCAAGTGCCAAGTGTACAACTTGTTATGTGCTTGGGACTTTGACAAAGATGCCTAATAACTGCAAATATGCATTAGCCCCCAAGTGCCAAGTGTATAAGTTATTATGTGCTTGGGACTTCCAATATGTTGTACCAATGTATGATGTGTATATCTCTTTGCAGGATGATCTAAACCAAAAAGAATCTCAAGTGGCTGATCTTCAAGAAAACCTGAAATTCCAGCAAACAACCACTTCCAAAGCCAAGGATGAGCTGACCAGTGCTTTAGCAAGCATGAAAAATTGAAGAAAGACTTCCAGAAGGAACAGGCGGATTGGGAGACAGAGATATCCGGTTTAGAGAAAAGAGCAGTTGACACAGAGGCCGCCCTTAAACCGGTGTCAAAAGAGCTACCTAGCCTAAAGCGTCAAATAAATGCTATGACCACACCTGTCTTTGGTAAGCACCCTTATCATAACTCTAAATATGACATCCCCACAAATTTCCGGTTTAACACTGGTTATATTGATGCAGGAAAACGTACTGCTCATCTTGGCGCTGATATGCAGAAGAAGTTGAAGACTTCCTATACACTTATAGAGAAGCTTTATACCGGAACACAAAGGATCATTTGGACCGCCTCCCATAACAAACCGGCCCCAACCTTGATCAATGAAACATTGGAGAAACTATCAGTCCTACCCGCCCGGTTTGAAGAACTAAAGAAATCAGCTGTGAGGGCGGGTGCTTTAACTGCATTAACTCGGGCAAAGGCGTGGGTGCCTGATCTTGATCCGGCTGACATAGTAAACGGCTATCCAAGCATGAAAGAGGATGGATCAGAATTCACCAACAAGGATCTGCGAGCTTTAACAAAAGAAATGCGGCCCTTGGCCAGCAAACTAGCCGACGAAGCTGATCTGCCCCGCTATCAGGCGGTTTATGATGCTGACAATCGATGGGTTAACGTGCTGATCCATGATGCAGAGGAACTCATCCCGCCCGTTCGTAAGCACAACTACGCCCCTGATGTTGAACCGTCTGAGCTTATAAACGATGAAGCTATTTTCCAGGCCCTGACTAGGATCAATTGGGCAACCACTGACTTCCAGCTGCTGGATGGAAGCGAAGACAAGACAGCGCAGGATGATCCACAACCGTCTGGCTGGGCTGGCGAGGAGTCATGAACCGATGTCGGTTTAACTTTCAATATGCCACAATACTTAATGAGGAACCGATATTCTTTTGGGCTGCAAAACGCCTTGTAATAGGCTAGGTGAAAACATTTCGTCTGTTATGCCATCGTGCATATTTCCTTTGCATAATATTGCTCAGTCTGGCAGCCTTATAGTATTTCTGCTTATTCTTCTGAACAACTTTATTGAATCTGTTTCTACATAAGATAAATTTTAAAGTGCCCTGACGGTTTATCGCCGGACGGGTCATAATGCCCAAATACATGACTTAAGTTGATAACCCAAGCTGTCCATGGAAATAAATACGAAAATACATATCATACCTATGATATCAAATCGTATCGTTGGCCTTACCAACTGTTGTAGTAGGGGTGATGATCCCGAATTATGAGTATTGATGACTGCTGCAATATTTTGCCGGTTTCATGATGAAACCATACCGGGTTGTGATAAACATCGGCTTAGCTGCAGATAATACTGGCCACTTATAATCAAACTAGTTTATTAACGGTGGTGACTTGTAGTCAACCACTAGGCCGAATCAATAGATATCGGATGAATACCAACAATCTCACTGAGAAATAAAAACTTGGCAAACAAAAACAAATAAAAACTTAGTCGAGGCTTTTTACGAGTTGCCAGGCTCCAAATTCAAGGATTTTCATGGGGCCAGGCCACTGAGTTAAACCATTTCACAAAGCCTGTTAAGATGGACCTCACATTAACGAATCGTCGTTTTAACGTTGACAAGTTCAGGGTCTTCATAAGATTGACTTGTCAATCGTTCGACGGGTGATACAAGGTTTACCTGGACGGAGTGGCTTACTTGATGCAGGCAAGTTAACCCGGGGTTTTAGGTGTATACACCAGGCTTCCAAGCCGTGGCTTGATAGCCTATTACAAGGGCCTTTAAAGCTCCTTGCCGCTGTGCAACAAGAGCCCCCAAGTAACATTGTGAGCTGTGCTCAATGGGTGCCTATGTTTGAGTTGTGCTATGCATCAAACTCTATTTTGCCCCTTACCATCATGTTGGCTTGATAGCTGTATTACTGAAGTAACCAGAGATGTGCTCTTACGATGATATTGGCTTGATAGCCGGTCTAAGAGGGCCATAGGAACTCCGTTTTGTATACAGAAGCCCCCATGTGATAAACTCTTATGGAAAAAACAGCAGATACCCCGCTTTAACAGGGATGCCGGTTTATTATATTGATCAGAATATATACAGTGTAAATATATGTACATAAAGCGGAGCCTATGGCTCAGGTGTAGTAAGGCCGAAGATGAACAATGTTCCACAGCTGTTGGGTCTCCTCCTCCGTGGTGCATGAGTCCTTGTGCTCTCGAACGTCGATGAGGTAGTATGACCCGTTATGTAGATTCTTGCTGACCACAAAGGGTCCTTCCCAAGGCGGGGATAGCTTGTGCATATTTGTCTGGTCTTGGATGAGCTGGAGCACTAGATCGTCTTCTTGAAACGTTCTGGTTTTAACTCGTTGACTATGGTATCGACGCAGGTCTTGCTGGTAAATCGCCGATCGAGCCGCTGCAATGTCACACTCCTCATCCAACCGGTCCAATGCTTCTTGCCGCGCCTTCTCGTTATCAGCTTCAACGTAAGCCGCCACACGAGGCAAATCATGACGGATGTCACTAGGGAGAACCGCTTCAGCTCCATATAACATGAAAAAGGCGTGTAACCCGTAGACCTGTTGGGGGTGGTATTGATGCTCCATGACATAGAGGGTAGTTCCTCCACCCAACAACCCGGCGTCCTTTGCAAAGGAACCATAATTCAGGGCTTGATACCTCTCAAGATCTCTTGATTGGCTCTCTCAGTTTGACCATTAGATTGGGGGTGAGCCACTAAAGACACGTCAAGCCGGATGTGCTCTCGTTGACAAAACTCTTTCATAGCTCCCTTGGATAAATTGGTGCCATTATCAGTGATAATACTGTGTGGAAAGCCAAACCGTAAAATCTCCTTCTTGATGAATTGAACAGTTGTTGCTGCATCACACTTGCTGACTGGCTCTGCCTCGACCCACTTGGTAAACTTATCAACTGCCACCAGAAGGTGGGTCTTCTTATCTGGAGATCTCTTAAAGGGCCCAACCATATCTAGCACCCAAGTTGCAAACGGCCAAGTAATTGGAATCATCCTCAATTCTAGCCGATATATGAGCACGTCGTGAGAATTTCTGGCAGGCATCACACTTTTTGACTAAGTCCTCCGGATCAGCATGAGCCGTCAGCCAATAGAACCCATGACGAAAAGCTTTAGCTACCAAAGACTTTGAACCGGCATGGTGACCACAATCTCCTTCTTGTATCTCTCGAAGAATCTCACAGCCTTCCTCTGGCGACACGCAACGTTGAAATGCCCCGGATACGATGCAATGATGTAGTTCCACATTGACAATAGTCATCGACTTGGACCGCCGAATTATCTGCCTGGCCAAAACTTCATCCTCTGGTAATTCGCCTCGGTTCATATACGCCAGGTATGGGACTGTCCAATCCGGAAAAGCGTGAAGCACCGCTACCAACTGAGCCTCCGGATCAGGAATAGCCAAGTCCTCTTCTGAAGGTAATTTCACCGACGGATTATGCAGTACGTCCAGAAAAACATTAGGTGGATCCGGTTTACGTTGGGAACCCAGACGGCTTAATGTGTCCGCCGCTTCATTCTTTCGCCGGTCCACGTGGTCCACTAGATAACCCTTGAAGTGTCCAGCGACAGTATCTACCTCTTGATGATATGCTGCCATGAGCGGGTCCTTGGAATCCCAAGTACTAGATACTTGCTGGGCCACCAAGTCTGAGTCACCGAAGCATTTAACCCGGCTTAAATTCATCTCCTTAGCCATTCGAAGACCATGGAGGAGAGCCTCATATTCAGCTGCATTGTTAGTGCAAGGGAACATTAAACGGAGGACATAACAAAATTTATCACCTCGTGGGGAAGTTAATACGACTCCAGCCCCCGAGCTCTCCAATTGCCTGGATCCATCGAAGTGAATAGTCCAGTATGTGTGATCCGGCTTTTTTTCCGGTGCTTGCAACTCTATCCAATCATTGATGAAATCCACCAGCGCCTGGGACTTGATTGCTGTACGAGGCACATATTTCACCCCGTGAGGTCCAAGCTCAATGGCCCACTTCGTAACCCGGCCAGTCGCCTCTCTGTTCTGGATTATATCTCCCAGAGGGGCAGAGCTGACCACTGTTATGGGGTGACCCTGAAAATATTGTTTGAGCTTCCAGCTTGCTGTGAAAACTCCATATACCGACTTCTGCCAATGCGGATACCTCTGCTTGGATTCAATGAGCACTTCATTGATGTAGTAAACCGGCCGTTGAACGGGATACTCCTTCCCAGCCTCCATGCATTCCACCACAATGGCAACACTGAAAACCCAGGCATTAGCAGCAACATACAGCAATAGTGGCTCATTATCGACTGGAGTGGCAAGGACAGGTGGTTCAGCCAATTGCTTCTTCAAATCCTTAAACACGGTACTAGCAGCATCACTTCAAACATAGGTGTCTCTCTTTTTCATCATCTGGTAAAGCGGGATGGCCTTCTCCCCCAACCGGCTCAGTGCTGCAATGCGACCTGCCAGACGTTGAACATCATTGATACACGCCGGTTTAGCCAGGGATGTAATAGCTTTGATCTTCTCCGGATTAGCTTCAATTCCCCTGTTTGACACCAGGAACCCCAGGAGCTTGCCTGCCAGTACACCAAAAACACACTTGGCCGGATTAAGCATCATCTTATTAACCCGGAGATTATCAAAAGTTTCCTTCAAGTCATCTATCAACGTTGCTTCCTTTCTGGATTTTACCACAATATCGTCCACGTATGCATAAACATTACGCCAAATCTGTTTATGAAGGCAATTCTGCACACAACGTTGGTAAGTCGCCTGGGCACTCTTGAGCCTGAAGGGCATAGATACATAGCAGAAGGCTCCAAAGGGAGTTATAAAAACCGTTTTCTCCTGGTCTTTAACTGCCATTTTGATCTGATGATAACCGGAATATCCATCCAGAAAACTTAAAAGCTCACAACCCGCCGTAGCATCAATGATTTGATCAATACGAGGGAGGGCAAAGGGGTCAGCCGGGCAAGCTTTGTTCAAATCTGTGTAATCCACACACATACGCCAAGTGCCATTCTTATTGAGCACTAGCACCGGATTAGCCAGCCACTCAGGGTGGAACACTTCAACTATCAACTCGGCCGCCAAGAGCCTAGCTACCTCTTCACCAATAGCCTTGCGCCTTTCTTCGTTAAAGCGGCGGAGGAACTGTTTGACCGGTTTGAACTTGGGATCAACATTAAGAGTGTGCTCAGCGAGTCCTCTTGGTACACCTGGCATGTCAGAAGGCTTCCATGCAAAGATGTCCCGGTTCTCACGGATGAACTCGATGAGCACGCTTTCCTATTTTGGATCTTGGTTAGCACTGATACTAAACTGTTTGGACGAATCACCGGGAACAAAGTCAACCAGCTTGGTCTCGTCCGCCGATTTAAACTTTAAGGCCGGATCATGCTCTGTAGTCGGCTTCTTCAACGGAGACATATCCGCCGGATCAACATTGTCCTTGTAAAATGTCAACTCCTCGGTTGCACAAACCGCCTCGGCATAGGCCGCATCACCTTCCTCACATTCCAAAGCAATTTTACGGCTCCCATGTACCGTGATAGTTCCTTTATGACCCGGCATCTTGAGCTGCAGATAAACGTAACAGGGCCTCGCCATGAACTTAGCATAAACCGGCCGCCCGACCAAGGCATGATACGGGCTCTTGATTTTTACCACCTCAAAGGTCAAAGTCTCCGACCTCGAGTCATACTCATCTCCAAAGGTAATCTCCAGGTCTATCTTACCAACCGGATACGCCGATTTACCAGGTACCACGCCATGGAAAACAATGTTGGATGGCCTAAGCTTCTTGTCTGCCAGCCCCATGCGACGGAAGGTCTCATAATACAGGATGTTGATGCTGCTGCCCTCGTCCATGACCACCTTAGTGAACTTATACCCCCCAACCTGAGGCGCCACTACTAGTGCCAGCTGATCCAGATTATCAACCCGGGGCAGATGATCCTCACGACTCCACACTATGGGCTACTCCGACCAGTATAAGTAACGAGGTACTGCCGGTTCAACAGAGTGCACCGCCCTCTTATAGACCTTCTGATCACGCTTGCACAAGCTAGTGGTGAAGACATGGTATGGCCCGCTACTTAGTTGTTTCGGGTTACTCTGATAACCTGATTGTTGTTGCTGATGATTGCCCTGATGATTATAACCACCTTGGCCGTGTTGCTGGTTGTGCCCGTTCTGATTGCCGTGGCCGCCCTGATTGCCTTGGAATCCTGGACCAGAGCCTCCACCTTGATAACCCTACCATGACCTCGATCCTAAGTCACATAGGTCTAGCCTGTAACACATCATATCACTTTGCGGCCTCACGCACGGTATCCCCACGGGTGCCACCTTACCTGGCCCGGGACCGTTTGCGCATTTTGGCACACGTATATGATAGTGTCGCTAGCATCCATATGACAGAGAACCCGGGCCGACATGACTAGTTATAAACCAAAAGTGGCGCTAAATTACAGAGACAGGCATACATGACCCAGCAACGAACGTGTCGGTCATCAGCGTATGATCCCAAGTCGTAGCAAGCTACAAGGACTTAAAGGAACAACGCGTGACATTTCCTCTAAGGGACAGACACAGGAACGAAGAAGGACACATGCCGGCCAGCCTAAGTGTTTCGGAGTAGTAGCAACCTACCAAGGCTCAGCGGAAGCACTAGGAGACATTTCCCTGTAAGACAGGCTACCTAGGGTAAACAACTAGGTGTCGGATCCCACACGTAGCAATACACATTACACGTACGCATAACATGCAAGTATGTGTTGTACAATATGGCATCACAACATAACTCAACAACTCATATAGATAAAGGCCCAGAAGAGCCATCATAGCATTTATTACAAACAGAGGTCACATGACCCAACATACAGAGCATACAGGCAACGGAAGCATAACATGTCTGAGTACATATAACTACAAATGAAAAAGGCTGAGAAGCCTGTCTATCTACAAGACCCTCCCAAGGGTACAAGATCGTAGTTGAGGTAACAAGCTAAATGTCGAATTCCACGCGGAACCACTAGTGAGACTGAAGTCTCTCTGCAAAAACATAAATTAAGCAAACGTGAGTACAAAGGTACTCAGCAAGACTTACATTAGAACTAACTACATATGCATCAGTATCAACAAAGGGGTGGTGGAGTTTGACTGCAGCAAGCCAGCTTTGACTCAGTGGCTATCCTGAACTACGACTGCAAGTAACTCTTGTGAGGTGGCGCACACGAGTCCACATATTCACCAATCAATACACCACTATGGATCCGCTCCCGTCTCCCTACGAGAAGGCCATCCATAGCACTCACGCTTATCTTGCATGTTTTAGAGTATCCATTTTCACTTGTCTATGAACCGTACAGGTAACCCAGAAGTTCATTTCCGCGAATACGGCTATTCGAATATATCATATATAACCCTGCAGGGGTGTACTTCTTCACACACGCTCTCGCCACTTACCGCCATGTACACGTCATGTATCTCGGCAACCTTCAAGCGGAAGCCTGGCGAGGGTGTCGGCCACGACCTGACTAACCACACAAGTCTCTAGTCCAGGTTTACCGCCTATTTGGGTTCCATCCATGGGGAGATCCGTCCGGGGTGTCGCTCACGGCCCCAAACGATGTGTACAGGGTTCCCGAGCCACCAAACGGGCGACCGGTACACCATGCCATGTACCTGCCACGTCACAGCCCACTCCGAGGGTCAGCGCTGCGCCCGACTTCCAGTAACTACAAACACCAAAAACTAATTGCAACTCCTGGACAGAGATCATGTTGATTAATAAGTCAAGAGAGTCAATTAAGGATCCCAATAAGTGGTAGTAGCTGTTTCATGGATCACAAACACAGAACTCAGTTCCTGAGGACGGCTGTAATGAGACAACCCACCATGTACTCCTACATGGCCTCTCATCGCTACCTTTACCAAATCGTGTTCACACACTTAGCTCACACACATTAGGACATGTTCATCACCATTCCAATTCATCCCCGATGAATCAGACCTGACACAACTCTAAGAAATAGCAGGCATAACCAGAAAACATGAATGAGTAGGCACAACATGGCTCAAACAACTCCTACTCATGCTAGTGGGTTGCAACAATTTACTGTGGCAATGACAGGTCATGCAGTGGAAAGGGGTTCAACTACCGCAACGGGTAACAGTTGAAGCGTTGTTGTCCTAATGCAGTAAAAGAGAGCAAGAGCGAGAGAGTGGGATTGTATCGGAATGGTCAATGGGGTTTTGCTTGCCTGGCACTTCAGAAGATAGTAAAGCTCTTCATCGGTGTCATCGAACTCATCGTCGGAGCTACGTCCACTGAGAGGGAACAAAACCAGCAAACAGAGAAAGAACACAATCAATGCAATGCGACAATATGATGCATGATCATGACATGGCAATATGCTGTTGATTGTGCTAATGCAACTAGCAACCATATTAAATGAAGTTGGTTTGAACCAAAGGTTCAAATTCAAACACCATATGTGATTATTTAATAGTCATTTAATTGATTTGACCTGATCAGCAGGTTTAACTTGTTCAAACATGCATGAAAATGCAATAAACAGATTTCTTGAATTTTTCTGATCATTTTTCATATATAAATTATTTTCATTGGAGTTATAGATTATTTTCTGTGATTTTTAGAAGTTTTGGCTATTTTCTGAAATAAATAAATCATTTCTAATTTATTTTAAATCACAGAAAATAGTTACTGCGTCAGCACTAGGTCATGCTGACATCAGCAAGTCAACGGGGGCTGGTCCAGTCAAACCTGACCAGTGGGGCCCACTGGTCAGTGACACTTCTAATTAACAGGGTTAATTCGCACTAGTTAATCCTAAACTATAATTAGACAGGGCAGGGCCCACACGTCAGTGACTAACTAACTAACCAATTAATTAGTACTAATCTAGGTTAATTAACAGGGCGGGCCTGCAAGTCAGTGAGAGAGAGGGGGAGTCAAACCGGGCAGTGGGGTCAACTCACGCCGGTCAACGGGTCAAACCCGCCGGCGTTTAGCCGCCGACGAGGCCCGAGACGGCGGTTGTGCTTGGAAATCGCCCTCCGACGACCAAAATGACCGCGAAGACTATCTACGTGAAGCCCGCGTTCCCGCGCATCCGTTGCGGCAAGCGGCAATTGCTGGGGCGGCCGGAGTTCGTCGGAAACGAGCTCGCGGCGGTGGCGGGCGATCGGGCATCGACAGAGTCGATGCTATGGTGCACGATGGGAGAAGATGGTGGTTGCTGCGGGGTCGTGGAGGTGCGCTGAGCGCGAGAGATTGCTTGGACGCATGCTTTGCTGGCTCTGTCCACGTCAGCATCATGACCGGCGGCGAGGAGCTCCGGTCACGGCGGGAACGGCGCTACGGCAAGGGGGCAAGCAACAGGAGGGAGGGGAAAGATGGCGAGGCTCACTGGGAGGTCGGAGCGCAGCTCAGTGGGCGCGGGGACGACCTGGAATCGGTGAATTCGTCGACGGCGTACGGCGGCCGTGCGGAGAAGACGAGCTCGAGGACGAGGCCGCAGGGCGTCCGGGGTCCTGCGGTTCGGCGTAGAGGTGCACGGCAGCGAGGCGGAGCTCGGGGGCTCGTCGGAGAGGCGAGGGGGAGGTTGTGGCCGTGGTGGCGACGGCGCGTTCGGGTGCGTGCGAGGGAGAGAGCTAGGAGAGGGCAGGGGAGGAGTGGACGGTCCAGAGCAGTCGGGGGGGTTGCGTGGCGTCGTAAAGGAGTCCAGGCGAAGGGGAGGCAGCCAGGCAGGGTGGAGGTGGCCGGGGCGTGCCGGCGTGCCGCGGGCACACGCCCTCGTGCCCACTGGCACGAGGAAGAAGACGCCGTTGTCCCTGGGCTGGGCCAGGAACAGGAGCTGGGCTGGCTCTGCTGCAGGTAAGAAGCCCAGGTGAGGTTCCACTCTCTCTCTTTTCTTCTAATTAAGTTTCGGTTTCCTATTTTCTGTAATTGTTTTGGCTTTATTAAAAATGCCAGGGCCTTTTCAAAAATCATGAGACTGGTTGTGGCCACTATTTGGATTATTTCCAACAGCCAACATTTCAGTTCATGAATATTTGGACATTTAACATAATATATAAAATTTAAATGCCCAAATGCAAATATGGTATGATTTAAACCAATGCCCAAAATATTCCACAAAAATGTTCACTATTTTTGGTTTGGTCTCAAAGCCTTGCCAAAAATTATCAAACATTGATGAAGGCACTTTGGGTCATTAGAAATGATATTATTTTTGACCCTAGTTGAATTCATTTGATGCTAGGGTTTGAACACCCCCAATTCAACTTTCTGGAAAACTTAAACATGATGCAACAAACAAGTGCTATCCTAATGCAAGGTGAAACTGGGTATGTGACAACTCGCCCCCACTAAACAAGAATCTCGTCCCGAGATTCAAGACGTGAGGTAAGAAATTAGAGGGGACACAAGCTAACACAATCTTCCCGATCCAATTGCACTTCAAAGAATGTTGATTGCTTGCATCATGTTGATTTCGAGGTCTCTGTCCAACACGGTGACGACGAAAGAAACTCTACAAAATTGATCTTCTGAAAGATCGAGCAACTCAAGATCAACTCATGGAGTGAGACATTGAACCATCTCTTGAGCTGAGACATGGAACACACATCTGGAGGGATGGAGTGAAACAAATGATGAAGGTTCACTTGATAGGCAATAAATCCACACTTAAAGAAGATAGTGATTGATGTCACTAGACGGGGTACCTTAGAGAAGGTGACTCGTAGAGTTATTCCCTTAAGTGGCAAAAATAATTACTTTTGATATAGAGATCATTGAAACTCTCTATACCAGCTAGAGGCAAATCACAATCGATCGTTTGACGGAGTTCGAAGAATGACATTCTCGGGCCAGAGTGGACGATGTGGACTACCTTGTTGAAGACAACACAAGGGATGATTTTGCTTATCATCGGGAATGGATGGAACCCATGGAAAGTCCACTTCTGAAGATAATCCTGAACAGCACTGGCTGAGAAAGGCAACCCATGGAAAATTGGCACATTGGCGGTGCAAGCTGGGAACAAAATGCAAATGCTGGGAATGATTCTGGTAACTGGTGTGAATCCCAACAGTAGAGAGTAAATCTACTCTTGAGGGGTTATAGCATAACCAAGAACACTGGGAGCAATCCCGGTTTGTGTCGAGGATAACACCTAGTGCTTGTGCGTGCTCTCAAGAACTTGAGCATTCCCATATTCATCAAGGTTTTACCAATATCCGTGTCAAGGATCCTGGCAACACAACATACAACCACGATGAATAGCGATGGACGATGCAGATGCAAAGGAAGATAACACTTTCTCAGATTTCACCTTAGCGGTGTCAAGGGGCAAAATCTGGATGATCGACCGAGAGACATTTAGCACTCCGCTTCTAATGTTCTCCTTGATGTGCTAGCGCAACCCATTTATTAAAATGGTTTGGTACCTAGAACGTCAAGTAATAGGTCGGACTTCAGGAGCACAAATATCCATAAGGAACAACTAGGGGGTAAATCCTATGAAATCCGTATGTGGAGGTGGCCAACTTCTTCAATCAAGATACCACAACAATAGGTCTTCCGGCTGGGTGTGTCGGCCACGACATCAACTTTACCGGTTATCGAGAGACCAATATTATAGTTCTTGGAAAATGCTCCAACCATCATATCTGCCTGAGATTCAGTTCTGGTTGGTGTCAGGATATTCCAAAGGTCATGTCTGGAAAAAAAAGTTTGCAACTCAAATCGACGAGATGGCATTGCGAGATTCTCGGGGAGTGAACTACGATAGCAAGCTCCAAAACATGAGCTAGTTCTGCTACGTACCTATGAACACGTTGTCCCAGACAAGCACGACCACATAGTAGTCTTATAATAAAATACTACCGAGTTCGGATTGGGAATCATCATTGAAGATAACGAAGTCTTGTGCATGTCCGTCTGGGCCCTTCGGGAATAGCATTTGAACTTCTTATCCTTAACAAATCAATCAGTGGCTTGGTGTGCTAGGGATACATACTGAATGAAGATGATCAGTCTATCAGACCATAGAATACTTCGCACGTATGCATGACTGACTTGGGATGACTCCAGAGGGAGTAAAATAAGCTTTCCCAAATTCACGATGGCAGCTTACATTAATTACACGTGAATTAGGGGAGATCACTTCTCTCATCCAAGCATATACCTCATAAACAGAACACGAAGGCCATGCTTGAAAAGTATCCAATACTAACTTAAATGTTCAAGATGAATCGTGGTTAAGATAAACGATGTTGATGGGCTCAATAACGGTCATTGAGACATCCATGAAGATGGAATTCCACGATTTATATGAACAAGGTGGTAGCATTGGTCAGACCAAGAGATATAGTGGGGTATGCTCGAAGAACAACCACGAGTAAGACCACATTACGAACATCGTTGGTTCTGATTTGATTTGAGGATAGCCCACACTCAAATCAAAGTTTTTACAAGACAATGAATCCAACAACTGATCACGAGGATCAATCGATGAGGATATCATCTTTCTTCAACACACACACACAAAAGATATCCCTTGGAAGGAACTAAGTCAGGCAGACTTTTATCTTCCAGTTCTCCAAGTTGTTGTTTAGTTTAACCAACTATTTCAGGGGTATGCAACATAGATTCTTGGAGAAGGGGTGGTTTATATGAAACCAACTTGATCACGAGCTCAACGCATTGGTTAGTGGACAACCTGGTGATACTTCTGGGAAGATAACCAGAAAATCATGAACCACCGATATGTTACTAAGCTCGAGGACAATCTTGCTTTTCAGGGCAAGAAGATATGATCAAATGAGCGAGGACTTAACAAAATCCTAACTCATCAATCGAGGAGTGCACCAGGAAAGTGGACTAGGTAGCACGATCAATCATTAGAATGATGATTCAGTAACCAGCATGTTAAGAATGAGAATATCGTCCATTAACTACCAAGCAACGGAGTTGCTTGGAGTATTGATTTCACACATCACGATTCACTTGTCAGTATTCCGGTTACAACAACACAGAGATCGAGGAATGAACGATGATGGTGAGAAGTATCACTGTATCAAGAGTCCATAGGAGGTGGAATTCCCATGACATTCTTGACATAAAGATGGTAATGCTCCAAGATAGAACAGATTAGAAGCTGTATTAGCATTCTCCATCTGCAAAGTACAACTTCTTTGACCCAATCCTGGATATGGATAAGGTACTGGAGTTTGTTTCTCCTAGTCATTCCAGAATAGAATGGCTTGACGGACCACAAGAGTAGAAGGCATCGATGAACACGAATGCACGACTACTCCTGACTACCAACTGATAGACGGGGCCATGGTATAACTAGAGAGGGACAACTCAAAGGAACATATAACTTTCTGAGTTGTGGGTGCATAGGTTAGTATGTCGAACTAGTTCAACATATTTCTTCCGGATAACCCATGCAGAAAGGTAGAATTGATAGAGTCACAATATATAATCCAGAACTCCTCAAGAGTACTCTTATTGTGATATTTTGGTTCGTGAGAACTTCTGCCAAGGATGGTTCATGGTATTGGAAGAAGGATATACCACGAACCTCGAGGACTATCACAAGGTTACTAATATCCTAAAGGAACGAGCAAATACTACCAACAGGAGGTAAGTGGAGTGAGTCTTGGGTTCGAGAACCCAGGAATAAAATGCCTACTGGCTAATGGCATCACGGGATGCTTTTGAGAATGATAGCCAGAATCATCACACCGGGGATATAAGCACTGCTAGATTATTGGGTGACTCTCTAAGATACTTAGGGTCATAATAATAACTCCAACATATTTGTCGAGGTAACCGAGTACCTCAACACACTGATTAGTGTGTTAATCTGGCCCAAAGGAGCATCGGGAATAGGAACAAGGGATTTGCAAATGCATCAGACCATTTAGAAACCTGGGATGACTCGGACAGCATAACGGCTGTAAATGCTCGAAAATTACCTTTGAGACTCATGCAGAAAGATAGCATAACCACTCAACATCATAATGTCAAGGTTCTAAGACCAACAGTTGAACAAACAGAAGTAGTAGAAACTGAAGTGACGGTTGAATCCACCATTAAGGTGATCCTGAAAAATAGAATAAGAATCCTAATTCTTAATCCCCGTAGAAGAAGAAGGTGACTCAGATCAGAAGGTCATAGGGTAAAGGAGTAAAAAGAGCCTTACGTTCCCTTCCAAAATCAATACCCTTATATAACTAAAGAATTTCTAGACACGACTTCGACCAGTTTGGCTTACTAATCCTGCAGGCAGTCAGGCTTTGATACCAAAGCTGTCAGGAACCCGATCCTAAGTCACACAGGTCTAGCCTGTAACACATCATATCACTTTGCGGCCTCACGCACGGTATCCCCACGGGTGCCACCTTACCTGGCCCGGGACCGTTTGCGCATTTTGGCACACATATATGATAGTGTCGCTAGCATCCATATGACAGAGAACCCGGGCCGACATGACTAGTTATAAACCAAAAGTGGCGCTAAATTACAGAGACAGGCATACATGACCCAGCAACGAACGTGTCGGTCATCAGCGTATGATCCCAAGTCGTAGCAAGCTACAAGGACTTAAAGGAACAACGCGTGACATTTCCCCTAAGGGACAGACACAGGAACGAAGAAGGACACATGCCGGCCAGCCTAAGTGTTCTGGAGCAGTAGCAAGCTACCAAGGCTCAGTGGAAGCACTAGGAGACATTTCCCTGTAAGATAGGCTACCAAGGGTAAACAACTAGGTGTCGGATCCCACACATAGCAATACACATTACACGTACACATAACATGCAAGTATGTCTTGTACAACATGGCATCACAACATAACTCCGCAACTCATATAGATAACGGCCCAGAAGAGCCATCATAGCATTTATTACAAACAGAGGTCACATGACCCAACATACAGAGCATACAAGAAATAGAAGCATAACATGTCTGAGTACAGACAACTACAAATGAAAAAGGCTGAGAAGCATGTCTATCTACAAGACCCTCCCAAGGGTACAAGATCGTAGCTGAGGTAACAAGCTAAACGTCGAAGTCCACGCGGGACCACTAGTGAGACTGAAGTCTCTCTGCAAAAACATAAATTAAGCAAACATGAGTACAAAGGTACTCAGCAAGACTTACATCAGAACTAACTACATATGCATCAGTATCAACAAAGGGGTGGTGGAGTTTGACTGCAGCAAGCCAGCTTTGACTCAGTGGCTATCCTGAACTACGACTTCAAGTAACTCTTTTGAGGTGGCGCACACGAGTCCACATATTCACCAATCAATACACCACTATGGATCCGCTCCCGTCTCCCTACGAGAAGGCCATCCATAGCACTCACGCTTATCTTGCGTGTTTTAGAGTATCTACTTTCACTTGTCTATGAACCGTATAGGTAACCCCGAAGTCCATTTCCGCGGACACGGCTATTCGAATAGATCATATATAACCCTGCAGGGGTGTACTTCTTCACACACGCTCTCGCCACTTACCGCCATGTACACGTCATGTATCTCGGCAACCTTCAAGCGGAAGCCTGGCGAGGGTGTCCGCCATGACCTGACTAACCACACAAGTCTCTAGTCCATGTTTATCGCCTATTTGGGTTCCATCCGTGGGGAGATCCGGCCGAGGTGTCGCTCACGGCCCCAAACGATGTGTACAGGGTTCCCGAGCCATCAAACGGGCGACCGGTACACCGTGCCACGTACCTGCCGCGTCACAGCCCACCCCGAGGGTCAGCGCTGCGCACGACCTCTAGTAACTACAAACACCAGAAACTAATTGCAACTCCTGGACAGAGATCATGTTGATTAATAAGTCGAGAGAGTCAATTAAGGATCCCAATGTGTGGTAGTAGCTGTTTCATGGATCACAAACACATAACTCAGTTCCTGAGGACGTCTGCAATGAGACAACCCACCATGTACTCCTACACATTGTTCAAAATATCTTCCAATATGCCGATAAATCGGCCGATTTATCGCTTACCGTTGTCTGGCCGATAAGATAAATCGGCCGATAAATGAGCCGATATGGCGATAAATCGGCCGATATGCCGATAAACTGGCCGATTTACCCCTTATCATGGGCCGACCGATAGGTTCCCGATAAGCGATATCCCCAACATTGCTCCTACATGGCCTCTCATCGCTACCTTTAGCAAATCGTGTTCACACAGTTAGCTCACACACATTAGGACATGTTCATCACCATTCCAATTCATCCCCGATGAATCATACCTAACACAACTCTAAGCAATAGCAGGCATAACCAGAAAACATGAATTGAGTAGGCACAACATGGCACAAACAACTCCTACTCTTGCTAGTGGGTTTCAACTATTTACTGTGGCAATGACAAGTCATGCAGTGGGAAGGGGTTCAACTACCGCAACGGGTAACAGTTGAAGCGTTGTTGTCCTAATGCAGTAAAAGAGAGCAAGAGCGAGAGAGTGGGATTGTATCAGAATGCTCAATGGGGTTTTGCTTGCCTGGCACTTCAGAAGATAGTAAAGCTCTTCATCGGTGTCATCGAACTCATCGTCGGAGCTACGTCCACTGAGAGGGAACAAAACCGGCAAACAGAGAAAGAACACAATCAATGCAATGCGACAATATGATGCTTGATCCTGACATGGCAATATGCTGTTGATTGTGCTAATGCAACTAGCAACCATATTAAATGAAGTTGGTTTGAACCAAAGGTTCAAATTGAAACTCCATATGTGATTATTTAATAGTCATTTAATTGATTCGACCTGATCAGCACGTTTAACTTGTTCAAACATGTATGAAAATGCCATAAACAGATTCCTTGAATTTTTCTGATCATTTTTCATATATAAATTATTTTCATTGGAGTTATAGATTATTTTCTGTGATTTTTAGAAGTTTTGGCTATTTTCTGAAATAAATAAATCATTTCTGATTTATTTTAAATCAAAGAAAATAGTTACTGCGTCAACACTAGGTCATGCTGACATCATCAAGTCAACAGGGGCTGGTCCAGTCAAACCTGACCAGTGGGGCCCACTGGTCAGTGACACTGCTAATTAACAAGGTTAATTAGCACTAGTTAATCCTAAACTATAATTAGACAGGGCAGGGCCCACACGTCAGTGACTAACTAACTAACCAATTAATTAGTACTAATCTAGGTTAATTAGCAGGGCGGACCCGCAAGTCAGTGAGAGAGAGGGGGAGTCAAACCGGGCAGTGGGGTCAACCCACGCCGGTCAACGGGTCAAACCCGCCGGCGTTTAGCCACCGGCGAGGCCCGAGACGGCGGTTGTGCTCGAAAATCGCCCTCCGGTGACCAAAATGACCGCGGAGACTATCTACGTGAAGCCCGCGTTCCCGCGCATCCATTGCGGCAAGCGGCAGTTGCTGGGGCGACCGGAGTTCGTCGGAAATGAGCTCGCGGCGGCGGCCGGCGATCGGGCATCGACGGAGTCGATGCTGTGGTGCACGAGGGGAGAAGATGGTGGTTGCTGCGGGCTCGTGGAGGTGCGCTGAGCGCGAGAGATTTCTTGGACGCGTGCTTTGCTGGCTCTGTCCACGGCAGCATCATGACCGGCGGCGAGGAGCTCCAGTCATGGTGGGAACGGTGCTACGGCATGGGGGCAAGTAACAGGAGGGAGGGGAAAGATGGCGAGGCTCACTGGGAGGTCGGAGCACAGCTCAGTGGGCTCGGGGACGACCTGGAAGCGGCGAATTCGTCGACGGCGTCCGGCGGCCGTGCGGAGAAGACGAGCTCGAGGACGAGGCCTGAGGGCGTCCGGGGTCCTGCGGTTCGGCGTAGAGGTGCACGGCAGCGAGGCGGAGCTCGGGGGCTCGTCGGAGAGGCGAGGGGGAGGCTGTGGCCGCGGTGGCTTTGGACGGTGGCGACAGCGCGTTCGGGTGCGTGCGAGGGAGAGAGCCAGGAGAGGGGAGGGGAGGAGTGGACGGGCCAGAGCGGTCGGGGGGGTTGCGTGTCGTCGTAGAGGAGTCCAGGCGAAGGGGAGGCAGCCAGGCAGGGTGGAGGTGGCCAGGGCGTGCCGGCGTGCCGCGGGCACACGCCCTCGTGCGCTCTAGCATGAGGAAGAAGACAACCTTGTCCCTGGGCTGGTCCAGGAAGAGGAGCTGGGCTGGCTCTGCTGCAGGTAAGAAGCCCAGGTGAGGTTCCACTCTCTCTTTTTTCTTCTAATTTAGTTTCTATTTCCTATTTTCTGTAATTGTTTTGGCTTTATTAAAAATGCCAGGGCCTTTTCAAAAATCACGAGACTGGTTGTGGCCACTGTTTGGATTATTTCCAACAGCCAACATTTCAGTTCATGAATATTCGGACATTTAACATAATATATAAAATTTAAATGCCCAAATGCAAATATGGTATGATTTAAACGAGTGCCCAAAATATTCCACAAAAATGTTCACTATTTTTGGTTTGGTCTCAAAGCCTTGCCAAAAATTATCAAACATTGATGAAGGCACTTTGGGTCATTGGAAATGATTTTATTTTTGACCCTAGTTGGATTCATTTGATGCTAGGGTTTGAACACCCCCAATTCAACTTTCTGGAAAACATAAACATGATGCAACACACAAGTGCTATCCTAATGCGAGGTGAGACTAGGGATGGGACAAACCCGGCCGTGGAAACCTGGGCTTGAACCGCTGGGAGGTCCATGATCGTAATGGAACCGATCCGAATTTTTAAACTCTCTCATAATAAAACAGTCCTTCCAAAGGTGTGTAGCTGGCTTTTCCTTTGTACCGTGCCTAGGGCATGGCAGGTTCATCTGGCGGTCCAGCTTGATGTTTGACCCTCTGCCCCGTGGGGGCGGTCTACCTTTGCGACGCTGGCCATCATTCTGTGTACAAGTGTTAGCCACAAAATCGGAATTGTTATCCGCTTTACGCGTAGCGTTGTATCCTTGATTCACCGGATTAGACTGCGGCGGTTTACCGTTCTTCTTTCCCTTTCCTGACTTTTCATCATCAGACTCTGGGTATTTGGTACTATCTGAATCGGCATACTTCACCAGAGCGGCCATAAGCGTTCCCATGTCATCGCAGTTACGTTTGAGCTGTCCCAACTTCAGCTTTAGAGGCTCGAACCGGCAATTGCCTTCCAATGTTAAAACTACTGTGTCTGGATTGATGCGGTCTGAGGAATGCAGGATATCCGGCACCCGGTGCACCCAATGACTTGTCGATTCGTTCTCCCCATGAACACAGGCGGCTAAGTCCACAATTGACATGGGCTGCTTGCATGTATCTATGAAATTATTGATAAACCGGCGCCTTAACTCGGCCCATGATCCGATGGAATTAGCCCATAAACTTTTCAGCCAGGTTCGAGCCGTTCCTTCCAGCATCATGGTGAAGTACTTAGCACACGCCGCATCATCCACATCCAGCATCTCCATCGCCATCTCGTAGCTCTCAACCCATGCTTCAGGGGATAGATCAGCTGTGTAGTTGGGCACCTTCCGCGGTCCTTTGAAATCTTTAGGCAGTCGCACATTACGTAAAGCGGGGGTGAGACACGGTACTCCCAAAGAGCTGGAAGAAACTCCTGGCTCCACTGCGGTAGTTGGACGAACTGGGGTAAGCTGACGGGCTATATATTGCGCCGTTAATTCAGCCTCTCCACATGCCGGGTTATTCCTTCATGGTGGGTTACAGTTCCGCGCACTGATGGACACAGCCGGTTCATCCAGATGTTTCCTCTAACTTCGGCTTGGGCGGGGGGTGGAATGAATCCTCTCACGGCTGTGAGAGTAAGCCTGTTGCTGAGTCAAAGCCGTCTCTAGGAACTCCCTAGCTCGTCACGCCTCCACTACTATAGGGGATTCTCCTTCAATGGGGAGGGCCGCCAGGCGTGAAGCGGTCACGACTATATTATCCAAGGGGTTGGAATAGTGGCCGGGAGGCGTCGGCGCATGTTGTGTCGGAATAATCTGACGAGATGGGTCCGTTGCATGCGGCTAAACTGATGCCCCCGTTCCAGGTATCTCCGTCCGGTTTACCGCTGGCTGGTTACTGGTCCCTGCCCCTGGCGTGTTGAAGAGATTTATTGCCTCGTAAACCGGAGGCAAGCGAGACTGGCGCCTCCTCCTCATCACATCATTCGATGCGTTTTGATCTAACATAAGCTGATAAGCCTGAGCATCTAGCTCAACCTATCTTGCAACCATCCTGGTATTTTCAGCCGCCAGGTCCACTTTGGCTTGATCTATCTATCCCTTATTTTAGCAAATTTTGTGTCGTGCTTCTCCTTATCGGCCTGGCTGACTTCCATGGTCAACAGCACTGTCAGGGTGTCGAATAAACCGGACAGGACTTGAGCTAGTGGCTGCATAGGGCCCCCTGCCCCAGCGGCTGCTGCTGTCGCCAGACCGGACGTTAATGCTGCCGTAGTTGAAGATTGTTGCACAGATTGTGATCCGGCCATGAAAACCGCAACCCGGCTTGGCGGATCGAGGGTGTCCGGAATATTGTCGCCATCGGAACAGCCCCTAGACCGGCCATCCTGTAGTAAATATAAAGACTCAGTCTCCCCGGAATAAACAACGGTCTCGCCACCTGATTCCAATCCATCCTCTGCTTCTGCTCCGTGAACAGCTCCCACAAAGACACGCTTCATGGTGGGCCGAATCCGGGCTGATCTCGCACACTGAGCCGACTCGACGATGTTGGAGCAGATGTCCGGCTCAGGGCCCGGTTCGCCTATCTTACCGATGAAAACATGGATGCCACCAGAGGGGACCCGGTACCCGTACTCGATTGAATCGGCCTCAGGGCCCCAGCCCACATCGTCGATGTAGATCTTGCTGCGACGACTCTTGGTCATCCAGCCCACTGCATAGCCCTTGAGTCCTTCAAAGCTGCCCTTTAAGAACTCGAAACCGTCGTGGGATAGCCCCATGGTGGGCGCCAACTGTTGTGGTTTTGTCAAGGCAGATGTCCTAACATAAGGACTTAGTCGTGGAGCCATCGCTACGTGTTAGCTTAATGGGGTTAAAGCGGACAAAGACACAGGGGATTTTATACTAGTTCGGCCCCTTCGATGAAGGTAAAAGCCTACGTCTAGTTTGTTGTGGTATTGCTAGGGTTTTAATGACCAGGGAGCGAATCCACTTTGCCTGTGTCTCGAGTTGTTGTTCTCTGTCCCTGAACCGCCGCCGGGTCATCCCTTTATATACACATGATGACACCCGGTCCGGTTTACAGTATCCCGAGGCCGGCTGATAAATGTGCCCGGCTCGGTCTCTATCTTTCCTATCTTACAGTACAAGTTACACGCCGTATGGCGGTTTACATTTACGGGCCCTAACACCTTTTGGGCCATGGATCTTTAGTCTTATATAATAAAGCGCCATACTCAATGTCTTGCTGGGCTTCAGTAGAAGTAATTCTTTATGGGCATAAACCAGCCCCTCCTGGGCGGTTTATACCTAATAGTTATATCCCTGACAGAGTGGGTCTAGGCGGTGGTTTAGGAAGAGTCCAATCATCATAATTTTCTAATTTGTTGTTCAATAATCCTTCAGCTTGTTCAATAGTCCGTTCCCTGAAAACACAACCTGCACAACTATCTAGGAAATCCCTAGAAGCATCGGTTAGTCCATTATAGAAGATATCAAGTATTTCATTTTTCTTAAGAGGATGATCATGCCAAACACTAAGCAATTGGAGAAGCCTCCCCCAAGCATGTGGGAGACTCTCTTCTTCAATTTGCACAAAGTTAAATATTTCATGTAACGCAGCTTGTTTCATATGAGCAGGAAAATATTTTTCAGAGAAATAATAAATCATATCTTGGGGACTACGCACACAACCTGGAGTAAGAGCATTGTACCAAGCATTAGCATAACCCTTTAGTGAGAATGGAAATAACTTGAGAATATAATAATAGCAAATTTTCTCATCATGAGCAAACAAGGTGGCTATATCATTCATCTTAGTAAGATGTGCCACTACGGTCTCAGCTTCATAGCCATGAAAAGGATCGGAATTTAGCAAAGTGATTAACTCTGGGTCGACAAAGAATTCGTAATCCTTATCATCAAGAAAGATAGGTGAAGTAGCAAACTTAGGATCACATTTCATTCTAGCATTCAAAGAATCCTCTTTATACTTGCATAATAATTTCTCTAGATCATCTCTATCCTTACAAGCAAGAATATCTCTAGTTGTCTCCTCATTCATAACATAATCTTATGGTACCTTAGGCAATTCATATCTAGGAGGACTAGTTCTAATAGGTGTTTCAAGATTTTCAGTTTCAAGCTCATCATCAGTTTCAACATCATGTTGTCTTACTCTAGCCATTTGTTCATCAAGAAATTCACCTAGTGGAACATTATCATCAAGCAAGGTACTAACATCATCATTCATAACAAAGGTAGCATCATCAATAACTTGCGACATATCAGGACTGATAGCATGTGGTGGTGTTGCAAGTTCACTTATAACAGAAGGTGAATCTAAAGCAGAGCTAGATGGCAGTTCCGTACCTCCCCTCATCTTAGAGGGAAAAATCTTATTCTTAGCAACCTTCAGATTCTTCATAGTGATAAATTGATAATAATCCCAAGTGACTCAACAAATATAGCTATGCTCCCCGGCAACGGCGCCAGAAAAAGATCTTGATAACCCACGTGCAATGGATCGATGATTTGTTGGATGATATTCATCATGTGACAGTTACAACCTAGGGCGGTACGGCACTAGCTCCAGTTCATAGATATAATGTAGGCATGTATTCCGTAAATAGTCATAAGTGCTTATGGAAAGAACTTGCATAACATTTTTTGTCATACCCTCCCGTGGAAGCGGAGTCCAATTGGAAACTAAGGGATATTAAGGCCTCCTTTTAATACAGAACCGGAACAAAGCATTAACACACGGTGAATACATGAGCTCCTCAAACTATAGTCATCACCGGGAGTGGTCCCGACTGCTGTCACTCCGGGGTTGCCGAATCATAACACGTAGTAGGTGACTATAACTTGTAAGATCTGATCTAGAACATATATATAATGATGATAACATAAATGGTTCAGATCTAAAATCATGGCACCCGGGACCAAAGTAACAAGCATTAAGCATGGCAAAGTCATAGCAAGATCAATCTTAGAACACTGTGGATACTAGGGGTCGGCCCTCCCAAAACTAACTAGATTACATGATGAATCTCATCCAACTCCTCACCCATGATAACCCTCAACCGTAAGGGATCGAGATAGTCTTCGCGGGTAAGAATAACCAAATTTATAGATTCGACACACGGGGAGCCAAAGAGTATTTATAAGCTTTGACAGTTGAGTTGTCAATTCAACCGCACCTGAAATATACTTACTTGCAACAAAGGATAAGTGGTAACGGTGATATGATAGTGATGGTGGTAACAGCGAAAGTAAACAGCAAAAGTAACAACTAATAACCAGCAGGATTGAAACACTGTAGGCTAGGGAGATGGATGGTTGGGCGCTGCATGGATGAGATATATCATGAATCTAACTTGGGGCAAGGCACACAGAAAAGTAATGATCATCTAGGTAAGTATCAAACATTAGGCATGTATCCCACATGTAGTTGTACGTGCTTGCAATAAGAACTTGCACAACATCTTTTGTCCTACCATCCCGCTACGAACGGGGCCAAAAGGAACTTATGGAGATTAAGGTGCTCTTGTCAAAGAGCACCAGAACAAAGCAATAAACTCAATGGATACATGTAATCCTCAAATCATGGACCATCCCCTTTGGTGTCCCAAGCTGTCACTTTTGGGATCACCGGTTCCGGACCGTAATAGGTGCAAACAACTCATAGATAGGATCAAGAACACAAATATATTCATACAAACACATATGGTTCAGATCTGAAATCATGGCACTCGGGCCCTAAGTGACAAGCATTAAGAGCAACAAGTTGAAGCAAAGATGATAAACACCATAGTAGATGATAGGCAACATGCCCCCGACAATCTGATAAATTATTACATGATCTAACTCATCCAATCCCTACCATCCCCTTTGCCTACAGCGGGGAATTACTCACACATGGAAGGAGAAGCCATGGAGGGAGGATGGAGTGGTGATGATGACGATGGCGACAATCTCCCCTCTCCGGAGGCCAAATCAGCCTCCAGATTAGCCCTCCCGAAGAAGAACAGAGGGTGGCGGCGGCTCCGCGATGGAAACTGGGAAAACGACTTCTGTTCTGGGGTTTTATCGTCACGGGGATAAATACGGGTCAAAGTAAGGCACCAGAGGAGGAAGGACCCGCCTAGGCGGCCTCCCGGCGCGGCCAGGGGTGGGGCCGCCTAGGCAGGGCGCCTGGGCCCCCCTGGCTGCCCTCTGGCCCATCTTTTGGCACAAGGGCCCTCCGGGTGCGTGGTTTTTCTATGATTTTTCGTGGAATTTTCTGAGATACCTAAAAATCTGTTTTCCTGCACACAATAAAACCATACAGGCAGCTCTGCTGAAAACAACGTCAGTCCGGGTTAGTTTAGTTCAAATCATGCAAGAATGAGGTCAAAGCAATAGCAAAAGTGTTTGGAAAAGTAGATACGTTTGAGACGTATCAACTCCCCCAAGCTTAGCATATTGCTTGTCCTCAAGCAATTCAGTTCAACGAACTGGACGCGACAAAGAAAACTTTGACAAACTCTTTTGTTTCATTAGATGTATATAAGCATGTACTACGAAAAGAGTCTAGCAAGTATTGAAACAATGCTATGAGGACAATGCATTGAGCAATCCTTCTTTCAAGTGACCAAACACAAATACTTAAAAGTAAATAATATACTACTGAAAATCAAGACAAGATTACATTGCACATAGCTTGAGCATACTGGAGTGGCATCTCGCTAGCCTCCATGAATGAAGCAAAACATAAATGCAGAAACTCCTCCAGAGTTTTAAAGGAGACTAGAACTAAGAATTTCAGAATAAATAATATCACAAGCATGCAGAAGACAATGTAATACTTTGGGACAATGCTCATTACACTCAGAATGACAATTATGCTCTCCTAGTTGGTGCTTTGAAGAAAGAAGGTGGAGACTCTCGAACCGTGGAATTTGATGGCGAGGTTGAAAACCCGTGGTTGGAAGCAAAGACTAAACATGTACCAGAGCTCTTGGTTTTGAAAACAGAGGTAAAAATGATTTTGAGAGGTGCATATTTCGTCAACGAATGTTAGTAGACAACCCAATTACTTCTCGAGCTGGACAAGTTTCGAGGAACGGCTCCCGCACGGGGACGATCACATCCCCTTAATCTCCTTTGTTTATCACTGCCAAAAGTTTTCTGATTTCTCATGAACAAAGCGTGAAGGAGGGTTTGTTTGTTGTATTATCTTTTATGAGCCGGGCGCACTCATGCCAGTTCCTTCTCGTATTAGGGGTTTGCAGATTAGACATGAAATCCCGGGATAAAACTCGTCCAACTTAAAAAGATCATGAATTAACTACTACTTCCTCATGAGCTAAAACAGAGGCACAAAATAGGAGTAAATTTCAATAGTTTTGAGATGGTACAAGAAAGTCTTTGTTAGGATGGCAGGTAAATACCACATAGGAATGTATGGTGGACTCATATGGAATAACTGGTTTGAAAGGATTTGGATGCACAAGCAGAATTCTGCTTAGTACGAGCGAAGGCTAGCAAGAGACTGGGAAGCGACCAACTAGAGAGCAATAACGGTCATAATCATGCAGAGCGACAAAGCAACATTGAATCGGGCATGAAAGTGATATAACTATTCTAAAACTCGAAGATCATCAAGGCAAAGCAGACTTTTTAGTCTTAGACATGTGTAAACATGTGCCAAGTCAATCGAAGAATTCTCCAAAGGGAAATACCACCTCAGTATACCAAACTATGAACAGTGCAATGCATCTAAATCATTTCAATAACATATTATATACTCTAGCTATTCGAGACTAGCCACAAGGAAAGCATGAACCATTGGGAAAGCATTGTAAACATAGCACTATGTCGCTACAAGCTGGTCTCTAGATCATAAGTACAGGCATATGTACAAAAGTAGAAACAAGAAGAGTTCATACCGGTTTTCCTTGTTGCTTCCCTTCAGTCGATCTTCGTCATTACTGCCTCGTCACTTGCACGATCGAACGTAGGAAATATAATTAAATGCCATCACGGACTCGAGCTGAACTCTGAAAACAAAGCAAACTAAAGAGAGAAAGGAAATCTTTTTGGGTTATTTCAAAGGTTGAATGAAAGCAAAAGAAAGAGAAAATCGTTTTGTTGTTTTTGCAAAGAAAAGAACTAAAGAAGAACGGGCAAAAACTTCGAAAAGATTAAAGCGAACTGAAATAAAACGGATAATACAATGGAAAAGTGAGAAGGGCACGTACTCCCCCAAGCTTAGGCTTTTGGCCTAAGTTGGTAGTAGCTACTGCCCCCAGGAGCCTCCTACTCCGGGAGAGTGCTGGTGAGTCCAAGGGTCGTAAAAGGATTCTAGCGCGTACACTGAACTCCTCGGATCCTCCCACGAAGAAGGGTCCGTACTCCAAGCAGAGGAAGACCCTTCACCAAACTGGGTGACGGTGTCCCCCTGAAAAGGTGGTAACTCACCGTGCTCCTCCTCGTCGGGCTCAACCCCCTCCATGGGGTTATGAAACTGATGTTGGACCATGAACTCATCAAACTGGATAACATCAAAGGACCATCCGTTCCAGCGAGAAAAATCAAACAAAAGAGGTGCAGGTAGACGGATCTTGCGTTCCGCGGTAGTTCCGAAACGCAAGATATAAACAAGGTTACCAAATTCAGAAGTCATGGTAACAAACTTATGCCTTTTCATAGCAGCAAGATCAAAACTTAAATAAGTAAAAGGCTTATCATCAGGGTGTGGGGTGCCTTTAAGATGTTCTAAGATAAGTGTGGCATAAACGCCACCAAATAAATCTCCCCTGTTACCGTTCATAGCAAGGCGTCGAGCAATTAAGGCACCCAAATTATAATCGAACCTCCCTGAGAGGGCGGTTGCCAGGATAGCAATGTCCGGCGCAGAAGTGTTGCTCGTGTTGTCACGAGCTAATACCCCTCTAGCAACATAATATGCAAAATACCTGAGGTGAGGGAATAAGATGCTGGATATTTTTGACCGATGAATATCCCTCGTACCCATGCTGCAGAGAGAGTTGAAGATGGTTTTCAGCTCGGAGGGCTGAGTGGTCATCTTCGCCGTCCGCCCAACGTTTGGCACACCTATTATTTCACAAAACTTTTCCAAGGGCATGGTCAAAAGATTATTGTAAATTTTAAACTCAATAGCACCAGTATCAAGGTTATATCTAAAACTGTTAATGAAACCGGAGGTGAGTTTTTGATACTGAGTAACACGACACGTGACGAGCCGTGTCAGACCTGCATTAGCACAAAGATTATAAAACTCATCCTTAATTCCCGCAGCTTCAAGGAATTCATCACATGGGAACATCATAGCACGTGCTGGACTTGTGTCTTCCAACAACTCTAGGGGCACATGATCTTCATTGTAGCTCACCCTAGCAGTCGAGGGTGAAGCTGCGGCTCTAGTAACTCGATCGGAGCGCGTGGGCTTCTTCTTCTCAAGCCACCCCTTTGCCCTTCCTAACAAACTCATTTCTGAAATTTTTGGCAAATTACAAAAACAAGGATTTAAACAAAGTGGGTTAAGGCAACCTACTCAACTCACTTACCTAAGGCATAAACTTGCATCAAAACTTGGAAAATAAATTTCTACACATGCATGCAAGCTCATCTATATAGCACCAAGAACTACTAAATACTCACAAATGAAGCCACCAACCAAAAATCTAATTGGAGGGGTGGAGGAGTTACATACCAGGGAGTATTTGTTCAAAATCTTAGCTTGAATGATAGGCTGTAGAGAGAGATCGAAAATCGCCTCCAAAAGCAGCAAGAACGCAAGAACATGTGCAGAACTCGTGTTTTTTGAGAGAAAGAGAGAGAGAGAGAGAGGAAGAAGACTCACCTGGAGGGGGGTCCTGTGGGCCCCAGGCGCCCTATGGGCGCGGCCAGGGGGCAGGCCGCGCCAGCTGGCCGCCTGGGCCACTGGTGGCTCCCCCTGGTCAGCCTTAGGTGCCTCTGGGTCACTCCCGGCATGGAAATTTTTATTTTTATTTTTCTGGAATTTTTCTGAAAACTTCACTGTTGAAAATTTTTCGAAGTTCAAAAAGCTGCAAAACTTTCTGAAAACTTAAAGCAGTGATTAGTATTGTGAAGCTTCAAAAACATAAACATTTGGTACAGCAAGGAGAACAAAAGCTAAAACAAATGGAAACATAACAAGCTCAACTTTTTACTTATATAAAACATGCTCACTAGTAAGGTTGATCAAGTCTTACCAACAAACAGGCGATATATAGAGCAAAAAGTCTCACCTCTTACGAAGTGATAATTGCACCTTTACTTTAATGGACACTGTCCCCACCATAATAGTTTTGTATTTGTGGTGCACATGTAGTGGACAGTCCCATTCTCCAATCTTCACGGTCTCGATATTTTCTATAGAGTTGAGGCCATGCCTCTTGTCGGTCTTCTTTGGAAAATACAACGTGTGTTCTTTATCATTCACATTGAAGGTAACCTTTCCTTTATTGCAATCAATAATAGCACCTGCGGTGTTAAGAAAAGGTCTACCAAGAATAATGGACATGCTCCCATCCTCGGGCATGTCAAGCACGACAAAATCAGTAAGGATCAAACAATTAGCAACTTCTACAGGAACATCCTCACAAATACCTATCGGAACGGCGGTTGACTTGTCAGCCATGTGAAGAGAGATATCTGTAGGGATTAGCTTCTCTAAAGAAAGCCTCTTGTAAAGAGAGAGAGGCATAACACTCACTCCTGCCCCAAGATCACATAAAGCAGTATTGACATAATTATTCTTTATGGATCAAGGAATTGTGGGTATACCTGGATCACCAAGCTTCTCAGGAATGTTGCCACTGAAAGAGTAGTTAGCAAGCATAGTAGATATTGCTTCATTAGGAATTTTTCTTTTATTAGTAACAATATCTTTCATATATTTTGAATAGGGAGGTAACTTAATGGCATCAGTCAAAGGGATTTGAAGAAAAAGAGGTTTCATCCACTCACAAAACTTATTGTAATGCTCTTCTTCTTTAGATTTGAGAGACTTACCTGGAAAGGGCATGGGTTTTTGTATCCATGGTTCTCTTTCCTTCCCATGTCTTCTTGCGACGAAGGCTTCTCTAGTGTACTTCTTGCGTTTGTCAGGTGCTTCTTCTTCTCGAACTTCAGGCGGATCATTCTCCTTATCCTTACCTTCAGGTTCGGCACCGTCTTCAGTCTCAGCATCGGAGGTAGATATACTATTGGGATCAGCAGCTAGCTCTTCACTTGTAATAGGATCATTGGAATTGTCAGCCTCCTTGTGTTTCTTCTTCTTCTTCTTTGGAGAGCCAACAATTTCTTCTTCCTGCATTTGAGAATCTTGCTCGATTCTCCTCGGATGCCCCTCTGGATAGAGAGGATCTTGAGTGCTAGTTCCTCCTCGGGTCTTAATCCCGAAGGCCTGCAAATCATCTTGTTTGGCATTGTTAGCAAGCAAATCTTTTTGCACATTAGAAATTTGTTCAAGCTGAGTTTGAACCATATGAAAATGCTTCACAAGACATTTAACATCATTAACTGTTCTACCTAGAACATCAAGCAAACTTTTGATAGCAAGGGAATTATCATGCAATTGACTTTGTATCCTCTCATTAAAATGATTTTGTTTCATAATAAAATTATCAAGCTCATCTAAACATTGATCAGGAGGCTTACCATGAGGGATGTCACTTGCGTTGAAATCTAAAAGAGAGTGTACCTCTACCATAGGAGGGTGAGTGGTAGGCTCACACAACTTCTCAATAGGGGGTAGATTCTTCACGTCTTCCATTTTAATACCTTTC
This sequence comes from Secale cereale, assembly GCA_902687465.1. NCBI lineage: Eukaryota > Viridiplantae > Streptophyta > Magnoliopsida > Poales > Poaceae > Secale > Secale cereale. Next base: position 742,880,270 of record LR738710.1, read on the forward strand.
TCTTTAATAGACTTCTTTGCTTCACGCATATCTTCGGGGCTTAGAACAAACATGCCCCTCTTCTTTGGTGGTGGTGGTGGTTCAGGGACGGACCAATCTTCATGGTTTTTGGCAATCCTGCCCATCAAATCCTCTGCATCGTCCGGTGTTCTTTTCCTGAAAACACAACCAGCACAACTATCCAAATAGGACCTGGATTCATCAGTTAGACCAGCATAAAATATATCGATTAATTCATTCTTAGGGACTCCATGTCCTGGTCTTGCCCGGATCAGACTACAGTATCTCCCCCAAGCTTTAGGGAGGTGCTCATCATGCAACTGTTTAAAGTTATAAATTCTTTGTAAAGCAGCATGTTGCATATGAGCAGGAAAGTACTTATCAACAAAAGAGTGAGCTAAGTCTTGAGGACTCTTAATGGAACCACATGGTAGTGAATCATACCATGTTTTAGCACCTTCCTTCAAAGAGAAAGGAAGAAGCTTAGTCACATAAAAGTTTCGTATCTTCTCATCTGCGGTAAACAAGCCACCCAACTCAGTGAGTTTGGTCAGGTGTGCAATAGCATCATCATTTTCTCTGCCATAAAAGGGGTCAGCTTCAACCATAGATATAAGTGAAAGATCAACAGAGAAATCATAATCAGGATCATTGATGCATATAGGAGATGTAGCAAATTCAGGATCAGGAACAGTCTTGTTCTTCAAGGAGTGTTTTTCAAGCAGCTTCTTAATAGCTTCAGGGTCAGAGCCGGCAAACTCTCCCAGTTCCCTACATAAATCATCATCAAGCATAATGTAATCATCATCAAGGAGTCTCTCCTTGAGTTTACTGAAATCAAGATAATCATAAGTTCCACCAATGGGGTAGCGAGTAACAGGAATTTCAATTCCAGATTTTTTTGCAGTAGCAGCGATCTGTTTCTCAAGAGCATAACCAAGTGAACCAATATCATAAAGAGTAGTAGAGGCATCATCAAAAGTATCGGACAGAGTAACAGAATCAGTAGAAGCATCATGTGGTGGTGGTGAGGCAAACTTACTCATAACAGAAGGTGAATCAAGTGTAGCACTAGTGTTCAGAACAGTACCTCTTCTTGTAGTGGATAGTAAGATCGGAACCTTGGGGTCTCCTTTCTTACCCATAGCGGATGAAGTGCAGCAGGTAGGATACTTCAAGTAGACTTGTAAATATTGCTATGCTCCCCGGCAACGGTGCGAGAAAACGATACTTGATAACCCTCAACCGTAAGGGATCGAGATAGTCTTCGCGGGTAAGAATAACCCAATTTATAGATTCGACACACGGGGAGCCAAAGAGTATTTATAAGCTTTGACAGTTGAGTTGTCAATTCAACCGCACCTGAAATATACTTACTTGCAACAAAGGATAAGTGGTAACGGTGATATGATAGTGATGGTGGTAACAGCGAAAGTAAACAGCAAAAGTAAACAGCAAAAGTAACAACTAATAACCAGCAGGATTGAAACACTGTAGGCTAGGGAGATGGATGGTTGGGCGCTGCATGGATGAGATATATCATGAATCTAACTTAGGGCAAGGCACACAGAAAAGTAATGATCATCTAGGTAAGTATCAAACATTAGGCATGTATCCCACAGGTAGTTGTACGTGCTTGCAATAAGAACTCGCACAACATCTTTTGTCCTACCATCCCGCTACGAACGGGGCCAAAAGGAACTTATGGAGATTAAGGTGCTCCTGTCAAAGAGCACCGGAACAAAGCAATAAAGTCAATGGATACATGTAATCCTCAAATCATGGACCATCCCCTTTGGTGTCCCAAGCTGTCACTTTTGGGATCGCCGGTTCCGGACCGTAATAGGTGCAAACAACCATAGATAGGATCAAGAACACAAATATATTCATGCAAACACATATGGTTCAGATCTGAAATCATGGCACTCAGGCCCTAAGTGACAAGCATTAAGAGCAACAAGTTGAAGCAAAGATGATAAACACCATAGTAGATGATAGGCAACATGCCCCCAACAATCTGATAAACTATTACATGATCTAACTCATCCAATCCCTACCATCCCCTTTGCCTACAACGGCGAATTACTCACACATGGAAAGAGAAGCCGTGGAGGGAGGATGGAGTGGTGATGATGATGACGATGGCGATGATCTCCCCTCTCCGAAGGCCAAATCAGCCTCCAGATTAGCCCTCCCGAAGAAGAACAGAGGGTGGCAGCGGCTCCGCGACGGAAACTGGGAAAACGACTTCTGTTCTGGGGTTTTCTCGTCACGGGGATAAATACGGGTCAAAGTAGGGCACCAGAGGGGGAAGGACCCGCCTAGGCGGCCTCCCGGCGCGGCCAGGGGTGGGGCCGCCTGGGCAGGGCGCCTGGGCCCCCCTGGCTGCCCTCTGGCCCATCTTTTGGCACAAGGGCCCTCCGGGTGCATCGATTTTCTGTGATTTTTCGTGGAATTTTCTGAGATACCTAAAAATCCGTTTTCCTGCACACAATAAAACCATACAGGCAGCTCTGCTGAAAACAGCGTCAGTCCGGGTTAGTTTAGTTCAAATCATGCAAGAATGAGGTCAAAACAATAGCAAAAGTGTTTGGAAAAGTAGATACGTTTGAGACGTATCAACCCACCAGTGAGCCTATGAAGGAATTACTCACTCCCGGTGGGCAGCATCATGGAATTGTTGATGGAGAAGGGTTGGTGATGACGAAGATCGAAGATTCCCCTCTCCGGAGCCCCAAACAAACTCCAGATCTCGCCTCCAGATGAAGAACGGGAGACGGCGGCGGCTCCGTCTTGTGAAACGCGATAATTCTTTCCCCCCATTTTTTCCAAGAAAAACATGATTTTATAGCATAGGTTTTAGGGTCTGCGGGGCCACCAGGTGGGGATAACCCACCTGGGTGCGCCTGGAGGCGGTGGCCCGCCCTGGTGGGTTGTGCCCACCCAGGTGCCCCCTCCGTGGTTCTTTGCTCTAGAAATTATCTTCTATTGTATAAAAAATCATCGGAAAGTTTTGTTCCGTTCCGAGAACTTTTATTTCTGCACAAAAAACAACACCATGGTAGTGCTGCTGAAAACAACGCCAGTCTGGGTTGTATGATTTGGAATCTCGGGCAAGTAACATCCCGACAGACAAAGGGAATTGCGTATGTTGTCATAATGGTTCTACCGATAAAGATCTTGGAAGAATATGTAGGAGGAAATATGGGCATCCAGGTTCCGCTATTAGTTATTGATCGGAGAGGTGACTCGGTCATGTCTACATAGTTCTCGAACTCATAGGGTCCGCATGCTTAATGTTCATTTACGATATAGTGTTATATGAGTTATGTGATTTGGTTACCAAATGTTGTTCGGAGTCCCAGACGAGATCACGGAAATGACGAGGAGTCTCGAAATGGTCTAGAGGTAAATATTGATATATAGGACGATGGTATTTAGACACCGGAAGTGTTTTGGAGGGTACTTGGTACTTATCGGGTCACCGGAAGGAGTTTCACGCACCCGTGGCAATACTTTGGGTGTTATGGGCCAAGAGAGGGAACACACCATCCCACAAGGGGCTGGTGCGCCCCTATATAAGCTCGCCCTATGAGGGGGATAAGGAAAGAGGGGAGGGAAAGGAAAGTGTGGAGTAGGACTCCCCCTTCCTTCCCTCTCCCCCTTCTTTCCTTCCCCTGGGTTCATACAAGGAAAGGGGGCACATGAGGGTAGGGGCCCTAGGGCCTGCGGCCAGCCTCTTGGGGCGCGCCCTGGCAGCCCTATGCTACCTCCTCTCCCCTCCCACCTATATATATATGTGGGGAGGGGGCGCCACACAAGAACACAACATTGTATTAGCCGTGTGTGGCGCCCCCGTCCACCGTTTACTCCCTCGGTCATATTTTCGTAGTACTTAGCCCTACGGAGATCGCATCACCATCACCGTCACCACACCGTCGTGCTGCCAGAACTCATCCACTACCTCGCCGTCTTGCTGGATCAAGAAGGTGGAGGACATCATCAAGCTAAACGTGTGCTGAACGAGGAGGTGTCGTACGTTCGGTGCTTGATCGGTTGGAACGCGAAGAAGTTCGAATACATCAATCGCGTTGTCTAACGCTTCCACTTATGGTCTATGAGGGTACGTAGACACACTCTCCCTCTCGTTTCGATGCATCTCCATGGATAGATCATTGTTTATGCGTAGATTTTTTCTGTTTTCCATGCAATGTTCCCCAACAGCTGTCCCCAATGAAAAGTGAGTACTCTCCAAGAGTGATCCTTGGCTCCCACATAGCATCACGAGGGTCGAACTTGGCACGGTTTATCTGGTACATGCGGCATCTGGACACATGGTGACGTACATGGTCAAGGTCCATGCATGTTAATGTTGTGCTCAAATATGGCACTCAATAGTATATTGTGCAACAAGTAGTATTACTATAGTACTACTCCGGTATAAAGGAAGTACAATAACCGGCTTATTCTATATAGCCACACTTGGCTACATGGATGAGATAGTAAGACATGGAAAACAATGGTGGGAGCTAGTGGGTTCAACTCTTCAAGAGCTCAGCTATACTCGTCCTCCTAGGTAAAAGTACAACTCTCGATGATCCATGCGCCATACTAAAGCTGTCGGGACCCCGATCCTAAGTCACACAGGTCTAGCCTGTAACACACTATATCACTTTGCGGCCTCACGCACGGTATCCCCACGGGTGCCACCTTACCTGGCCCGGGACCGTTTGCGTATTTTGGCACACGTATATGATAGTGTTGCTAGCATCCATATGACAGAGAACCCGGGCCGACATGACCAGTTATAAACCAAAAGTGGCACTAAATTACAGAGGCAGGCATACATGACCCAGCAACGAACGTGTCGGTCATCAACGTATGAACCCAAGTCGTAGCAAGCTACAAGGACTTAAAGGAGCAACGCGTGACATTTCCCCTAAGGGACAGACACAGGAACGAAGAAGGACACATGCCGGTCAGCCTAAGTGTTCCGGAGCAGTCGCAGGCTACCAAGGCTCAGTGGAAGCACTAGGAGACATTTCTCTGTAAGATAGGCTACCAAACGTAAACAACTAGGTGTCAGATCCCACACATAGCAATACACATTACACGTACGCATAACAAGCAAGTATGTGTTGTACAACATGGCATCACAACATAACTCAACAACTCATATAGATAAAGGCCCAGAAGAGCCATCATAGCATCTATTACAATCAGAGATCACATGACCCAACATACAGAGCATACAGGCAACGGAAGCATAACATGTCTGAGTACAGACAACTACAAATGAAAAAGGCTGAGAAGCCTGACTATCTACAAGACCCTCCTAAGGGTACAAGATCGTAGCTGAGGTAACAAGCTAAACGTCGAAGTCCACGCGGAAACACTAGCGAGACTGAAGTCTCTCTGCAAAACATAAATTAAGCAAACGTGAGTACAAAGGTACTCAGCAAGACTTACATCAGAACTAACTACATATGCAACAGTATCAACAAAGGGGTGGTGGAGTTTGACTGCAGCAAGCCAGCTTTGACTCATGGCTATCCTGAACTACGATTGCAAGTAACTCTTTTGAGGTGGCGCACACGAGTCCACATATTCACCAATCAATACACCACTATGGATCCGCTCTCGTCTCCCTACGAGAAGGCCATGCATAGCACTCACACTTGTCTTGAGTATTTTAGAGTATCCACCTTCGATTGTCTATGTACCACGTAAGCATCCAAGAAGTCCATATCCGCGGACCCGGCTATTCGAATAGATCATGTTAACCCTGCAGGGGTGTACTTCTTCACACACGCTCTCGCCACTTACCGCCATGTACACGTCGTGTATCTCGGCAACCTTCAAGCGGAAGCCTGGCGAGGGTGTCGGCCACGACCTGACTAACCACACAAGTCTCTCGTCCAGGTTTATCGCCTATTCGGGTTCCATCCATGGGGAGATCCGGCCGGGGTGTCGCTCACGGCCCCAAAAGATGTGCGCAGGGTTCCCAAGCCCACCTCGTCAGATGGATCTACGCTTGGTACACCGTGCCACGGTGCCTAGTCTGACCCAAGCCCACATGTACCGTGTGCCACTTGGTAGACTACTAACACTACCTACAAACACCAGAAACTAGTTGCAACTCCTGGACAGAGATCTAGTTGATTAATAAGTTGAGAGGGGTCGAGTTATCGGAACCCAATGTGTGGCAGTAACTATGTCATTGGACAACTTACACAGAACTCAGTTCTTAAGGACGGCTCCAGTGAGACAACCCACCATGTACTCCTACATGGCCTCTCACCGCTACCTTTACCAAAACGTGTTCACACACTTAGCTCACACACAGTAGGACATGTTCACCACATTCCAATTCATCCCCGATGAATCAGACCTGACTCAACTCTAAGCAATAGCAGGCTTAACTAGAAAACATGAATGAGTAGGCACAACATGGCTCAAACAACTCCTACTCATGCTAGTGGGTTTCAACTATTTACTGTGGCAATGACAGGTCATGCAGAGTAAAGGGGTTCAACTACCGCGGCAAAAGCAGTTCAATCGTTGTTGTCCTAATGCAGTAAAAGAGAGCAGGAGCGAGAGAGTGGGATTGTATCGGGATGCTCAATGGGGGTTAGCTTGCCGGGCACTTCTGAAGATATCAATGAGTCTTCATAGGAGTCATCGATCACATCGTCGGAACGTCGTCTACTGAGAGGGGACAAAACCGACAAACAGAGAAAGAACACAATCAATGCAATGCAACAATATGATGCATGAACATGACATGGCAATATGATGTGGTTTGGCCTAATGCAACTAGCAACCAAATTAAGTGAAGTTGGTTTGAACCCAAGGTTCAAATTCAAACTCCATATGTGATTATTCAAATGCCATTTATTCAAATTGTCCTAAACAGCAACCATAAGTTGTTCTATCATGCATGAAAATGCCATAAACAGATTCCTTGGATTTTTCTGATCAATTTTCATATATAAATTATTTTCATCTGAGCTACGGTCGATTTTATATGATTTTTAGAAGTTTTGGCTACTTTCTGAAATAAATAATTCATTTCTGATTTATTTAAAATTCCAGAAAACAAATACTGCATCAGCATGACGTCACTCTGAGGTCAGCATTCAACAGAGGCTGGTCCAAGTCAAACCTGACGTGTGGGGTCGACACGTCAGTGACTCTGCTAATTAACAGGGTTAATTAGCACTAATTAAATTCTAAACTAAAGTTAGACAGGGCAGGGCCCACACGTCAGTGACTAACTAACTAACCTAATAATTAATACTAAACTAGGTTAATTAACAGGGCGGCCCTACTTGTCAGTGACTCAGGGGGAGTCAAACCCGGTGGGCTTGGGTCAATCCCACCGGCGGTTAGCGGCCGGCGAGGCCGAACGCGGCGGAGGGCGTCGGAAAACCGCCTCCGACGACCATTCGAGCGGCGGAAGGCACCTACAGGATGCGCATGCTCTTGCGCATCCAACGCACTAGGCGGCAGCAGCTGGGATGGCCGGAATCATCGCCGGCGTCGAGCGAGGTGGCGGCCGGAGCTCGGGTATCGACGGGGTAGGTGCTGCGGGGCTCAGGGAAGTGAGCTGGTGGTTGCGTTCGGCTCCTGGGGGCTCGGTGAGCACGGTGACATGCTCGGTTCTGAGCTAGCGCGTCTGTGGCTACGACGGCGACAAGCTCAGCGGCGGCCGGTGACGGTAAGGAAGGGGGCGACGGCTACGGCGAGTTGCAGGCCACGGGGACAGGGGGAAACGGCGGAGGAGCTCACAGCGGGGTCGACGGGGGTCTCAGGAGGCTCGGGGAGGCGCCGGACGTAGCGAATCGACGGCGGCCGAAGGTTGACGAAGACGAAGGCGGCGGCGTTTCGGGGCTTCCGGCGTCGCGTAGGTACTTAGGGAGGGCGTAGAAGACGGAGGCGGAGCTCGTGGATGAGTCGGAGAGGCTCGGGGGTCACGGTGGCTACGGCTACGGCAACGACGGCGACGGTGGCGCTCGGCCAAGGTGAAGAACAGCGAGGGAGAGAGCCAGGGGGGAAAAATTGAGGCGAGGGAGAGAGCCAGGGGGGAAAATTGAGGCGAGGGAGAGAGAGAGGGGGACTAGTGAGTCCCTGGACGTCTCCAGGCGCGAGGAGAAGCAGGAGGTGGCAAGCAGGAGCTGGCCAGGGCGAGCGCGCGCGCGACAGTGAGCTGCTCCAACTGGCAGGAGGAAGACGACGCGGTGGGGGTGGGCTGGGCCTGGCAGGCCGGCTGTCTGCGGGCTTCTAGTGGGCTGCACAGGTAAGGCTAGGTTAGTTCTACTCTCTCTCTCTTATTTCTGTTTCTGTTTTCTATTTTTCTTTCTTTGTTTTATTTTCTTTTGCCATTGTTTTGAAATTTAGACAATTTCAAACAATGCCAAAAACTCCTCTGAACAATTTTATGTTGCTAGATGGACTTTTCCAAAAGCGCATAAAATATTTCAAAGTTATTTGAAAATATATTCTATATATTATGAATATACTTCCAAATTCAAATACAATAATAAATTAAATTCCATGCCCAAAATATTCCACAGAAATGTCCATTATTTTTGGTTTGCTGCAAAAGCCTTGCCAAAAATATCCAACAAATATTAGGAACATTTTGGAAATATTGAACGCAATTTTTTTGACTGGACCTACTTGGAAATTGAAGTGCTAGGGTTTGAAAAATCCCCATTTCAAGTTTCCTTTGAAAATAAACATGATGACATAATGATCAGGCAAGGACCACAGTGGTTGATCTAGGGATGTGACAACTCACCCCCACTAAAACAAGAATCTCGTCCCGAGATTCAGGACGTGAGATAAGAAATCAGAGGGGACACTAACTAACACAATCTTCTCGATTCAACTGTCCTCCTCGAAGTTGCTGATTCATTGCATCATGTTGATCTTGTCATCCTTGCTTTGAGATCTTCATCCAACCAGATGATAACGGAGTCATACTCTGTAGAAATCAATCTTCCCGAAGATCGAGGAACTCAAGATTAACTCAAGGATTGAGACATCGATACATCCCTTGAGCTGAGACACGGAATACACATCCAGAGGGATGGAGTGAAACAAATGATGAAGGTTCACTCGGTAGGCAATAATTCCACACCTAAGAAGATGGTAATCGATGTCATCAGACGGGGCACCTTAGAGGAGGTGACTCGTAGAACTATCCTTTAAGTGGCAAAAAGAATTACTTTTGATATAGAGATAATTGAAATTCCCTATACCAGCCTAAGGCAATCACAAACGATCATTTGACAGGGTCCGTAAGAATGACATTCTCGGGTCAGAATAGATGATGTGGACTACCTTGTTGAAGACAACACCAGGGATGATTGTGCTTATCATCGGAAATGAATGGGACCCATGGCAAGTTGGCACATTGGCGGTGCAAGCTGGGAACAAAATGCAAATGCTGGGAATGATTCTAGTATCTGGGAAGAAACCCAACAGTAGAGAGTGAATCTACTCTTTGAGAGGTTATAGCATAACCAAGAACACTGTAAGCAATCCCGGATAGTGCCGGTGATAACACCTAGTGCTTGTGCGTGCTCTCAAGAACTTGAGCATTCCCATATTAATCAAGGTTTTACCAATATCCGTGTCAAGGATCCCGGCAACACCACATACTACCCTGATGAATAACGATGGACGATGCAGATGCAAAGGAAGATAACACTTTCTCAGATTTCACCTTAGCGAGGCCAAGGGGCAAGATCTGGATGATCGACCGAGAGACATTTAGCACTCCGCTTCTAATGTTCTCCTTGATGTGCTAGCACAACCCATTTATCATAATGGTTTGGTACCTAGAACATCAAATAAAAGGTCGGACTTCAGGAGCACAAGAATCCATAAGGAACAACTAGGGAGTAAGTCCAACGAAGTCCTTATGGGGAGGTGGCCAACTTCTTCAAACAAGATACTACAACAATAGGTCTTCCGGTTGGGTGTGTTGGCCACGGCATCCACTTTACCGGTTATCGAGAGACCAATATTATAGTTCTTGGGAAATGCACCAACCATCATATCTGCCTGAGATTCAGTTCTGATTAGTCAGGAAATTCCAGACTCATCGGGTCTAGAAAGAATGAATGTTTGCAACACAAATCGACGAGACGGCGTTGCGAGATTCTCGGGAAATGGACTGCGGTAGTAAGCTCCAAAACATGAGCTAGTTCTGCTACAAACATGTGAACACGTTGTCCAAGACAAGCATGACCACGGAGTAGTCTTATAATAAAACACTACCGAGTTCGGGTGGGGAACCATCAACAAGGATAACGAAGTCCTATCATAAGTCATGATTATTAAGAGGGAACTTCTTCTCCTTGAACAAATCTATCAGTGGCTTGGTGTGCTAGGGATACGTATGGGGTGGAGGTAATTAATCTACCAAACCATAGAATACTTTGTACATATGCATGACCGATTTAGGATGATTCCAGGGGAAGCAAAACAAACCTTTCTCAATTTCATGGCGGCATCTTACATCAAATGCACATGAATTGGAGGAAGTCACTTCTTCCATCCAAGCATAAGCTTCATGACGGAACACGAAGGCATTGCTTACAAAGTTTCCAACACTAGCTTAATGTCCAACAAAATCATGGAGAGGATAAGGACGTTGTCGATGGGCTCAACAATAACTCATCCAGATTTCCATATAGGTGGAATTCCACAATTAAGTGAACACGATGATAGCATTGGTCAGACCAAAAGATGTAATGGTATATGCTCAAGGGAACAACCATGAGTAAGACAACATTACGAATATCGTTGGTTCTGATTTGACTTGATGATAGCCCACACTCAAATCAAAATCTAGATAAGACAATAGATCCACAAATGATCACGGAGATCAATTGAAGAAGATGTCATCTATCTTCAATACACATACAAGATATCCCTTTGGAGTGAGCTATGTGGATTAAGCTTTTATCTTCTAACTCTCCAAGTTGTTGCTTAGCTTAACCAACTAGTTCAGGGGTATCCAACACAGATTCTTGGAGAACGGATGGTTTATAAGAAAACCAACTTGATCACGGACTCAACATAGCGGTCAGGTGACAACCTGGTGATACTTCCGAGAAGATATTCGGAAAATCATGAACCGCCAATATGTTACTAAGCTCGCAAACAATCTTGCTTTTCAGGGCAAGATGACATGATCACAAGGGTGAGGGATTTATGCAATCCTAACTCATTGGTCAAAAAGTGCACCAGAAAAAATGGACTAGGTAGCACGATCAATCTTAGAATGGTGATTTAGTAACCAACACACTAAGAATGAAATTGTTGTCCTTTAACCACCAAGCAACGAGATTGCTAGGGGTATTGATTTCACACATCATGATTCACTTGTCAGTATTCTGGCTACAATAACACGGAGACCGAGGAATGAATAATGAGGGCGAGAGGTATTACTGTATCAAGAGTTTATAGGAGGTTGTGCAATTCCCATGACATTCTTGATATAAAGGTGGTAATACTCCAAGGTAGAACAGATTAGAAGATGGCTTGACATTCTTCATCTGTGGAGTACAACTTTTTTTGACCCGATCCAGGATATGGATAAGGTACTGGAGTTTGTTTCTCATAGTCATTCCAGAATAGAATGGCTTGACGGACCACAAGAGTAAAAGGCATCGATGATCACAAGTGCACGACTACTCCTGACTATCAATTGATAGACGAAGGTCAGAATACAACTAAAAGGGAACAACTCAAGGAACATATAACTTTCTGAGTTGTGGATGCATAGATTAGCGTGTCGAACTAGTTCAACATATTTTTTCCGGATAACCCATGCAGAAAGGTAGAACTGGCAGAGTCACAATATAGATGGAGTACTACTCAAGAGCACTCTGGTTGTGATATTTTGGTTCGGAAGAACTTCTGCCATGATGGTTCATGGTATTGGAAGAACGATAACCATGGACCTTGAAGATTATCACAAGGTTACTAATATCCTAAAGGGACGAGCAAATACTACCAACATGAAGTAAGTAGAATGAATCTGGGGTTCAGGAACCCAGGAATAGAATACCTACCAACTAAATATCATCACGGGATGTTTTCGATAATGATGGCCAGAATCATCACACTGGAATATAAAACATTGCTGGAATACTGGGTGATCTTCTAAGATACTTAGGGTCATAATACTAAGTCCAACATATATGTCGAGGTAACAGAGTGCCTCAACACACCGACTAGTGTGGTTAATCTGGCCTAAAAGGACATTAGGAACAGATAGGAATGATTTGCAAATGCATCAGACTATTTAGAAACCTGGGATGACTCGGACAGCATAACGGCTGCAAATGCTCGAAAATACTTTTGAGATCCAAGCAAAAAGGGTAGCATATCCACTTAACATCATCATGTCAAGGTTCTGAGACCAACAGTTGAGCAACAGAAGTAGTAGGAACTGAACTGAGGGTTGAAACCACATTAACGTGATCCTAATAAATAGAATGAGAGTCCTAGTTCTTAATCCCCGTAGAAAGAAGAAGGTGACTCAGATCAGAAGGTCATAAAGTAAAGGAGTAAAAAGAGCCTTACGTTCCCTTCCACAATCAATTCCCTTATATAACTAAAGAGTTTCTAGACACGACTTCGACCAGTTTGGCTTACTAATCCTACAGGCAGTCAGGCTCTTATACCAAAGCTGTCGGGACCCCGATCCTAAGTCACACAGGTCTAGCCTGTAACACACCATATCACTTTGCGGCCTCACGCACGGTATCCCCACGGGTGCCACCTTACCTGGCCCGGGACCGTTTGCGTATTTTGGCACACGTATATGATAGTGTCGCTAGGATCCATATGACAGAGAACCCGGGCCGACGTGACCAGTTATAAACCAAAAGTGGCACTAAATTACAGAGACAGGCATACATGACCTAGCAACGAACGTGTCGGTCATCAACGTACGAACCCAAGTTGTAGCAAGCTACAAGGACTTAAAGGAGCAATGCGTGACATTTCCCCTAAGGGACAGACACAGGAACGAAGAAGGACACATGCCGGCCAGCCTAAGTGTTCCGGAGCAGTAGCAGGCTACCAAGGCTCAGTGGAAGCACTAGGAGACATTTCTCTGTAAGATAGGCTACCAAAGGTAAACAACTAGGTGTCGGATCCCACACATAGCAATACACATTACACGTACGCATAACATGCAAGTATGTGTTGTACAACATGGCATCACAACATAACTCAACAACTCATATAGATAAAGGCCCAGAAGAGCCATCATAGCATCTATTACAATCAGAGGTCACATGACCCAACATACAGAGCATACAGGCAACGGAAGCATAACATGTCTGAGTACAGACAACTACAAATGAAAAAGGCTGAGAAGCCTAACTATCTACAAGACCCTCCTAAGGGTACAAGATCGTAGCTGAGGTAAGAAGCTAAATGTCGAAGTCCACGTGGAAACACTAGCGAGACTGAAGTCTCTCTGCAAAACATAAATTAAGCAAATGTGAGTACAAAGGTACTCAGCAAGACTTACATTAGAACTAACTACATATGCAACAGTATCAACAAAGGGGTGGTGGAGTTTGACTGCAGCAAGCCAGCTTTGACTCGTGGCTATCCTGAACTACGATTGCAAGTAACTCTTTTGAGGTGGCGCACACGAGTCCACATATTCACCAATCAATACACCACTATGGATCCGCTCTCGTCTCCCTACGAGAAGGCCATCCATAGCACTCACACTTGTCTTGAGTATTTTAGAGTATCCACCTTCGATTGTCTATGTACCACGTAAGCATCCAAGAAGTCCATATCCGCGGACCCGGCTATTCGAATAGATCATGTTAACCCTGCAGGGGTGTACTTCTTCACACACGCTCTCGCCACTTACCGCCATGTACACGTCGTGTATCTCGGCAACCTTCAAGCGGAAGCCTGGCGAGGGTGTCGGCCACGACCTGACTAACCACACAAGTCTCTCGTCCAGGTTTATCGCCTATTCGGGTTCCATCCGTTGGGAGATCCGGCCGGGGTGTCGCTCACGGCCCCAAAAGATGTGCGCAGGGTTCCCAAGCCTACCTCGTCAGATGGATCTACGCTTGGTACACCGTGCCACGGTGCCTAGTCTGACCCAAGCCCACATGTACCGTGTGCCACTTGGTAGACTACTAACACTACCTACAAACACCAGAAACTAGTTACAACTCCTGGACAGAGATCTAGTTGATTAATAAGTCGAGAGGGGTCGAGTTACCGGAACCCAATGTGTGGTAGTAACTATGTCATTGGACAACTTACACAGAACTCAGTTCTTAAGGACGGCTCCAGTGAGACAACCCACCATGTACTCCTACATGGCCTCTCACCGCTACCTTTACCAAAATGTGTTCACACAATTAGCTCACACACAGTAGGACATGTTCACCACATTCCAATTCATCCCCGATGAATCAGACCTGACTCAACTCTAAGCAATAGCAGGCTTAACCAGAAAGCATGAATGAGTAGGCACAACATGGCTCAAACAACTCCTACTCATGCTAGTGGGTTTCAACTATTTACTGTGGCAATGACAGGTCATGCAGAGGAAAGGGGTTCAACTACCGCAGCAAAAGCAGATCAATCGTTGTTGTCCTTATGTAGTAAAAGAGAGCAGGAGCGAGAGAGTGGGATTGTATCGAGATGCTCAATGGGGGTTTGCTTGCCTGGCACTTCTGAAGATATCAATGAGTCTTCATCGGTGTCATCGATCACATCATCGGAACGTCGTCTACTGAGAGGGGACAAAACCGACAAACAGAGAAAGAACACAATCAATGCAATGCAACAATATGATGCATGAACATGACATGGCAATATGATGTGGTTTGGCCTAATGCAACTAGCAACCAAATTAAATGAAGTTGGTTTGAACCAAAGGTTCAAATTCAAACTCCATATGAGATTATTCAAATGCCATTTATTCAAATTGTCCTAAACAGCAACCATAAGTTGTTCTAACATGCATGAAAATGCCATAAACAGATTCCTTGGATTTTTCTGATCAATTTTCATATATAAATTATTTTCATCTGAGCTACGGTTGATTTTATATGATTTTTAGAAGTTTTGGCTATTTTCTGAAATAAATAATTCATTTCTGATTTATTTAAAATTCCAGAAAACAAATACTGCATCAGCATGACGTCACTCTGAGGTCAGCAGTCAACAGAGGCTAGTCCAAGTCAAACCTGACGTGTGGGGTCCACACGTCAGTGACTCTGCTAATTAACAGGGTTAATTAGCACTAATTAAATTCTAAACTAAAGTTAGACAGGGCAGGGCCCACACGTCAGTGACTAACTAACTAACCTAATAATTAATACTAAACTAGGTTAATTAACAGGGCGGCCCTACTTGTCAGTGACTCAGGGGGAGTCAAACCCGATGGGCTTGGGTCAATCCCACCGGCGGTTAGCCGCCGGCGAGGCCGAACGCGGCGGAGGGCGTCGGAAAATAGCCTCCGACGACCATTCGAGCGGCGGAAGGCACCTACAGGATGCGCAGGCTCTTGCGCATCCGACGCACTAGGCGGCAGCAGCTGGGGTGGCCGGAATCGTCGCCGGCATGGAGCGAGGCGGCGGCCGGAGCTCGGGTATCGACGGGGTAGGTGCTCCGGGGCTCAGGGAAGTGAGCTGGTGGTTGCGTTCGGCTCCTGGGGGCTCGGTGAGCACGGTGACATGCTCGGTTCTGAGCTAGCGCGTCTGTGGCTACGACGGCGACAAGCTCAGCGTCGGCCGGCGACGGTAAGGAAGGGGGCGACGGCTACGGCGAGTTGCAGGCCACGGGGACAGGGGGAAATGGCGGAGGAGCTCACAGCAGGGTCGACGGGGGTCTCAGGAGGCTCGGGGAGGCGCCGGACGTAGCAAATCGAAGGCGAGGTCGACGGCGGCCGAAGGTTGAAGAAGACGAAGGCGGCAGCGTTTCGGGGCTTCCGGCGTCGCGTAGGTACTTAGGGAGGGCGTAGAAGACGGAGGCGGAGCTCGTGGATGAGTCGGAGAGGCTCGGGGGTCACGGTGGCTACGGCTACGGCAACGACGGCGACGGTGGCGCTCGGCCAAGGTGAAGAACGGCGAGGGAGAGAGCCAGGGGGGAAATTGAGGCGAGGGAGAGAGCCAGGGGGAAAAATTGAGGCGAGGGAGAGAGAGAGGGGGACTAGTGAGTCCCTGGACGTCTCCAGGCGCGAGGAGAAGCAGGAGCTGGCCAGGGCGAGCGCGCGCGCGACAACGAGCTGCTCCGACTGGCAGGAGGAAGACGACGCGGTGGGGGTGGGCTGGGCCTGGCAGGCCGGCTGTATGCGGGCTTCTAGTGGGCTGCACAGGTAAGGCTAGGTTAGTTCTACTCTCTTTCTTATTTCTGTTTCTGTTTTCTATTTTTCTTTCTTTGTTTTATTTTCTTTTGCCACTGTTTTGAAATTTAAACAATTTCAAACAATGCCAAAAACTCCTCTGAACAATTTTATGTTGCTAGATGGACTTTTCCAAAAGCGCATAAAATATTTCAAAGTTATTTGAAAATATATTCTATATATTATGAATATACTTCCAAATTCAAATACAATAATAAATTAAATTCCATGCCCAAAATATTCCACAGAAATGTCCATTATTTTTGGTTTGCTGCAAAAGCCTTGCCAAAAATATCCAACAAATATTAGGAACATTTTGGAAACATTGAATGCAATTTTTTTGACTGGACGTACTTGGAAATTGAAGTGCTAGGGTTTGAACAATCCCCATTTCAAGTTTCCTTTGAAAATAAACATGATGACATGATGATCAGGCTAGGACCACAGGGGTTGATCTAGGGATGTGACAACTAAATTGGGGGAAGCTACTATAAACGACATACTAACAGTAGTACTACAATGAAAGAGAAGGCGAGAGGGTTAAAAATATCTAACACTAAATTGTACTAGTAGTAAACATGTCCTAGTCAAGAATATGAAATAACTAACAAGTACTACTACTCTAACACACATCAACGAGAGAATGTAATACCTAGGTAGATGGTGACGATCCGATCGTGGTTGTCACCATGTTGCACATCAATGGTACCATGGGTAACGACTGCTAAGATATTTGATCCCAATTTTCCAAAGTAAGCTACCAGATTCTAGGTTAGACTGAATTGCGGACGCAAATGCACATCCTGGATCTGCGATATCATTTTGATCGAGGATGCCCGGTACCTGCAAAATAATGGAGTATCGTTAGGGATGAAAATGATGGTTCGTGCATTTTATTTGTTATCTCCCATACCGTAGGATGGTATCTAGATGAAACAAGTCCCCTGGCTTGTCACCGCGAAGATGCGGCCTACATGGCACACGATTTCTTCGAACGTGTAGGGGTACAAATCGTTCACGGCCAACATGTGCCAGCCTCTGCCATTACGTCCATTTTTATTGATGGTAATCCTTATGTCAAACACCGCGATGAGATTGTAATCATCGTAGCTATGGTGCTTTATCGGCGGGTCCGCAATTGCTATCTTCCTTAATATCATGGTGCCATCATCGTACGTATTCAAGCCCAGCCAGTCCGGTTCAGCCGATCCCAATGGTGGAGAAGGGGTGTACGGGGACGGCCGCACTGCTGTGGATGTCGTGCAAAATGATGGTGGTGTCCGGCCGGAGGTATGCAAGCCAATCTCCATTGGCACCAACCCAAACCAACATATGCAACGGTGGGGAGCCGCCAAATTGCGGGATGTGATAACTAAGTCCTATATTTAGAATATACACTACATGGTCAAAGTCCATGACTGACCTGCTCATCAGACAAAATCCGACTACCTCTCAACATCGGCAACTATAGCGGAGTCAACGTGCAAGCAAGGCCATGTTGTAGTGGACTTTTTGATGGATTGGCCCATCGAATAACCTTCTCCTCGAGGACGCATGGATGACCAACAAGCACGGCCTTCCCCCAAGCCAGCTTAGGCACCATCCTGAAATAGTTGGCGCATGGAGCACCGAGTCTTGCTGCAGTGAGGAAGTCGGAGCGGTGTGCGATTTCTCCTAGAGGATCGTCGTCCAAGGTCTCCCAGCCCCGACGAGGAGGAGAACTGCCTGGCGAATCCATGGCAGCAGCGACGAACTGCCTTGGTCTCTTCGAGGGAGGAGAACTGGCGAGGTGGAGTGATACGTCTCCATCGTATCTATAATTTTTTATTGTTCCATGCCAATATTATAAAACTTTCATATACTTTTGGCAACTTTTTATATACTATTTTTGGGACTAACACTACAAAAAATATACACTTCCGTGATGATACGTGTTTGTCACAGTAGGTCACGTTTTTTGTCATGCATGTACATCCATGACAAATTTATGACAAAATGAAGATAGTCATACATGTGCTGTCATAGAAGTGTTCCATGACATTACGAAAATTATCATCACGGAAGTGTCGACTTCCATGACGATAAATCACGCGTCACATAAGTGCTTTCGTCAAGGGTGACCGGCACGTGGCATCCACCATAACAGAATGCCGTTAAGCTATCGGGTCCGGTTTTGGATCCGATAACCCGTTAACAGCCCTAGCCAATGGGGATTTTCCACGTGTAAAATTCTGATTGGTTGACGGAAGCACGTGTCAGCTCCGCGTTGGCACAGGTGTCACTCATCCAATGGGTGAAATGCGCCTATGATATGTTGACACGTGGACCGGCCCAAAACTGGCCCATAAATTTTAAATGGGCCGGCCCAACTAAAGGCCCACAAGATTTTGTGGTCCATAATGGGCCAGCCTAGCAAAAGGCCCACGAGATTTTGCGGTCCATAATGGACCGGCCCAGCAAAAGGCCCACGAGATTTTGCGTATCGTAATGGGCCGGCCTAGCTAAAGACCCACGAGATTTTGTGGGCCATAATGGGGCGGCCCAGCTAAAGGCCCGTGAGATTTTGCGGACCATAATGGGCCGGCCCAGCTAAAGGCCCAACATTCTCAATTAAGGCCCGTTCAGCTAGTATCAAATCGGCCCGTCAACGGCCTGTCCTAAACTTGTCATCATCGTGACCCATGGTCACTTCTGGCCTGTTAACAGTCCGCTAAGTATATGGGCCGAATTACGGCCCGGTGTATTTCCGGCCTGTTAAGGGTCCTGCTTCATTTGGGCCCATTCACAGGCCATTGAAACTTTCGGCCCATAAACGACCGTGGAGGATTTGGGTCATATTCGGCCATGTCTGACATTCGGCCAGTTAGAGGGCCAGTATAGAATTGGGCCACTTTTGGCCTGTTGTGATTTTCGGCTTGTTAACGTCAAACGAAATCCATGGGCCATATGTGGCCCAACGTCACATCAGGCCCATTAACGGCCCATATAAAAATGACGATAATCTAGCCCAACCAAACTTCCGGCTTGTTAAAGGCCCGTGTATTAGGTCGGCGCATTTACGGCCCGTCCGGATTTCGGCCTGTGAAAGATCTGCATTGTAAATGGGCCCAATCTCACTTTCGGTCTTTTTAAGGCCCATGTTTTTATGGGCTCGATATATTTACAACTGTAAACGGCATATTGTTACTGAGGGCCCAAATTATGTTTAGGCCTATTAAAGGCCCACTATGGGCATAGGCCTACCAGAAAAATATGAAATCTTATGCTGATTTAGGCCCAGATATTTTTAGTGGGCTACATGCAAATTTCGGCCCATAATCGTTTTTAGCCCAATTGGAATGGGCCCGACGAATGTTGGCATGTTGGGCTCCTACGAAGCTTTCGACCGAATACATTACTAAGATAAACCTACACTATACAAAATAGCATCGTAATTAGTGCAGCCTTTGGCAGCATCATAAATGTTGTATCACAACAAAAGGTATGTTGGCATAAAGTTTACAGTCCTTGTAGATAAAAGCACCATCAGATGTATAGAAGCACATATCATTTGACCTGAATGCTAATGTTTCAGGCTGTAGAATCTGATGGAGCAGCATGATCTTCACCTTTGTCCGCCATTGCTCTTGATCAACGAAGCAAATGTCTGATAGTTTGGTTTCAAAACCATTCATATCCTGACGACATTTGTCAACCTCTATTCTTGTTTCTAAAATGACGTCCATTAGGGATTTGACTTGTGTCTGGAGCATAGATATATCACTCTGTCTAGCAGGAAGATTTTGTTCAGTAGGCTATTTGGACGAGGTTACCTTGACAACCAACCCAAAATTACCTAGGAAGGTGCTTTTTGCACTGTTAGTGGAGAGATACTGACGCACTGCAGCAAGAGGTGATATTGTGCCTGTGGTAGCCTCGTCACCTTCAGGTGGTTGTGGCTGTTCAATCATTTTTTCCATAGCCTCCTGAAAGTTTGAACTTGTAGATTAGTGTACCAGATAAGTTACTAATGAGACAAAAACAAACAAAGTAGGTTACACGTTTATACATAACTTATTTTGGTGAACTACTGTAATACATTAGCATGTATTGTAGTGCCAACTACATAACAAAATCACTTTCGGAACATATGTCCATGTAGCATGCCTACTATATTGTCTATTTCCTCACATTCGTTGACATCTAAGGATAAAGAGACATGGTTTAAAGTAGGATGAACATAGTATGACACCATTCATATCATGGGCAAACAGATATAAAACAAACAGGATATTTTATCATTGTTTGCGCACGTGAACATAACAACTAGAATACAGATCAAGACCAAAAGAATATCCTTCATCTCTTTTAAACCATGTAAGGTGAAATGATACGTTAAGACAACTGTGTATAAAAGTGAACAGAGTAACTAACATTGGCTGCAAACCAAGTAGTTAAATGAACACATCATAATACCAATCAGTTCAAAGGCAGGAGGAGTAAGGACTTACAATAGCGGCTTGAACTGGTGTGCTCATGCCCTTCATCTTGCTGGTGTGGCAATCCTTGAAGATTTGCACTGCATTCAGTTCAGGTTCTTTTTGGTCCGCACAAGCTTTCCTCTGTATTTGGAACAAGTCAATATAAATACAATAATATGGCACAGAAAAAAGAAGGAAGTAGCATCTATTTACAAGAGCATGGCAGTGTGCAATATAGCTACGAGATCATGTTGTCTGTTCGAATTTCACTTTAGAACGGTTGATCTTGTTCTTCAAACAGTTAGCCTAGAAGAAGATACACTTGTAAGGCACATACATAAATACAAGTTCAATATGTAGTCTGATCAAATACATATAGCTTACTTGTTACTTTGGATCAGACTAGTGTTTAACGAGGGCTGTCCAGTCTTCATCTGTAATATATTCCTCTAGAGATTTTTGGGCGATTTCATTTTTAGCCTTGCCTTCAAAGTGAGATTTTCTAAGGTGGTACTGATACTCTCGTAGAGCAGACTTAAAAACATGAGTGCATTCTTGTTTAGTTGCATCATCTTTCGGAACCAACTTGAACCTCATCTGTTGAAAAAACAATGTGAGTCTTATTAGGAGGAAGCTAGAAAGTATGGGACAGAGCAAGACAATATTACTAATTGCGATGAATAACATTACTTACAGATAAATGGTCAAGGAAGGTGTTAAACTGGGTATTGTCTTTCTCATTCCTGTACTGGATCCACGTTGGGAGGATACGTGCATGACACCAAACGGCAACGGCTGCCTCTGATACTAACTTGGCTGACTCTGTAGCATCACGTGGACTTTTTAAACCTGCCTCAAAATGGATCTCCATTCTTCCTCCTTTAAATTTTGTTAATCTGTCAAGCATTGTCCCTGATGTCTATTTCCGCTTTTGGTGCCAGTTCAACAACAAATATGGAAAGTGTTAGTGTACATCAAACTATGAGAGTACATATAAAGGAGCATGCAACTGCAACTTGACTCGGTGAGGTACCATCTTGGTGTTGATGCTCATGAGGTTCATCTGATCTTGCCAATTCATGATGTGTTAGCAGTGCTTCGGAAGTAGTGTTAGGTGTGAAGGCAGCTTGGGAACTGGCCAGTTCCGGAGCAAACGAACGAGTAACTCGTTGAGATGCTGGTACAGTTGAAGCGCATGCTGCAGCTGGTGGAGCAGGTGATACTGTGTTTGTAGATTTAGCCGGTGGACTAGGACCTTCTACTGCACTATAAGTACAAGCAGAATCTAGACGGCAGATCCTTTTCCGTTTCACCCGACGAGTAACACCACTCCCTACTATATTATTTTCCTCGCTCTTTTTTTTACTTTGCCATGTCAAGCCGTACCCACAACACAGAAGAATAAAATCACTCTTTAGAACTCATTGATGCATGATACAGACAAGCAATACTTTGATGTAAGACAACCGTATGAGGATGGAATATGTAAGAAAAACAGGACGGCATGACATATTCACAGCTACGATGTGTAAACTAAGCAGGAGGATTTTCAAGAAAATAAAAGTAATGCAAGCTAGACACCATATGAAAGATGCAACCAATATTACTGTGCCAAGTTAAAAGTGTCTTGTCATAAGTGGCAATTCGAAAAATTAGAAGCAGTACAACGTAGAAATATATGCAAGATGCAACCACTATCAAACTGCCATGTTAAAAGTGTCGAATCATGAGTGACTGATGCGGGATACACAACAGCAGTACTTTGATGTAAGAACACGGTATGATAGATAGATGCAGTGTATTCTAAACATAGAATGCCATGTCATATGCACATGTATAACGTATGAACTCAGCAGGTGCAATTTAATCAAAATAGAAGAAATATAGGCTAGACAACATATGCAACATGAAACCAATTATCACACTGTCAACTTAGAGCAATCACCTGCGATGGTGGAGTACAGGAGATGAACTCATCATGTAGACTTGCGACTTCAACTTCATTAGCAGTAGAAGTGGAAATCTAGAGAGTCTATGTTTTCGTCGGTGCGGAGGACCACCAACATCCCCTAACTTACTCTTTTCCTTGCTATTTTCTGATATTGCCTTATGAAGTCAAAACCACGGGAAGATGAATAAAATTAGCTCTGCATAACTGGTTGATGCATGATACAGACGAACACTACTTTGATGTAAGGCAAGCGCAGGATAGGAGGATGGAATATACACAAAAAAAGACAGCGCTTCATATTCACACGTACGATAGGAGGATGGAATATGTATGAAAAAACAGTAAGCGGAAGGCATTTCAACAAAATTAGAAGAAATGAAAGCTAGGCACCATATGAACATGCAACCAATATCACTCTATCAGGTAAAAAGTGTCTCGTCGTAAGTGCCATTTCAAGAAATTAGAAGCAGTACAAGCTAGAAGACAATGCAAGATGCAACCTACATCACAGTCCCAAGTTAAATGTGTCTTATGGGTAAGTGATCATTGCAGGTACAAGTTGTAAGCTACGCAGATGCAATTCAACATAATTAGAAGCAATATAAATTAGACATCATACGGAAAACGCAACCACATATAACAGTTCCAAGTTAGAGCAAGCACTTGTGATGGTGGAGTAGGGGAGATGTCCTCATCATGTACATGTATGTTCTAGAAACAGGAACATGTGTCATATTCACAGGCATTATGTTTAAAGTAAGAAGATGCAATTCAACGAAGTTACAAGCAATACAAGCTAGACATCATACGCAACATGCAATCACATATAATAGTGCCATGTTAGAGCAAGCACCTGTGATGGTGGAGTAGGGGAGATGTGCTCATCATGTACATGTATGTTCTAGAAATAGGAACACGTGTCATATTCACAGGCATTATGTGTAAAGTAAGCATAGGCAATTCAACAAAGTTAGAGCAATACAAGCTAGACATCATACGCAACATGCAACCACATATAATAGTGCCAAGTTAGAGCAATCACCTATGATGGTGGAGTATTGGAGCTGTGCTCATCATCTACACAGCTACGTTGACTGTCTAGCCCCGCATAGTCTTGCAAATCTTGTTGGGAGGATGGCGGAGTAGAATCTGTAGAGAACTTCCGTTTCAGTTGCTCGGAAGGACCACCATCATCCAATGCCTTGCCAATTTCCTTCAGCTTTATTGATTTTCATTGTGAGGTCAAACCGACAAGAAAAAGGAATATAATTCGCTCTTCAGAACTCATTCATGCATGATACTGACGAACACTACTCTGATGAAAGGCAAAGTCATGATACGAGGATGGAATATGTACAAAAAATGGACGGCTTGACATATTCATCCATATGATGTGGTAACTAAGCAGAAGGCACTTCAACAAATTAGAAGCACTGCAAACTAGACACCATATGAAAGGTGCAATCAATATCACTCTGCAAGTTAAAATTGTCTCGTCATAGGTGGCGTTCATCAAACTAGAAGCAATACATGCTAGAAATCATATTCAAGACGTGAACCAATATCACACTGCCAACTTAAAGGTGTTCCATCATAAGTGACTGATGCAGGATACACAAGAAGAGTAGTTTCATGTAAGAACATGGTGTGATAGACAGATATAGTATGTACCAAAAACAGGAAAGCGTGTCATATTCACATGTATCATGTGTAAGCTAAGCAGATGCAGTTTACACTAATTAGGAGAAATACAAGCTAGACACCATATGCAACATGCAACCAGATATCACACTGCCAAGTTAGAGCAAGCACCTTGGATGGTGGAGTAGGGGAGCTGAGACTTGGACCTTGTAATGCACTATCAGTACAAGGAGAATCAGTACAAATGCTCCGTTTACGTTGCTGCAGAGGACCACCATCATCGCCTTCCTTACTATTTTCCTTTCTCTTTCTTGATTTTGCCTTGTCAAGTCAAACCCACAAGAAAAAGGAATACAATTTGCTCTTCAAAACTCATTGATGCATGATACTGACGAACACTACTTTCATGTAAGGCAGCCGCATAATAGGAGGATGGAATATGTATGAAAAACAGGACGGCGTGACATATTGACATGTATGATGTATAAACTATAAACTAAGCACAAGGTGCTTGAACTTGTTAGAATCAATTCATGCTAGAAACCATATGAAAGATGAAACCAATATCACTCTGCCAAATTAAAAGGGTGCCCTAACAAATGTATTTGACCAAATTAGAAGCAATACATGGCAGCAGGCTAGAAATAATATGCAATATGTGACGAATAAAGGTGACTCATCGTAAGTGATTGATGTAGGATACAGAAGAGAGGTAGTTTCATGTAAGAACAAGGTTAACACATAGATGTAGTGTCTACCAAAAATAGGAAGGCATGTCATATTCACATGTATAATGTGTAAACTAAGCAGATGCAATTTACCCTAATTAGAAGCATTACAAGCTAGACACCGTATGGAACATGCAACCACATATCACACTGCGAAGTTAGAGCAAGCACCTATGATGGTGGTGTGGAGGAATTGCGGTCATCAACTAGAGAACTACGTTGACTATCTTCATTTAGCCTTGTTGTTTCTTGAGAATCATGTGGGGAGGATGGCACTGCACTCTTTAAACGAGTATGGCGTCTCACACTAACCCACCTGGGTTACTGTCTCATCATAAGTGATTGACGAGGGATACAAAAGAGCATTAGTTTGATGTACGGACATGGTTAATAGACATATGTAGTATGTATCAAAAACAGGAAGACATGTCATTATCAAAGGTATAATGTGAAAAGTAAGCAGATGAAATTTAAGCAAATTGGAAGCAATACAAGCTCAACACCATATGCAACATGCAACTACATTTGACAGCGCGAAGTTAAAGCAAACACCTGGGATGGTTGTGTGTGGCAATTGAGATCATCAACTGCAGAGCTACATTTACTGTCTCCAATTGCTGACAATACATCCTTTAGAGCGCTGAAACGCTTAGTGCTTATCTTCGAATTACACTGGAGCAACTTCTGTCTTTTCTTTTTAGCATTCATCAACACTGCGTCAGAGTCTGAAATACCCATGCATAAAAAAACAATAGTGTGAGTATGGGTGAAGAGTGTGCACAATTAGTACAGTGTAAAGATAGCAGATAGCAGGTCGGTGAGAAATAAATAACGGGAGACATATGATAGCTCTACAACATGCATGTCACACTAAATTACTACATGATTCTATGAAAATAACATTCGACTGAAAACAAATAGGTCAGTCCATTTTTTTCTGCACCGTCCGATGTACAAAGAACGGGCAGATTACCTTCATCTACCTCCAGCCAGTCAGTGTTGACGACCTTCCTCGAAACGGCAACGACCACCGGCCTAGAACCCTGCCCACGCCCTCCCCTCGACCTCACCGCACCGCCGTGCTTGGCACCACCCCCCGGCAATCCATTCAACCCCCGCCGACCACCAGATCGGGCGCAAGCAGCTCCTGCGCCCCACACCCCTATTATAGACACCGATGCGCCGCTTCCCAGGCGAACAGGCGGACTAGGTGCTCCGTGCGCCTAAGCGGGTGCTGCTTCTTTTAATTGCGGTTCGACTGACCCTGAACTGGAATCCAGGCGGGCTACTGACCTCTAGCAAAGTTGAAATAGTAAAGGGAGGAAACCTTGTGCATTTAGTATCACGAAGAAGATGTAGTAAGAAGCGCTCAACTAGTTTCTTTCGTGGGATGAATACGGTGTGAGCAGAGACATCAGGTTTGCACGAATAAGGGAAGAGGAGTACCTCTTTCTACTGGCAGTGCTCTGTCCTCCTTTTGTTTTTCCAACGATCTTCTTGTGGTTTGCTGGAAACGAGAAGTTGTGGAGCACAGCGCAGCCATGGACGAACCCATGGCCAAGTTATTGAGTGTGGTGCGGTGGCCGTCTGTCGTCGGCGGGGAAGCAGATCCGAGGCGGCGAACAATGGCGTAGCGGGAACAGCTCCGATGCGGTGGACGGTTGCGACAGTGGAGTGGCAGCAGTGAGGCACAGGACGGCGTGGTCGGAGTGGTTCTGGTACGGTGCACGTCGGCGTCGGCGTCGTGGAGGCAGCTCTACCACGGCTTTAGTTGCTAAGTCCTTGAGGGTGTTGCGGTTGCGGTTGCGTTGGACGACGACGTCGGGGTACCGGCTCCGGCGTGATGGAGTTGGGCGGCGGTGGATTGGGCACTATGGGGTGGAGGGCGGAGGAGCCTGGGGTTTCGGGGCTGGTGGAGAGGGTGTTTTGGCGCTCATGGAGTATGAATGGGAAATGGAGGGAGGCGGGGAACTGAGGGGGAACAATGTTTCAGTTTGGGACGCGGTTGTTTGAAATTTGGGGAAAGTTACAAACTTTGCCCCCATCTAAAATTTCGGACATATTGCGGATTGGGGGTAGGACAGTAATCTCAGGTGTCCCAAATGTGGGCGGGATAGATTTCGGCTGAGCGCATTGGTGTTTAGGCGCCCACGGCGTATGAATGCTTCTCGGAGGCGGTTGAGACTGGCGTCTTGGTGAAGTTACAAACCTACCCCGGTTTAGACCTTTGGACATCGAGCCGATAGGCTACACGGGCCAGAGT
Source organism: Secale cereale (assembly GCA_902687465.1). Lineage (NCBI taxonomy): Eukaryota > Viridiplantae > Streptophyta > Magnoliopsida > Poales > Poaceae > Secale > Secale cereale. Next base: position 742,907,730 of record LR738710.1, read on the forward strand.
CAGGACAGTAATTTCCTACCGCCAAACATTAGTCTCGCACGGTTTCGGGTGACCAGAGGCCTATTTGGCGCTTCGTTCAATATTTGGGAGCAGAAGCATTAACGTTTTCGGTTCTCTTGAATTGAACATTCAGGATTTGTCAAACTTCACAAATTTTTACTCTTGAAAATCTAAAAGCTACGATTATTTTGGAATGGAGGTGGTACATTTGAACATACATTGTACACTAGTATATATTAGGAAATATGCAACTTACCTCAGTTCATGCATGGTTCAGATATAATCTCCTTGGTTGCAAAAAAAGTTCGACATGCGTATGAATATATATAACATGTTCAAACGCACAACAAAGATTGATGCCCCCTTTTACATCTGATTTAAAAATGCCATTATCTCGGGTTCAAATAGATGAATGCACTTCCTATGAATTCGAATCTTCGAAACCCCCTTTATGTTGAATTCGACATGTATTCTATTTTGTAGCTAGCAATTTGGAATGTATCCATGCAAGTGACAAATGTATAAAGTGCTTCACACTAACAACATGGAGTGCACTAATTAATGTTTATATATGAATTGCAAAAGCATCCATTGCCTGTATTTCAAACCGCTCTCACTCTATGGATCGATAATATGAAATAAACGCATGCACATGCTAGAATTCAATAGAGTATGGATGTCTGATAGACCGATTTTTGTCCATACGCAATTCGCAAAATTCATGATCTCATCCGAAAATAATAATGTCATTTATATTTTAATTTAATGCGTAGAACCGCCTTTTACACGTAGATGCACAATGCATCGGCCCGTTCTCACAAACGCGCTATATATCTCTCTATCTACCGCATAAGTGCACACACTTTATATGCATCGGCATTTACCTTTCACAAATGCTCACAATCTCTCTCGGGGTGTCGGGGAGTCTCGCGCACATGCTCTCTCTATATCTCTCTCTCTCCCTAACTACTATGGACCACTCTTTTCACTAATCTCAGTTGGAAAACACTATTTCTCTCACATGCATATATACACACGCACAATCTCTACTATAGCCCTCTATACGCACATATATGTGCCTACGTGTCTCCTGCACGCATATTATCTTTAGGCCTCTCTCGCACACATT
>LR738710.1:742908967-742943783 GCA_902687465.1 Secale cereale
CCGACACACCTCTCTCTTAGTAGTTGGCAGATATGATTCCATCATATCATTCGGTAGGATATCACTGACTGTTAGGCTGGATGGTAATACGATGCAAAGTTTTACCCTAGTTCGGACCCTTGCAGTTGAGAAAAAAGCCTACTCTTGGTACTGTATATTAGTGATAGGGGTGTGTACAAAGTACACGTGAATACCATGCATTGTGCGTGTGTGTATACTATCGACGAACTAGCCCCCAAGCTTCTATAACATACTAGGGGCCTAGAGTTAGAAATTATATATAGTCGGCTTATCATCAGTGGGGATAGAGTCCTCCGCGACTCTGGTAGGTAGGTTCGTGTTGTACGCCGATTCCTCCACATGGGTCTTCGTATAATGCGTCTTGATCCAACCTATGTGGCGCAGGTTGGAACCGACCCATGAGTCCTCATGTTGACCCAGCACAACTAGAAATGATGTGCCCACCACACCACACACGCAATCGGCCACTATGAAAATAAGCATATACAATAGTACAATGTTATACATGAAAGTTAATTGCATGGTGCATCCAAAAATATTTGTTCTGCATTGTGAATGTTCATATATTCTCCTAAAATATTATTGACGGGAAAGAGAAACGAAGGGCATATCTCTCCTTGTCTCCACCGGACATCCCCTCTTTCTACACCACTTTCACGTACGCACACAAACTATCTCTCGGCCCTCTAAAAGTATGCATGCCCACGACACATTCACGCATGAAGGCCACTGTATTTCAAGCTAAAGCACTATACAGTCACTGGAGTTCAGAATATGCTCATTACGGTCACCGTATACATTCTCGTGATGATCATACAGTATCTAGCGCACGATACCATATTTTCTTGATGACACTGCCGGACTTTGCATTTGATGCATGCTCCGTATTTTGTTGACGACACTTACGGTCATTGTATTTGAAGCGAAAGCACGATATGGTCACTGGACTTCAGAATAAGCTCATCACGTTCACCACATACATTTTGTCATGCTAACCAACATGTGGTTGGATGGTTAGGAGGATAGAGGTTTCTCGAGCCCACCAGGGTTAAAGTCCCGGTCCTCACATTTATCCTGGGTTAATTTCAGTATTTTCCGGCGACGTGCGTTCAATGGGAGGAGATGTTCCACTCGACTCTAAGGCACCTATGGTGACTTCGTAAAATTTCAAGATCATATGATGGTCCACTCTCTTGACGGTGCTCATAGGGGTAGGGTCTGCGTGTGTGCGCTTATAGCGGTGAGTGCTTACACGTATATATGAGCCCTTGCGTCTGTACCGTGTTAAAAAAAAATACATGTCATGATTATACGGTCACTGGCTCACCCGTACAACTCCGTATTTTGTTGATGACACAATCAATTGACGAGTCAAACGTTCCACATGGCGCAACTAGTGTTGCACCATCGGGGCGCGTAACCGTGGGGCCCACCTGTTAGCCCGTATATGAAAGAAAGAAATGGTAGTTTGAGTCTGTATTGTGTTAATAAAATAAGTACATTTTAGGGTGATCATACGGTCACTGGCTCACCATACAGCTCCATAATTTGTTGATGACATGATCAATTGACCAGTCAAATGGTCCACATTCAGCAGCGCAATTACCATAGGGCCCACCCGTCAGCGCATATATGAAGGACGGAAATGGTAACAAATTAGTGGTCGGTGGGTACACGAAGTCGTGAGACCTCTGGCTGGCAGTCGCCGGCGGTGAGGGGCGCGTTGATTGGGAGGTGGGGTGGGCATCGCCGGAGAAAAAGTTCGGTGCGGGGGGCTATAGGGATGGCCGGTGCGGCGGCGGACCGGCCATGAGGAGTGGTTTCGGGGCGGCGGGGGCCGGCGGTTCGGCCGGTGGTGGCTGGCGGCTCGGGGGGTGGAGTTTGATGATAAACTGCAGGCCCTTGATTTCGTATCCAACGGCTGGAAAATCTAATGACCAGAGATGAAAAAGTCAGTCGACTAACGTGTAGCCTCACCCCGCACGTACACATGCACGCACGCAAGACACGCACGCATGCATGCGTGCAACACTGACACGTACACATAATGAACACACATACGCATGCAGGCATGCAACACTGACGCATACACATGCACTCACGAACACACGCACGTATGCACACATGCATGCAACACTGAAACGTACCCTTGCACGCACGCAACACTCGCACGCCTTCGTGCACACAGCACACGACGCAAGACACACGCTCAACCTATACGTGCATGCACCCTTTGTTAAGGACAGGGATTGTTACATGTATTAATCAATCTTATCTGTGATAAGCAGAACATTGATGTTTGTAGTGGTCTTTATGAATCACAACGTATCGAACGGGCTATCAACATGAAAAGGATGACATCACACTCAATGAACAATCATCAGTTTATGAAATGCCCGCTTCTGACCGCCCTGGCCCACCAAAGGTTCCTCTGATGTGCGCTGCCTGCGTTGGGTCGCTGACATGGAGGACATGTACCCAAAGAGCCCACACGTCAGTGGAAGAATGGCGCGTTGTCCTACGTCAGGGTCGAGGGGGCCACTCGCTACACGCTCGGCTGAACACGCCTCCTTGCCGCATTCAAACGCCTCCATGAAACCCGCCCGTGTGGATGCCGAGAAACCCACTCTGGACAGACGTCCATTCATGACCGGGCTGACATTAAACGCAACACCAGCCGAGCTCCTCCCGTCCGCCGTCTATTTAATCTCCTATTTAAACGAGGCTGAATGCCGGCCAAGAATCACACACCTCCGCCGCTCCCCTATCTCCTCCTTCACCATTTTGTCCACTCTTACAATGGCTTACGAAGAGTAGTTATGCCGCATCCAAGCTGGCTGGGTGGCCCGCCGAGCCTGCCGGATATGAGCTATGTAGCTCGCAGATCCACCTCCCTCCCCTCGCCCGACGGAGCCAGTTGCCGCCCCAAGCCGACGCGCGGTTCAGCAACTCGCCGCTCCAGGCCAGCTCGACAAGGAGCAGCGCATGGGCGTCGTTGCTGCCATCCACGCCGCCGCCTAGTACCGCGTCTCCCGTTTCTGTGGCCGAGACTCCCATGCCGGCGGCTGCGCCATGCAAGCAACGACAGAAGCCGGGTGCGCGGAGAGCGACAAGTCGGTGCCCAGCGCCTCCGCGTCTGCCGCCATCATCGAGGAGAAGTAGAACACGGGAGGCCGCCGCCGCTTGGGTCCCATGAAGGCCACCACGGAGGCGACGCCGGCGTAAACAACTGGTGTCTTGCAGGATCCTTTTGTTGCGAGGACCTTCGTCAACCCTGCATATACCTCCGGGGCTCCAGCAGTCCGGTGATCATGCTGGGAACACAAATCGATGGGCGAGCGACCATTTAGGCCAGGTATTATATACCTGTGTTGTCTAGAACTAGCACCGCGTAGTTCATTTGAATGTAATGAAATCCTCATGTTTGTATGAAAATCAGGTATCTTATATGATTTCCGTCGTTGTTTATATGAAATATCGCCGTGTTTTCGTGAATTTCATCTGGTTGGTTGACTTGCTGTCATAATATCTGCGGCTACGGTTGGATGGCGTAATTTGCGGGTCGCCGATCGGTGTGCGGGCGGCTCGGGCGGCGTGGTGGGACAAAAAGAACACAGCTCGTGCGAGCTCGTCTCCAACGTGCATGCTGGAGGATGCATGAGACCCCGAGCCATTCCTCATTCATCGGTGGCAAAGGCATCGGTGGACAAAAGGGTCGCCAATATTTTGGCTACCCCGGGCAAGATCCAAACAGCCCCTCCCAACAGATTCAAATCTCTCCTTCGCCGTGGAATTTTGCCATGTGTTGTTTTCATGGACTAGCAAGATGCCCGTGCATTGCACGAAACATCAACATGCATTTTTTTACAAAACACCTGTTGTGATTGACCCATGGAGGAGTAATCCCATTTTGTAAAAACTAATGATTGCTCGAGAATTTTATCGAATAAATTGTATCTCGGGAATTTTATCGAACTCCATTTTTGTATACAAGGCCACAAACCCATATTGCAGGTACCAAGGCAAAAAGTAATGTCTTCTAACTCAATGTTGCAAGCCACCTTGTTTCCTTGTTTGCCGTGTAAATTAATGTGTATTCTTATCTTTCATGCACATCAAGCCAATGCTCACACTCCCGCATGCATGCAAGGGATAATTAGTGTCCTCCTTTGCTAGTAGTACTACGAGGCAAACACCATTAATATTGCATCGATTAGTGTTAGTAGCCTTGTATATCTGCAAATTGTAATTTTGATAGTGGCCTTGTATATAAAAATGGAGGGAGAAAGATGAGAGATAAGGTGAGGAGGAGTGGGGCATGGTGGTGACTGGTGGTCGGACTGGGCAGAGGCATGGGGATGGATGGCACATTATGTCTAGGTTTGTATCTCTATAGTCCCTCTCACACACACCCACGTAGGTGGGCGATGTGCACGAAGAGAAGAGGTGCACGCACGACGCACGTACTCCTGTCTCTTTCCCAACCACACCGCTGCGGGTACACGGTGGAGCTCATTTCTGTACGAAAAGGCAGCCCACGTGGTAACTTAACATGTGTACTGGTTATTCACTAGATTTAGGGAGGATCGTCTACCACGGGTGAACAAACAAATTGCGACTTGACGCGTTATGTTAAAAAAGAGGCAAACCATGTGGGGCCTACCTTAGAGGCAAGGCTCTATACACTGGAGTACTTTTGATGTGTCTCGTCAACTCGCAGAACAAGGAGAAGCTTGCTTAGTATGCCGTCTCCCCCGCGCACGGGCGCGGTGGCTCGCAGGATGAGGTGAAGCTTGCTTACTACGCCTTACGCTCGCTCCCTCGCCCACGCGCGCGGTGGCTCGCAAGACGAGGAGAAAAATTTACTACTCCCTATGTTTACTCCTCGTCCCTTCTACCTTGGTTACAGAGATTATCATATTGTTTGGAATATATATGTCCTTTAGTACTCCCTCCATTTACTTATACAAGGCCACGGCTACCAAGCCCCCTGGCACTATTAAACGAGTCCAGACTACACCACAGAGCAATAGCCCAGCTCTTCAGGAGCTCAGTTAGCAATCCGGCCTCCGTCTCAGCCCCAACCGAATCGCGGCCTACGTGCCATGCATACATAACTACACGCTAGAGATACCATGGGCAAAGACGAAGGCACAACAAGGATAAAGTCCACAATACGGCTAGACCATATCCGGACACCCATATTTTTTATTTTTCTTTTAACTCTCCCTTTTTTCAGGTTTCTTATAACCCATGTCACCCTTCCAACGGTGCTCAGGCCTCTTCTCAAGGCCTATCTTGACAATTATGAGTCATGATCCTCTCGAAGGACAGTACAACAAGGAGACAAGCAGCACGGCAGATTATCTCAAAGGGTATCTAAAGAGATCCTCGACCGTTTGCAACAACCTACGGACAGCCTTCCCTGTGCCCGGCATGTAAAATAGCTTTGTGCACCTTTTTGTACCAATACGTTTTGACATATCAATCAGACTATAATGGAAACCGGTCCTCGCCTGACCTATTGGCTTATCATTTAATCTATGTTTCCCTGTTTCTGCCCAATTTTCATGTACTCCTCGGTACGACATAAATCGCCAGGGGCTATGTCAATCCACGTACATCTTTTATTACTAAAACAAAGTCTGAACACTTTTACCATACAATTCGGCGTCCCGAATATAGCATTAGATGCATCGGCTCCGAATCATATCTTTGGTCAATAGTTGGGTTGCCCGGCTCCTGTGGTTACCACCTTACGTTCCGCTTGTTCGGCCAAGGTAGTAAAGGGAGAACTATTGCGATTGTGTTTCTGGTTCATCAGGTCAAACACCTCGGTACGGAAAGCCGAAAAGTAACTATCATGATGCGGCGAGAGCTGGTAATGGTGACTACAAATCTCTTGCGATTTTTACCGAAATACGTGATGGGCCGGCATTTGCTCGGCCGGGTGTCTAAAGCACTCAAGTTCGGATAATCGAACAATACTAGGGGTTGTGCATGTACCTCAATTATAAAACTCCTATGGCTAAGTGAGAGCGATAAAGCCATATAGTATGATTGCCTGGTTCGCCGCACTAACACCTCCTTTTGGACCAAATCGCTAGGTCAAGTGTGTTTAGGTACTATCTGGAACACCCCCATACTATCTACATGGGGGCTGAAGCCGACGACTGGCCAACTCTCAGAATTGTAAAACGGTCGCACAGGAGGAAATATTTCCAATTAAAAAATAACATATCATACATAAGACTTGTTTTCATAATGCAGGATTGGACAATGCGGACACATTCATCCAAACAGAATGTCCTTCGAACACTAGCCCTCTACAAGGCGGGATCCCTCTAGGGCATCATTGAAATACCGCTCTGGCGTGTAGTGCTCTTTGCCCGCGGCCGGCCCCTCGGTTGCGAGCTTGAGGCGTCCATCTTCGCCCAGTGCACCTTGACGCGGGTGAAGGCCATCTGCGCACCTTCGATGCAGGCCGACCGCTTCACGGAATCAAGACAAGGGCAGGCACTAATCAGCCACCTCACAAGCCCGAAGTAGCTAATGGGCATGGGCTCGGCAGGCCACAAACGTCTTATAAAACCCCTCATAGCCAATCCGGCCACCCTATGCAGTTCGGACAACTGCTTTAGCTGGTCGCTGAGGGGTACAGGATGCTCAGGCGTAAGATATTGCAACCAGAATAGTTTTATGTTGAGCTCCCCTCTTCGACTCGGAAGAACTCAGCAGCATCAGAAACACTCTGAGGCAGGTCTGCAAACGCTCCTGGGAACTCCAAATCTGGGTAAGTAAAATATATTTCTTCCTCACAAATTTGCTCTGCATATTAAAGGCCTTACCAGCCGCAATTTGCCTCACCTGCTGGATTTCTCGGCAAGCGTTTTGATCTTCAGTTCGTGGCTCGTGAGCATTTTGGAGAGCCTGAGCAAGTTCGGATTTTTGATCCGACACTTTGTGCTCTAAGGCCTCACATTTGCTGATAGCATCCTTGAGCTCTTGCTGAACTTCCTCCACCCTTGACTCATGCTTTAGGCGGGCGGCTCGTTCCTCTTCCGCCTTTCTATTGGCCTCGGCCAGGGCGCTCTTGAGGGTCCCGACCTTAGAAGCATTGGCTGTGAGCAGAGTTATAGTACTCACTCTAATGACAAATCGTGACTGATATTATTTCAGATACCTATTCAATATTTCAGACCTTGCCGTTCATCAAACTTTCGCCTCAGCTCAGATGCTTCGGAGGCATGGGCAGCTGACGCTGGCATCGCAGCCTGTTTTATTCAAATAGATATGTATGTTCATCTCCTATAGCCAAACGGTATTATATTGTGTACCTCAAAGCCTCTCAGAAGGCTAGTATAAGCCTCATTCAATCCGCTCTTGGCGGACAGAATTCTTTCAACCACCATACCCATAAGGATATGATGTTTTTCTATAATGACGGCACTTTGAAGTGCTTCCGTCATTGTGTCCGGCGCCTCCGGATTGACAGAGGACGTCGGCGGAATTTGCGCACTCCTTTCTTTCAAAGGAGGCCGCTCGCCTAATTCCGAAGTCACATGGGTCTCCGAAATACTCTCCGGCTGCCGTCCGAATTGGGCATGGCCCCTATTGCCAATCTCCATCGAGGTCGGCGCCCACGGGTTTCCGGCAACAGAGGTATTATCCTCTGGTGCCGCCTCGACGGCTTCCCGCGCCTCTCCGTGACCCGAAATGGTTGATAACCCACAAGTGTAGGGGATCGCAACAGTTTTCGAGGATAAAGTATTCAACTCAAATTTATTGATTCGACACAAGGGGAGCCAAAGAATACTCTTAAGTATTAGCAGCAGAGTTATCAATTCAACCACACCTGGAAACTTAGTATTTTTAGCAAGGTAGTTTAGTAGCAAAGTAATATGGAAATAGTGGTAACAGCAATAAAAGTAACGATAGTGTTTTTGTAGTTTTTGTAACAGTAGCAGCGGAAAAGTACATAAGCAACAAGCAGTATGTGAAAAGCTCGTAGGCATTGGATCGGTGATGGAGAATTATGTCGGATGCGATTCATCTTGTAAAAGTTATAACCTAGGGTGACACAGAACTAGCTCTAGTTCATCAATGTAATGTAGGCATGTATTCCGAATATAGTCATACGTGCTTATGGAAAAGAACTTGCATGACATCTTTTGTCCTACCCTCCCATGGCAGTGGGGTCCTAGTGGAAACTAAGGGATATTAAGGCCTCCTTTTAATTGAGTACCGGACCAAAGCATTAACACATAGTGAATACATGAACTCCTCAAACTACGGTCATCATCGGGAGTGTTCCCGATTGTTGTCACTTCGGGCTTGCCGCATCATAACACATAGTAGGTGACTATTGACTTGCAAGATAGGATCAAGAACACACATATATTCATGAAAACATAATAGGTTCAGATCCGAAATCATGGCACTCGGGCCCTAGTGACAAGCATTAAGCATCGCAAAGTCATAGCAACATCAATCTTAGAACATAATTGTCGGGGAAACTGATCCACCCACGAACACCTATGGGGACGGAGCCCCTTTTCAGTACGGCAGGGGGCGGAGATTGCACGAAGAGCAGATCGAGGCGAAGCACATGAGCAGTTTACCCAGGTTCGGGCCGCACGGATGCGTAAAACCCTACTCCTGCTTTGGTTTGTATTGAGTTCTTGGCTCGGGAGCGCTGGGAGCTACACTACTCCTCAGCGGCTAACGAGACCGAGCGTGAGAGTGTTCGAACCTCTAACCCCCTCTATGTTGCGCATGGGCCTCCTTTTATAAGCTCAAGGGGACACCGACAGGTGGCAACGTAGTTGAGGGTAAAAATGGAAAAGGGGTGGTAGTTGGTACAGTGCTCCATACCTAACCCTGATGGCAGGGGACAAGGGCATTAAATGCCCATCGACGTCGCCCAAACAGTGCAAAAAGGACCGTCAGGGGCGCCACCGTTCGCCACGATGGCAACCTTGTCATCGCCGCTTGCCACCGCGTACCCCTGGCTGCACAGCCTTCCGACACGTACGCCTGGGAGGACATGTGGGTGGATGTGCTGGAGCGCGGGTACTGAGTGGAAGCTTGCCGCGGCAAGCGCCTTGCTGCGGCCGCTATCTTGTCGCTTCCGGGAGCTTGTCGCTCATCGGGCCTTGCCGGGACGCGTGGCGCGTCGCGGCAAGTTTCTTGAGGTGCCTTGGTTGGCCTTCCCGGCAAGCTCCTCTTGCCAGGGTCTTGCGCCTTGAGTGGTCTTGTGCCTTGAGTGGCCTTCCCGGCAAGGTCCTCTTGCCGGGGCCTTGTCTCCTTGGCTTGGATACTTTGTTCTTGAATGGCTCCAAAGGAACCACGGAGGACCTTGGCGATCACCCGGCAAGCCTTGCCGCGGGACGCTGGGACTCCCCGTGCACAAGTTCGGGATACTAAGGGTACCCCTACTTTAGTACACCGACAGGAGCCCCCGGGCCTGGGCCATACACGGTGTCGAGCGCTGTTCGGCCAGGCCCAAAACAGTGCACGGGCACGCGCGGCCTGGTTCTCGCCGTATCTTACTCCGTATCCGCCGCGCCCTCCCCTAACAGCACGCGTCGATTGCGGCGTCGTGGGAGAGATCGTGGGTGGTTTCTTTAATCGGAAATGCGGAACGTCCGCCCCCTCCCCCCTTATAAGCAGGGGAAACAGGGGCAGTTCGTCCATTCGTCCGTTGCTTCTTCAATCTTGAGAACCTCCGCCGCTCCCCTTCTTCCCAAAGCTTGAAAGAGGGCAGCGCTCCGCCCCCCGTCGCCACCAGCACTACCAGCGCCGTCGACCTCCCTCACCGCTTCCGCCCTGGCTCCGAAAGGCGACAAGGGGAAGAGTGCGAAGTCGGCCGAGGCGCTGCGGCTCGCGGCACTGCGAAAGGAGCGGGCTGTCTTCCCCCCCAAACTTGCCGCGAGGAAGCTGAGGGAGAACTATTACCTCTTTTGGTCGGGGGAGACGCGGGCGCATCCGCGCACCAAGGTACTCCCAGCCATTGCTTGTCAGACGGTCCCGAACGGATATGCGTTCTTCGCCTTGTTCTTCTACTGCGGGCTCTGCCCACCTTTCTCTGAATTCTTTTGCGACATCATGAACACCTACGGGTTCCATCTCCTTGACTTCACCCCCAACGCCGTTCTGACCATGGCAGTTTTCGCACATCTCTGCGAAAACTTTGTCGGAGTCTTCCCCAATGTAGCCCTTTTCCGCCACTTCTTTATGCCCCGAGTAGAGAGAGGAGAGCCCTTATCTGGCGGAGTCTCCTGGGTCTCGAGGACGCATAAGAAGGAAGCTTATCTGGAGGGAGAGCTCCGCAGCAAATGGGAGGAATGGAGAGCCAATTGGTGTTGGATTGTAGAGGAGAACCCGCAGCCATTCATCGCCCGGCGCCAAGCCCCAGTAGTACGCGGCAACGACTGGAGCGACCTGGCCCTGGAAGACAGTAGAGTGAAGATTGCCACTGCCCGGATCCTTCGCCTCAGGCTTGCCGGGCTAACTGTAGGCGTAGTTGGCGCATACTTTCTTCGCCGCCTCATCGCCCCCCTGCAGGAGAGGAAGAGGCCCGCCTGGGAGTTTGAGAATGCGACAGATATCATGAGGCTGCGCCCGGGCCTCAATTCAACTTCACTATCTTGGAGCTTAACGGGATGCTCCAGGGGCTGTTCAAGTATGACCCCGATCATCACGAAGTGTTCAGGTTGCCGAGGGGGGGTCGTCCCACTGTGTAATAACTCCGCGCTCAGCCGCATCCGCGCAATGATGCCGCTGTGCGACTCTCATGGGATTGACCCAACTTGGCAAGAGCCTGCCGACGAAGCCATGCAGGAGTTCTTCGACAACTTAGAAGAAACGCCGATTTGCTCCGACGAGAAGAAGGGCCTCACCCGTGACACCACCGACAAGGAGATGGCGTACATCGCCACCAGGCTGGAAGAGGCGGCGGCAGCCGCGGCCGCGGGCGAGTTCGGATACACCGTGGAGGAGGCGGAGGCAGCGGAGGCGGCAAGCCTTGCCGAGCGAGAGGAGTTTCTTAGCACGGGAGAGCCTGCCGGCGAGGAAGAGTTTGTCGCGCATGCTGCCGAGCCAAGCGAGCCCGCCGAGGATACGAGCGGCTCGCTGGAGATCGGCTCTTCTTCCTCCTCGTCTTCAGGCAGCTCGCCACCACCAGCAGAGCCTCCAGCTCCACCAAGAAGGCATCTCTGCAAGGCCGGGGACGTAACGGAGCGGCAGACGGGTCAACAGCCGCCACGCCGCGCGACACGCTCCACCGCGGCAAGTAAGGCTGCCGCGGGAGCACCTCGCGCTTCTACGGCAACTGGAGCGGGATCTTCTCGGACCACTGCTTCTACCCCTGCCGCTCCCCACGCCTCGGCGGCAGCCGGAGCAGAGTCGTCTCAGACCGCTGCCCCTGCTCCCGCCAAGCGGCCAAGGGAGCCTACTCCTCCGCCTCCTCGCGCCGGGACGCGTGAGCCAGACTTGACTTCTCCGCGCTCAGCTCCGACGAGGAAGAAGAAGAGTAAGATTTTGTTGTTCTTGTATTTCTTCAATTTTTGCTGTTTTGTCTTGTATCTCTTTTGCCTCACTCTGAACCTGTTCCTTTTTTCATAACTCTGGCCCAGAGGGCGGCGAAGAGAGCCAAGGTCCCGGTGATTGTCATCGAGGACGAGCCCGCCGTGCGAGCAGGGGGTGCGCCCGAGACAAACTTGCCGGACCCGGCGACTGATCTTCAGAGCAGCCCCCAGCGCAGCCCCCAGCGTAAGTGTATAGTTCACTTTCTGCTGTTAGGTGCGTGTGGGTGTTCTTTCTTGGCTGACGTCTTGTTCGTTGATTTGTGTAGGAATAGAGCAGACACATCAGGAGCGCCCGAAGACCGTCCCCGTCGTGCCATCTGCTTCAACCACGCCGCCGAGGGGAAGTTCCCCGGCAAGGGTCTCCCCAGCAAGGGAGAGTTCTCCACCAAGGGCGAGTTCTCTGGCGAGGGACAGCACCAGCGGCCCTCCGCCGGCGGAGACCGCGACTACGCCGCCAAGGGAGAGTTCCCCGGCAAGGGGCACTGACGAGGAACCGGCTCGCGTAGGTAATCCCCTTGGGCTTTTCTTCTTCTTTTGATCTTCTTTTTTTGGATATTTGCTTCATTTTTTTTCTCCCCTTTCCCGCCGTCAGATCCATCCGCTGCGGAACCGATGGAGACGGAGGTCGCTGTCGAGGAGAATGCGCGCGGCGACACCGGCGACACCGCTGCTACCGAAGAGGCGGCCGGTGCCGACGAGCCTGCCGGCGACGAGGCTGCCAAGGCTACTGCCGCAGCGGCTGACGAGGGGTCTGGCGGTCGTACTGACGGCCCTGAGGCCGCAGGAGCGCCAGGCGCTATGCCGACCGCCGATCCCTCCGCCGCTGCCGCCGCGCTAGGCTCCGAAGAGCCCGAGCCAGGCGCCTACTTGAAGGCCGGCGACGGCGTCTTCATCAAGATCCCCTGGGCGTCGAGCTCCAGGGCGCCGGTCGAGGGAGAAGTTTTTGACGGGGAAGTGCTCGCCTCTGACGGGCTGACGCTCGTGGACGCGCCTAGCAGCAGCGGCGAGTCTGAGGAGGAGCGACTGCTGCGGAAGCTGTTGTGGCTCTACCGCGCCCGGCAGGCCAAGCTGGAGTCCCGAGAGGCGCTTGCCGCGAGGGCGGGAGCTGATATGGAGAAGCGCGCAGAGGAGCTCCGGGGTCTTCACCAAGTAGCTCTCCGGTCCTTGGCAGAGGAGCAGGAGCAACTTGCCGAAGAGCAGACGGCCTTCTTCCTTGAGAAGGCCGAAGTCGAAGAGCAGCAATGGCTTGCCGCCGAGAAGCTATCCACGCGAGAAGGCGAGCTGGCGCAGCAGAAGGTCAACCTCGACAGCCATGAGGAAGAGCTTGCCGCGCGCGAGCAATCACTTGGCGGAGCCCTTCAGGAAGCAAAGGATGCTGTCGCGGCTGCTGAGACCGCCAAGAAGGAGTTGGAGACGAGAGTGGCGCAGCTCAAGGCCAACCTTAAGGCGAGCGGCGAGGAGGTTGCCGCGCTCAAGCTTGAGCGGGAGAAGGACGCCCACATCAATTCAGAGCTGCAGGTCCGCCTCGCCGAGAAGGGCAAGGAGCTTGCCGCCGCCAAGAACTCCAACGCCGATCTTGAGTTGAAGCTGACCACTTTGACCAAGACGCTGGACGGCGCCAAGGAGCGGGAAGCGGCCCTAAAGGAGGAGGTCAGGGCCGAGAAGGCATTGCTGGCGAGTGCCGTTGTCACCCAGAACAACTTCAGGGCAACCGTCGAGCACTGGACGGAGGGTCTTGTGAACGCTGCTGTGGATATCAACAGGGAGCTGGCGCAGCTGGGGGCGGAGTATCTCGGGTATTCCTCCGACGAGAACCTCCACCCCAACACCAAGCTCACCCTATTCTTTAGAGGCGTGGCGACGGCCCTCCAGTAGCTCCGGGAAAGGATCCCAAAGCAACTGGTGGACGAGTCGCGCAAGCTCTGCGTAGGAGCCCTTCAAAAGGTGCTGATGAAGGTGGCCTTCCGCAACCCTGGCCTCAACCTCACCAACGTCCTCAGGAGCTTGCCGTCGGACGCTGATCTGGAGGCGCTCAAGGCCCTTGTCGCACCCATTGTGGACAAGGTGAGCGGGATCAAGAGGGTCGAGGGCGATCGCGCAGATTAGGCTGCCCATTTTCTTCTTTTCTTGTCACTGCTAGTCATGTTATGGAAACGATCTGTTAGAGCTGCGACAAGCTATTTTGTAATATAACTCTATTTTGGGTAATGGTTGCACTGTTATTTCCTTTACTTGATTCCCTGCTTTGTATGTTTTTGCCCTACGCTTTTAGGGAACTTGCCGGCGCAGGCACCTTAGCCGCGAGCGCTGAGTGCGGAACGTCAGCAGCCTGCTGGCGGTGCCGCTACCGACAAGAAACCTTGTCGCAACCAGTTGCAGCACACTTAAGTTGTTGAGCGTGCTCGAAAACAAAGTAAGGGCGCAACACTAGTCGCAGCACACATAAGTCGTTGAGCGAACTCGAAACAAAGTAAGGGTGCAACTAGCTACGAGTTGGTTCCTCCGCGCACAGGTTTTCCATACAAAGCGCAGTCGTTCAAGAAGATAACTTAAAAATATTAAAAATCTGATTGCTCAAACTTTGGCGACTTAGCTTTTGTGTTGTTTGCTTCCCGGCAAGGCGAAACTTTCTTGAACGGCGCTTTGTCCATACCACTATCTTCTCCTTCCCCCCGGCAAACTTGTGCGCGAGGGGACCTTCCTTTCCTTGAGAAAAAGAAAGTAGAGAAAATAACAATATGGAGCCTTAGGGCTCGTTATTGCTTACCGGGGGTGTGTCAGATAACGCATGCAAAATATAGAAAGCATGAAATTGACAAGATGTGCGGAGCACATGAGCTTTACTGATGCACGGGGTCTGCGCCCGGCTTTGTACAAAGGATTACATGCAACAGCGGCAAGACTTGTAGAAAAGGTGGTTGCCGGAGCGGGTCACAGCAACCGCACCTTACGGGTAAAACTTACGAAGATGCTCGATGTTCCAGGAGTTGCTCACCGGAAAGCCATCTTCGGTCTCAAGGCGGACAGCGCCGGGCCTAGTGACTCGTTTCACCCGGTAAGGGCCTTCCCACTTCGGCGTCAACTTGTTGGAATTCTTGGCGGACTGAACGCGCCGAAGAACAAGGTCGCCTTCCTCGAGACTTCTGGCGTTAACTTTGCGGCTATGGTAGCGGCGCAAAGCTTGCTGGTAGCGAGCAGCTCGTACAGCAGCCTGAAGACGGTCTTCCTCAAGGAGCAGCGCATCATCTTGTCGCAGCTGCTCTTGCTCGAGCTCATCATAAGCGAGCACTCGAGGTGGCCCATAGACGAGTTCCATGGGGAGAACTGCCTCCGCTCCATAGACTAGAGCGAAAGGTGTCTGTCAGGTGGCTCGATTTGGCGTCGTCCTGATCGACCAAAGAGCCGCCGGCAGCTCCTCGATCCAGTTTCTTCCGCACTTGTGCAGCCTGTCGAAAGTTCTGGTCTTGAGTCCACGCAGCACTTCAGCATTTGCCCTCTCCGCTTGACCGTTGCTTCTCGGGTGAGCAACAGAAGCGAAGCAGACCTTGGTGCCAAGATCTTGGACGTACTGCATGAAGGTGCGGCTCGTGAATTGCGTACCGTTGTCGGTGATGATCCTGTTAGGGATCCCGAAGCGGCAAACAATCGACCTGAAGAACTTGACTGCTGACTGTGATGTCACCTTCCTCACTGGTTCCACTTCCGGCCACTTTGTGAACTTGTCGATTGCAACGTACAAGTACTCAAAGCCCCCGGCTGCGCGGGGAAAAGGGCCGAGGATGTCGAGCCCCCAGACCGAAAATGGCCAGGATAAAGGGATCGTCTGGAGAGCTTGAGTTGGCTGGTGTATCTGCTTGGAATGGAACTGGCACGCTTCACACTTGGTTACTTGTGCAGTTGCATCCTGGAGGGCTTCTGGCCAAAAGAAACCTTGCCGGAATGCTTTGCCGGCAAGTGCTCTTGCGCCAATGTGGTGACCACATATACCTCCATGTATCTCTGCCAACAGCTTTTGTCCATCTTCCCGGGGAATACACTTCAATTTCACACCGTTGAGACTTCTTCTGTACAGTGTGTTGTCAACAAACTGGTACACACTTGACTGCCGGGCTACTCTTTCCGCTTCTTCTTGTTCTTCGGGAAGTTCTCCTGTCTGAAGGAAACGGACAATCTGCTGCGTCCATGCTGGAGCTTGTGGCTCGACTGCAAGGACTAAAGGCACATCTGCTGCTGCGGGAACGTCCGCTTCTACAGCAAGAACCTTCGGCTCAGCCGGAGCTTGACATTCCCCGGCAAGCTTGCCAGAGCAAAACTTGTCGGGAGCGTTTGCTTCAACGGAACAAACCCTAGGGCTTGCCGGAGCAGACTGCTCCTCAGCACTCTTGGTGTTGATCTTGGGGACCTTCTTGGTGGTGGCTTCGGGAAGCTCTGCCGGAAAATAGTCGCCAGAAATCAACTTCCTCTTCTTGCTCTGTCCAGTTCATGGTGTTACGGATGGTTGAGTCAGCTTGAGCACAAAAATCCCTGGTTCCACAGGTAACTTAAGTGCGGCGCACTTTGACAGGCCGTCAGCAATATCGTTCTGAGCTCTTGGAACATGCTCCATCTGTAGGCCGTCAAAGTGCTCTTCTAGCTTTCTCACTTCATCGACGTAAGCTTCCATCAACGGACTCTGATAATTCTTGTTCACTTGGCGGACGACAAGCTGTGAGTCACCCCTGACAATCAGCTTCTTGATCCCAAGGTCTGCCGCGATCCTGAGACCGGCAAGCAAACCTTCATACTCTGCAGTATTGTTTGTCGCTTGCTCCTTGGGAAAGTGCATCTGGACTACGTACTTGAAGTGCTCTCCGGTGGGTGCGACATGCAGCACGCCAGCCCCGGCGCCTTGCAGCGAAAAGGCACCATCAAACTACATCAGCCACTCTTTGCTTGCTTCCTTGACGGGGATGCTCGTTTCTGGAATCTCTTCGTCTGGTGTTGGCGTCCACTCTGCTATGAATTCTGCCAATGCTCTGCTTTGGATAGTTGAAGTACTTTCAAACTTGAGGCCAAAGCTTGACAGTTCCAGTGCCCACTCAACAATCCAGCCTGTTGCTTCCGAATTCTGTAGTATCCTCTTCAGCGGAAAGCGAGTGACAACTGTGATCTCATGTGCCTGGAAGTAATGGTGCAGCTTTCTCGAGGCCATGAGAAGGCCGAAAAGCAATTTCTGCACACCAGAGTACCTTGACCTAGCCCCCTGCAGAAGGGAGCTGACAAAGTATACTGGGCGCTGCACCATTTTCTTCCGTACCTCCTCTTGCGCCTGCGCAGATCCATCTTTGTCGGGACCAGAGCTTGTCGAGGAAGCCCCCTGCTTGTCGCTGGATGCGCTTGCCGCGGTTGCTGGCTCGTCGTCTGCCTCCCTCTCCGCTACTAACGCAGCACTAACCACTTGATTGGTTGCCGCTAGGTACAGCAGCAACTTCTCTTGTGGCTTAGGTGCGACAAGTATTGGAGTAGTGGACAGGTATCTCTTCAAGTCTTGCAGCGCAGCCTCCGCTTCCGGAGTCCATTTCATTGGACCTGCCTTTTTCAAAATTTTGAAAAACGGCAGGGCACGCTCAGCTGACTTAGAGATAAACCTGCTGAGAGCAGCCACGCAACCGGCAAGTCTTCGCACATCCTTGACGCGCTTGGGTGCTTCAATCTGCTCGATGGCCTTGATCTTGTCGGGATTGGCTTCAATCCCCCTCTGAGACACGAAGAACCCGAGAAGCTTGCCGGAAAGGACTCCAAACACACACTTCTCGGGGTTGAGCTTGAGCTGGATCTTGCGCAGATTTGCAAAGGTCTCTTCTAAATCTTGAACCAGGGTCGCCCTGTCCTTGCTCTTGACCACTATGTCATCCATGTATGCTTCCACATTTCTGTGAATTTGTGGCTCAAAAGCTGTATGGACCACCCTTGCAAATGTTGAACCAGCATTCTTCAAACCAAAAGGCATCCATATGAAACAGTATGTGCCACATGGAGTGATGAATACAGTCTTCTCCTCATCCTCTTCTGCCATGAAGATTTGATGGTATCCTGAGTATGCGTCAAGAAATGAAAGCAGGTCACATCCGGCCGTGGAGTCAACAATCTGGTCAATGCGCGGCAAGGGAAATGGGTATTTTGGACAAGCTTTATTCACATTGGTGAAATCGATACAAAGCCTCCATTTCCCGTTTGCCTTGCGTACGACTACAGGATTGGCCAACCACGTAGGATGGAGCACTGCTCTAACAAGGCCTGCTGCTTCCAACTTCTTGATTTCTTCTGCGATAAATTCTTGGCACTCCACCGCTTGTTTTCTGACTTTCTGCTTGACGGGCCGCGCATGAGGACAGACATCAAGCTTGTGCTCAATCACTTTCCTGGGAACACCGGGGATGTCAGACGGTTGCCATGCAAACACGTCGACGTTCGCCCGCAGGAAAGCAACGAGCGCGCTTTCCTATTTAGGGTCAAGCGTGCAACTGATGATGAAGGTACCACCAGTGCCGTCCTCCTTGGCGGACACCTTCTTGGTCTCTGGCGAAGCTGCCATCGTCTTCTTACACTTGCCGGTGGAGCTCGATGGTGCGTCCTCGACGGCAGCGCAGCACTCCGAAGAGGTGCGCTTGCCGGAGTGGGCCCCAGAGCTCTTGCCGGACTTGGTCTTCTTCTTCCCCCCGGGAGCTTCAGCGGCAAGTTTCTTGCTATCTGTTGCGGCTGCTGCTTCCCGGTAGATCTTGTCGGCGCAGATAAGGGCATCTTTCTTGTCGCCAAGTACAGAGATGACGCTTATCGGGCCGGGCATCTTCAACATATTGTATGCATAGTGAGAGGCTGCCATGAACTTGGCGAGTGCTGGACGGCCAAGTATTCCATTGTAAGGCAATGGAAAATCAGCGACGTCAAAAGTGACCCTCTCGGTCCTGAAGTTCAGCTCCCCGCCAAATGTTACTGGCAGCGTGATCTTCCCCTTCGGCTAGCTCCTTCCCGGGTTTATTCCTTGGAATGTGCCGGTCTCTTCGAGCTCGCTGTCAGGGATCTGGAGTTTCTGGAGTACCATGGAGGAGATCAGATTCAAGCCGGCCCCGCCGTCAACTAACATCTTAGTGACCTTGAGGTTGTGGATAGTTGGTGAAACCAACATCGGCAAGCACCCGACCGTAGTTGTGCGATCAGGGTGGTCCTCAATATCAAAGATGATAGGCGTGCTGGACCATTTCAGAAGCTTGCGCGATTCGACAGGTGGTTCTGCCGCATTAACTTCCCGCACCCACTGTTTGAGTTGGCGGTGAGAAGTATGCAGAGAAGCACCGCCGTCAACGCACAAGACCTCTGTGGCTTTCTGGAACTCTAGCTCACTGGTCTCAGCATCCTCCATGTCTTCGTCGTCGTCGTCATCTTCATCCTTGTCCCGGCCGCAGGGAGGTCTGTCTCCTTGCCGCTGCTTGGCCTTGCCGCGGCGTCCTCCCCGGCCGGCGAATGTCCGCTTCTTGTCGGATCATCCATCACCTTCTTGGGCCTTCTCCTTGTCGCGTCGCTCGTACTCAGCCTTCTGCTGCTCGACGAGCTGTTCGACCCTCTTGCAGTTCTGGAGGTCATGACCCTTGGTGCGGTGGATCTTGCAATACTGCTTGTCGGTGATGTCCTGCTTGTCGGCGGCCGCCACAGCCTGCTGGTTGGTGCATGCGGATGTCTCCTTGCCGGAGCTACCAACTTTGGCCTTGTCGGCGCCACCTCCGTTGCCGGACTGCTCAACGACTAGCACCTCTTTGCTTTTCTTCTTCCTGTTGTTGCACCGCTGGTTCTTCTTTGCCGGGGCAGCATCCTCACTATCAGATCCTCCTGCTCCTGTATCCTCTCCGGGGAGTTTCCTCCCTTCCTCAGCACGTGCGCACTTGTCGGCCAGGGCATAAAGCTCACTGACGTCCCTGATCTTGCACATCGCCATCTCCTCCCTCATCCTGCGGTTGCGCATGTTCTGATGGAACGCGCTGATGACCGCGGCAGGGTGGACGTCTGGGATGTTGTGCTGTACACGGCTGAATCTCTGGATATACTTGTGCAGAGGTTCTCCTTCCTTCTGGGCGAGCAGGTGAAGGTCACTCTCTTGGCCATGGGGTTTGTGGCCGCCTGTAAAGGCGCCGACAAACTGATGGCACAAGTCTGCCCAGGAGGATATGGAGTTGTCCGGCAAGTGCATGAGCCAGGACCTGACGTTGGGTTTGAGTACCAGAGGGAAGTAGTTGGCAAGGATCTTGTCGTCCTGCCCCCCGGCAGCTTGCATCGTGATGGTGTAGATGCTGAGGAAATCCGACGGATGCGTCTTGCCGTCGTACTTCTCCGGTACGTCTGGCTTGAAGTTCTTCATGCTGGGCCACTGGACTTGCCGCAGCTCACGAGTAAACGCAGGACAACCTACCGCGTACGGCAAGTCGCCTGGTCCCCCTGGCGCATGCATCTCGATAGCGGGCCCAGCGTGCTGGTCGGATTGACGCCGCGCTTCTCTTCGGCGCTCGATGCGAGTGCGAGCGTCTTCTTGTTGTCGTTCGTGGAGAACTTGGCGCTGGTCGCGACGAGCTCGTGGATCTGATGACGCAGTGGAGTCGTCGTCGACGTTGATCCGGCGAGTCGGCGATTTTGGCCTTCGGGGCGGAGAGTGCACGGTGGTTGCACCCCCACCGGTCTTGCCGCCATCGGCCCGCGCCTGGCTGACTTGCCGCGGCTGCGATGTGCTCGGTTGCCGCGGAGTGTCGCCGTTGGCGAAGGCGATGAGACTCTGAATGGTGGCCCTCCAATCGTCGGCCTTGTCTGCTGCTGCAGGGAAGTCTAGGAGCAGTTGAGCTCGTGCCAGAGCTTCCGCTGGAGTGGTGGGTAGCAGTGGCGAGCGGTGCGAGGAGCGGGATATGCTCGGACTTCTAACTACGTTAGAAGGAGCGGTATCCCGTCCAGGCGACCGTGCCTTGCTCGTGCCGGCATGTTGGCGTGCATGCTGGTCTTGAGCGTCCCGGGACCCACCAGCTTGACCTTGGCCCAGCAAGCGTATGGTACCGTGAGTACCATGACGCTGCCGGTCCCGCGCCTCCTGAGATGGGCGCGGCGCATGCACGGACGCCGAGGTCTTGGAGTGCGCCCGGTCGTCGTGGGAGTCGGCTATGCCGCCGATGGGCAGCGCAGCCTTGTCCTTGGACCTGGCAGCACCGTGAGCTCCCTCATCGATGTCCGTTCTTCTGCCGGTGTCTACCCCACCAGCCGTTGGCTCCGGCGGTGGTGGGATCGACGCGGACGGACCAGCTGCATCTGAAGCCTTCTTCTTCGGCGGCATGTCGGTGAAGACGATGAAGATCTAGCTCGTGTGGACGCCGGATCAGGTTCACACAACCTCGACGCACCCCTACCTGGCGCGCCAAAGATGTCGGGGAAACTGATCCACCCACGAACACCTATGGGGACGGAGCCCCTTTTCGGTACGGCAGGGGGCGGAGATTGCACGAAGAGCAGATCGACGCGAAGCACACGAGCAGTTTACCCAGGTTCGGGCCGCATGGATGCGTAAAACCCTACTCCGGCTTTGGTTTATATTGAGTTCTTGGCTCAGGAGCGCTGGGAGCTACAGTACTCCTCAGCGGCTAACGAGACCGAGCGTGAGAGTGTTCGAACCTCTAACCCCCCTCTACGTTGCTCATGGGCCTCCTTTTATAAGCTCAAGGGGTCACCGATAGGTGGCAACGCAGTTGAGGGTAAAAATGGAAAAGGGGTGGTAGTTGGTACAGTGCTCCATACCTAACCCTGACGGCAGGGGACAAGGGCATTAAATGCCCATCGACGTTGCCCAAACAGTGCAAAAAGGGCCGTCAGGGGTGCCACCGTTCACCACGATGGAAACCTTGTCATCGCCGCTTGCCACCGCGTACCCCTGGCTGCACAGCCTTCCGCCACGTACGCCTGGGAGGATCCCAGAGCGACACGTGGGTGGATGTGCTGGAGCGCGGGTACTGAGTGGAAGCTTGCCGCGGCAAGCGCCTTGCCGCGGCCACTATCTTGTCGCTTCCGGGAGCTTGTCGCTCACCGGGCCTTGCCAGGACGCGTGGCGCGTCGCGACAAGTTTCTTGAGGTGCCTTGGTTGGCCTTCCCGGCAAGCTCCTCTAGCCAGGGTCTTGCGCCTTGAGTGGTCTTGTGCCTTGAGTGGCCTTCCCGGCAAGCTCCTCTTGCCGGGGCCTTGTCTCCTTGGCTTGGATACTTTGTTCTTGAATGGCTCCAAAGGAACCACGGAGGACCTTGGCGATCACCCGGCAAGCCTTGCCGCGGGACGCTGCGACTGCCCGTGCACAAGTTCGGGATACTAAGGGTACCCCTACTTTAGTACACCGACAATAATGGATACTAGGGATCAAACCCTAACAAAACTAACTCGATTACATGGTAAATCTCATCCAACCCATCACCGTCCAGCAAGCCTACGATGGGATTACTCACGCACGGCGGTGAGCATCATGGAATTGGTGATGGAGGAAGGTTGATGATGACGATGGCGACGATCTCCACTCTCCGGACCCCCGAACGGACTCCAGATCAGCCCTCCCGAGAGAGATTAGGGCTTGGCGGCGGTTCCATATCGTAAAACGCGATAATTCTTCCTCTCTAATTCCCCCCCCCCCACCCCTAAAGTGAATATATGGAGTCCCGGGGTACGTCGGTGGAGCAACAGGGGGGCCACGAGGCAGGGACGCGCCCAGGGGGAGGGGGCACGCCCCCCACCCTCGTGGACAGGGTGTGGGCCCCCTGGTCTGGATCTTTCCATAGATATTTTTTATATTTTCCAAAATAATTCTCCGTTGATTTTCAGGTCATTCCGAGGACTTTTATTTCTGCCAAAAAATAACACCATGGCAATTCAGCTGAAAACATCGTCAGTCTGGCTTAGTTCCATTCAAATCATGCAAGTTAGAGTCCAAAACAAGAGCAAAAGTGTTTGGAAAAGTAGATACGTTGGAGACGTATCAACTCCCCCAAGCTTAAACCTTTGCTTGTCCTCAAGCAATTCAGTTGATAAACTGAAAGTGATAAAGAAAAACTTTGACAAACTCTCTTTTCTCTTGTTGTTGTAAATATGTAAAGCCAGCATTCAAGTTTTCAGCAAAGATCATGAACTAACCACATTCACAATAACTTTCAGGTCTCATGTCTACTCATATCGATGGCATAATCAACTAGCGAGCAATAATAATAAACCTCGGATGACAACACTTTCTCAAAACAATCATGATATGATATAACCAGATGGTATCTCGCTAGCCCTTTCTGAGACCGCAAAACATAAATGCAGAGCACCTCTAAAGATCAAGGGCTGACTAGACATTGTAATTCATGGTAAAAGAGATCCAGTCATGATCATACTCAATGCAAATTAATAGCAATACACGCAAATGACAGAGGTGCTCTCCAATTGGTGCTCTTTAATAAGAGGATGATGACTCAACATAAAAAGTAAATAGACAGGCCCTTCGTAGAGGGAAGAAGAGATTTGTAGAGGTGCCAGAGCTCGGTTTTTAAATAGAGGTGAATAATATTTTGAGCGGTATACTCTCATTGTCAATGTAACAACCAAGAATCTCGATATCTTCCATGCTACACACATTATAGGCGGTTCCCAAATAGAATGGTAAAGTTATTACTCCCCCAACCACCAACAAGCACATTCCACGGCAAGCCTGAAACAACGGGTACCGTCCAAACCAGCAACAGCCCTGGGGGAGTTTTGTTTAATTATTATGATTTGAGCATGGGACTGGGCATCCCGATTACCAGCCATTTTCTCATGAATGATGAGCGGAGTCCACTCATCGTGAGAATAACCCACCTAGCATGGAAGATATAGAAAGCTGATATGTCTCCAACGTATCTATAATTTTTTATTATTCCATGCTATTATTTATGAAGTCTTGGATGTTTAATGGGCTTTATCATTCACTTTTATATCATTTTTGGGACTAACCTACTAACCCAAAGGCCCAGTCCAGATTGCTATTTTTTGCCTATTTTGGGGTTTTGCAGAAAAGGAATATCAAATGGAGTCCAAAAAGAATAAAACCTTCGCAGGAGATATTTTTGGAGGAAATCACGCACGAAAGACTTCGGGGCCAAGCCAGAGGACAGGGGACCGACCCTCGAGGGTGGGGGGCGCGCCCCCCTTCCCAGGGCGTGCCCCCTGCCTCGAGGGCAGCCCCTGTGGCCCCTGGTGGCCCTCTTCTTCCTATATATACCTACGTACCCCAGAAACTCCATACGCAGAGAAAAAAACCCTAATTCCACTGCCGTAGCTGCTGTTCCCGTGGAGATCCCATCTTGGAGCCTGTTCCGGGAGGGGGATCCATCACGGAGGCCTTCATCATCATCATCATCGCCCTCACCATGAGTTGTGAGTAGTTTACCTCAGACCTTTGGGTCCATAGCTAGTATCTAGATGGCTTCTTCTCTCTCACCGGATCTCAATACAAAGTTTTCCTCAGTCTTCAAGGAGATCTATTCGATGTAATCTCTTTTTGCGGTGTGTTTGTCGAGATCCGATGAATTGTGAGTTTATGATCAAGATTATCTATGAAAGATATTTGGTTCTTCTCTGAACTTTTTATGTGTGCTCATAATATCCTTGCAAGTCTCTTCGAATTATTGGTTTGGTTTGGCCTACTAGATCTATAGTTCTTGCAATGGGAGAAGTGCTTGGCTTTGGGTTCAATCTTGCGGTGTCCTTTCCAAGTGATAGTAGGGGCAGCAAGGCACGTATTGTATTGTTGCCATCGAGGATAAAAATATGGGGTTTTCATCATATTTCTTGAATTTATCCTTCTACATCATGCCATCTTGCTTAAGGCGTTACTCTGTTCGTATGAACTCAATACACTAGATGCATGCTGGATAGCGGTCGATGTGTGGAGTAATAGTAGTAGATGCAGGCAGGAGTCGGTCTACTTGTCTCGGACGTGATGCCTATATACAATGATCATGCCTAGATAGTCTCATAATTATTCGCTTTTCTATCAATTGCTCGACAGTAATTTGTTTACCCGCCGTAGAATATTGCTATCATGAGAGAAGCCACTAGAGAAAACTATGGCCCCCGGGTCTATCTTTATCATATCACTATTCCGTTAATTTCTGCCGCCGTTGTTTATTAGCTTTCTTTACTTTCTGTTTCGATACCAAAAATACCAAAAATATAATTATCATCTCTATCAGATCTCACTCTCGCAAGTCACCGTAAAGGGATCGACAACCCCTTATCGTGCTGGCTGCGAAGTTCTTATTTGTTTGTGCAGGTGCGAGGAACTGGCGCGTGGTCTCCTACTGGATTGATACCTTGGTTCTCAAAAACTGAGGGAAATACTTACGCTACTGTGCTGCATCTCCCTTTCCGCTTCAAGGGAATACAACGCAAGCTCAAGAGGTAGCAAGAAGAATTTCTGGCGTCGTTGCCGGGGAGACTCACGCCAAGTCAAGTCAAGATTTGCCATCCTGTCAACTTGCCAATTTCTGGCGCCGTTGCCGGGGAGGCTTACGCAAAAGTCATATACCAAGTACCTATCACAAACCCTTATCCTTTGCATTACATTTATTTGCCTCTCGTTTTCCTCTCCCACAATTCACCTTTGCCGTTTTATTCGCCTTTTTTCCGCCGTGTGTTTCTCGTTTGCTTGCTTCTTGTTTGCTTGTGTGTGTTGCTTCCTTGCTTGTCATTATGCCTAGCCCCTTATCCGCTCCTTTGTCTCCCGAATTTGAAGTACTTCACTTCAAGCAAAGGCAAGGAGAAAACTTAAAAGATGCTTGGTTCAGGATGATGGAATCTTATCGTAAGTGCACCTTAGAAGTAAATTTTAGAATCTTGCTTCGGAATTTTTATGTTGGATTGAATATGTCTCATAGACAACTCTTGGATTGCATTGCCAAAGGAAATTTTATCGAAGTTGATCCTAGTTTAGCCCATGAAATCATAGAGGGAATAGTGGGAACACTACCTCCCCAAAAGGAGTAAAACTCAACCCCGGAAGCGACGCAAGTTTTTGAGAAAATTTGCGAAGTGACGAAAATATTACAAAAATATCTTGAACCTCTTAAGAGTGTTAGTGGGAATCTCCACCGCATGAATATGTTGATTACTCTTTGCAATAAGCGTTTGGATGCTTTAGATCTTAAGATTTCTGAATATGAAGGGAAATGCAAAGAACCTCCCGGATTTGAGCTTGACACCATAAAAAGGGTAAAGACCAAAGATGGCAATACCTAAATCTATCTTGTCTCGTGCCAAGCTAGGGGCATAAAACAAAAGCGCTTGTTGGGAGGCAACCCAATTTTATGTTTTTTGCTTTTGTTGCTGTTAGGGAATAAATATTGCATCTAGCCTCTGATTAGATGTGGTTTCATGTTTTGTTTAGTGTTTGTGCCAAGTAGAACATTTGGTAAGACTTGTGTGAAGTTAATTTATCTTGCCGTGAAAAACAGAATCGTTAGCGCTCGCTAAAGTAGTCTTCAGATTTTACTGGAGCGTGCTTTTTAGTTGATTCTTGTAGCTGCTGATTGGTAGACAAATTGCGCAAATGTACCAATTTAGTTCGAATTTTTTGGAGTTACAGAAGTAGGGGAACCCAGGAGATTACTACATATTGTTCTGCTTTTGACAGATTCTGTTTATCGTGTGTTGTTTGCTTATTCCGATGCATCTATGAGTAATATTAGTTCAGTGTCTTGCTCGATTGTAGGTGTACTCGGCGATGGATAAGCATTGCTCCCATTCCTCAATGTTCTTCTTGATCAAGACTCGAAGAAGTGTAGAGAGCGTCCAGTTGGTGACCTCCATTTGGCCGTCGGTTTGCAGATGGTAGGACAAAGAGAAGAGTAACTTGATGCCGAGCTTGGCGCATAGAGTCTTCCAAAACTAACTTAGAAACTTGACGTATCGGTCCGACATGATGGTATTGGGCACTCCATGTAAACGCAGAATTTCTCTACAAAAGAGATTGGCAACATGTGAAGCATCGTCTATCCTGTTGCCAGGAATAAAGTGTGCCATTTTAGAGAATTGGTCCACAACAACAAATATCAAATCTTTTCCATTTCTAGTTCTAGGTAAGCCAAGCACAAAATCCATGCTAATATCTTCCCATGTGTGGTAAGGAATAGGGAGTGGCATATATAGACCATGAGATTGAGATTTGAACTTAGCTTTGCGACATGTTGAGCATTAGTTAGTGAAGCGAGAGACGTCCCGGAACATCTTGGGCCAAAAGTAGTTCTTGGAGAGTGTAGCAAAGGTCTTGTCGCGTCCAAAGTGTCCCGTAAGTCCTCCATGAGACTCCTGCAAAAGTAACAAATGAAGCGAAGACTCGGATATTCGTAGTTTGTTATCTCTCATAATATAACCGTTTGAAATGTGATAATGCTCCCAACATGTATGCGTCAAACATTTAGCATATGGAATAGAAAAAGTAAGATCATGCTCATACTAATCTTTGATATGCTCAAAGCCAATGACATCCAATTCAAGTTTTGTAACAAACATGCATTGTGGGAAAGAGCATCCGCTACAACATTATCTTTGCCTTTGATATACTTGATGACATAAGGAAAGGATTTAATAAACCCACTCCATTTTTCATGTCTTTTGTTCAATTTAGTTTGGTCCTTGAGATATTGCAAAGTTTCATGATCCGCGTGAAGAATGAACTCATGAGGGCGGTGATAATGCTCCCAAACATGTCAAACTCTCACTAAAGCATAAAGCTCTTTGTCATAAATGGGGTAGTTAAGTTGTGCTCCGGAAAGTTTTTCACTAAAGTAAGCAATGGGGAGCTTCTCTTGCATTAGCACACCTCCTATGCCATTACCGCTAGCATCACAATATACCTCAAATGGTTTATTAAAGTTTGGAAAAGCAAGCAAAGAGTCATGTGTTAGCAAAAAAATAGCTCGTTGAAAGCGGTGTCTTGGGTTGGTTCCCAAACAAAAGGTGTGTTCTTCTTACTCAAAACCTGTAAAGGGGATGCAATTGTGCTAAAATCCTTCACAAATCGGCGATAAAATCCGGCTAGACCAAGAAAACTACACACTTGTTGTAAGTTCGCGGGTTGGGGCCAAGTATTAATAGCTTCAATTTTAATTTCGTCTACATGCACACCCTTAGAAGACGCAACAAATCCTAGGAAAACTAGTTTGTCAATGCTGAAAGTGCATTTTTTTCATGTTAGCATATAGGCGTTCTTTCGAAGAGTTTGCAAAACGGCTCTAAGGTGATTGACATGATCATCTAGAGATGCACTAAACACAAGAATATCATCAAAGTAGACCACAACAAATATTCCAATATAGGGTCGAAGAACATAATGCATAACCCGCATGAAGGTACCGGGTCCTTTCGATAAGCCCATTAGCATAACAAGCCATTCATATAAGCCAAACTTGGTCTTTAAAGCAGTTTTCCATTCATCACCCTCTTGTATGCGAATTTGGTAATAGCCACTCTTAAGATCAATTTTAGAGAAAATTGTGGCTCCGCTAAGCTCATCTAGCATATCATCTAAGCGAGGAATGGGCGACGATATCTAAAGGTGATAGCATTAATGGGGCGGCGATCGGACACATGCAAATAGTACCATATTTATTGGGAACAAGGATTACTGGAACGGCACATGGGCTCAAGCTTTCGCGTACGTGTCCGTTGGCAATGAGTTGTTGGACTTGCCGTTGGATCTCCTTGGTTCTCTTCGGGGTTCACGCGGTATGGTGCCTTGTTGGGAAGAGTTTCTCCGGGGATGAGGTCGATGCGGTGCTCTATACTGCGAAGAGGAGGTAGACCTGGAGGTAGCTCATCTGGTAATACGTCTTGAAATTCCTGCAACAAACGAGACAACACTAGAGGTAGAGTGGGTGAGGTGTTAGCTTGTTCTGCTTCACCTTTGCATAAGAGCACAAAGTGAAGTACACTTAATGGGTTCTCAAACACTTCTCTCATGTCTCTTCTGGCGGCTAAAAGCACTAGATCTATCTTGTCGCTCATCATGGAGGCACTCGATTTTGGCTTGTGGCGCTCACTTTCCTTTTGGTGGGTCACTCTCTCACTATTCTCTCCATGATGGGTGGATGCTTGCTTGTCGGCGATCACTTGACTTGGGGACATCAGACGTAGCACGAACTCTTTGCCCTTCATCTTGAAGCTGTAATGATTGGCTCTCCCATTGTGTAGAACTCTGCGGTTGTATTGCCAAGGTCTCCCCGATAGAAGGTGGCACACGGACATAGGAACCACATCACACTCCAAGGTGTCTTCATATGCGCCGATCTTGAATGAAACTTGCACCGTATGCTCCACTTCAATTGTGCCCGAGTCACTGAGCCATTGAACCTTGTAGGGACGGGGGTGTTTCTTCTTCACGAGTTGGATCTTGGAGCAAAGTACTTCACGAGTTGGATCTTGAAGTCATATGTGCCATCATCATTTGCAATCATGGTGCGCTGGTTGGTACATTGGTAAGACTTGTGTCCTCGGCCACCACATGTAAAGCATTTCATGGAACTTGTCTTGACGGGATCATGTGGTGGTGCCAGTGTTGATGAAGTTTTAGACTTGTACGAGCTTGCTGGTGGACGACTTGAAGAAGGTATAGCTTTCTTGGAAGTTCACTTGCCGTCGGTACTTGGAAAAGCTCGTGACGTAGGAGGGGCCGAAGTTTTGTAGTTGCTTGAGGGTATGCGCCATAGGTCTTGGAAGAGTACTTGGTGTATCTGAAGTCTTCTTGAACTTAGCGCTCCGCCTTGGTTGCTTGATGAACTAGCTCGAGAAGGTTTGTGTATGGATGGAAATCCGCAATCTTCTTGATAGGGTGGTTGAGTCCGTTCAACAAGCGAGTCATCATTTGTTCATCGTCTTCCTTGACGTTAGCTCGAATCATGGCAATCTCCATTTCTTGATAGTATTCCTCCACCATCTTTGTGCCTTGCTTGAGGAGTTGCAATTTCTTGAAAAGATCCCGATTATAGTGTGTTGGCATAAAGCGGGCTCACATGACATATTTCATTTGGGTCCAAGTTGTGATGGGTGTTTTGCCTCGATCTATTCATCGCTCGATAACTTGCTCCCACCAAATAAGGACATAGTCTTGAAACTCGAGGGATGCCATTGCGATATTCTTGTCCTCATCATAGATGTGGAGATAGAATATCTTGTCGACCTTTGATGCACATGAGTGGTATTCCTCGGGGACGGTACTTCCGGAAAACTTGGGCATGGTGAACTTGAAGTTGGCGTAACGATTTTCTTCATGGTCGTTGTCACGGTGTCGATGTCGCGCTTGACATGGTGGCGGGTTCTCGATTCTTGTTCCGTGGCACGTACCTGATGTAGACGGTTAAATTGCGGTTCTTGAGCTTATCGATACACTCTTGATTGGTTTTTTCGTTCTTCTTGTGCTTCGCGGTGAGCTTCTTCTTCTTCGTAAACATGGCGGTTGTGGTCTTGGATGGCTCGCGTCGCATCTTGAAGAGCACGCTGAGCTTGAAGGGAATTCTCCCCATGTCGTTGTAGTTCTTAACGTAGATTGTCGGTGGCTTTCTCTTCTTGTCATTGACATTGGCATTCTTGCGCTTGCTCCAATGTGGTGTAGTTTTGTTGATGATGACGTTCTTGCCCGCGAAGTTGCTCTTGTGTACCATTTCAATGGAATGGATTTTTACTTGCTTGGCATTCTTGATGCGTGGCTCAATGAAGAGAACTGATGTCGGAGTACTTGAGCCAGAATGAGAGTTGTACGAGTGTCTGCTTGAGTGGCGCCGCTTTGGCGATGAAGAAGTTGAGGAAGACCAGTTGAAGCATCAAAGTATGTAACTCATCTATTTGAGTTGAAATGTTGGCATTGAGATTCTCCATATGAGTGGAGATGGTCGTGTCGAAGTAGTCTCTTATACTTTCATCGGAATGCCTCAAGTCGGTCGTGATTTGCTCAATGCGGTCGCTCAAAGCTTCACTTTCTTCATGCAAGGCTCGTTGAATGCCGAAAAGATGCACTTTAGTGATGTAGTTGTTAGCCTCTTGATGCTCATGAAAAGTGGGTTCGCTAATGTACTTGGCATGTCCATCATGATCAAGTGTGGTGAGTTGGAAAGGCAAAGAAACAATACCAAAATTACCTTTCTAGAAGATTGAAAATGTATCAAGTATCACTCAATGTAATGCTATGATAGGGGAATTGGTACCATCTTTGTTTCTCACACCTACAAGTAAAAGGCATTTCAGGCATCTCGGTTAGGAATAGTGGCACAAAATTTGAAGCAAATATTAGTCAAGATATCGATAATGTTGAGAAGAGTCAAAAAAACTTGCAAGTAAGGAAAATAGATAACAACCCAAGAATATCACGTGGGAACGCACACACGAAAGCTAAGTGGGATCCGTACAACCAAAGGATGAGCTCAAGATATGAAACCAAGGAAAATGCTCTTGTTGTACGGATGCTAGAGAGATGTAGCTCGATTGCTCAAATGAGCAAGACACGCTATGTGCACCTATCTATATGAGTAACCGTGTCGTTCTTGATCCCAACTTTGCTACGTATGTATGATACCAAGATGATGCCAAGGTATATGACATGCAAAATGGCTCAATGCTATTGCTTACAAGCTTTTTTGTTTTTCTCGATTTGCTTAAAGGTTGTGTATCTATTTTTTTTCACTATGCTTGATACGCGAGCCAAAGATGATATGACACAAGTCTGATAAGATATGCACGTGAGAGATTAACGGCACAATACGATAGTAAGAGGATTGCACACTCAAGTAACTATGCGGACGAAGCGTATCACTAAGGTGCACAATATGGCGTGGCCCGGCAATTCTCAACTCGCTAATCTCAATGGGTAGGAAATGCAAATAGGCTCGGTTATCAAGTGTAATGCAAGGTAGAGTGTAAGATGTCGTCGAGGTTACCGTCCTTGCTTATTGTTATCAGTGTCAATGTCGAGTGGTGCAAATGAGAATGACTCCGGGACGATGATGAATGGCGGCGATGATGATGAATAACCGTCCCTAAGTAGCCAAAACACCTTAGGACATGGAACCGCAACTCAAAATCTCAAAAATAAATTATGGTAGTGGAAACAAGTGTGTGGGTGAAGTGGATCATGCAGAAGACAAGTGGTAGTGGCAAAAGGAGAGAAAACAGGGTGGTCATGGGGCTCTTTGACCAGCCCATGTGCATGGGGTCATAAGTGCCCATGTGCACGGGGTCCCGATGGCCCGTGTGCACGGGGTCCCGATGGCCCGTGTGCACGGGGTCCGTGGATGGCGGTTGTTCTTGCCCGGATCCGTTGATAAGACCCAAAATTCCTCGAAACTAAGTCGTGGGATAGTTGTGGGGTATGGTGGGAGTGTATATCCAGCTACCAAATTCAAATTTCATGGATCAAAACAACAAAATCTAACAAGATCTAACAATTTGCAAGAAAAAAAATTAGGGATATTTTTGTGGGAAATTTTCAAATTAGGTAGAAAAACAACAAAAGCAAGCTAGAATATGAGGTGTAGGGACTCTAAGATGTGAATCAACCATGGCTCATGATACCAAGATGATGTAGGGTGGAACCATAGAGGAAGATCTTGTCACACTTGGAGGGGAAAAGAGGAAGAAGACAAGAGAGAAATCACTCAAACAAACCACAAATCACACATCCACTAGGATAGCATACATAAGATCCACAAGTATACAAGGTCAATCCAAGGAAACAAGCACACAAACGTAAGGTTCTTCCCAAATCCCTAGAGAGATGACGTCTTGGTGATCCCGTGATTGGGATCCTTCCGTTGACGGAGGGGTCTCGAATACACAAGGGGATCTTCTCACTAGGAGGTCTTGATTCTCCTAGAGGAATGGATACAAGGAGCAAAGCTCTCAAATCTCTCTCAATTCTTCGCTAACCCTAAAACATGTCCTAGGTACGAAATATATAGGCTTGGGGACAAAGTGGACGAAGTGGAGGCCCAATAGCCCAGCCTTAGTTGGCCATCCTGGAGGGCCCGTTCGCATGTGGTAAGTTGGGCCCGTGCACATGGGGGTACCGTGTGCACGGTACCCGCCCGTGCGCATGGGGTGCTATAGCGCCAACTCCTAGAGTAGTCATACGCACGGGGTTTCAGAGGGTCGTGCGCACGGGGTCGCCTGGGACTTGTTGTCTTGCTTCTCTTGGACTCCTTCTTCATCTTGATGGCCTTGGGGTGGTCCTCCTCCTTCTTGGTGATGCTCCTCTTTACACCTGATAATACACAATGCATTTTGATGAGGTAGCAACAAAGTTCCATTTATTTCCATATGCATGTCAAGTAGGAAGGAGTTCACCTCGGTTTCCGTAGCTCATGCTCTAGCTCTTGTCATTGGTCCTTCTGGAACTTGTGTAGCCGAAGTAGAGTCCATTGGGACAGATGAGGGATGCTCCGCATCACCATAGGACAGCATTAAAAAAACATACAACTCAAACCAATCTACATCATCAATCAATCAAAAAGACAAAAGAAATCTACTAAAAACATCACAGGATGGCAACACATCATTGGATCATAATATGTGGCATAAAGCACCATGTTCAAGTAGGGGATTACAGCGGGGTGCGGGGGAGCTGACCGCTTAAAAGAGATAAGGAAGGTGATGAAGATGGTGATGTTGATGAAGACGATCACCGTGGCGATGGTTCCCCTGGCGGCACTCCGGCTCCACCGAGAGAGAAGGGGAGAGAGTCTCCCCTTGTGCTTCCTCCTCCATGGCCTCCCCCCGAGATGGGAAGAGGTTCTCCCTATAGTCCTTGGCCTCCATGGTGATCCTGGCCCCCTCTGGCTTCCTCCTCCATGGCCTCCAATGATGATGGCCCCCTCCGGCAGGGTGCCAGAGAGGGCCTAGATTGAATTTTCGTGGCTACAGAGGCTTGTGGCGGTGGAACTTTCGATCTAGGGTTCTTTCTGTGGGTTACGGGATTTATAGGAGTTTTTGGCATCAGCCTCACGTTAGGGGGGAGTTCCCAAGGAGTCCACTAGCCAGGGGCATGCCCTAGGGGTGGCGCGCCCCTCGGCTTGTTGCCCCTGGGTGGCTCCCCTCTGCTATCTTTTCGCTCCAGTATTTTCTATATTTTCCAAAAATATTTTCCATAAATTCTTAGCCCATTCCGAGAACTTCTATTTCTGCACAAAAAACGACACCATGGTAGTTCTGCTGAAAACAGCATCAGTCCGGGTTAGTTCTAATAAAATCATACCAAAATTATATAAATTTTTTGTAAACATGGCATGAATACTTCATAAATTATAGATACGTTGGAGATGTATCATAGTGTTTTGTTAGATACTCTACATATTGTAAGTAGGGGTGAAAGTTAAGCTTTGGAAGCCAGTAAGCACGGCTAGCTACATAGTACCTATGTGTACGTAATTCAAACTAAATATTGACCATGAGTGTGTAATATCTTGATGGAAACTCGAAAGTATGGAAATACAAACGTATTATTGGTAATTGTGTCCATGAACTTGGATCTATCTTCTATTCAATGGCTGAGCATGTGGGGCCTTAGCACGATGACTTCCCGGGCGTGTAAAACAAGGGCTTCCCGTCTCCGATAAGGAATGGGATGGCGGTGTCGTGCCTTCTGCTCTCTCTAGTGCTCGTAGTCATACCAGGTGGTCTACGGACGTGTATATTTATTCTTTTTGGCGTCTCGTGTTCGCCGTACTGCCACAGCTGTTGATGAACAGATGGTATCTTTTTTGCAAGAAAACCTTGGTTGAGCGTGTGTGTGAGAGAGATAGTGCGTGTGTGTGATATGGAGAGACTAAGGCAGATATAAGATATTCTTTGTGTGTTTGTGTGTGGAGGGTAGAGAGAGACATGTGGATCGGTTTTTGTGTTGTGTAACATGAAGACAGATAGACATAATCAGAGAGCGAGTGTGTGAGATGCACATGAGGACACAAGGAGAGGGGTGTGAATCGGATAGACAGATAAATTTTGGTGCGTTGAGTTAGAGAGAGAGAGGGGGGAATATATATATATATATATATCTGGGGCTGGAGAGAATATACAAGGGCCTATGTCTTAAAAGTAGGATTCACATAGATGGGGTGGTGTGTGTCTGTGTATGTTTGTGCGCATGCGCGTGTGTGAGAGGGAT
>LR738710.1:742943830-742992104 GCA_902687465.1 Secale cereale
GTGTGTGTGTGTGTGTGGAGAAGAGAGACCACTAATGATGTAAACCTAGTAGGGGAGGGGGAATGATATGGCATGTGTGTCCAAGAGAGAGAGAGACATGTCTAGTAGCGGGATATCATGGGTGCCAGTGGGGAGTGAGCTATTTAGAAGAGACATCATCATGTGTGTGAGAGAGGGGTGTGAGAAAGAGAGAGAGGGAGAGTAAGAGAGAAAGAGGGGTCGTTTGTGTGCGGAAGTGGCCTATGGATAGGGAGACAAGGTTGATGTTGTACGAAAGTGGCCTATGTAGGGAGACGCAGGGAAAGCGAGTCATCGTGTGTGTGAGAGAGGCTTCATGAGAAATCTAGAATATATGGTGGAGAGGACAACATGCAAGTTTGAGATCGATGATACGCTAGGGAGCTATGGAGAGAGGCACGACATATATGTGTATAGGGAAGGAGGGTCGGGTCCGCATGTGGGAGGATAGAAATAGGAGAGAGGTGCAAAGGAGAGACGGGGTGTTTGTGTGTACTAGGGGTGCTGAGTGAGGTGTATATCAATTAATATGAGAGAAAGAGATAGAGACATTGTGGAGAGTGTGCGAGAACCACATAACCAGGGAGATAGACATTGGGACGGTGTTTTGTCTGTATGGAAAAGATACAAGGCTATATAGTGTGTGTGTGCTTGGGAAAGAGACATGTCGAGGGACCTAGATAGTGGTGGAAGAGATGTTAGCATGTTAGAGAGACAAAAGTGACATGGGTCTAGACTTAGGAGAGAGATATGGGGGGTTAATGTGTTCCCAAGCGTGGTTGTGTCCGGTCGAGAGAAAGGATTGTGTGGGGGAGAGGGGACGGGGTGGTGGGCTTCACATAAAGAGTGAGGTGTGTATGTCCGAGAGATAGAAACATAATTGAGATATATATGGTCAAGAGTCTGTGCACTCGTGCTTGATCAATTAGTTTCATGGTTTGGACTATGAGATAGCGATACATTTCAACGTGTGTGGTATACTTTGAAGTACCAGAATTACAAACCTAATATTGGAGTTTTGGAATTTGACTCATCATTAGCTTTTGTAATTCATTTAAATGGGGTACATTTTTAACCCGTGATTTCAAATTCATGTATCAAACCTAGAGATATACACATACGATCGTGTTCAAACCTTATAATCATCCACTTTATTCACATACATACACATTTGCAGGGGCATGCCGAAGTTGAAATACCCGGGTGTAGAGGACACTGCGTGTAAGATGTTTTTTTTTGTAAGTTTCATGCAAAATATAGTGTGTGACACCCCATCTTTAGATGAAAAATATGAGTGATCATATGCTAGGACAGGTGGTCATTTTTTCTCTAGGTCCGCCCCTCATTTTTTTTGTCATCATATTTAGGATAAACACATTTCAGTTTTCCTTTAAATCGGAGCATATGCTGGTATTTGCATCCACTAGCTCAATGATCCATATTTGAATTGAATGGACAATCTAAGTTTCGAGTTGGAGACATTGATTTCGAAACTTGCAATTTTTGTGTGCACAAAAAATAAGTACTCGGCCATGTTATCATAGTCGGCTCTACAAGAGGAGAACACTTAATTTCAGCCGCCAAAAGCTTTCAAACTTCCCGCTCACATCAAAATATCTCGTGCCCAAAAGTTTAGCCATGTCACATTAACGGGAAAGGGTTGTTTTGCTAATTCCATTGTTTTCCCCTCTTTGGCCCTAACATTCTTGATCCGAACCCCTACCCTTCCCCTCGCCGCCTCCGGCCCTCGACCCCACCTCCCAAGCCGCCAAACCTAGTCCCCCGCTGCAGTGGTGCACCTCACACCCCACTAGATCTACCTTCCGCACCTTGGAACCCCCAACTTCCAATTCACCACTACACCAGAGCCGCTTTAGTGACTAGCTTGTCCACCGCTCCACATCCTCTTGACCGCCCTCATGGTCCACCGCACCAGATCTGCTTCACCGACACTCTCGTCCACCACAGTGCAGGCCCTTCACCGACGCCCACGTCTGCCACATCGATGGCCATTCATAGAAGCCCTCGTCCCCCGCAACAGATCTGCTTTATCGAAAACACTCTACAATGCGCCAGATGTTCTTCGCCGACACCTTCGTCCACTGCACCGGACCAGCTCCTCGGATGCCATATTCAACTCCATCGACCCTGCTTTACTGACACCTCCGCCTCATCAGCTTATTTCCATTTGTACTCATGTGGTTTTTCTCCTCTTTATCGTCCAGCACTTCACTTACCATAGATCAGCTTTCTTGGATGTCCACAGGCGCCACAACCAAAGCACCGAAGCCGCTTCAGCAACGGCGACAGCCATCCCAAACCAAACCGCAACAAGAGCACCACCGATGACACTTAGCTTTCACGTATGACAACGATGCCAATACGCCGACGAGAATCGGGTACTATTCTCCAACGGTCGGCGCCTATGTTCATTTTCTTAGAATAAGCACTGCACCTTCAAATTTCTTCAGGGCATCATTCAATTTTTCATGAGAGGCGACTTTCTGCTTGCACCTGTAGATCCATACGTGTGGCAGTGAACAGGTTACATGTGCTAAATTACAAATTAGTGCATATGTAGTTGCAATGCTTTCGTTTTGTCCTAAGTATTACTATACTTCCTAGATACCACTACCTCCTATTTTACTGCTTGCATGCTATATTTATGATAATGGTGTTATTTTGATGTCACCTGCTGGTTAAAATTATTGTATTGGGCTGCTTCTATGTTCTCTATGTTTAATTACACATCATCAAACTACTCCCTCCGTCCCATAATATAAGAGCATTTTTGACACTACTATAGTGTCAAAAACGCTCTTATATTATGAGACGGATGGAGTAGCTTGTAGTTCCCCTTCTTTTGGTTGGTCTCAACCTACATTTTTTTAATGCTTGCTATTACAGCACTGCTCTGAGCCTCTATACATAACTTTTTTGTGTGTTCTTGATCTTCCCAAGTTGCATGACTAATTTGATGCTTCTTTTCATTATGGAGCTGCCAACCGCATCAAGCAAAATGTTTTTTATTTTTGGGGTTGGCACCTCGAATAAGCACAAAAATAGAGTGAAGGACATATATTTTCGTGTAAGCACGCACACCCTTCTTTCATTAGTTTAGATGAACCATTGCTAATCAGTTTGAACCAGTGCATGTGATTAAACTTAGTTTTACCAAAATAGAGGGGTAGAATAAACTACAACAACTAGATTTGCAACGGGATGTTGACGACATCTTCAAAGAACATTGTAACAGTAGTGAGGCTGCCATGAATGAGGTAATCCTGATCTTGAGGCTAGAAAATATGCAATTGGTCGCACCCATTATGCAAGCACACCAAGAATTGGAGGAAGTAAGAATGCTGCATTTGAAGACGGAGGAGGTCATTCTTCTGCTATCTGAAGCCCAGGGTAATCCTAGTTCTTCTTTAGATACGAGTTGAAATTGCCATTAGATTAGTATACTTGCATGTTACGTCGTGTGTGTGAATGGATTATGTTGTAAGACCCCATTTCTATTGTCCATGTCTTGTAATGATCTATTTTTTTAAGCGAGGTAATCATGAGTACTTGTATGAGTGGACACAAGGTGAAGTGTTTTTCGTGTGAGCTGATTGTATTGGACGAAATAACTGTTTGATTGAAAGTGTATCCAACCTACTGAATTTGAAGATCACGACATTTCTAAATCATATTCATGTATAAAGGTGGAATAAACCTTTGTTGTGGTTTTGAAGATATATATAAGAAAACATAGAATGATGTATGAATATTCTTAATCAAATAAAAATGGATTTCAATTTGGCTGGGTAAACGTGAATGCTTATTCTCCCAAAGTTTGAACGAAGTGGCAAAACACCCAGTCACTTGTTGGCTTCCCAAAGCCAATGTTCGCAAGATGGAAATTACTATCTACCCTTGAGAATTTACATCATGTCGGCTCCATTTCCACTGCTCTCGTTAGGAGTAGGTTAGTAACTTCAATTAGACGTGACAGGACTGCCTCTCACTCCATTCAGACACGGTGGGCGCCAAACATGGGCGACAAACACATATTCAACTCAAACTCGTCTGAAAGACTTCTCTGTCTTCCTTCATTTCCCCATTCATACACGGTGGGCGGCAAAACAAACTCTCCTCAGCCAAAATAAATCTAGGGAAATATTTTAAATAGGGGCATGTGTGTAACTTCACTCAGACTTGACACGGCCACCCTACACGTCAGCCCCGTACATATACTGTGGGCGCCAACCCTGGGTGGCAAAAACCCTGTCCTCACCTGAAATCGCTCTCGGAAAATATTTGGGAGATGTGAGATTACCGTCCCATCCCGAGCGGATGAGACGTCCAAAATTTTAAATAGAGGCTAAGTTCATAACTTCCCCACATTTCAGACAAGCGTGTCCCAAAGTTTGAGATCCCCTCCCCCTCCATTTCCCCATTCATCCCCCATCGGTACCGAAACACCCTCCCCACATTGTCCAGCCTCCTTCGTCCGCCACCCCATCCTCCACCTTGCTAGAGTCGCTACCCCTACCCTGTCGTCCACTTCAAGGGATGGATGTCTCTCATCCATGGCGCCGGACTAGGATCCTTTCATCGCGTCCTCTCACTTCATCAGTGTCGTCGTCCACCATGTCGTGGCCGCTCCTACGACTGCCTCTTCCAAGACAACAGGACTTAACCCCTGATGCCATCGTTTGTCATCTCAAGTCTGCTTCTGCACCGCCAACATCCATCGCACCCCGTAGCACCCTCAACATATCGACAACGGCCTACACGGGGTCGCAAGTGAGGTGGTACTCTTTCATATCTACTTAATTTATTAATATCACTAGGAAAATAGATCATCGCTTGTTTACTGTACTTTTCTTGCACATACCAAATTGTAGTGGCTAGTTAAAGGGAAACATGTTGGGAAACGTTGCATGGAAAACAAAAAAAATTCTACGCACACACAATGGTCTGTCCATGGAGATGCATAGCAACGAGGGGGAGAGTGTGTCTACATACCCTCATAGACCGTAAGCGGAAGCGTTTCAAAACGCGGTTGATGTAGTCGAACTTCTTCGTGCTTCAACCGATCAAGTACCGAATGCATGGCACCTCCATGTTCCACACACGTTCAGCTTGCTGACGTCCCTTGCCTTCATGATCCAGCAAGACGTCGTGGTAGTACATGAGTTCTGTCAAAACTACAGCGTGGTGAAGGCGATGGTGAAGTAATCTCCTCAGGGCTTCGCGTAAGAACTATGAAAATATGATCGAGGAAGACAACGGTGGACGAGGGCCTCGCGCCGTTGGGAAACGTAGCATGCAATTTCATAAAAAATCATGCGCTCATGCAACATTTATCTAGGAGATGCATAGCAACGAGAGGGGGAAAGCATCTTCATACCCTTGAAGATCACTAAGAGGAAGCGTTTATCAATGCGGTTGATGTAGTCATACACCTTCACGATCCATCCCGATCAAGTACCAAACATAGGGCACCTCCACGTTCAGCACACGTTCAGCTTGATGACTGCTACCTCTTGAGCATGCGTTGTTTTTCCCTTGAAGAGGAAAGGGTGATGCAGCAAAGTAGCGTAAGTATTTCCCTCAGTTTTTGAGAACCAAGGTATCGATCTAGTAGGAGACTACACGCAAATCCCTAGTACCTGCACAAACAATTAAGAAACTTGCAACCAACGCAATAAATGGGTTGTCAATCCCTTCACGGCCACTTGCAAAAGTGAGATCTGATAGAGATAATAAGATAAATATTTTTTGTATTTTTGTTGTATAGATTTAAAAGCAAAGACTGCAAAATAAAACAACAATAAAGATAGCTAGTTGACGGAAGATTAATATGATGGAAAATAGACCCGGGGCCCATAGGTTTCACTAGTGGCTTCTCTCAAGATAGCAAATCTTACGGTGGGTGAACAAATTACTGTCGAGCAATTGATAGAAAAGCGCATAGTTATGAGAATATCTAGGCATGATCATGTATATAGGCATCACATCCGTGACAAGTAGACCGAAACAATTCTGCATCTACTACTATTACTCCACACATCGACAGCTATCTAGCATGCATCTAGAGTATTAAGTTCATAAGAACAGAGTAACACATTAAGCAAGATGACATGATGTAGAGCGATAAATTCATGCAATATGACCTAAACTCCATCTTTTTATCCTCGATGGCAACAATACAATATGTGACTTGCTGCCCCTGTTGTCATTGGGAAAGGACACCGCAAGGTTGAACCCAAAGCTAAGCACTTCTCCCATTGCAAGAAAGATCAATCTAGTAGGCCAAACAAAACTGATAATTCGAAGAGACTTGCAAAGATATTAAATCATGCATATAAGAATTCAAAGAAGAACCAAATATTGTTCATAGATAATCTTGATCATAAATCCACAATTCATCGGATCTCGACAAACACATCACAAAAAGTATTACATCGAATAGATCTCCAAGAACATCGAGAGAACTTTGTATTGAGATCCAAAGAGAGAGAAGAAGCCATCTAGCTAATAACTATGGACCTGAAGGTCTGTGGTAAACTACTCACACATCATCTGAGAGGCTATGGTGTTGATGTAGAAGCCCTCCGTGATGGATTCCCCCTCCGGCGGAGCTCCATAAAAGGCCCCAAGATGGGATCTCACGGGTACAGAAGGTTGCGGTGGTGGAAATAGGGTTTCGTGGTGCTCTCGGATGTTTTCAGGGTATATGAGTATATATAGGAGGAAGAGGTACGTCGGTGGAGCTACGAGTTGCCCGGGAGGGTGGGGGCGCTCCCACCCCCCTGGGCGCACCCTCCTACCTCGTGGCCACCTCGTGGCTTCCCAAGTGTGTACTCCAAGTCTTCTGGATTGCGTTTGTTCCGATAACGATCCTCGCGAAAGTTTCATTCCGTTTGGACTCTATTTGATATTCCTTTTCTGCAAAACACTCAAATAGGCAAAAAAAACATCCATTTGCACTGGGCCTTTGGTTAGTAGGTTAGTCCCAAAAATAATATAAAAGTGCATATTAAAGCCCATTAAACATCCAAACCAGATAATATAATAGCATGGAACAATCGAAAATTATAGATACGTTGGAGACGTATCAAGAATCCCCAAGCTTAACCGCTTGTCCTCGAGTAGGTAAATGATAAAAACAGAATTTTTGATGTGGAATGATACCTAACATAATTTTCCATGTAATTATCTTTCTTGTGGCATGAATGTTCAAATCCGAAAGATTCAAGACAAAAGTTTAATATTGACATAAGAATAATAATACTTCAAGCATACTAACAAAGCAATCATGTCTTCTCAAAATAACATGGCCAAAGAAATTTCATCCCTACAAAATCATATAGTCTCGCTATGCTCTATCTTCATCACACAAAATATTTAAATCATGCACAACCCCGGTTTCAGCCAAGCAATTTTTTCATACTTTAATTTTTTTCAAACTTTTTCAACTTTCACGCAATACATTTGCGTGAGCCATGGATATAGC
Organism: Secale cereale; assembly: GCA_902687465.1. Lineage (NCBI taxonomy): Eukaryota > Viridiplantae > Streptophyta > Magnoliopsida > Poales > Poaceae > Secale > Secale cereale. Next base: position 742,951,356 of record LR738710.1, read on the forward strand.
ACTATAGGTGGAATAGAGTGGTGGTTGTGGAGAAGACAAAAGCGGAAGATAGGCTCACATCAACTAGGCGTATCAATGGGCTATGGAGATGCCTATCAATAGATATCAATGTGAGTGAGTAGGGATTGCCATGCAACGGATGCACTAGAGCTATAAGTGTACGAAAGATCAACTAAAGAAACTAAGTGGGTTTGCATCCAACTCGCTTGCTCACGAAGACCTAGGGCATTTTGAGGAAGCCCATCATTGGAATATAGAAGCCAAGTTCTATAATGAAAATTCCCACTAGTATATGAAGATGACAAAACAAGAGACTCTCTATCATGAAGATCATGGTGCTACTTTGAAACACAAGTGTGGAAAAGGATAGTAGCATTGCCCCTTCTCTCTTTTTCTCTCATTTTTTTATTTTGGGCCTTTTCTTTTTTATGGCCTATTTTTTTCATTTTTTCCTTATTTTCTTCTTTCTTTCTTTTTCCAGAGTCTCATCCCGACTTGTGGAGGAATCATAGTCTCCATCATCCTTTCCTCTCTGGGACAATGCTCTAATAACGAAGATCATCACACTTTTATTTACTTACAACTCAAGAATTACAACTCGATGCTAGAACAAAATATGACTCTATGTGAATGCTTCCGGTGGTGTACCAGGATGTCCAATGAATCAAGAGTGGCATGTATGAAGGAATTATGAAGGGTGGCTTTGCCACAAATACGATGTCAACTACATGATCATGCAAGGCAATATGACAATGATGAAGCGTGTCATAATAAACAGAACGGTGGAAAGTTGCATGGCAATATATCTCGGAATAGCTATGGGAATGCCATAATAGATAGGTATGGTGGCTGTTTTGAGGAAGATATATGGGGGTGTATGGTACAGGCGAAAGTTGTGTGATACTAGAGAGGCTAGCAATGGTGGAAGGGTGAGAGTGCGTATAATCTATGGACCCAACATTAGTCATAAAGAACTCATATACTTGTTGCAAAAATCTACAAGTTATCAAAACAAAGCACTAAACGCATGCTTGTAGGGGAAGGGTTAGTAGGAGTTAACCATCGCGCGTTCCCGAGCTGCACACAAAGGAAGACAATCAATAAATAAATCATGCTCCAACTTCATCACATAATGGTTCACCATACGTGCATGCTACGGGAATCACAAACTTTAACACAAGTATTCCTCAAGTTCACAATTACTCCACTAGCATGACTCTAATATCACCATCCTCATATCTCAAAACAATCATCAAGTATCAAACTTCTCATAGTATTAAACGCATTTTATATGAAAGTTTTTACTATGCCCATCTTGGGTGCCCATCATATTAGGACTAAATTCATAACCAAAGCAAATTACCATGCTGTTGTAAAATACTCTCAAATAATATAAGTGAATCATGAGAGATCAATAATTTCTACGAAATAAAACCACCACCGTGCTCTAAAAAGATATAAGTGAAGCACTAGAGCAAAACTATCTAGCTCAAAAGATATAAGTGAAGCACATAGAGTATTCTAATAAATTCCGGTTCAAGCATGTCTCTACCAAAATGTGTGTAAATAAAGGATGATTGTGGCAAACTAAAAATCAAACACTCATATGATACAACATGCTCCAAGCAAAACACATTTCATGTGGTGAATAAAAATATAGTCTCAAGTAAAGTTACCGATAGACGAAGACGAAAGAGGGGATGCCTTCCCGGTGCATCCCCAAGCTTAGGCTTTTGGTTGTCCTTGAATTTTACCTTGGGGTGCCTTGGGCATCCCCAAGCTTAGGCTCTTGCCACTCTTTATTCCATAGTCCATCAAATCCTTACCCAAAAACTTGAAAACTTCACAACACAAAACTCAACAGAAAATCTCATGAGCTCCATTAGTATAAGAAAACAAACCACCACTTTAAGGTACTGTATTGAAATCATTCTTTATTTATATTGGTATTAAACCTACTGTATTACAACTTCTCTATGGTTCATACCCCCGGATACTACTCATAGATTCATCAAAATAAGCAAAGAACACACGAAAAACAGAATCTGTCAAAAACGAAACAGTCTGTAGCAATCTGTAACTTTCGAATACTTCTGTAACTCTAAAAATTCTGAAATAAATTGGTGGACGTGAGTAATTTGTCTATTAATCATCTGCAAAAATAATCAACTTAAAAGCAATCTCCAGTAAAAAAATGGCAGCTAATCTCGTGAGCGCAAAAGTTTCTGTTTTTTACAGCAAGATTGCAAGGACTTCACCCAAGTCTTCCCTAAGGTTCTACTTGGCACAAACACTAATTAAAACACAAAACCACATCTAACTAGAATATAGATGAATTACTTATTACTAAACAGAAATAAAATCAAAGAAAATAAAATTGGGTTGCCTCCCAACAAGCGCTATCGTTTAACGCCCCTAGCTAGGCACAAAGCAAGAACAGATCTAGGAATTGTCATCTTTTCCCTTTTGGTGATAAAGAGAGAGTTTCTTATATAAAGTACTTATCTTTCTATTTTGTGAAAGCACGTGCCTATTATTGGTAGAAGAAATATTAAGTACACTATGAAAATTTGCATCTAGACGAGCCTTCATCTCTTTGATAATTTAATTCTGATAAAACCACAAAAGAGAAGTAGATTCAACCTTTTCACTCATAGGGTGCCCAAAAATAGCCTTCATCTTTTCATAGGTATCGATGGCACCATCCCCCTCAAAAAAACCTTCTTCAAAAATAGAGTCTAAAACTTGCTTGAAAGAAGAAGGTAAGCCAACATAAAAACCTTTTAAGTATATCTCAATTTGATATTAGGGTACGTAGCTGGCTCGGATCCTTAGTAGCCTATACCAGGCATCTTTCAAGGTTTCATCAATCAAATAACGAAAAATTCCGGGGTCATCTTGATCGAAGTTATTCAAGCTTTCATCAATAACCCCGGTAGGTCTTTCCATAGCATCATTATTTATGAGCTTAGAAAGGACAGAAGGACTATCCAAAGTATTAAAACCCAGGAGAAAACCCTTAGCCCCTTTTTGTTCGGCCATGACGACAAAGCAACCGATACGAACACACACGAGGCAAGCGAACGGAAAAGAAGGGCGAATAAAACGGCGAAGGTGAAGTCGGGGAGAGGAAAACTACAGGCAAATGGAAAATAATGTAATGCGAGGGATAAGAGTTTGTGATGGGTACTTGGTACGACTTGACTTGTGCGTAGATCTCCCCGGCAACGACGCCAGAAATTCTTCTTGCTACCTCTTGAGCATGCGTTGTTTTTTTCCTTGAAGAGGAAAGGGTGATGCAGCAAAGTAGCGTAAGTATTTCCCTCAGTTTTTGAGAACCAGCGTATCAATCCAGTAGGAGACTACACGCAAATCCCTAGCACCTGCCCAAACAATTAAGAACCTTGCAACCAGCACAATAAAGGGATTGTCAATCCCTTCACGGCCACTTCCAAAACTGAGATCTGATAGAGATAATAAGATAAATATTTTTGGTATTTTTGTGGTATAGATTTAAAAGTAAAGATTGCAAAATAAAAGAACAATAAAGATATCTAGTTGATGGAATATTAATATGATGGAAAATAGACCCGTGGGCCATAGGTTTCACTAGTGGCTTCTCTCAAGATAGCAAATCTTACAGTGGGTGAACAAATTACTGTCGAGCAATTGATCTAAAAGCGCATAGTTATGAGAATATCTAGGCATGATCATGTATATAGGCATCACATCCGTGACAAGTAGACCGAAACGATTCTGCATCTACTACTATTACTCCACACATCGACCGCTATCCAGCATGCATTTGAGTATTAAATTCATAAGAACAGAGTAATGCATTAAGGAAGATGACATGATGTAGAGGGATAAACTCATGCAATATGACATAAACCCCATCTTTTTATCCTCGATGGCAACAATAGAATATGTGCCTTGCTGCCCCTGCTGTCACTGGGAAAGGACACTGCAAGATTGAACCCAAAGCTAAGCACTTCTCCCATTGCAAGAAAGATCAATCTAGTAGGCCAAACCAAACTGATAATTCGAAGAGACTTGCAAAGATATTAAATCATGCATATAAGAATTCGGAGAAGAACCAAATATTGTTCATAGATAATCTTGATCATAAACCCACAATCATCGGATCTCGACAAATACACCGCAAAACGTATTAGATCAAATAGATCTCCAAGAAGACCGAGGAGAAATTTGTATTGAGATCCAAAGAGAGAGAAGAAACCATCTAGCTAATAACTATGGACCTAAAGGTCTGTGGTAAACTACTCACACATCATCGGGGAGGCTATGGTGTTGATGTAGAAGCCCTCCGATCGATTCCCCCTCTGGTGGAGCTCCGGAAAAGCCCCAAGATGGGATCTCACGGGTACAGAAGGTTGCGGCGGTGGAAATAGGGTTTCGTGGTGTTCTCGGACGTTTTCAGGGTATATGTGTATATATATGAGGAAGAGGTACGTCGGTGGAGCTACGAGGGGCGCACCTAACCCCTGGGCGCGCCCTCCTGCCTTGTGGCCACCTCGTGGCTTCCCAGGCGTGTACTCCAAGTCTTATGGATTGTGTTTGTTCCAAAAATGATCCTCGCGAAGGTTTCATATCGTTTGGACTCCATTTGATATTCCTTTTCTACGAAACACTAAAATAGGCAAAAAAAACAACAATTTGCAATGGGCCTTTGGTTAGTAGGTTAGTCCCAAAAATAATATAAAAGTGAATATTAAAGCCCATTAAACATCCAAAACAGATAATATAATAGCATGGAACAATCAAAAATTATAGATACGTTGGAGACGTATCAATGACGTCATCGCTTTCTTAATCCAGCAAGACGGGCGAAGTAGTAGATGAGTTCCGGCAGCATGACGGCGTGGTGATGGTTGGTGGTGAAGAACAATCTCCGCGGGGCTTCACCAAGCACTACAGAAACTAGATGGAGGACAAACTAGAGGGACGGGCTTGCCGGCACACGGCTTGGTGAATCTTGATGTGTTTTGGGTGCTAGCCCTGCCCCTCTATTTATATGTTGAGCCCTGGGGTTCGAAACTTGGAGCAAAAGCCTCTTCAAAATCGGTTTTGCCCGAAAGGCAAGAGTCCCACTCAGACTCCAGGGCTAGACGCCAGGGTTCCCGGCGTCTTAGCCTCTGGTCTCCGCAAAACTTCCTTTTGCACTTTCCAAAAGCCTCGTGGGCTTTCCCCTTTGGCCCAAATAAAGTGTTCTCGTACCCAAACATTTCGAGGAACATCCGAAACCTCTTCCGGTGAATTCTGGAACCCTTCCTGAGGCCAAACACTATTATCCCATATATCAATCTTTATCTTCGGACCATTCCGGAGTTCCTCGTCATGTCCGTGATCACATCCGGGACTCCAAACAACATTCGGTCACCAACATACATAACTCATATAGTACTATATCATCAACGAACGTTTAGCATGCGGACCCTACGGGTTGGAGAACTATGTAGACATGACCGAGACTCCTCTCCGGTCAATAACCAATAGCAGAACCTGGATGCCCATATTGGCTCCTACATATTCTACGAGGATCTTTATCGGTTGAACCGCATAACAACATATGTTGTTCCCTTTGTCATCTGTATGTTACTTGCTCGAGATTCGATCGTCGGTATCATCATACCTAGTTCAATCTCATTACCGGCAAGTCTCTTTACTCATTCCATAATACATCATCTCGTGAGTAACTCATTAGTCATTTGCTTGCAAGGCTTATTATGATGTGTATTACCGAGAGGGCCTAGAGATACCTCTCCGATACTCGGAGTGACAAATCCTATTCTCGATCTATGCCAACTCAACAAACACCTTCGAAGACACCTGTAGAGCATCTTTATAATCACCCAGTTACGTTGTGACGTTTGATAGCACAAAAGGTGTTCCTCCGGTATTCGGGAGTTGCATAATCTCATAGTTTGAGGAACATGCATAAGTCATGAAGAAAGCAATAGCAATAAAACTAAACGATCATTATGCTAAGCTAACGGATGGGTCCTGTCCATCACATCATTCTTCTAATGATGTGATCCCGTACATCAAATCACAACACATGTCTATGGTCAGGAAACTTAACCATCTTAGATTAATGAGCTAGTCCAGTAGAGGCATACTAGGGACACTTTATTTTGTCTATGTATTCACACATGTATCAAGTTTCCAGTCAATACAATTCTAGCACGAATAAAAGACATTTATCATGATATATAAGGAAATATAAATAACAACTTTATTATTGCCTCTAGGGCATATTTCCTTTACGCGCACGGCTATGAAAATGTTGTGTGATTGTGAGGCGCTCCCTCCCCACATATATATAGGTGGGAGGGGAGGGGAGGCAGCCAGGGCGCGCCCTAGGATTGGCCGCCGCCCCCTAGGTGCCCTGCATTGCCCTGCACCCCCCTTCCATGTACGCATGGGGGGAAGGAAAGAGGGGGAGAGGGAAGGAAGTGGGAATCCTAATCCACACTTTCCTTTCCCTTCCCCCTTTTCCTTCTCCTGCTTCTATGGCCGGCCCTGTAGGGTGCACCAGCCCCTAGTGGGCTGGTGTGTTCCTTCACAAGGCCCATATGGCCCATAGGATTGCCGGGGGTACCCGAAACACCTTCCGGTGACCCGATAAGTACCCGATACGTTCCGGAACACTTCCGGTGTCCGAATACCATCATCCTATATATCAGTATTTACCTTTCGACCATTTCAGGACTCCTCGTCATGTACGTGATCACATTCGGGACTCCGAACAACATTTGGTCACCAAATAACATAACTTATATAACACTATATCATCAACGAACATTAAGCGTGCGGACCCTACGGGTTCAAGAACTATGTAGACATGAAAGAGACACCTCTCTGGTAAATAACCAATAGCGGAACCTGGATGCCCATATTCGCTCCTACATATTCTACGAAGATCTTTATCAGTCTATCCTTTATGACAACATACACAATTCCCTTTGTCCGCGAGTATGTTACTTGCCCGAGATTCGATCATCAGTATCTCTATACCTAGTCCAATCTTGTTGCTGGCAAGTCTCTTTACTCATTTCATAATACATCATCCCGAGGCTAACTTCATTAGTCATTTTCTTGCAAGGCTTATTATTGTGTGTATTACCGAGAACGCCAAGAGATACCTCTCCGATACTCGGAGTGACAAATCTTAATCTCGATTCATGCCAACCCAACAAAACACCTTCGGAGATACCTGTAGAGCATCTTTATAATCACCCAGTTACATTGTGACGTTTGATAGCACACAAGGCATTCCTCTGGTATCCGGGAGTTGCATGATCTCATAGTCAAAGGAATATGTATTTGACATACATGAAAGCAGTAGCTATAAACTGTACGATCAAATGATAAGCTAGCAGATGGGTCTTGTCCATCACATCATTCTCATAATGATGTGGTCCCGTTATCAAATGACAACTCATGTCCATGGTTATGAAATCTTAACCATCTTTGATTAACGAGCTAGTCTAGTAGAGGCTTACTAGGGACACGATATTTGTTTATGTATTCACACATGTATTTAGGTTTCCGGTCAATACAATTCTAGCATGAATAATAAAACATTATAATTATTAAGGAAATATAATAATAACCATCTTATTATTGCCTCTAGGGCATATTTCCATCAAAACATTGGTTCCAAAGTAGCCTTTGTCCGATTTGCACCTTCATGTCCGCCAGGGCACAATTACTATACTCGCAATGGTTATGGTTTCCCCCCTTTATATTCACTACCATCATCAGAAGTGCTTCGTGTTGTTCTAGCACTGATCCTCAAGACCTCAACCCATCAAGCGAAACAACATGCCACTCATAATTAATTCCAAAGCTTAGTTGTTGAAATACGAATATGATATGATGCTGATATTACTAAAACAGAGAACATTTAATTGGTCAGCTAATGTTCCTATATCAGTTCGAGAGGCATGCGTGCCACATATAGAGAGAGATGGCAAGGATCTGCATTTCTTTATACGCTCTGGTTCATCATGGGTGGGCAACACACATTGTATTATCTAAAATTTGTTTGCTCTTCGTTATCATGTTCCTATTCTATTCTTCTTACGACGTATAGTACTTTCTCCGTTCCTAAACTGCCTTGGGTGTGTGCGTGTGTTGTGGTGGCGTGCGTTCGTACCGGATGTTGGTCATAGTTGCTTTATTTATAAAGCAGGGGAAAGCCTTTTTTGCATAAAGCATAAGTCTTTTTAGATATTCCAATAAGAACTACATACAGATGTATATATACATATTTTAGAGTGTACATTCACTCATTTTGCTCCATATGTAGTTGTAGGGTCGAAAGTAGATCTAGAGAGGGGGTGATTATACTACTTGACCAAATAAAAATCTATGCTTTTCCTAATTTTAAGTGTTCGCAGATTTTAGCAATTAGAACAAAGTCAAGTAACCAACCTACACATGCAATTCTAAGAGTGTAGCCGCGGAAAGTAAAGCATTGCATATGAAGGTAAAGGGAGAGGTTTGGAGAGTGCAAACGCAATGGAGACACATGGATTTTTGGTGTGGTTCCGATAGGTGGTGCTATCGTACATCCACGTAAATGGAGACTTCAACCCATGAAGGGTAACGGCTGCGCGAGTCCACGGAGGGCTCCACCCACGAAGGGTCCACAAAGAAGCAACCTTGTCTATCCCACCATGGCCAACGTCCATGAAGTACTTGCCTCACTCGGGTAGATCTTCAAGAAGTAGGTGATCTCCTTACCCTTACAAACTCCTTGGTTCAACGCCACAATCTTGTCGGAGGCTCCCATGGGACACCTAACCAATCTAGGAGAAACCACTCTCCAAAAGGTAATAAATGGTGTGTTGATGATAAACTCATTGCTCTTGTGCTTCAAGTGATAGTCTCCCCAACACTCAACTCTCTCTCACAGATTTGGATATGGTGGAAACACTATGGCAGGTTGTTGCTAACGCGACACTACGATCAGAGACCCTTCGACGAAACTATGTGCGATGCCATAATCATAAACGGTGTTATAAAACAACCGTCAAAAAGGCGCAAAACATTTACGATGGAGGATGCATCAAACACGGTTCAGATTTTAGTTGCGTGTGCGATGCAGGGCATACGGTTCAGCTCAATTAACTGTTTGTGATGAGGAGGAACAAAAGAAACGGGCAGCCAGATGAAGGTGTGTGCGATGTACAACATATGGTTCACTTGGATGAACTGTTTGTGATTAGGCAACACAAAAGAAACGGTCAGCCCGATCAAGGTGTGTGCGATGTACAACACATGGTTCACTCAGATGAACTATTTGTGATTAGGCAAGAGAACAGAAATGGTTCAATATAACAAGATGTGTGTGATATGCAACAAACAGGTCTGTAATCATAAATGTGTGTGAAGACAGATAATAACACACATGATTGGTTCTAATAAGACGTATGTGATATGCTCTGTCTACACAACATCTATTGGCCATTGTGGGACGGGCGGTCATCTGGATACGCCATAAGGATGCGAAGAGGCATTCCTATCAGTAAGGACTAGCTGTTCCACCAGTAGCTCATGTAAGAAAACTATCAAGTTAAGTGTGCTCAGGCTGGAGCAGCCATCAGATGGGTGACTGGATGGGAAGTTGTGTTGATGTTAATTTAACTGACAGGATGGGTCATTTCGGTCAAATGACCGAGATGCCCCATTCCCTCGGCTAATTTAACCTCGAGGTCCTTGTTTTTTTATTTTTTATTTTTTAACACATGTTAAAGAAGGTCTACCGTATTACTTTTTGACAATGTGCGATATGTGGCATACAGTTGATCCATCCGACCTGTTTGTGATGGAATAGGCCGTGTGTGTTGTGGGCAAATGCTTGCTAGTATTCAACCGTTTGGCATTGATGAATTCATCACCGACGGGTTCCCTAGTGTGGTCCGTGTTCATCTGATCATCATCTACTTCTTGTGCTAGCTCGATGTTCCTTCTAAGCTAAGTTTCCATTAATTGATCGTGTTTTATAAACACGCGACCATTTCCCGCCATTTCCTCACCTGTTTCCCGCCACCATGCTATATTGTGCATAGGCGACGCGCGATGGATGGAGGCGACAAGCGCAGTGTGTAGCACATCCTCCTTTTCCAAGCATGCCAACACACCAAAGCATCGCCTCTGCCATCAACCTCGTCGATGAGGAAAACGAGCAGGCGCCACGGCCCGTCGAGGCCGAGGCGCTCCCCGGCACCGCGATGGACGACGCCATGATGCACGTCATCGCCAAGGTTGAGCAGACCTTTGGCGCATGGCGCTTGAGCACCGCGGATCAAGACAGGCCTGTCAGCGCCAACAGGCTGCAACTCGCCGCACAACATGATCGATGGCGCGCCGCAGAGCAAGCTAGGCGCGTCCGCGCCGATAGGTTGCGGCTCACCGCACGGCGATACCGTTGGAGTGCCGCAAAGCGAGAGGCGCGGCGCGCCGCACAGCAAGAGCGGATCCATCGGCGCTTGCCTACTGTCGACACGGCGTCGCAGCTCGGTACACATCCTATCAGTACCCCCATTCCTCGCCAGGAGTGGGAAGAGGCCCTCAGCTCCGTACTTGCACCAGAGGCCGGCTGCACCATACTTACACCAGACGCCCGCCACGCCGTTCACATGGGTGCCGCCGTTCGCCTTGTCCGCGGCCCGCTGGATGCCAATGCGCTGGTCCGTAGGCTCGACTGCCTTCTTGGCCCAGGTGTCCACCTGGGTGCAGTAGAGGAACATGGCCGTCGCATCCTCGAGCTGGTGATCTCCAATGAAATAGCCAACTTGGAGCTCGAGATCGTGCTCCAGATGTACCGCGAGCATGTCGACCGCTTGGATGAACGCATGCACGAGTTCTGGCAGAGCCAAGAGCTACCCTAGGCAAGCGCTGCTGGTCATGGTCTCATGGATGTGTTTTATTTTGAAAATTCGTTTCGATGTGGATAGCTATGTATTCACAGCAATCATAGTATTGCTCTGTTTAATGTGTGTACTCTGTTTTACATTCTTATATGTTCTGTTTCAATGTGTGTATATACGCTTTCCATTCTGTATATGTGGATGATAACAGATAGATTCAAATTAGTATACAAAAACAGATAGAAAATGGAATTCATAATATATATATATATATATATATATATATATATATATATATATATATATATATATATATATATATATATATATATATATATATATATATATATATATATCATCACATATACGTGATGATACTTAACTACTAGGTACAATGCATAAAATTGAAATGAAAAATACTGAAACTAATAATCCCTCTTGGGGCCAGTATTCCGACAGCCCCTCGCCAATAGCTCCCTGGTGCGCTGCGTCTTCCCAGTGCAGAGCAGTACTCCGACTCCTCCGCCTCACAACGCTTGACGTACCGATCTGCCTCTTGCTGGCGGACGCGCGCGGCCGATCTTACCATTTCGTTCGGCACCCACCGAAGCTCCTCGTCGGTGGCACGCTGGAGCTTATCGGCCCACCTCCGCACAGCGACGAGGCGCCAAGCGCCTGTGACCTTCCTCGCGAAGTACCCGTCTTCTTACACCTCCTCGGCATGATGACGCACCCGCCCCAAAGCTCCATCGCCTCCTTTTTCCAAGCGGCATCACGGGCTTCATAGGCCGCCTAGTACCTGGCTTGCTCCTCCGCCATCTCCTTCTTGAACGCCACTTGCCTGGCTTTCTCAGCCGGCGGCAGCGACTTCCACAAACCAAGATTGTACTGGCCCCAAAACCAATCCAAAGTTGGGGGTTCCGGCGCAACCTCGTCAGGCGGCGCGTAGGGGTCCTCATCGCTACTAAAAGACTGAGAGTCCTCGGGGGGTGACTCCTCATCAGCGCGTGGGCAGACCAATGGCGCCGTGGCAAAGATTTGAGAGAGAGAGAGAGAGAGAGAGACGGGGACAGTACACACGCCGGTTACCGAAATTTACGAGTACTGTAGTTTGAATTTCACATGATTCCCGCAACAAAATCCATGTGTGAACATAATAACTGATGGTTTCCAATATAGAACCGTTTTTTATTAATGATCCCTGCCAATCACCTACCAAACCTCGAGCCGCGAGATAGAGTGCCAATCGTGTGGGGGGCGGTTGTCTTGCCAGATCTTTACATTTTCTTTTTTGAACACCATATATTTACATCGTCTGATGATTTTTTAACTCGCACACAAGTACACAAAAATATGATTTTTCAAACTGTTTTGGTTAGGCGTTGCATGTAGATGTAGTTCAAATTTGAATTACGGTCATCAAATGGTAGAAAATTACTTAAATGTCTTTAAAAGCTTAAATGACCGCTGATATTTTCCAAAGTTTCACATGACAGTTGTATTAGTGCATGTTAAACGTAGGGAAAAAATTGAAGGCCGTAAGAGGAAGCTATCTCTCGTCCCTCATCAAACATGCATTGTACCCTCTCGGAACCACGAACCTTCTAGTGAGTTGGTCCAGTTTGTGAGGGGTGTGTGTCCAAACTTTCTTCAAACAGGCCAATTTTTTTACCACATCATCTTGGTGGCATGACATTAAATCAAGCAAGGCTTCATGTTTTTCTGATCATTTTTTAACTTTTGGAATTAAAATGCCATGGCATGTACTCCATGCATGTGCCCATGCCTTGAGACCACTATGTTTGAAAATTCCTTCTATTTTACTGCGCATCGAATTAACTCGCATACAAGTACAAAAAATATGATTTTTCAAACCGTTACAGTTAGGCATTGCATGTAGATGTAATTCAAATTTGAATTATGGTCATTAAATGGTTATAAAATCATTTAAATGTCTTTAAAAGGTCAAATGATCCCTAAAATTTTCCAAATTTTCACATGACAGTTGTATTAGTGCACGTTAATCATAGGAAAAAATTGAAGGCCGTAAGAGGAAGTTATCTCATGTTCGTCATCAAACATGCATTGTTCCCTCTCAAAACCATGAACCTTCTAGCGAGTTGCTCCGGTTTGTGAGGGGTGTGTGTCGAAATGTTCATCAAACATGCCAATTTCTTTACCACATCATCTTGGTGGCATGACATTACATCAACCAAGGTTTCATGTTTTTCTGACCATTTTTTATTTTTTGGAATTAAAATGCCATGGCACTCCATGCATGTGCGCATGCCTTGAGACCAATATGTTTGAAAATTCCTTCTAATTTACTACACATAAAATTAACTCGCACACAAGTACACAAAAATATGATTTTTCAAACCGATTGTTTAGGCGTTGCATGTAGATGTAGTTCAAATTTGAATTACGATCATTAAATGGTTAGAAAATCACTTAAATGTCTTTAAAAGGTCAAATGACCCCTGAGAGTTACCAAATTTTCACATGACTATTGTATTAGTGCACGTTAAATATAGGAAAAAAATTGAAGGCCGTAAGAGGAAGCTATCTCCCGTTCGTCATCAAACATGCATTATTCCCTCTCGGAATCACGAACCTTCTAGCGAGTTGCTCTGGTTTGTGAGGAGTGTGTGTCCAAACGATCGTCAAACATGCCAATTTCATTACCGCATCATCTTGGTGGCATGACATTACGTCAACCAAGTTTTCATGTTTTTCTCATCATTTTTTTATTTTTCGGAATGAAAATGCCATGTCACTCCATGCATACGTATGCATGTGTCCATGTCGTGAGACCAATATGTTTGAAAAATTCCTTCTAATTTACTGCACATGGAATTAACTTGCACAAAAGTACACATATATGATTTTTCAAACCGTTTTGGTTAGGCGTTTGATGTCTACACACGCTTCTACTCTTGTAGACTATGTTGGGCCTCCAAGCGCAGAGGTTTGTAGGACAGCAGCAATTTCCCTCAAGTGGATGACCTAAGATTTATCGAACTCGGGGAAGTAGAGGTTGAAGATGGTCTCTCTCAAGCAACCCTGCAACTAAGATACAAGAAGTCTCTTGTGTCCCCAACACACCTAATACAACTAGGAGTTGTATAGGTGCACTAGTTCGGCGAAGAGATGGTAAAATATGGATGATAGGAATGGCAAAGCAAAGTAATATAAATCTATAATAAAAAGTGCAGCAAGCAAACAAGTGGTAAACGTGAGCACAAATGGTATTGCAATGGTGGAAACAAGGCCTAGGGATCATACTTTCACTAGAGGCAACTCCCAACAACATTAACATAATCGAATCACATGATATTTCCCATAAAACATGCAATGGAGACGCACCCGGAGGTCATTTCTTCGTGGTTAAGAGAGGACGAGAATTATGTAAGGCTACAAAGGCACACCTCAAAGTTCGTAGTTCTCAATCTAAGGATTTCCCAATGTCACCGCGGCCATCCAAAGAGAGTCCCACAATCACCACAACATATCTAAAGGATAGTCAAAGACAAGCACCAAGAGACTCTCAATCTTCAATCAACACACAAGAGAGGAAATCACTCATGAAAATATTTTTCTAATCCATGTCCAATAGACCGTTGTCACCTTGGTCTCGGGGATTATACTAGATAAAGACAAGTGAGTACATCAATCCAATACATAGAGGAAGGGGAAATATCATGGGATCACTCTAGATTAACATAGCCTATGATCACAACGAAGATCACATCATGGGAGAGAGAGATAACCACATAGCTACACGTATGAGCCCTCGGTCCCGGAGAAGACTACTCACACATGGACATGGTGAGGAGGTGGTTGATGATGGTGTTGATGGAGAGGTGCAGCCCCGCGAGGAGGAGACGGCCGGCGGCAGCCACGGAGGCGGCGGCGGCGGCCCTTGGGGGCGCGGCGGCGGCCCTAGGGGGCAGCGGCTCCTTGGCCCCCCTTCTTCCTTGTGGATGGTGCTGCAATGGTTCTGGTCCTCCCCTCCAAGACGGCGGCTCGGGAGGAGGAAAATTCGTGGCCCTTGGTGACCTAGGTTTCCTCTCTTTATATAGACTCTCGGATTCCCGTCATCAGATTTTGGGCCTCAGTAAAACGGGCTTTACTCGGCCGTCCGGACTCCGATTTGGACGAATTTTATATCCTGAAGCATCGCCTCAAAATTCCCCACAACTTTCGCAACTAGACTTTTTCCGTTTGACGTCGTCTTCTGGCCGGAACGTGATCATCTTTAAAAAACGTTCTCAGACAGATTTCAGGAAAGTCAGAGTCCTACTCCAATACGACTCCTTTTGCGTTTTTGTCAATTTCCAAGTAATTCCTACACAATAAAGTGTAAAACAAGAACATTGTGCACTTTTGCAACCATTAGTAGGTTAGTCCAAATATGATCAAAAGTGTATGGAAGTGCATAAATATCATAGTAATATCACATAAAAGAGGCATGGAGCAAGCAGAAATTATAGATACGTTTTGGACGTATCAACATCCGCAAGCTTAATTCCTGCTCGTCCTCGAGTAGGTAAATGATAACAAGCATAATTTTTGTGGTGACATGCTATTAACCATATAAGAACTTTTCATAGTCACATGACAAGTGCTTACTGAGACAATGAATCTGTAGTAATTAAGTTGCCTCATGAGAAAATCACAAAGAACTGAAAGTTTTACAATATGATACTGAAACACTCAATAGATTTGTAGTGAGCATGGTGTGCAAATATGACAAAGTGATATCTCGCTTGCCCCCTTTAGTGAAGCAAAACATAAATGCATGGGCACCTCCAAGGTTTAAGTGACGACTAAATACAATGATTTCAGAATAAACGATATCATAATCATGCAAAAGACAATGGTACTTTGGGACAATGCACATTACACTCAGAATGACAATCATGCTCTAAATAGTTGGTGCTTTAAAGAAGGTGGAGACTCTCGAACCGTGGCTTTTGTTGGCAAGGTTGAAAACCCGTGGTCGGAAACAAAGAAAAAACATGTACCAGAGCTCTTGGTTTTAAAAACAGAGGTAATATTTTTTTTAGATTATGCATATTTTGTCAACGAATGCTAGCAGATAACTCAATTACTTCTCGAGCTGGACAAGTTTCAAGGAACGGCTCCCGAATGAGGACGATCACATCCTCTTAATCTCCTTTGTTTATCACTGCCAAAGTTTTCTGATTTCTCATGAACAAAGCGTGAAGGAGGGTTTGTTTGTTGTATAATTTTTTAATGAGCCGGGCGCACTCTATGCCAGTTCCTTCTCGTATTATGGGTTTGCACATTAGACATGCAATCCCGGGGTGAAGCTTGTCCAACTTAAAAAGATCATGAATTAACTACTACTTCCTCATGAGCTAAAACAGAGGCACAAAAGAGAAATGCTTTTTTTGAATAATTTCGAGATGGTACATGAAAGTCTTCGTTAGGAATGGCAGGTAAATACCATGTATAGGAAGGTATGGTGGACTCATATGGCATAACTGGTTTAAAGGATTTTGGATGCACAAGCAGTCAGTCCGCTTAGTACAGGCGAAGGTTAGCAAAAGACTGGGAGCGACCAACTAAGAGAGCAATGACGGTCATAATCATGCAGAGCGACAAAGCAACATTGAATCAGGCATGGAAGTTATATCGCTACTCAGATATTAAAGATCATCAAGGCTTGATAAACTTTCTTTACAGTCTTAAATATGTGTGAGCATACGCCAAGTCAATCAAAATAAATTCTTGGGGGAAGATACCACTAAACCATACCACATCATAGGCAAACAAATCATGTTGGTACTCCAATAACACATTGAGAACCCCCCAGCTATTTGAGACTAACCATAAGAAAACATGAACTACTAAGCACCATTATGCACATAGCATTTTTATCGTAGACATATCAACCAGTGCAACAGAAGCCAACTCTCTTAACAAGATAAGCATGATAAATAAAGAGAGTTCCAGCGACCAACTAAACAAAAGCTCTTTAAAAAGATAAGCATGAAAACTAAGAGCTGAACATGATAGTAGCTATTGAAAGACAAAGAACACACACAGCAAAGATAGACATGAAAATTCTATGTTATGTTCTAGGTTGAAGTGGAGCGGGTCTCTCTCCCACACAAAGAAAGCTGGGTTCCAACTCATTATGAACAGCAAGCAAAGCTAAAGAAAACTAAAAAGGAAACTAAAAGCAAGACGCTGCAAGCATAGCACATAACACATGAAGTGATAAAAATATAGTGGAACGAAAGACGAACTGATAATTGTTGATGGAGAAGGGGATGCACGGGGGCATCCCCAAGCTTAGACGCTTGAGTCTTCTTGAATATGTCTTGGGGGTGCACGGGGGCATCCCCAAGCTTGAGCGTTTGACACTCCTGAATCTTTTTATCATCTTCCCTCGCACACTTGAAAACTCCCTTCATACATAACTCATCATAATCTGATTAGCGAGGTTAGTACCCATAATAAAATAATTTTTCCTTGCTGGAAATAAGGATATTCTTGAAGGTCTACTGTTTCTCAAGATTGCCAAAAGGTTTTTGCAAAGAAAAGGCAAGCTCAAGGTTTGCAAAACGAAGGAAAGGCAAAACAGGACAGAATCTGTGAAAAACAGACCAGCAGGTAGTAAATAATTTTTTCGGGGCACTTCTGCAACTCAAATCAAAAAACTCAGAACAGACGCCCGAAAGCCAATTGTATAGAGCACGCTGTAGGAAAAATTCAGACCAAAAAGATGATCTGGTGATTTTATACGAATTTTTCTATCCAAGGACAGAATCTGTTTCCTGGACAACACGTCACAACTTTTGAACTTTCTTGCAATCAGAGGCTACACTTGGCACAAAGCTGAAAAGTAAAGATACAATGATGATGCTACTATAGTAACAAACATCAAGACCACTAAAAACTGAAAGAACAAACTGAAAGCAAAGATAACAAGGGTTGTCTCCCTAGAGCTCTTTCTTTATAGCCATAAAGATAGGCTTAAGACTTTAATGATGCTCTCGTAGGAATAAGAGTTGAAGAACAAAAGAGAGCATCAAGAAGCAAATACCAAACACATTTAAGCCTAACATGCTTCCTATGCATAGGAATATTGCAATAGAATAATTCATTGAAGCACAAAGCAACTAGCATAGGAAGGCAAAACAAGCATAACTTCAAAATATTCACCATAAAGAGAGGAAACTTCTTATTATTAAGATATTTAGAACCAAGTCTCCCTCTCTCATTATAAATTTCAGTGGCATCATGGATGAACTCAACAATATAAGCATCACATAAAGCATTGTTACCATGATCCACATGCAAAAAGGTACTCTTACTCTCCACATAAGCATAATCTTTCTCATTGGTAATAGTGGGAGTAGGACTATCATAAACAACTTGAACACTATAGATTAATTGTGTATTAGGAAGATGGTGTTCAACAAGGGAGTAATTCCCTCCATGATTATGACAAGTTTCATAAGGATAATTTCTCCTTATGTCATAGGTAACTTTATAATCACTATAGATTGGAGTTATAACATCATCATAGTAGAGAAGAGCATTATCATTGCTAGCAACTATATTTGTAAACATGTTGTCTTTATTCTTACTAGCAAAAGAATTATCAATTATCACATCACTAGTGGGTAAAGGATTTGCAATCCTATCATCCCCAAGCTCAGAGCTTTCCATATCATCACTTTCAGAGTTGGTACCAAAAAGATTTTCAAGATCATAAGTAGCATTATCATCATTTTCCCAATCACAATAAGTAACATGCATATCATAATCAAAATCATCTTCAATAGTACCTACGAACGTATCATCAAGATGATAATTAAGGCAATAAACTTCACCTTCTTCTTTAAACTTACAACCGTTAGGATAAAAGTTGATGGGAGGAATATGCTCAGGCCAGGTTGATACCCATTCTTCTTCTTTCTTGCTCCTCTTCCTCCTCCTCTTCTTTTTCTTCTTCTTAACCTTAGGAGGGAGTGGTTGGAGATGAAGCTTCTCCACATATCCTTTGTCGATCTCCCAATCTTCAATGTTGCGTTGAGTTCTTTCAAGGAGTTCCCATTTAGCATCAATCTTTTCGTTTGTGAAAGAACCCATAGAGGAAGCATCGAGCAAATCTTTATCCTGTCGAGAGAGCCTCGCATAGAAATTAGTAATAATCATATCTTTGGGGAGCCCATGGTTAGGACATTTTAGCATTAACGTTTTCAGTCTCCCCCAAGCTTGAGCTATGCTCTCTCCGTCATGAGGATAGAAATTATAAACATAATTCCTATTCTCATGGACTTCATGAAGAGGATAAAACTTGGAGTAAAAGAGAGACATAAGCTCTTGCCAATCAAGCAAGTGCGAGTTATCGAGAAGCTTATACCAATCTGAAGCTTTATCTATAAGTAATACGGCGAACAATTTCCTCATGACAAACTCCCTTGATACACCTGCAAGCTTAAATAATGAACATAATTGTGACAGATATAGCAAGTGTTCACCGGGATGTCTGTCTCCTGCATAACGATTAGCCAAAACATAATCGATAATACCAGCTGGTATTTTATAGGGCACAATTTCAGTAGGGGGAGGAGCAACCACCACAGGTGTGGGGCGTCTTCCCACAAGCAACGAACTAAGATTGCGGTTTTCCATAAACATAACTAGTGAAATAAAAACAAGAAACAAAAAGATTTAATTGCAAGATCTAAAGATATACCTTCAAGCACTCACCTCCCCGGCAACGGCGCCAGAAATAGCTTGATGTCTACACACGCTTCTACTCTTGTAGACTATGTTGGGCCTCCAAGCGCAGAGGTTTGTAGGACAGCAGCAATTTCCCTCAAGTGGATGACCTAAGGTTTATCGAACTCAGGAAAGTAGAGGTTGAAGATGGTCTCTCTCAAGCAACCCTGCAACTAAGATACAAGAAGTCTCTTGTGTCCCCAACACACCTAATACAACTAGGAGTTGTATAGGTGCACTAGTTCGGCGAAGAGATGGTAAAATATGGATGATAGGAGTGGCAAAGCAAAGTAATATAAATCTGTAATAAAAAGTGCAGCAAGCAAACAAGTGGTAAACGTGAGCACAAATGGTATTGCAATGGTGGAAACAAGGCCTAGGGATCATACTTTCACTAGAGGCAACTCCCAACAACATTAACATAATCGAATCACATGATATTTCCCATAAAACATGCAATGGAGACGCACCCGGAGATCATTCCTTCGTGGTCAAAAGTGGACGAGAATTATGTAGGGCTACAAAAGCACACCTCAAAGTTCGTAGTTCTCAATCTAAGGATTTCCCAATGTCACCGCGGCCATCCAAAAAGAGTCCCACAATCACCACAACATATCTAAAGGATAGTCAAAGACAAGCACCAAGAGACTCTCAATCTTCAATCAACACACAAGAGAGGAAATCACTCATGAAAATATTTTTCTAATCCATGTCCAATAGATCGCTGTCACCTTGGTCTCGGGGATTATACTAGATAAAGACAAGTGAGTACATCAATCCAATACATAGAGGAAGTTGAAATATCATGGGATCACCCTAGATTGACATAGCCTATGATCACAACGAAGATCACATCATGGGAGAGAGAGATAACCACAAACCTACACGTACGAGCCCTCGGCCCCGGAGAAGACTACTCACACATGGACATGGTGAGGAGGAGGTTGATGATGGTGTTGATGGAGAGGTGCAGCCCCGCGAGGAGGAGACGGCCGGCGGCAGCCACGGAGGCGGCGGCGGCGGCCCTAGGGGCGGCGGCGGCCCTAGGGGGCAGCGGCTCCTTGGCCCCCCTTCTTCCTTGTGGATGGTGCTGCAATGGTGCTGGTCCTCCCCTCCAAGACGGCGGCTCGGGAGGAGGAAAATTCGTGGCCCTTGGTGACCTAGGTTTCCTCTCTTTATATAGACTCTCGGATTCCCGTCATCAGATTTTGGGCCTCAGTAAAACGGGCTTTACTCGGCCGTACGGACTCCGATTTGGATGAATTTTATATCCAGAAGCATCGCCTCGAAATTCCCCACAACTTTCGTAGCTAGACTTTTTCCATTTGACGTCTTCTTCAGGCCGGAACGTGACCATCTTTAAAAAACGTTCTCAGACATATTTCAGGAAAGTCAGAGTCCTACTCCAATACGACTCCTTTTGCGTTTTTGTCAATTTCCAAGTAATTCCTACACAATAAAGTGTAAAACAAGAACATTGTGCACTTTTGCAACCATTAGTAGGTTAGTCCAAATATGATCAAAAGTGTATGGAAGTGCATAAATATCATAGCAATATCACACAAAAGAGGCATGGAGCAAGCAGAAATTATATATACGTTTTGGACGTATCAACGTTGCATGTAGATGTAGTTCAAATTTGAATTACGGTCATTAAATGGCTAGAAAATCACTTAACTATCTTTAAAAGGTCAAATGACCCCTAGAATTTTCAAAAATTTCACATTACAGCTGTAGTAGTGCACGTTAGATGTAGAAAAAAATTTGAAGGCCATAAGAGGAAGGTATCTCCCATTCGTCATCAAACATGCATTGTTCCCTCTCGGAACCACGAGCCTTCTAGTGAGTTGCACCGGTTTGTGAGGGGTGTGTGTCCAAACTTTCGTCAAACATGCCAATTTTTTTACCACATCATCTTGGTGGCATGACATTACATCAACCAAGGTTTCATGTGTTTCTGATTTTTTTTTTGGAATTAAAATGCCATGTCACTCCATGCTTAATTGTGTCATAGCCGTTAGACCAATATGTTTGAAAATTCCTTCCAATTTACTGCACATGGAATTAAATCACACACAAGTATACGAAATATGAGTTTTCAAACCATTATGGTTAGCTGTTGCATGGACATGTAGTTCAAATTTCAATTACGGTCATTAAATGGCTAGAAAATCACTTAAATGTCTTAAAAGGTCAAATGATCCCGGAAATTTTCCAAAATTTGACATGACAATTGTATTAGTACTACAAAATTTCTCGTTCATTTAAAACACCATCCGTTGGCACTTTACTCCAAATTCGTTTTTCACAGCTAATAAAAATATCTACAACATCACACACAGTTGTTTTCTAGGAACTGTTTGCGATGAAAATATCTGGGTCTATTTAAGTCTCCCTCCTTAAGCTTCGCCGGCTCGTCTGCTCTAGTGCCGGCAACCCCCGAATCCACGAATCCTGATCCCCATTCTCGCACCCCCTTCTTGCAAAGATGACGTGGTGGAAATGCTTCGTGAAGGCTCGTACGATGGTCGTGTTCCCCCCGAGCACCGCCGCCTGCGCTGAGAGTGTGGCCGCCTACGCCGAGAGTGTCGCTGCATCCGCATTAAGTGTGGCCGCTTCCGCTGATAGGGCGTTTACGGCAATCAACAGGGCAGCTGTACCAGCCGAGACGGCTGCGTCTGCTGCTGCGATAGTGGCTGCAAACGCCGAGAGCGCTCGAGCTACCGTCCGTGCCACCGATGTCGCCCTGGCTCGGGTCGAGGCCATCCATGCCAAGATCGAGGATGCATACGCCAAGATATTCCAGGCCACCTCGGACTCCATCATTCAACCCACGTCCGAAAAGGCGGCGGTATCCATGGAGCACCTGCTTCCTCATGAGTTCGCCGAGCGGGAGCTAGAGATGCAGGAGGCGGCGGAGATCGAGGAGCCCCGGGAGGAGGAGTTGCGTGTGGCCGAGGTCGAGGTAGAGAAGAGTCTGTCCGTCGAGGAATCGGCGGTGGAGTACCAACGCGACCTCTGGCGCAGCCACTACTATGAGTACTACAACCTTGAGGGCGGCACCGAGGACGAGGACGAGGACGCGGTCGACTTTAGCAGGGGGACGCGGAGTCCACCAACGGCGGCATGTCGCCAGGACAAGTCATCGACGTCTCATCTCACACCCGCGATGCATAGGCCGGCGCGGCCGCGGATTTGTTAAAATTATGCGTACTTAGGCTTTGTTTTTAATGCTGGTCTTTTGTTAGAGCAATGTTTAGGTCAACTGGCTCTGTTTAATTACTGAAATTGCTCGATTGAGTAAGTGTCGCATGTCTGCTGTACGCTCTTTTGTGTGCCCAAATTAGCGAGCGATGTGAAATTATGCAATGACGTACCCGGGAAATTTTCACCAAAATTTGAATTATCAAACTCATCCCATGGGCGTAAAGCAGAAGAATCATTTGCGATGCACACAATCGTTCAAAGTGAATCGTCCGGCGACACCGCGCGCAAAGTTTCCCTCCATATTTCCAAAAATTTGGCCTACCGCCAAAATATCTACCCCCACCCCCTTCCCCCCTTCCCCACCCCCTTTTCTCCGCGACCACAAGTCACATTTCCCCTGTTTCCTCCTTCCTTCCTTCCTTGCTAAGCTATAGCCGCTTCCTCGCTCTCGCCGTCTCGCATCCTACCGTCGGGGTCGCCATGCTCTTCTTCAAATACCTCTCCTGCGGTTCCTCCTCCGGTGACTACTCCTTCACCACCCGGGTATGCCTCTCTTCTCTCTCTCGGGCTATGACTTGGAATGAAGGATTTTTACCCGGCGGTCGATTTGAGTCATTTCTTCCTCTTGTAGCTCCCTAGGACCATCAGTGGCAATGAATGGAGCAGGGTGGCTGAAGATCTATCTGCTCGTTGTCACCATAAATCTCCATGCGTGAAGCTAGTTGTGTTTGATTCTGTGGACAGTGGGAGGAAGTTTTTGGCATGTGCAGAGAAGGTTAGACCCTCTTTCGTTGTTACAAATCATTTGTTAGATGTGATTCATACACTGTCACTGTCCCAACCCATTCATACCACACCTTCAACCAAACACATCCTAAGATAGTGTCACAGTTTGTACCTAGTATCTTAAATTGTTGCCATCTCATCAGCGGTGCCATTAGAAAATTATTTGGCACCTTAGCAGTTTGTGCAGCCAACTTCGGTCCACACATTCGAGCAGCCAAGCAGTAAAATACTAAATCTTTATGGCATGAAGGAACTGGGCATCGGAGCAACTACGTGCTCCGGAGTCCGGGTCCCTAATTTTTTTCCGCTGCATCGGCTCGCCAATGCAGGGCACCGGTGCGAGATGTAACAACAGTTGTCTTTACCCCAGTTTCAACTTACATAGTGGACGGCCTTGGTGATATTAGTTCTATGTTACTAAATTTGTGCATGTACACACCTATTAGTATCAATTTGATGTCATCCAAACACTGTCACTATGTTGTTGCACTTGTATTTACCTTCCTCATAAAATGTTCAATTTGTTGTTCATTGTACATGAGTAAGAACTTGTAGCGTCGTTGTAGTTAATTATAGCTTCTAATGTTCCATAATTTGGTTGTTGTATGAGTACCAATTATTTCATTTGCACATTGATCTTTTTGAGAAGATATGTCATAATTAACATGTTTCTTTGATTTTTCAAAATAAGCATTGGTGATTTTCTATGTTGCTATAAACCCATTTCCCCTACAATTGTTAATGATCTAGTTTTAAATATTATAGGATGAACAGAAGTGTTCTTACTTGGAGTGGGTTGATCAAGAGTGGCCACAGTCTTTGAAGATGTTCCTAGCGAAGCTCTGGAGCATATATGAGGAAGAGAACACATGTAGGCTTAGAGAAACTGTTGTCGACGCTGAAGCATATTTCAAGATGCGGGATAAAAAGTTGAAGGTGGAGAATGAGCTCAGATTTTTTTTAATCAGACTTTGCTAAGATGGTGTTGGCGAAGGAGGAGGCAGTTTCCCAGTTGGCCCGTGCAAAATGGGTTCTTACTGAACTGAAAGCAGAGGTGGATAATACGAGCCTGGATGATCTCGATTAGGGAAATGAATTTATTGTTCTTATGAAGTTGACCAAGCTATATGTTGTACTATGTTGTTTTCATGTAGCTACCGTACTGTGATGTTATAATATATTTATGTGCTTGATATGAAATTGGCAAACAGTTGTTCGTTATGAAATGTGAATTTGCGTAATACTGGAATTATTAATTGTAAACTAATAAACCTGCTAAATGTGTCATGGACCTTTGCAAACGGTTCTAGCAGTAAAAGCGCTTGCGATGGATAGCCCAATGCCACACAGTTTTCTTCATCAAATCGTGTATCATATAGTTGATAAAAGCAAATAGTTAACCAAGGCAGACCATGTGTGATAGTTACACCTTTCACACACGAGCCTACACATAAAACTGTGTGGGATGTACGTCCGAACGGAAACGTTGTCCCTGGATTAACTGTGTGGGATGTACATAAGAACGGAAACGTATTCCTTGGATTGACAGTGTGTGATATACATACAAACGGAAATGTTTTTCTTGGATTCACCATGTGGGATGTACATACCTACAGAAATGTTTTTATCGGATTACCATGTGGGATGTACATACCTACGGAAATGATTGGGTTTCGATGCCTCGCCCGATCGCACACGGCCGCAGCCTGGGTCCCAGGAGGGCCTATCCCCGACGATTTCTGGGTCGTGTGGGAAGGACCCCTCTATCACTCATACTCACTTGGCGACGGTTCCAAATGCCGTCACGGAAAGGGGTTAAAACCGTTTGTTTAGGACCGACGCGTACTAGTGAAATATGATTTGAGTGGAAAGCAACTTGGGGAAGGCTAGAGATCAAGATTCTTGTGGTAGGAATGGTATATCTTGGTCTCAACACATGAGCAGGTGGTTCTCTCTTAGAAAATGTGTAGTGGGAGTGTAGGCACTTTCTGATGGCTCTCTCACAGATGGAGATGGGGGTGGAGGGGTATATATAGCCTCCACACAAAATCCAACCATTACACACATTTGACCCAACTCAGTTAGACCGAATAGATGAACTCGGTCAGACCGAGGCAGTTCAAAATGTGAACGTTAGGAATCTCGGTGGGACAGACATGATCAACTCGGTGGGACAGATGTTCTAGGGCTAGAGCAAGGCCTCATCTCGGTGGCGCCAATTGCATGAACTCGGTGAGACCGATTTCAGCAAATAGCATTACAGAGAAGTGGTCAAGCAAACTCAATGGGAACGATCGCTCATTTTGGTGAGATCGAAACGTTGCAAAAGGATCATAGAGAGTTTACCATGCAAACTCGGTGGGACTGATTGCTCTTCTCGGTTTGACTGAAATGTTACAAAAGGATCACAGAGAGTTTACACTGCCATCTTGGTGAGACCGAGATCCATATAGGTGAGACCGAATTGTCTAGGGTTTGTGGCAATGGCTATGTCAAATGAACTCGGTGGCTCCGGATAGATCACATCGGTGGGGCCGAGTTGGACTTTAGGTTTGGGACATATGTGGAAAATAAGAAAGTGGCTAAGGGTTTTGGAGCAATATCACTAAGCACTTGAGCAACCATATCATTAAGCAACACCTCATCCCCTTTTAATAGTATTGGCTTTCCTATGGACTCAATGTGATCTTGGATCACTAAAATGGAAATGTAGAGTCTTGAGCTTTTGCCAATCTTTGTCCTTAGCATTTTGAGGGGTCCACATATCTAGTCCTTGCCATGCCAATTAATGAACTTCCCAAATACTTATCTGGAAATGATATTAGTTCAATGAGCTATATGTTGTTATTAATTACCAAAACCACCCGATGATTAGTTGCACTTTCAGTAGTCTGCATTCGAATCTCTAAAAGACTTATATATATGAACGGAGGGAGTAGTACAGTGTGTTCCTTGTCAGGAAGTGGAGCAGGGACATTTGTACTTGACAGGTCTATTGGATCGCTTCAGATGGATGCTTTCAACTATTCTAGATGGCTTGCCATAATATCCGGGAAAATGTTGGAAGCTATGTCGCCTTTGAGAGTCTAGACTGATAGTAACAGTATTATGCCTTTAGTTGAATAGAGTTGCTCCTGTAGGGGCCGAAGCCTTTCTAGCCATACTAGCAATACAAGACCATATGTTCCAGCTAGTTCCACTATCCTGATTTTATGTGTGATGCTTAGGTTTTTCACCTTTTATCTACACTACTATGATCTGTGTAGGTGCTTTCTATCATACTAGCAGTACTGCACCCTTCAAGCCTAACAAGACACCACTCATAATCCCAAAGCTTAGTTGTTCAGATATGATTGTGATATGATACTGATATTACTTAACATACACATTTAATTGGTTAGCTAAAGCTCCCACTAGAGTTTCCAAATGCATGTGGCGACATATAGAGAGACAGGAGGAATTGCATTTCTTTGTCACTTGTTGACTGTAATTTATTGTGCATACCAAATCTTAGTTGTTATTTCAAAGCAAACATTGGTTGCTAAGTACCCTTTGCGCGGTTTGCAGCTTCAGATCTGCCATGCCATTGCCACTGTCAACACTATACTCATCATGCGTAGGGTTTCCCCCTTTTATGATCACCATGATCAGCATATGTGATTCATGTCGTAATAGCATTGCTCCACCCATCCAATTAAATAAGCTTAGTTGTACAAATTTGAATCTGATATGATGTTGATATTAGTAAAACAGAGAGAGGTTTAATTGTTAAGCTAAATTTTCCTACTTTAGTTTCAAAATGCATGTGAGCCACATATGTAGAGACATGAAGGAATAGTATTTCTGTGTGCACTCTGGTTCATCATGGGTGGGCAACATGCATTGTATAGAAAGACTTGTAATATCTTCAATCTGATTGCTCTTCTGCTCTTCTTTAACATGTTCCTCTTCTCTTCTTCTTTAATAACTACAATATGTTCCTTGTCGGGGAGAGAAGCAGAGATATTTGCGACCGACAACTCAGGTCGGCTTATTCTTCCTTAGTATATTTTGAAGCTGACAGGTCAGGTCGAGTTGTTCTTCCTTAGTATATGTTGAAGTTGTCATCTGCGAAGTATCATTACTTCTTGAGCTCTCATATTTTGAGTAGTATGCCACATTATATTAGTGCACACACCAAATTACAACACACGTCGCATCTCTCAGAAGAAATACAGAGATAGCACATAGGGGTTTACATGGAGGCGCTATTGGATTAGAATCACTTATGCATTACAAAGATAATCTCACTTATTTCTATGTTTTCATGCATGTCAGGTATTGAACATGATCAAATGAATATGAGAATGGGTGCATGAGGGGAATATTGTTGAACAATCCACTTTCTAACAAACTTGGCATCGTTGAGGATGGCCTGTCTTATTCACTGATGCTTGCTAGAAATACGTCGGTATTTCCCGAAAGAGGAAGGGATGATGTAGCACAACAATGGTAGGTATTTCCCTCAGTGATGAGACCAAGGTTATCAAACCGGTAGGAGAACCACGCAACACTATGCTACTTCTCGAGCTTGCGTTGTATTCCCTCGAAGAGGAAAGGGTGATGCAGCATAGTAGCGTAAGTATTTCCCTCAGTTTTTGAGAACCAAGGTATCAATCCAGTAGGAGACCACGCGCAAGTCCCTCGCACCTGCACAAACAAATAAGAACTTTGCAGCCAACGCGATAAAAGGGGTTGGCAATCCCTTCTCGATCACTTACGAGAGTGAGATCTGATAGATATGATAAGATAATATTTTTGGTATTTTTGATATACAAATAGAAAGTAAATAATGCAAAGTAAATAACGGCGAAATTTTTTGGCAAGTTGACGAGAAACTAATATGATAAAGATAGACCTGCGGGCCATAGGTTTCACAAGTGTCCTCTCTCATGATAGCAGAATTCTACGGTGGCTGAACAAATTACTGTCGAGCAATTGATAGAAAAACGCATAGTTATGAGAATATCTAGGCCTGATCATTGTACATAGACATCACGTCCTTGACAAGTAGACCAAAACGATTCTGCATCTACTACTATTGCTCCACACATCGACCGCTATCCAGCATGCATCTAGTATATTAAGTTCATAAGAACATAGAAACGCCTTAAGCAACATGACATGATGTAGAGGGATAAACTCAAGAAATATGATATACACCCCATATTTTTATCCTTGATGGCAACAATACTATACGTGCCTTGCTGCCCCTGCTGTCACTAGGAAAGGACACCGCAAGATTGAACCCAAAGCCAACCACTTCTCCCATTGCAAGAACTATAGATCTAGTAGGCCAAACCAAACCAATAATTCGAAGAGACTTGCAAGGATATCATAATCATACATAAAAGATTTCAGAAAAGAATCAAATATTGTTCATAGATAATCTTGATCATAAACCCACAATTCATCGGATCTCGACAAACACACCGCAAAAAGATTACATTGAATAGATCTCCTCGAAGATCGAGGAGAACTTTGTATTGAGATCCAAAAAGAGAGAAGAAGTCATCTAGCTAGTAACTATGGACCCGAAGGTCTGTGGTAAACTACTCACAACTCATTGGAGGAGCTATGGTGTTGATGTAGAAGCCCTCCGTGATCGATCCCCCTCAGGTGGAGCTCCGGAACAGGCCCCAAGATGGGATCTCATGGGAACAGAAGGTTGCGGCTGTGGAATTATGGTTTCGTCTATTGCCTCGATGTTTTCAGGGTATGAGAGTATATATAGGCTGAAGTGGGGCGTCGGGAGGTCAACAGGTGGCCCATGAGGGTGGGGGCGCACCCCCTGCCCTCGTGGCCACCTCCTTCGCTTCCTGGCGTGTACTCCAAGTCTCCTGCGTTGATATTGTTCCAAAAATAACTCTCCCAAAGGTTTCATTCTGTTTGGACTCCGTTTGATATTCCTTTTCTACGAAACACTGAAATAGGCAAAAAAACAGCAATCTGCACTGGGCCTTGGGTTAGTACGTTAGTCCCAAAAATAATATAAAAGTGTATAATAAAGCCCATTAAACATTCAACACAGAATATATAATATCATGGAACAATAAAAAATTATAGATATGTTGGAGACGTATCAAGCATCCCCAAGCTTAATTCCTGCTCGTCCTCGAGTAGGTAAATGGTAAAACAGAATTTTTGATGTGGAATTCTAACCAGCATAATTCTCAATGTAATTTTCTTTATTGTGGCATGAATGTTCAGATCCGGAAGATTCAAGATAAAAGCCTATATTGACATAAGATAGTAATACTTCAAGCATACTAACAAAGCAATCATGTCTTCTCAAAATAACAAGGCCAAAGAAAGGTCATCCCTACAAAATCATATAGTTTGGCTATGCTCCATCTTCGTCACACAAAGTACTCAAACCATGCACAACCCCGGTTTCAGCCAAGCAATTGTTTCGTACATAATTTTTTTCAAACTCTTTCAACATTCACGCAATACATGAGCGTGAGCCATGGATATAGCACTATAGCTGGAATAGAGTGGTGGTTGTGGAGAAGACAAAAGAGGAAGATGGTCTTACATCGACTAGGCGTATCAATGGGCTATGGAGATGCCCATCAATAGATATCAATGTGAGTGAGTAGGGATTGCCATGCAATGGATGCACTAGAGCTATAAATGTATGAAAGCTCAACAAAAGAAACTAAGTGGGTGGGCATCCAACTTGCTTGCTCATGAAGACCTAGGGCATTTGAGGAAGCCCATCGTTGGAATATACAAGCCAAGTTCTATAATGAAAACTCCCACTAGTATATGAAAGTGACTAAACAAGAGACTCTCTGTCATGCAGATCATGGTGCTACTTCGAAGCACAAGTGTGGAAAAAGATAGTAACATTGTCCCTTTTTTCTTTTGTTTCTCTTTTTTCTTATTATTCTTCTTTTTATTCTTTTTTTTGGGCCTTTCTTTTTTTTCTTTGGCCTTTCTTTTTTTTCTTTGGGACAATGCTCTAATAATGATGAACATCACACTTCTATTGATTTACAACTCGATACTACAACTCGATACTAGAACAAAGTATGACTCTATACTTATGCCTCCGGCGGTGTACCGGGATATGCGATGAATCAAGAGTGACATGTATGAAAAATTATGCATGGTGGCCTTGCCACAAATACCATGTCAACTACATGATCATGCATGGCAATATGACAATGATGAAGTGTGTCATAGTAAACGGAACGGTGGAAAGTTGCATGGCAATATATCTCAGAATGGCTATGGAAATGACATGATAGGTAGGTATGGTGGCTGTTTTGAGGAAGGTGTAAGGTGGGTGTATGGTACCGGCAAAAGTTGCACGGTACAAGAGAGGCTAGCAATGGTGGAAGGGTGAGAGTGAGTATAATCCATGGACTCAACATTAATCGTAAAGAACTCACATACTTATTGCAAAAGTCTACAAGTCATCAAAACAAAGTACTACACGCATGCTCCTAGGGGAAGGGTTGGTAGGAGTTAACCATCGCGCGATCCCGACCTCCACACAAAGGATGACACTCAATGAAATACCTCATGCTTCAAATTTGTCACACAACGGTTACCATACGTGCATGCTACGGGACTTGCAAACCTCAACACAAGTATTTCTCAAATTCACAACTACTCTACTAGCATAACTCTAATATCACCATCCTCATATCTCAAAACAATCATCAAGTATGAAACTTCTCTTACTATTCAATGCACTTTATATGAAAGTTTTTACTATACCCATCTTGGATGCCTATCATATTAGGACTAGTTTTATAACCAAAGCACATTACCATGCTGTTCTAAAAGACTCTCAAAAAGATACTCCCTCCGTCTCAAAATAAGTGTCTAAACTTTGTACTAGCTCTAGTACAAAGTTGTACTAAGCTTGAGACACTTATTTTGGGACGGAGGGAGTATAAGTGAAGCATGAGAGATCAATAATTTCTACAAAATAAAACCACCACCGTGCTCTAAAAGATATAAGTGACGCACTAGAGCAAAAGTATCTAGCTCAAAATATATAAGTGAAGCACATAGAGTATTCTAATAAATTCCGATTCATGTGTACCTCTCTCAAAAGGTGTGTCCAGCAAGGATGATTGCGGTAAACTAGAAAGAAAAGACTCAAATCATACATGACACTCCAAGCAAAACATATATCATGTGGTGAATAAAAATATAGTCTCAAGTAAAGTTACCGATAGACGAAGACGAAAGAGGGGATGCCTTCCCGGGGCATCCCCAAGCTTAGGCTTT
Source organism: Secale cereale (assembly GCA_902687465.1). Lineage (NCBI taxonomy): Eukaryota > Viridiplantae > Streptophyta > Magnoliopsida > Poales > Poaceae > Secale > Secale cereale. Next base: position 742,983,305 of record LR738710.1, read on the forward strand.
TGGTTATCCTTGAATTTTACCTTGGCGTGCCTTGGGCATCCCCAAGCTTAGGCTCTTGCCACCCTTTGTTCCATAATCCATCAAATCTATACTCAAAACTTGGAAACATCACAACACAAAACTTAGCCAAAAATCTCGTGAGCTCCGTTAGTATAAGAAAACAAACCACTACTCAAAAGTATTGTAATGAACTCATTCTTTGTTTATATTGGTGTTAAACCTACTGTATTCCAACTTCTCTATGATTCATACCCCCCGATACTACTCATAGATTCATCAAAATAAGCAAACAACACACGAAAAACAGAATCTGTCAAAAAAACAGAACATTCTGTAGCAATCTGTAACTTTCGAATACTTATGTAACTCAAAAAAAATTGAAATAAATTGGTGAACATGAGGAATGTGTCTATTAATCATCTGTAAAAAGAAGCAACTAAAAATCACTCTCTAGTAAAAAATTATAGCTAATCTCGTGAGCGCTAAAGTTTCTGTTTTTTATAGCATGATCGCATAAACTTCACACAAGTCTTCCCAAAGGTTCTACTTGGCACAAACACTAATTAAAACATAAAAACATATCTAAACAGAAGATAGATGCAATATTTATTCCTAAACAGAAGCAAAAACAAAGAAAATAAAATTGGGTTGCCTCCCAACAAGTGCTATCGTTTAACGCCCCTAGCTAGGCATTGGTAATTTTAATGATGCTCACATCAAAGACAAGAATTAAAGAACCAAGAGAGCATCATAGAACACATGATAAACATATCTAAGTCTAACATACTTCCTATGCAGAGGAATTTTATAAGCAAACAAATTATCATAGCACGCAAAAATTAGCATATGCAAGGAAGAAGAAAGAGACGATAGCAATCTCAACATGACGAGAGGTAATTTAGTAATATAAAAATTTCTGCAACCATATTTTCCTCTCTCATAATAATTACATGTAGGGTCATAAGCAAATTCAACAAAATAGCTATCACATAACATATTCTCAACACGATCCACATGCATGCAAAGTTGACACTCTTCCAAAATAGTGGGATTAACATTAACTAAAGTCATGACCTCTCCAAACCCACTTTCAATATTATTGCAAACATTAATATCAATCTCATATTCATCATGGGGCTTAAGTAGTTTTTCAAGATCATAAGAAGAATCACCCCAATCATGATCATTTCAACAAGTAGTGGGCATAGCAATACTAGCATCCCCAAGCTTAGGGTTTTGCATATCATTAACACAATTGGCATCAATAGAATTTATAATAACATCATTGTAATCATGTTTTTCATTCAAAGAGCTGTCGTGAATCACTTCATAAATTTCTTCTTTCAACACTTCATCACAAATTTTAGATTCACGAATATCAAGCAAAACCTCATAAAGATAATCTAGTGCACTAAACTCACTAGCAATTGGTTCATCAAAGTTGGATCTCTTAAAAAGATTAGCAAGTGGATGAGGATCCATAATTTAGCAAGCGAAGATGCAAGCTGATAGAGGACACAGAGCAACACAAGCAAACAAAAAGGCGAACGGAAAAAGAAGGTCGAATAAAACGGCAAGGGTGAAGTGGGGGAGAGGAAAACGAGAGACAAATAATGTAATGTGAAGGATAAGGGTTTGTGATAGGTACTTGGTATGTAACTTTTGCGTATATCTCCCCGGTAACTGCACCAGAAATTCTTCTTGCTACTTCTCGAGCTTGCGTTGTATTCCCTCGAAGAGGAAAGGGTGATGCAGGGCAGTAGCGTAAGTATTTCCCTCAGTTTTTGAGAACCAAGTTATCAATCCAGTAGGAGACCACGCGCGAGTCCCTCGCACCTGCACAAACAAATAAGAACTTCGCAGCCACCGCGATAGAAGGGGTTATCAATCCCTTCTCGGTCACTTACGAGAGTGAGATCTGATAGATATGATAAGATAATATTTTTGATATTTTTGATATAGAAATGGAAAGTAAATAATGCAAAGTAAATAACTACGAAAGAAATTGGCAAGTTGACGGGAAACTAATACGATAAAGATAGACCCGAGGGTCATAGGTTTCACTAGTGGCTTCTCTCATGATAGCGGAATTGAATAGTGGGTGAACAAATTACTGTCGAGCAATTGATAGAAAAGCGCATAGTTATGAGAATATCTAGGCATGATCATTGTATATAGGCATCACGTCCGTGACAAGTAGACCGAAACAATTCTGCGTCTACTACTATGACTCCACACATCGACCGCTATCCAGCATGCATCTAGAGTATTAAGTTCATAAGAACAGAGTAACGCCTTAAGCAAGATGACATGATGTAGAGCGATAAACTCAAGCAATATGATATAAACCCCATCTTTTTATGCTCGATGGCAACAATACTATACGTGCCTTGTTTCCCCTACTGTCAGTGGGAAAGGACACCGCAAGATTGAACCCAAAGCCAAGCACTTCTCCCATTGCAAAAACTATAGATCTAGTAGGCCAAACCAAACCAATAATTCGAAGATACTTGCAAGGATATTATAATCATACATAAAGGATTTCAGAAAAGAATCAAATATGATTCATAGATAATCTTGATCTTGAACCCATAATTCATCGGATCTCGACAAACACACTGCAAAAACATTACATCGGATAGATCTCCTCGAAGATCGAGGAGAACTTTGTATTGAGATCCAAAAAGACAGAAGAAGCCATCTAGCTAGTTACTATGGACCCGAAGGTCTATGGTAAACTACTCACAACTCATCGGAGGAGCTATGGTGTTGATGTAGAAGCCCTCCGTGATCGATTCCCCTCCGGCGGAGCTCCGGAACAGGCCCCAAGATGGGATCTCACGGGAACAGAAGGTTGCGGCGGTGGAATTAGGGTTTCGTCTGTTGCCTCGATGTTTTCAGGGTATGAGAGTATATATAGGCTGAAGAGGGGCGTCTGGAGGTCAACAGGTGGCCCATGAGGGTGGGGGCGCGCCTACCCCCCTGGGCGCGCCCCCTGCCCTCGTGGCCACCTCCTTCGCTTCCTGGCGTGTACTCCAAATCTCCTACGTTGATATTGTTCCAAAAATAACTCTCCCGAAGGTTTCATTCCTGTTGGACTCCGTTTGATATTCCTTTTCTGCGAAACACTGAAATAGGCAAAAAAAACAACAATCTGCACTGGGCCTTCGGTTAGTAGGTTAGTCCCAAAAATAATATAAAAGTGTATAATAAAGCCCATTAAACATCCAAAACAGAATACATAATAGCATGGAACAATCAAAAATTATAGATACGTTGGGGACGTATCACACTACATGAACGGCACCTGCATACAAATAAGAAATACTCGCAACTCAACGTATTAAAGGGGTTGGCAATCCCTTTCGGGCAACGGCGCCAAAAATTGGCAAAGGACGTGAGAAAGTTGTAATAAGATGGTAGACCGAACACCAAATAAATAAAGTGCAGCATGGTATTTTCGTATTTTTGGTTTAATACATCTAAAAATAAAAGCTAATAGAATAGATCGCGAAGGCAAATGTATTAAAGAAGAGACCCGGGGGTCGTAGGTTTCACTAGTGGCTTCTCTCGATAAAAATAGCAAACGGTGGGTAAACTAATTACTGTTGGGCAGTTGATAGAACTTCAAATAATCATGGAGATATCCAGGCAATGATCATTATATAGGCATCATGTCCAAGATTAGTAGACTGACTCCTGCCTCCATCTACTACTATTGCTCCACCTATCGACCGCTATCCAGCATGCATCTAGTGTATTAAGTTCATGGAAAATGGAGTAAAGCAATAAGAACGCTGGCATGATGACAATATCTATTTATGTAGAAATAGACCTCATCTTGTTATCCTTAATAGCAACGATACATACGTGTCGGTTCCCCTTCTATCACTGGGATCGAGCACCGTAAGATCAAACCCATTACAAAGCACATGTTCCCATTGCAAGATAAATAGATCAAGTTGGCCAAACAAAACCCAAATATCGGAGAAGAAATATGAGGCCATAAGCAATCATGCATATAAGAGATCAAAGAAGACTCAAATAACTTTCATGGATATAAAAAGATAGATCTGATGATAAACTCAAAGTTCATTGGATCCCAACAAACACACCGCAAAAAGAGTTACATCATATGGATCTCGTAGAGACCATTGTATTGATAATCAAAAGAGATAGAGGAATCCATCTAGCTACTAACTATGGACCCGTAAGACTACAAAGAACTACTCACGCATCATCGGAGATGCACCAATGGACTTGATGAACCCCTCCGTGATGATGTTTAGATTGTATCCGGTGGTTCTAGAACTTGCGGCGAATGGAATTGATTTTCATCGACTCCCCTAGGGTTTCTGGAATATTGGGGAATTTATAGAACAAAGAGGCGGTGCGGGAGGCCACCAAAGTGGGCACAACCCACCTGGGCGCGCCTCGGGGCCTAGGAACGCCCTGGTGTGTTGTGTCCCCCTGGGGCACCCCCTCCCCCCAGGTGCTTCTCTGGCCCAACAGGTGTCTCCTGGTCCAAAAAATCAACAAAATTTTTTGCTACATTTGGACTCCGTTTGCTATTGATTTCCTGCGATGTAAAAAATAAGCAGAAAACAGCAACTGGCACTTGCCACTATGTCAATAGGTTAGTACCAAAAAATGATATAAAATGATTGTAAAACATCCAAGAATGATAATATAACAGCATGGAACAATCAAAAATTATAGATACATTGGAGACATATCATTCACCCATCAAGGTGGTTCTGTAAACTTGGCAGGGTTACATTGGTCGCACGTATCTTGCATATGATGTCTCGCATTACTTCTACTTTGTTACACAATCATCTGTTTAGTTTAAGCATCATATATGAGTATATGCCATTGCTACCTCTTGAGCATGCGTTGGTTTTCCCTTGAAGAGGAAAGGGTGATGCAGCAAAGTAGCGTAAGTATTTCCCTCAGTTTTGAGAACCAAGGTATCAATCCAGTAGGAGACAACGCACAAGTCACCTAGTACCTACACAAACAATCAAGAACCTTGCAACCAACGCGATAAAGGGGTTGTCAATCCCTTCACGGGCACTTGCAGAAGTGAGATATAATAAAGATAGTAACGTAAATATTTTTGGTATTTTTGTTGTATAGATCGGAAAGTAAAGATTGCAAAATAGTAAACGAGATGCGAAGTAAATAAAGGAGATTCAATATAATAAGAAAGATACCCGGGGCCATAGGTTTCACTAGTGGCTTCTCTCAAGATAGCATGTATTACGGTGGGTGAACAAATTACTGCCGAGCAATTGATAGAAAAGCACATAGTTATGAAGATATATAAGGCAATGATCATGAATATAGGCATCACGTCCGTGTCAAGTAGACCGAAACGATTCTGCATCTACTACTATTACTCCACACATCAACCGCTATCCAGCATGCATCTACAGTATTAAGTTCATAAGAACGGAGTAACGCATTAAGCAAGATGACATGATGTAGGGGGATAATCTCAAGCAATATGATATAAACCCCATCTTTTTACCCTCGATGGCAAAAATACAATACCTGCCTTGCTGCCCCTACTGTCACTGGGAAAGGACACCGCAAGATTGAAACCAAAGCTAAGCACTTCTCCCATTGCAAGAAAGATCAATCTAGTAGGCAAAACTAAACTGATAATTTGAAGAGACTTGCAAAGATATCAAATCATGCATATAAGAATTCAGAGAAGAACCAAATAATATTCATAGATAAACTTGTTCATAAATCCACAATTCATCGGATCTCGGCAAACACACTGCAAAAAGTATTACATCGAATAGATCTCCAAGAGAATCGAGGAGAACTTTGTATTGAAGATCAAAGAGAGAGAAGAAGCCATCTAGCTAATAACGAAGGACCCGAAGGTCTGTGGTAAACTACTCACGCTTCATCGGAGAGGCTATGATGCTGATGTAGAAGCCCTCTGTGATTGATTCCCCCTCCAGCAGATCGCCGAAAAAGGCCCCAAGATGGGATCTCACGGGTACGGAAGGTTGCGGCAGTGGAAAAGTGGTTTTGTTGCCCTCTCTGATGTTTCTAGGGTATAAGAGTATATATAGGCGGAAGAGGTACGTCAGTGGAGCTACGATGGGCCCACAAGGGTGGGGGCGCGCCTACCCCCTGGGGGCGCCCTCCTGCCTTGTGGCCTCCTCGTGGAGTCCCAGACGTTTACTCCAAGTCTTCAGGATTGCTTCGGTCCAAGAAAGATCATCGCGAAGGTTTCATTCCGTTTGGACTCCGTTTGGTATTCTTTTTCTGCGAAACTCTAAAATAGGCAAACAAAAGAGAAACTGGCACTGGGCCTTTGGTTAATAGGTTAGTCCCAAAAATAATATAAAAGAGCATAATAAATCCCATTAAACATCCAAAACAGATAATATAATAGCATGGAACAATCAAAAATTATAGATACGTTGGAGACGTGTCAAGCATCCCCAAGCTTAATTCCTGCTCGTCCTCGAGTAGGTAAATGATAAAAACAGAATTTTTGACGTGGAATGCTACCTAACACAATTATCAATGTAATTTTCTTTATTGTGGCATGAATGTTCATATCCAAAAGATTCAAGACAAAAGTTTAATATTGACATAAGAATAATAATACTTCAAGCATACTAACAAAGTAAACATGTCTTCTCAAAATAACATGGCCAGAGAAAGCTATCCCTACAAAATCATATAGTCTGGCTATGCTCTATCTTCATCACACAAAATATTTAAATCATGACCAACCCCGGTTTCAGCCAAAAAATTGTTTCATACTTTGGTATTTTCAAACTTTTTCAACGTTCACGCAATACATGAGCGTGAGCCATGGACATAGCACTATAGGTGGAATAGAACGGTGGTTGTGGAGAAGACAAAAGGAGGAAGATAGTCTCACATCAAATAGGCATATCAATGGGATATGGAGATGCCCATCAATAGATATCAATGTGAGTGAGTAGGGATTGCCATGCAACAAATGCACTAGAGCTATAAGTTTATGAAAGCTCGAAAAGAAACTAAGTGGGTGTGCATCCAACTTGCTTGCTCACGAAGATCTAGGGCACTTTGAGGAAGCCCATCATTGGAATACACAAGCGAAGTTCTATAATGAAAAATTTCCACTAGTATATGAAAGTTACAACATAGGAGACTCTCTATCATGAAGATCATGGTGCTACTTTGAAGCACAAGTGTGGAAAAAGGATAGTAGCATTGTCCCTTCTCTCTTTATCTCTCTGTTTTTGGGCCTTTTCTTTCTTTTTTCTGGCCTCTATTTTTTCGTTCGGAGTCTAATCCCGACTTGTGGGGGAATCATAGTCTCCATCATCCTTTCCTCACTGGGACAATGCTCTAATAATGAAAATCATCACACTTTTATTTACTTACAACTCAAGAATTACAACTCGATACTTAGAACAAAATATGACTCTATGTGACTGCCTCCGGCGGTGTACCGGGATGTGTAATGAATCAAGAGTGAAATGTATGAAAATTTATGAAGGGTGGCTTTGCCACAAATATGATGTCAACTACATGATCATGCAAGGCAATATGACAATGATGGAGAGTGTCATAATAAACGGAATGGTGGAAAGTTTCATGGCAATATATCTCGGAATGGCTATGGAAATGCCATAATAGGTAGGTATGGTGGCTGTTTTGAGGAAGGTATATGGTGGTGTATGGTACCGGCGAAAGTTGCGCGGTACGAGAGGGGCTAGCAATGGTGGAAGGGTGAGAGTGCGTATAATCCATGGACTCAACATTAGTCATAAAGAACTCACATACTTATTGTAAAAATCTACAAGTTATCAAAACCAAGCACTACACGCATGCTCCTAGGGGAAGGGTTGGTAGGAGTTAACCATCCTGCGATCCCGACCTCCACACAAAGGAAGACAATCAATAAATAAATCATGCTCCAACTTCATCACACAATGGTTCACCATACGTGCATGCTACGGGAATCACAAACTTTAACACAAGTATTCTTCAAATTTACAATTACTCTACTAGCATGCCTCTAACATCACCATCCTCATATCTCAAAATAATCAGCAAGTATCAAACTTCTCATAGTATTCAACACATTTTATATGAAAGTTTTTACTATACCCATCTTGGGTGCCCATCATATTAGGACTAAATTCATAACCAAAGCAAATTACCATGCTGTTCTAAAAGACTCTCAAAATAATATAAGTGAAGCATGAGAGATCAATAATTTATATAAAATGAAACCACCACCGTGCTCTAAAAAGATATAAGTGAAGCACTAGAGCAAAACTATCTAGCTCAAAAGATATGTGTGAAGCACATAGAGTATTCTAATAAATTCCAGTTCAAGCATGTCTCTCCCAAAAGGTGTGTACAGCAAGGATGATTGTGACAAACTAAAATTCAAACCTCATATCATACATGACGCTCCAAGCAAAACACATATCATGTGGTGAATAAAAATATAGTCTCAAGTAAAGTTACCGATAGACGAAGACGAAAGAGGGGATGCCTTCCCTGGGCATCCCCAAGCTTAGGCTTTTGGTTGTCCTTGAATTTTACCTTGGGGTGCCTTGGGCATCCCCAATCTTAGGCTCTTGCCACTCTTTATTCCATATTCCATCAAATCCTTACCCAAAAACTTGAAAACTTCACAACACAAAACTTAACAGAAAATCTCGTGAGCTCCGTTAGTATAAGAAAATAAACCACCACTTAAAGGTACTATAATGAACTCATTCTTTATTTATATTGGTCTTAAACCTACTGTATTCTAATTTTT
>LR738710.1:743001983-743075299 GCA_902687465.1 Secale cereale
GGGGGGCCCCCCCCCCCCCCCCCCCCCCGGGCGCGCCCTCCTTCCTCGTGGCCTCCTCGTGGAGTCCCAAACGTCTACTCGAAGTCTTCTGGATTGCTTTTGGTCCAAGAAAGATCATCGCGAAGGTTTCATTTCGTTTGGACTCCGTTTGGTATTCCTTTTCTGCGAAACTCTAAAATAGGCATAAAAACAAAAACTGGCACTGGGCCTTTGGTTAATAGGTTAGTCCCAAAAATAATATAAAAGAGCATAATAAAGCCCATTAAACATCCAAAACAGATAATATAATAGCATGGAACAATAAAAAATTATAGATACGTTGGAGACGTATCAGCCATGCGTATCCATTTTCTGTACCAATTCCATGTGTCATCATACCATGTTTTTCCATTTGAATGTTGTTATTTCGTAATAGATGCTCAAAAGGAAGAGGGTGAGTGTAGATCCTAAAGTAGTACAAAGTAAGTATTTGGAAAATGTGGTGATACATGATAAATCAGATAGATCATCAGCCCCAGAAAACACATGCCCAACTGTACCACACTTTACCCCTACTCCACTGGCCAAAGCACTATTAGAACTGCAGAGAGCCCAGTGTCAGGTACTGTCTATGATATCATTTCAAAAATTGAACTCCTACATTGCTGCATGTGCCTTACCATATCTCTTGTGTGAAAACTAATTGTAGATGAATCTCCATTCTCAAAGGATCATAGGATCTCACAACAATACTGGGCACTGCATTGCTCTTATCAGTACCTCTTGCCCTTTATCAGCATACTTACATTCGTTGTTGTTTGATTATGTAGAATCACTCTAAATGTTCGCTTAATTATCCACCCTTTGCTCCAAATTATAAAATCTATATTTACTCTTACATAAATGTAGAATTAACCCAATGGTTATGAAGTTCTAGATTGCTCATGTAAGTACCTATTCTGATGTACTCCCTTCACATCAAATTAATTGTTGCTCGGTTGGATGTGTTTAGAACTTAAATAGTGCTAGATACATCCATTTGAGTGATGAGTAATAACGGACAGTGGTAGTATTATTGTACTTGCATTGCGAGATAGTTGATTGTCTAGCATTACTCTTCATCTTATCTACCATGTCCTCCACTTTCTCCAAATTATCACATCTACATTTACTCTTACCAAAGTGTTGAATAAAGCCAATGCAACTGCACACGTTGAGGTCTGGATTCCTCTTGTCAGTAACTTTTGCCTTATAACATTGTACTTAATTGATTGCTACTTGATTATGTATCATCACTCTGCATCCGAGCTTCATTATCCTTTATTTCTTCCAACATTATTAGATCTATATTTACTCTATACAAAATGTAGAATAAAGGAAATGATTATGAACAAATTTCTTTGGGGAATTTGAATTATCCTTCCATTGACATGGAGAAGGGCTTTATCCAGCCAGTGTTAACATGTAATGTAAGTCCATCCTTCTCAAGCCTTCAAACATTATTCTAGTATAGATTTCAATAGGAATCATTTCCTCCGGTGTTGTTTACTTTGGTGTTTGCATCAAATTGTATGTTTGCAACGAGTGCCAGTTTCAAATTGTAGTTGTAAAAGCATGTTCCTTCTTCAGAACAGATCTAATTATTTTCTTAGCCCTGTATGTATACATGTGTTCTACATCTCTAATCTGGTGGTGTGGTGAAACCTGTTATCTGTCTCCTTGTTTTTCTTTCAGAGTCATATCTCTTATGCCAGGCAGAACTTTAGGGAAGATAGTGAGCCAAACCATCTTGAAGAGAGCGATATGACCCCAAGGTCTTGTCTTGATGAAGACATTGAGTTGAAGCTACTCACCATCAGTTGTGAGACAACCTCGATGCAGTTGCTGCCTCAATCAGTTTGACTTCTTCATTCTCAACTTAAAGAAGAAAGGCTTGGTTCAGCTCAGGTCCAACTTGATGTCAATTCTCTACCGAAGAACTCAGAGGACGGCCATGCGCGCTTTCTTGCTATGCAACTAGAGTTTGAGGATCTATCATTGAGACAACCGAGGTCTCATCAACTTCGTCTGCTTGTGGTGCACCTCCAGGGCAGGCCTAATGTCTCTTGACCTATTTTGAAGTGCTGTCAGTTATGTATATTCTTTTGTCGGCGCATTTATATGCGCAGGTGGTGACCTTTCATGCAAAGTGCATGTAATCCGCGATCTCATTGCGCTTTATTATCAATGGTGGCGAACTTGGATGCCTAGTGGATGTAATATGCCATAATTTCTTTGTTGTATAGTCTAGGTCTATTCTTAGTTGGTATGCTGTAATTTAGGTCGGAAGCTTCAACGGAGCTCAATGTTGTCGGTCTATCAGGAGGGCTCGTAACTCCCTATATATGGGCCGAAACGTGGGCCTATAATCATCTTGGGCCATTAGCATGCCTAAACATAAAGTACTTTTCCGCCTTTAACAGGCTAAGTAAAATTCGGGCCTGTTGGGCCAGAGAATACCATGGGCTTTCAACATGTTGAAAACTAGATTGGGCCAAAGATGAGCCAAAAATTTCACGGGCCAACACATGCTGAAAATGTCATAGCCCAATGTTTCGCCCAATAACATACGAGGCATTAACATGCCAAAATTTATCTGGGGCCCTGACTGGCCCAATAAAATTATGGGTTGTAAGCAGGCCGGAATCAAGGCGGGCCATAGGCCCAACTATGTCTCGGGCCATTAACAGGATGTGTTGTAAGTAGGCCTGATTGAACGCGAGTTGTAATTAGTCCCAACTGTACCATGGGCCATTAACAGGCTAATAGGCACATTGGGCCAAAATTTATCCACGAAGACTACGGGCCATTAAGAGGCCTAAACTCACTTCGGACAAGAAATAGCCTAGTTGTAGCACGGGTCATTAAATGGCCTAAAGTGAAACCATGTCGATAACGGCCCAGATGCACCAAGGGCCGCTAACAGGCCGAAATGATTATCGAGTCGAACTATTAAACGGGCCTTTAACAGTTTGAAATGGAAACCGGCTTAGAATGGGCCCAAAAGCAGGGTGGCCAGTTAACGGCCCTAATTGGATACAGATCTTAATTTAGCCCAAAACACGACAAGTTGTGAATGGCCAGATCTAATATGGGTCGTAATTTGACCTAAAACATGGCAGACTGTTAACGGGCCTCCCCACTTGTGTCTCACAAAATATTATGGGCTTTTGGCTGGGCTGACCTTTTTACTTTAAATGGGCCACTATTGGGCCGTCACATGTCTACGTATTATAGGCGCATTATGTCCGTTGCAGGGATGACATCTGCCCCGACGCTGGGCTGACACATGGATCCTCCGGCGAATGTGAAATTTACACGTGGAAAACTGTCATTAGTCCTGATTGTTAGCGGGTTATCGGATCAAAACCGGACCCAATAGATTAACGGCGACCCGTTATGGTGGATGTCACGTGTCGGTTACCCTTGGAGAAAACACTTCCATGACGCAACATTTATCGTCATGGAAGTGGACACTTCCGTGATGATAATTTTAGAATTGTCATGGATCACTTTTACGACATCACATGTATGACTATCTTGATTCTATCATAAAATCATCATACATGTACATGCATGACAAAAAAAAGTGACCTACTATGACGAAGACGTATCATCACGGAAGTGTCTTTTTTTGTAGTGTCAGCCTTCGGCAGCCTAGTACTAGTAATACATTTGGTGAAACTTTTTACACCAAACTGACAATTCAAGGCATAGTCCATTGTTCAGTTGTGAAGGAGTGTAGCTAGTTGCTCCAGGTGGAGTTCAACCTTAACAGATCTTCACTAAAATATTTGTATATCAAAACTGTGTTTGGAACAGAGGACAAAGTGTGCCCTTGAGATTCACTCGTGGATTGTTCAAATATAAGAGTGGAGCCATATAACAATTTCAGAACCCATGTGAGTTATATGCAATGAATGTGGTGGGAAGTTTAGTCCCACATTGCTAGTTACACAGGAGTTGGGCTTCCTTATAATGGATTCTCTTCCACGTGCTATTGGAGCTTGAGAAGAGAAGATGTTCCCGCACTCCTCCTCCGCCGCCCACCTCAGCACGCCTCGCCTCGCCTGCTCATGACGCAACGCGACGCGGTTTGCGGGAATGAGCCAAGCTGAGCTCACATCTATGCGCTTATTTTTGTCGTTCGGGAACGAAGTGCCTTTGACACACATGCCACGACCTGAGACGTTGGATCGTGAGTTGTCACCAACTCGGGCGTCGGTCTAACCCACATCTCTCCATGCAGCAACGCCTATATATGTGAGGCGTTTGCCAACCCTAGCCGACAAAAGAATCGGACCGCATCTCTGCCTCCACGCCCGTCGTTCCTTTTGCTGCAGCTGCCGCGTGTGATCACATCCCGTCCATCGCATACATGGTTCACAGCAGAGCAGGTCCTTAACAGATTGGCCACGATCTGAGATGTTGAATCGTGGGTTGTCGCTGGCTCGGGCATGGGTCCAGCTCACGTCTCTCCGCGCGGCCGTGCCTATATATGTGAGGCGTCTGCGTACCTTAGCGGATACAAGAATCAGATCGCATCTCTGCCTCCACGCCCGTCGTTCCTTTTGTTGTTGTGCCGCCGGTGATCCCATCCCGTCCACCGCGTACACGGTTGACGAGAGAGCAAACCTCGGAAACTCCGCCTCTCCAGATCATGTATGGGAAAGAGGCGATTAGGTTTTTAGGGAGCGTCTCCTATGCAATTGCTCGCCGCCGTTCGTCCACGTATAAGTCTGCTTCGTCTTCATCGTCACCGTGTCCACTACCAACGAAGCCGATCGTGCCGCCATCGAGAAACTCGAAGCCCAGAAGAAGGCCAACAAGGACGCCCCTACAGTTGTGTGGCCGATTGGAGGGTATAATTCGCTATCCCGCTCTCGTTTATTTTTTGTTAGGCGTAGTACCGTTTTACGTAGATATATCTACCGTTTGCATAGTATGGTCTTATGTGATCGACTATCGGTATATGTTCGACACTATCAATGCCATGATCATGATTATTTCTAGATTTATTTAATCAAAAAATTGCTTATATAATCCACATGATAAACCAGGATGGATGGAGTACCGGAGAAAGCCGGATGCGCGAAGATGACTTCTTGGAAGAGGTCCCCCCACTACATGGCATATTGTGCCAGAGATCAATAAACTTGTACAATTTCTCAGCTCATTTTTATTTGACGTCGATTTCCCTTCTCACCTGGCTTGCTTATGGCACCACCAATTGCCAGAAGAAGAAAGATGAATGCAGCAGCCAGCAGGACACTCCAAAGCACTTGACAATTCGCCTCTCTCAGCCAATCCAAGAAGTTGCTGTAGGCATGCGGTACTGAAGTGACAATACAGAGCACCTACGAGACCCGTCTCAATCATGCTAGCACAGAATCGACAGAACCATTTTGGCGGTGAAGCGGGACATATGAGCCCCGCTTGTCACCGTTGGTCGGACGCGCGCCACGCACGGTGCGTGCGTATCACCTTACGAGACTAGGAGCGGTGCATAGTTCACGTTTATCATGACCAGCGACCGGTCCAGACGCTTCCATGGCAATAAGTTGGAAGGAACGAAGCACTGACGCATGTCATTTCCGTGGTGCAATTCCTGGGGCGACAAAAGGGTGCGGATTTAAGGTTACAAGCCTCTTGATTTGAGTTTAACCAGGACAGCAGAGCAGTCGGCCGATCTGATCAATCATTCGCAGGAGAGACGGCGCAGCTGGCATTCGCGAGTGCAAACGTCCGGGTGCCCTCCTCCATCCTGCGGTGCAGGTTGCAGTGACCGGTCACCGCGATACATAATTCGAATCTTGAAAGGAGAATGTACCACGGCCGCGAGGCCAGCGGGCAGGTTCAGTGTAGCATGTGACGTGAGCTACGTTCCCGCACCAGATCCAAACTTGTTGTCGTTTTCCTAGCACACATAGTAGACTGTAACACCCGGGAATCAGGATTTGAGCTGTAACGGAGGACGCTATGGCACGTATAGGTTTTTTTTTTCTCCTCAATTTGTAATAGTCGACAAACATTATTAGAAAAAATGTACTGCTATAATAACAAATAATTATCATTAGACACATCCTGAAACACATTTTTACGTTATGTTTATTGTGTGTTTCAAATGTTGATATTTTTCTCTAAGTTTGGCCGGACTTTACAAAATTAGAATATTAAAAAAAAATATGCACACTGTATTTATAAACCTAGGGAGTATCACACAGTTTCAGGAGAAAGCGATCGAGTTGAATTTTCATGGCAGCTGTTTCAAACAGCAATCGGGATTGTCCCCTATCTGGACTGTGCATCGGTGCATGCGCAGTGCCAAGGGTCGCGTCGATCTGCATTGGAGACCAGCACCATCCGTCCGTCCAACTGTGTCCAAGTTGGGGAGAAAGCAAAGGTGAGGCCGTACGGCCCGGTCCGTGATGGTAGCGGGGATACAGCTGGCCATGATGCCACATTACCATTGGGCGTGCCATTTTAATTTTTTTGCTTTTCTCTGTGCGACGTCCATGACTCGTCGTCAATGTATATGTCCGGTGCTGGCTATGGCTCGAGGGGATTAGCGGCATTTTATAGTACAGTCCAGTAGCTGGCTAGTGATACAACAGCTTAGCCCAGTCCCGAGATAAGAGGGAATCGTCTTTGGCTGTGCACCGGCACCGGCAAAAGTGCAAATCAACTGGTGCTGGGGGCAGACGGTGGCGAGCAGCTGGGGGAAGCTGATGGCCTGAGAGTAGATAAGATAATTATAAGCGTGCACTTGTTCGATGGCTTGCTTGCCTGACCAACCAGGTGACCGACGGCTTGCTCTGCCAATAGGGACACAGCAGCGTGGCAACGTTCTGGCTACGAGTAGGTCTTTGCACGTCAGCTGGTACAATCCCATCCTTAAAAAAAACAGTGGATCCCGCTTCTACCAGCTAAGGGCTCCTTTGATTCAAATGAATTCTATAGGATTTTGGGAGGATTGAAATCCTTTGAAATTTTTCCTACATTTGTCCTTCGATTCATAGGTTGGATCCCATAGGATTTTTTGGTTGTGATAGTGAATTGTCTAAAGAATCTGACACGGTGACATCACATCTATATCTAGTGCGACCGTAGGACAACAAAAAACGTCGTAGAAAAATTGCACACTGATATAGTAAACTGACACGGAACGAAGGGCAATCATCTAATGTCTGTCTTTTTTTTTCGGGGATAAAGAGAGTTTATTGCATAGGAATAGAGTTACAGTCGAGAGGCCACAGGTCCTCAATACAAGGTGGAGCCACGCCGAGCCAAACAGCCGTGGCACGCTCGGTGCGGCTATACTTAGCCAACCGATCGGCAACTCTATTTTGAATTCTACTAAGTTTTTGCGGAAGAAACTCCCTATTATCTAAAAGTGACTTAATCTCCTGGATGATCTGGCCATAAGTCGAGCGGAGAAGTGCATCATTCGTCAAGCTAGACAAAGCTTCCGAGGAGTCCGACTGAACCACCACCGGTAGATCCGAATGTTGTAACGCAAGGGACATCCCTTGCATGATTGCATGCAATTCTGCCTCAAGTGGGTCATTGCAATAGAAGATGAACCGGTAAGCTGCCATCAAGATCTCGCATTTGTCGTTGCGGAGTACCATCCCGATACCCGCCGAGCCGTCCTCTGACAGGAAGGAGCCGTCGACAGAGAGCGACAGTCTACCAGGCGGCGGCGCCGGCCAAGGCAATGCCGGCGGCCTGTCTCTAGGACCAGGCAGTGCCACCGCCGAGAGTGGCATTTTACCTTTAATGATCTCCTCCGCAGAATAGCGCGCAGCCAGTTTTATAGATTTGTAGTAACTGTCCAGAAATTCGATAGTGGCTAGGACAGGCGGTACCTCCTTTGCGTGTGTCAAATCATTCCAGAGTTGCCAGGTCCTCCAAAAGAGCATAATCAGCATGTCAATCACCTCGGGCGAGCACTTCGATAGAAGAGAGAGTAGCCATTCCTTCCCGTCATGGATGAGTAGGTTATCGGCCGGGAGTGGCCAACGGAGGCGCATGTTTGTCCAGAGCAGTCTAGCATGAGGGCAAGCGATCAAAGCATGGAAGGAATCCTCCTCCTCTACCCCGCAGAGCAAGCACGTAGAGCGCGTCGCCAGATGACGGTAGACCATATAGCTCTGTGTAGCCAACGTACCTGTCACACATCTCCATGCATTGATCTTCATCTTTTGCGGTACCCCGGATCTTCAAACATGGTTCCAACCCGCACGGTTACCCTCTGGTGCACCACTCGACGCACCATTCGCAAAGGCAGCATTATGATCACATGTAGCCAACTTATAGGCACTTCTCACCGTAAACACCCCACTCTTTTCAGGATGCCAAACCAAGAAATCGTCTCGCTGGCGAGGCGAGGTTCTAATTTTCAGAATGTGATCAACATCCATTGGCCAAAAGAACGCCCGCAAACGGTCCAGCTTCCATGCTCCACTTTCATCTAAGAAGTACGAGACCCTGTGGATCCGGCAATTCCCCTTTGGAGTTATCGGCCAAAAGGAGAATGGCCGAGGCAACCAAGGATCACGCCATGCCCGAATCTTCCTGCCATTGCCGACCCGCCAAATGACGCCTTTCTTGATCAACTCAAGGCCATGGAGAATTCCCTTCCACACCTCAGACCCGGAGCCCCGGAACACAGAATCCAACAGCTCACCAGAGGAATAGTATCTCGCCTTCAAAAGATGCGCACAAAGGCTATCCGGCCGATCCAGAAGCTGCCAGGCCTGCTTAGCCAACAGCGCCTGGTTAAATGCCCTCATGTCCCTAAAGCCCATGCCGCCCATAGCTTTAGGTAGCCGCAGCTTATCCCAGCTCATTCAGGCCATCTTCTTCTTCCTGTTCTCCACCCCCCACCAATATAGGCGTATCATCCTTGAAAGATCATCACAGACCGAAGCCGGGAGTTTGAAGACGCTCATAACATAAGCTGGTAAGGCCTGTGCCACTGACTTGATGAGTATCTCCTTATTCCCTGAGGACATGTACTGCTCACTCCAATCCACCAAGATTTTCCTTAATTGTTCTTGTATAGTCTCAAAGTGTCCTTTGTGCATCCTCCCCTCCGGAACCGGCAAGCCCAAGTATTTAGGTTCAAACGCCTCTTGAGTGATGTCCAACGTCACTTTTACCTCATTAACCATATCATCATGGCATTGTTTTGAGAAAAGAATGGAGCACTTCGACGGGTTGATAAGTTGTCATGTCGCCGTCGCAAAAAGTGTTCAACACCCCTTTCACTAATAATGCCTGCTGATTGTTAGCTTGAAAGAACAGAAGTGAGTCATCCGCAAACAGAAGGTGTGTAACTTCAGGAGCCCCTCTACATATTGTGACACCCTTTAGGCCGTCCTCCCGTGCTGCCTTTTCAATCAACGCAGAGAGAGCATCAGCAACAAATAAGAAGAGGAAAGGGACAATGGATCACCTTGGCGGAGTCCCCTCGAGGGGGAGAAGAGCTCCAGTAGCTTCTGATGTCTACACACGCTTCTACTCTTGTAGACTATGTTGGGCCTCCAAGCGCAGAGGTTTGTAGGACAGCAGCAATTTCCCTCAAGTGGATGACCTAAGGTTTATCGAACTCAGGGAAGTAGAGGTTGAAGATGGTCTCTCTCAAGCAACCCTGCAACTAAGATACAAGAAGTCTCTTGTGTCCCCAACACACCTAATACACTTGTTAGATGTATAGGTGCACTAGTTCGGCGAAGAGATGTTAAATGGAAAGTGATATGGATGGCAAAACAAAGTAATATAAATCTGTAATAAAAAGTGCAGCAAGCAAACAAGTGGTAAACGTGAGCACAAATGGTATTGCAATGGTGGAAACAAGGCCTAGGGTTCATACTTTCACTAGTGGCAACTCCCAACAACATTAACATAATCGAATCACATGATATTTCCCATAAAACATGCAAAGGGGACGCACTCGGAGGTCATTCCTTCGTGGTCAAGAGAGGACGAGAATTATGTAGGGCTACAACAGCACACCTCAAAGTTCGTAGTTCTCAATCTAAGGATTTCCCAATGTCACCGCGGCCATCCAAAGAGAGTCCCAAAATCACCACAACATATCTAAAGGATAGTCAAAGACAAGCACCAAGAGACTCTCAATCTTCAATCAACACACAAGAGAGGAAATCACTCATGAAAATACTTTTCTAATCCATGTCCAATAGACCGCTGTCACCTTGGTCTCGGGGATTATACTAGATAAAGACAAGTGAGTACATCAATCCAATACATAGAGGAAGGGGAAACATCATGGGATCACCCTAGATTAACATAGCCTATGATCACAACGAAGATCACATCATGGGAGAGAGAATTGACCACATAGCTACTGGTAAGAACCTCAGCCCCGAGGAGGAACTACTCCCGCATCATGGAGGGAGGAAGCAACGTCGATGGAGATGAATCCGGGGGCACTTCCCCGTCCCGGCAGGGTGCCGGCACGGGAATTCTGGTCCCCCGAAGCTTGATGGCGATGGCGGCGGAGATCGGAATCGCGTCTGGAGAAAAGGGGTCTGGAATCAGGGTTTCCGCGACACGGTGTAAATATATGCCAAAGGGGGGCATCAGAGGGGGTCAGGGGTGCCCAGGCGCCCCCCCCCCCCCCCGGCGTGGCCAGGGGGGCGCGTGGGCAGGCCGCCTGGAGCCCCTGTGGGTCCCCTCCGGCCCTACTTTGGCCGCATGGAAGCTTCCGGAACGCTGATTTTTTATATAATTTTTCTGGATTTTTTCTGGCAGTTCTCGTAATGTGAAAACCTGAAATACAAAAACAGCCGAAAACAGAAACTGGCACTGGGGTGCACTGAGTTAATAGGTTAGTCCAAATATGATCAAAAGTGTATGGAAGTGTATAAATAACATAGCAATATCACCCAAAAGAGGCATGGAGCAAGCAGAAATTATAGATACGTTTTGGACGTATCAACATCCCCAAGCTTAATTCCTGCTCGTCCTCGAGTAGGTAAATGATAACAAGAATAATTTCTGTGGTGACATGCTATTAACCATATAGGACTTTTTCATAGTCATATGACAAAAGCTTGCTGAGACAATGAATCTATAGTAATTAAGTTGCCTCATGAGAAAATCACAAAGAATTAAAAGTTTTACAATATGATACTGAAACATCAAATAGATTTGTAGTGAGCATGGTGTGCAAATATGATAAAGTGGTACCTCGCGTGCCCCCTTTAGTGAAGCAAAACATAAATGCAGGGGCACCTCCAAGGTTTAAGTGAAGACTAGATACAATGATTTCAGAATAAACGATATCATAATCATGCAAAAGACAATGGTACTTTGGGACAATGCACATTACACTCAGAATGACAATCATGCTCTCAATAGTTGGTGCTTTAAAGAAGGTGGAGACTCTTGAACCGTGGCTTTTGTTGGCAAGGTTGAAAACCCGTGGTCGGAAACAAAAACTAAACATGTACCAGAGCTCTTGGTTTTAAAAACAGAGGTAATAATTATTTTTTGGATATGCATGTTTCGTCAACGAATGCTAGCAGATGACTCAATTACTTCTTGAGCTGGACAAGTTTCGAGGAACGGCTCCTGAATGAGGACGATCACATCCTCTTAATCTCCTTTGTTTATCACTGCCAAAGTTTTCTGATTTCTCATGAAAAAAGCGTGAAGGAGGGTTTGTTTGTTGTATATTTTTTTAATGAGCCGGGTGCACTCTATGCCAGTTCCTTCTCGTATTATGGGTTTGCACATTAGACATGCAATCCCGGGGGTGAAGCTTGTCCAACTTAAAAAGATCATGAATTAACTACTACTTCCTCATGAGCTAAAATAGAGGCACAAAAGAGAAATGCTTTTTTTTGAATAATTTCGAGATGGTACATGAAAGTCTTCGTTAGGAATGGCAGGTAAATACCATGTATAGAAAGGTATGGTGGACTCATATGGCATAACTGGTTTAAAGGATTTTGGATGCTGAAAGTGCAACTAATCCCCGGGTGGTTTTGGTAATTAATAACAACATATATATCATTGAACTAATATTTACTTGAGAATCATTTCAGAAAAGTTCGATGATATGGGTATGGAAATGTCTGAAGAAGTGGACCCCTCAAAATGCTAAGACAAGCATTGGCAAAAGCTCAAGACTCTATTTTTGGTTTAGTGATCAAAGATCACATTGAGTCCATAGGAAAAGCCAATACTATTAAAAGGGGATGAGGTTGTGTTAATGATCTAGTTGCTCAAGTGCTTGGTGATCTAGCTCCCTCAACTATCAGCACTCTTCACTACTTAACACACTCATAAGTAATCTCGGACAAACCGATTCTGCAAACTCAGTCCCACCGAGATGAACCACCTCAGTTATTCCTCCAAACCCTAATTTCTCGGTCCATCCGATTTTGAGTTTCGGTCTCACCGAAAATGGACTGCCAACCTTCTGTAACCAATTGACATCACTTCGGAATATCCGAGTTGTTACTTTCGGTCTCACCGAGATGGCAAGCTCCAACCTTTGACTCACTTCGGACACACCGAGATGGTATTTTCGGTCCCACCGAAAATCCTAACGTTCACTATATTTGAACCTTCGGTCTGACCGAGTTTTAACTTCGGTCTCACCGAGATTGGTCAAATGTGTGTGTAACGGTTGGATTTTGTGTGGAGGCTATATATACCCCTCCACCCCCTCTTCATTCGTGGAGAGAGCCATCAGAAAGTCTACCACTCCTACCATACACTCTCTGAGAAGTGACCACCTACCCTTGTGTTGAGATCAAGCCATTCCATTCCTACCATATGAAACTTGATTTCTAGCCTTCCCAAGTTGCTTTCCACTCAAACCTTTCTTCCACCACAGCCATATCAGTGAGGAGAGTTGAGTGTTGGGGAGATTATCATTTGAAGCACAAGAGCAAGGAGTTCATCATCATCAACACCGTCTATTACCCTTTGGAGGGTGGTGCCTCCTAGATTGGTTAGGTGTCGCTTGGGAGCCTCCGTCTTCGAGATGTGGAATTGAACCAAGAAGTTTGTAAGGGCAAGGAGATCGCCTACTTCGTGAAGATCTACCCCGAGTAAGGCTAGTCCTCCGTGGGCGTAGGCCATGATGGAATAGACAAGGTTGCTTCTTCGTGGACCCTTCGTGGGTGGAGCCCTCCGTGGACTCGCGCAGCCGTTACCCTCCGTGGGTTGAAGTCTCCATCAACGTGGATGTACGATAGCACCACCTATCGGAACCACGACAAAAATCTTCGTGTCACCAAACTGCGTTTGATCTTCTCCACCTCTCTTTTACATGTGCAATTTACTTTCCGCTGCTTATACTCTAGAATTGCATGTGTAGGGTGATACTTGAATTGATCTTAATTGTGAAACTGCCAAAAACATTGCATGATCTAAAGGCAGATTTTTTATATTGTCAAGTAGTCTAATCACCCCCCCTCTAGACCTACTTTCGATCCTACAAGTGGTATCAGAGCTTTGGTCTCCATTGTTTTGGTTTCCATTGCATTGGACTCCATAAGCTTGGTTTCACAACCTAGGAGAGTATGGCGTCTAGTGAGGGTAATTATCGTAGAGGTCCTTACTTTGATGGTACAAATTTTGCTAGTTGGAAGCATAAAATGAAAATGCATATTCTTGGTCATAACCCAGCCGCATGGGGCATTATTTGTGTTGGTATGCAAGGTGAATTCTTCGAGGAAGGAAAAGTTCCGGATCGCGAAGCTACACCGGAAGAGTTGCGGATGTTGCAAAACAATGCTCAAGCTTGTGACATTCTCTTCAATGCTTTGTGTCCCGAAGAGTTCAACAAAATCAGCCGTCTTGAGAATGCTAAAGAGATTTGGGATACTTAGGTTGAAATGCACGAAGGTACTGAATCTTTGAAGGAATCAAAGCTAGATATTCTTCAAGGTCAACTTGACAAGTTCAAGATGAAGGATGGTGAAGGAGTCGCTGAAATGTACTCTAGGCTTGCTCTCATCACAAATGAGATTGCCGGCTTAGGAAGCGAAGAAATGACCGACCGATTCATCATTAAGAAGATTCTCAGAGCTTTGGATGGAAAGTATGACACCGTGTGCACTTTGATCCAAATGATGCCAAACTACAAGACTCTCAAGCCAACTGAAGTCATTGGAAGAATTGTTGCTCATGAGATGACACTTAAGGATAAGGAAGAGCTTCACAACAAGTCAAGTGGTGCTTACAAAGCGACAAGTGATGCTCCCACTACCTCAAGTGACAAGCTAATTTCCAATGAAGAGATAAGCCTAATGGTCAGGAACTTCAACAAGTTCTACAAGAATAGAGGCAAAGAAAGAAGCTCAAAGTCTAGATCATATGATGAAAAGAGATCTTCTAGTCGTGATCGAAACTGCTACAATTGTGGAAGACCCGGACACTTCTCAAATGAGTGTACGGCTCCCCACAAGAGAAGAGAAGAATCTCCAAGAAGAAGAGCAAGAGATGAGTCACCTCGGAGAGAGAGAAGGAGCAGAGATGATCGTTATGAACGAAGACCCTCTCGGAGAAGCAAGGATTCGGAGAGGAAAGACAAGTCATCAAGGAGCTACACAAGAAGAAGACATCAAGCTCATGTTGGTGAATGGGTCTCCGGCTCCGACTCTGACAATCAATCCGATGGAAGCTATCACTCCGACTTCGACTATAGTCAAGATGAAGGTGTTGCCGGACTTGCACTCGTATCCTCCAACTCCAACTCCTACGACTTATTTGATTCACCAAATGAGGGAATTGGAAGATGCTTCATGGCTAAAGGCCCCAAGGTAACACACCCTGAATTCATTGACTTTGATAGTGATGAGGATGACTTGCTTGGTGAAGATGAGCTCTTGCATGATAAATCTAGTGAGCTTAGTAATGATGAAAATGCTAGTAGTCTTTATAGTCGAGAAGAGTCGAATGACAATGCTATGAAGGAGATTGAGCGTCTAACTAAAGAACTAAACACTCTTAAGTTAGCTCATGAAACAACTCAAGAAGATCATAGAGAGCTCCTAAGATCTCATGAGAAGCTACGCTTCGAGAAGCTCACTCTAGAGCAAGAACATGAGTTTCTAAAAGCGATCAATGACGATCTTCGAAAGAAGAGTTCTTCATATCTTGCCAAACGACTTCTCTTGTCTAATTTCTTGCCATCTATTAAGACTAAGCATGACAAACATAAGAAAAATTCTTCCTCTAGTAGTAACAATGACAATGTTAAATCAAATGTTGTTACTTCTAGTAGTTCTCTTGATTCCACTAACAATGTTTCAAGCCAAGTTACACTTGAGCAAGAAAATAGCTTATTGAAGGAAATCATAGAGAAAGGTGTCTACAAGAGTCTTGCCGGAAGCAAGAACTTTGAGGAGATTGTTCGCAAACAAGGAAGACACCGGAAGAATCAAGGGATTGGTTTTGAGCGAAAGTTCAACGCCGAAGGTGTTGAGTGGGAAGAAGGTCAATACCCTACTCCACAGTTTGTTTCACAAAAGGAGAAGTATGATCCTACTTCTTCCAATGTGGAACAAGCTCAAGATGATCTTCCACCACAAGACCACAAGCCAAAGGCCAAGGACAAGCTTCAAGAGGAGATTGATGCATTCATTGAAGCACCTCAAGCCATGGTCAAGTGGGTTCCCAAGGACACATCAAGTTCTACTTCGTCAAGCTCAACTACAACACCAAGGATTCCCATCAAGATGATGTGGATCCCAAAGAAGAAGAACTAGTAGGTTCTTGAGGGTGACTCCGCCAACAAACTTCACTCATATTCATTTTGGCAAGAACTTGTGCAATCAACTTCCACATCATGCACTAGTTCATGGAGTCACAAACCCTCTTGTTGGTAAGTCAAGGGACAAGGTAATCATTGCTTTCATGGACATCATCTTTTGTGTACTTCACTCTATGTCTATGGATATTCTTGTTTGTTCCTTGTGGGACTAACCCATGTAGGTATTGAAAGTGCCCTAATCCAAAGGATTGCTCCCAATTCTTGGTGATCTGCATCAACATTGAGCATCCACATCTTCAACATCTACATGAAGTCTTCTACGACAACCCAAGGTTAGTTTGACCCTTTGAAAGGGGTTCTCACATCTAGGGGGAGCTTTGCTCTAAAAATTGAGCTAAAGCATCTCCAAATGATGTGAACACATAAATGCTTTATGTAAAAGTGGTAACCCCACTTGTGCTTAAACGATGAGTATGACCTATGATCAAATGTTCTCATTTGGCTCCTAAGTCAATATACTCATATATAGATGACCTAGTCATCGACAAATTGTGTGCTAGTAGCTAGTGTGATTGGTTGTGCATGTTTGACACATATTTCAGTTGCTATCTTATTGTGTGAGCATGTTGAATGCATGATTTTACCCATTCAAGGACATCCATTTGCTGTTTTGATTGTTTTGTTTTCTTTTTCTGGCCAAATGGATGGACAAGAATGCCTAAGCACCTTTCCCTAGCTATCTATGCTTTCTTGTCTCAAATTCTATTCATGCTCATATCACAACTTTGAACAAGTCTTTTTCGGACAGTCCGAGTGAGGAGCACTCGGAACCACCGATTCGTCTAAGGCTGACTTCCAAAACCTTCTAAGTCCATTTCGGCCTGACCGGCTTCTCAATCTCGGTCCAACCGAAACGCTTAGACTGATCTAGGTTTCATCTCGGTGAAACCGAGTTCAAACTCTCGGTCTGACCGATATGCGTAACTGCACAGCAGTTATACATCTCGGTGACACCGAGTTTTTCAACTCGGTCCCACCGACAGCATGGGGTTATATATACCTGAGGGCTGCGCGCGATTCAATTCTTCAAACCGTTCGCCCCCAAGACCCCTGCTGCCGTCGCCCTGGTCTACGGATCGTCGTCGTCGTCGCCTGTGCGCCCTCGCCGCAGGTCTCCGCCGCCGTCGACGGTAATCATCTCCACCGTTGCCGCCGTAGAGGGACACCACCAAGTTAGGGTGTGTCCCGATCCCTTTTCGTGCTCCCCATCCGACTCTTGCACGATAGGCTTGCCATGATTCAATCCACATTTGAGATATTCCCTATACATTAGTTCAGATCTTCTAGTTTCGAGGAAAATTCTTAGGTTTAGGTTTCCACGGAATGCATCTCGGTGAAGCCGATTTTGAAACTCGGAATGACCGATTTGGCCTCTGGCCATTGCACTGCATCATTCGGTTTAACCGAGTTGTGCCAATCGGAATGACCGAAACGTAGTTTCAGTGAAACCCTAAGTTATCGGTAGGACCGAAACCCATTTCGGTCTGACCGAAAGTGGTGTGTAGGTTTCTGTTGAGCACTTCAGTTGCACCGAAACTTGAAATCGGTTTGACCGAAATACATTCTGTGAAAACTCAAAACTAAGTTTTGAACTCAATTTTTTGCAAAAACCTCTGCAGTTGTGATAACTCTTCTACTCTGCCTATACCTTATCTTTTCACAGGTTTTTCAGCCATGTCAGATGTCAGTGACAGCCAGAACAGGTCTGAATCACCGTTTGCTGAAATTCCGGAGGCAGATACAAGTCCTGCTAGCAGTTCCAGTGATGATGGTGAGAGGAGCACCCCTAGTGGTTTGCCTCCCGCAGCCACCAGAACCAGGAAGAAGAGAACTTCTGATGATGAAGACTCTGACTTTGTTGCTGAGGAAGTTACCTCCAAGCCAAAGAGGAATGTGGTTGCCAAAGAGCACCAAGGGCAGCAGTCAAGGAAAGGCACAAGCAAAGTAAAGCAGTCAGCAGTTGCAAAGAAGCTCAACTTGGAAGAGCCTGCTCCAAGCAAGGTGAAGAAGACTTCCAAAAGGAAGAGGGTAGTTTATGCTGAACCTCTAGTTGATGCTGCAGAAGAAGAAGAAGAAGAAGCACCCCAGCCTCCTCCTCAGAAAGCTAAGTTCATGGGTGATGCTATTCGGGCTCAAGCCTCCTCTAAACCCAAGAAGCCTGCTCAAGCCAAGGCAGCTCCAGCTAAGCCCAAGAGAACAACCAGAAGCATTCCAGCTTCTGAGAAGAACAAAGGTGAGATGCCACCGTCTGAATCAGATGAAGAGCATGTGTTGCTTAAGCTCCGTCCCAAGTTGCCACTCCACAATGATGCTCATCCTCAAGCTGAGGACATGAAGGCAAGGAAGGACAAAGGTCTCAGGCTATGGAGACAATCTGATCCATATGCTGTAAGGAGAAGGACTGCTGTGGACCCCAGATTCCACACCAGAGAGCAGCAGGATTTCTATGAGACCGTGCTGATGGATAAGAAGCCCATTGTTGCTGACACCAGGTATGTTGACTGGAAGTATATTGACAGTGAAGAGCACCGGGACTTCTTTCCCCATGTGCATGAGAGCTTTACTGCATGTGGAGTTGCTGATTTTGTGGGTCAAGAGCTGACAGCTTGGAATGACGAGATGATCATGCAGTTCTATGCCACAGCCCACTTCTATCCTTATGGCAAGATCACCTGGATGACTGAAGGTCAAAGGTTTTCTTCGACTGTTGAAGAATGGGCAGAACTTCTGAACGCTCCAGTGCAGAGAGAGGACGACATTGATGTCTATGGGATTCCTAAGAAGAGTCATGATTCCATGAAGAACATGTACAAGGAGATCCCGGCTGCTGATTTGGAAGGATGGAAGCTTGGCTCAGTGTACTATCTCCAGGCAGGTCTGACCACCACTAACACTATTCTGAGGCATACTTTGATGCCTAAGTCTGGAGACCACCGCATGATTCGAGGCTATTCTATCAACATGCTGCACATTCTCGATGAGAAGGCACCTTTCAAGGTGCTGGACTTGATGGTAGAGACCATTAAGAGGACTGCAGCTGACCAGAAGAGGTCGTGTGGGTTTGCTCCGCAGATTCAGATGCTCATCAACGCCAAGTTTGGCACGGGCAAATTCATGTTGGATAGGAAGCACTTGCCACTGCAGCCAGAGCATGAGGACAACGTAGTTGTGATGGATGAAGAGGATCCTACCTCAGTTGAAGGACAGGCCAAAATCGAAGCTGCGAAGAAGGCTAAAGCTGACAAAGAGGCAGCAGCAGCAGCAGCTAAGCCAAAGAGCTTTGGAGAACAAATTCTTGAAGCTACCCAGAGGATTGAACAACGCCTGGCCAGCATTGAGCAATCTCAGGAGAGCCTAGAGAGGATTGTCGAGGACAAGATCCACGCTCTGGACGTGAAGCTGACTGAGATTCAGGTGTCTGTCAACAAGTTTGAGGCAGACATGGAGGAGACAAGGCAGGAGAGAGCAGAGCTTATGCAGGATGATCTAGTCCAGGACTCTCATCGCCAGACTGCTCAGGTTCCCAGAGGATCCAGATCTGCAGCTATCCCAGTGACAGACTCCAGGGCTACCACTTCAGCACCAGCTACAGCTCCAGCAGTTGCTCCAGCTCCAGCATCCACTCCTCCACCGCAGACATCAGCAGAAGTCTTCGCCGATGCAGCTATCTCTACACCGACATCTACCCAGACGGGAGCCGCCAGCAGAGCCCGCAGTGACGTTTAGCTCTATACCTTTTCGAACTTTTTGGTAACTTGTTGCCAAAGGGGGAGAAATTGCTATAGATCATAGGGCTTCGAGAGAGAGAGTGCTCTTTCGTCTTTCGTTCTTTTGCCGGTTTTCTTTGAGATACAGTGATTTCTTTTGGTTCCTGGAATTTTTAAGTGTGCTTGCTACTACGTTTGATGCTATCTTAATGAGTGCTTAGTCATACTATGCTTTAATGTGTGCTTATTTCTTATCATATGCTATTCCTTATTGTATGGCTATTTACTCTTGTCTTGGTGATTGAGTGCATGTTATTCATTCTTATCATTTTGTGCGCTCCACCAAGATGTATGTGACATGGAAGAGTGACCCATAATCCTAATCGATTGTGCATTTGCATTCAAACGCAAATTTTAAATAATGCACAAATTTAGGGGGAGCTCTTGTTTATCACATACTTCTCAAAGCGACGATATCATTCATTGATTATATCTTTTGTCGAAGCTTTGATCTATATGTTGTCATCAATTACCAAAAAGGGGGAGATTGAAAGTGCAACTAATCCCCGGGTGGTTTTGGTAATTAATAACAACATATATATCATTGAACTAATATTTACTTGAGAATCATTTCAGAAAAGTTCGATGATATGGGTATGGAAATGTCTGAAGAAGTGGACCCCTCAAAATGCTAAGACAAGCATTGGCAAAAGCTCAAGACTCTATTTTTGGTTTGGTGATCAAAGATCACATTGAGTCCATAGGAAAAGCCAATACTATTAAAAGGGGATGAGGTTGTGTTAATGATCTAGTTGCTCAAGTGCTTGGTGATCTAGCTCCCTCAACTATCAGCACTCTTCACTACTTAACACACTCATAAGTAATCTCGGACTAACCGATTCTGCAAACTCAGTCCCACCGAGATGAACCACCTCAGTTATTCCTCCAAACCCTAATTTCTCGGTCCATCCGATTTTGAGTTTCGGTCTCACCGAAAATGGACTGCCAACCTTCTGTAACCAATTGACATCACTTCGGAATATCCGAGTTGTTACTTTCGGTCTCACCGAGATGGCAAGCTCCAACCTTTGACTCACTTCGGACACACCGAGATGGTATTTTCGGTCCCACCGAAAATCCCAACGTTCACTATATTTGAACCTTCGGTCTGACCGAGTTTTAACTTCGGTCTCACCGAGATTGGTCAAATGTGTGTGTAACGGTTGGATTTTGTGTGGAGGCTATATATACCCCTCCACCCCCTCTTCATTCGTGGAGAGAGCCATCAGAAAGTCTACCACTCCTACCATACACTTTCTGAGAAGTGAACCACCTACCCTTGTGGTGAGATCAAGCCATTCCATTCCTACCATATGAAACTTGATTTCTAGCCTTCCCAAGTTGCTTTCCACTCAAACCTTTCTTCCACCACAGCCATATCAGTGAGGAGAGTTGAGTGTTGGGGAGATTATCATTTGAAGCACAAGAGCAAGGAGTTCATCATCATCAACACCGTCTATTACCTTTTGGAGGGTGGTGCCTCCTAGATTGGTTAGGTGTCGCTTGGGAGCCTCCGTCTTCGAGATGTGGAGTTGAACCAAGAAGTTTGTAAGGGCAAGGAGATCGCCTACTTCGTGAAGATCTACCCCGAGTAAGGCTAGTCCTCCGTGGGCGTAGGCCATGATGGAATAGATAAGGTTGCTTCTTCGTGGACCCTTCGTGGGTGGAGCCCTCCGTGGACTCGCGCAGCCGTTACCCTCCGTGGGTTGAAGTCTCCATCAACGTGGATGTACGATAGCACCACCTATCGGAACCACGACAAAAATCTTCGTGTCACCAAACTGCGTTTGATCTTCTCCACCTCTCTTTTACATGTGCAATTTACTTTCCGCTGCTTATACTCTAGAATTGCATGTGTAGGGTGATACTTGAATTGATCTTAATTGTGAAACTGCCAAAAACATTGCATGATCTAAAGGCAGATTTTTTATATTGTCAAGTAGTCTAATCACCCCCCCTCTAGACCTACTTTCGATCCTACAGATGCACAAGCAGTCAGTCCGCTTAGTACAGGCGAAGGTTAGCAAAAGACTGGGAGCGACCAACTAAAAGAGCAATGACGGTCATAATCATGCAGAGCGACAAAGCAACATTGAATCGGGCATGGAAGTTATATCGCTATTCAGAAATTAAAGATCATCAAGGCTTGATAGACTTTCTTTACAGTCTTAAATATGCGTGAGCATACGCCAAGTTAATCAAAATAAATTCCTGGAGGAAGATACCACTAAACCATACCACATCATAGGCGAACAAATCATGTTGGTACTCCATTAACACATTGAGAACCCCCCAGCTATTTGAGACTAACCATAAGAAAACATGAACTACTAAGCATCATTATGCACATAGCATTTTTATCATAGACATATCGACCAGTGCAACAGAAGCCAACTCTCTTAACAAGATAAGCATGATAACTAAAGAGAGTTCCAGCGACCAACTAAACAAAAGCTCTTTTAAAAAGATAAGCATGAAAACTAAGAGTTGAACATGATAGTAGCTATTGAAAGACAAAGAACACACACAGCAAGGATAGACATGAAAATTCTATGTTGTGTTCTAGGTCGAAGTGGAGCATGTTTCTCTCCCACACAAAGAAGGCTGAGTTCCAACTCGTTATGAAAAGCAAGCAAAGTAAGAAAACTAAAAAGGAAACTAAAAGCAAGACGCTCCAAACATAGCACATAACACATGAAGTGATAAAAATATAGTGGAACGAAAGACGAACTGATAATTGTTGATGGAGAAGGGGATGCACGGGGGCATCCCCAAGCTTAGACGCTTGACTCTTCTTGAATATTTCTCGGGGGTGCACGGGGGCATCCCCAAGCTTGAGCGTTTGACACTCCTGAATCTTTTTATCATCTTCCCTCGCACACTTGAAAACTCCCTTCATACATAACTCATCATAATCTGATTAGCGAGGTTAGTACCCATAATAAAATAATTTTTCCTTGCTATAAATAAGGATATTCTTGAAGGTCTACTGTTTCTCAAGATTGCCAAAAGGTTTTTGCAAAGAAAAAGCAAGCTCAAGGTTTGCAAAACGAAGGAAAGGCAAAACAGGACAGAATCTGTGAAAAACAAACCAGCAGGTAGTAAATGATTTTTTCGGGGCACTTCTGCAACTCAAATCAAAAAACTCAGAACAGACGCCCGAAAGCCAATTGTATAGAGCACGCTGTCGAAAAAATTCAGACAAAAAATATGATTCGGTGATTTTATACGAATTTTTCTGTCCAAGGACAGAATCTGTTTCCTGGACAGCACGTCACAACTTTTGAACTTTCTTGCAATCAGAGGCTACACTTGGCACAAAGCTGAAAGGTAAAGATACAATGATGATGCTACTGTAGTAACAACATCAAGACACAAAAAAAGCAAAATAAAATTCTATTCATTGTGGGCTGCCTCCCAAAAGCGCTTTCTTTTATGCCTTTAAGCTAGGCATAAGACTTTAATGATGCTCTCGTAGGAATAAGAGTTGAAGAACAAAAGAGAGCATCAAGAAGCAAATACCAAACACATTTAAGCCTAACATGCTTCCTATGCATAGGAATATTGCAATAGAATAATTCATTGAAGCACAAAGCAATAAGCATAGGAAGGCAAAACAAGCATAACTTCAAAATATTCACCATAAAAAGAGGAAACTTCTTATTATTAAGATATTTAGAACCATGTCTCCTTCTCTCATTATAAATTTCAGTGGCATCATGGATGAACTCAACAATATAACTATCACATAAGGCATTATTTCCATGATCCAAAAGCATAAAAGTGTCATTACTCTTCATATAAGCAAAATCTTTCTTATTAGGAATACTGAGAGTAAGACTATCATAACCATCATGGTAATCATCGTATTTAGGAGGCATATCATAATCATAATAAATTTTATCCTCAATAGTAGGTGGACTGAAAATATCATATTCATCATTGTAATCATCATATATAGGAGGCATAGTATCATCAAAGTAAATTTTCTCCTCAAAAGTTGGGGGACTAAAAACATCATGTTCATCAAACGTGTCATCCCCAAGCTTAGAGCTTTCCATGTCATTAGCAATATTGATATTAAATAAAAACATACTAATAACATCACCACCATCATGATTGTTATGCAAATAATAAAGTTCCAAAGGTTTTTTAATTTTCTCTTCGAACACATCATGTCCAAGTTCAAGGTAGAGCTTATAAAGCTCTCTCATATTTTTGTTGTTTTCCATTAAGCAAAACTAGTGAAAATAAAACAAGAAACAAAAATATTTAATTGCAAGATCTAAAGATATACCTTCAAGCACTTACCTCCCCGGCAACGGCGCCAGAAATAGCTTGATGTCTACACACGCTTCTACTCTTGTAGACTATGTTGGGCCTCCAAGCGCAGAGGTTTGTAGGACAGCAGCAATTTCCCTCAAGTGGATGACCTAAGGTTTATCGAACTCAGGGAAGTAGAGGTTGAAGATGGTCTCTCTCAAGCAACCCTGCAACTAAGATACAAGAAGTCTCTTGTGTCCCCAACACACCTAATACACTTGTTAGATGTATAGGTGCACTAGTTCGGCGAAGAGATGTTAAATGGCAAGTGATATGGATGGCAAAACAAAGTAATATAAATCTGTAATAAAAAGTGCAGCAAGCAAACAAGTGGTAAACGTGAGCACAAATGGTATTGCAATGGCGGAAACAAGGCCTAGGGTTCATACTTTCACTAGTGGCAACTCCCAACAACATTAACATAATCGAATCACATGATATTTCCCATAAAACATGCAAAGGGGACGCACTCGGAGGTCATTCCTTCGTGGTCAAGAGAGGACGAGAATTATGTAGGGCTACAAAAGCACACCTCAAAGTTCGTAGTTCTCAATCTAAGGATTTTCCAATGTCACCGCGGCCATCCAAAGAGAGTCCCACAATCACCACAGCATATCTAAAGGATAGTCAAAGACAAGCACCAAGAGACTCTCAATCTTCAATCAACACACAAGAGAGGAAATCACTCATGAAAATACTTTTCTAATCCATGTCCAATAGACCGCTGTCACCTTGGTCTCGGGGATTATACTAGATAAAGACAAGTGAGTACATCAATCCAATACATAGAGGAAGGGGAAACATCATGGGATCACCCTAGATTAACATAGCCTATGATCACAACGAAGATCACATCATGGGAGAGAGAATTGACCACATAGCTACTAGTAAGAACCTCAACCCCGAGGAGGAACTACTCCCGCATCATGGAGGGAGGAAGCAACGTCGATGGAGATGAATCCGGGGACACTTCCCCGTCACGGCAGGGTGCCGGCACAGGAATTCTGGTCCCCCGAAGCTTGATGGCGATGGCGGCGGAGATTGGAATCGCGTCTGGAGAAAAGGGGTCTGGAATCAGGGTTTCCGCGACACGGTGTAAATATATGCCAAAGGGGGGCATCAGAGGGGGTCAGGGGTGCCCAGGCGCCCCCCCGGCGCGGCCAGGGGGGGCGCGTGGGCAGGCCGCCTGGAGCCCCTATGGGTCCCCTCCGGCCCTACTTTGGCCGCATGGAAGCTTCCGGAACGCTGATTTTTTATATAATTTTTCTGGATTTTTTCTGGCAGTTCTCGTAATGTGAAAACCTGAAATACAAAAACAGCCGAAAACAGAAACTGGCACTGGGGTGCACTGAGTTAATAGGTTAGTCCAAATATGATCAAAAGTGTATGGAAGTGTATAAATAACATAGCAATATCACCCAAAAGAGGCATGGAGCAAGCAGAAATTATAGATACGTTTTGGATGTATCAGCTTCCCATTGAATTTTACCAAGTACGTCACCGATGAGACACAAGCCATAACCCGAGCGATCCATATGGGCGAGAAACCCCACTTGGTCAAAGCTTTCTCCAAGAACACCCAGTCCTCCCTGTCGTAGGCTTTAGAGAGGTCCAGCTTGTACGCACAGAGGCCGGCTGCATTGTTACTTGCCGACTGGATGTGGTGGAGACATTCGAATGCAATGATAGATTTGTCAGAAATTAGCCTCCACGGTATAAAGGCGCTCTGGTTCTCAGAGATGAGATCAGACAGGATTGCACGCAGCCTGTTTACCATACATTTAGAGATTATCTTGTATATAACGTTGCACAAGCTTATTGGTCTAAAATCCTTGAGGTCGTTAGGATGTGGAATCTTAGGAATTAGCACAATAGCTGTGCTATTAACACCATCAGGCATAACTCCAGAAGCAAAGAACTCGTGAACCGCCATGACAATCTCCGGTTTCAATAGAGCCCAATTTCGTTGAAAAAACCTTGCAGGAAGACCATCACATCCCGGAGCCTTCAGTGGCCCAATTTGAAATAAGGCATCTGATAACTCCTCGTCAGAAAAGGGCCGACACAAGGAAGCATTCATCTCCTCAGTAACTTTTGGGGCAATACAATCCACCACCGCGTCCGGGACGAGGGTCGGATCTTTGGTGAAGACCTCCTTGAAATATGACTGCGCCATTCTTTCCATCTCAGAAGGAGCATTAGACCACGTTCCATCTTGTTTCCGAAGCCGTTGAATCAGATTCCTACGGGCACGCCAAACCGCTCTTCGATGCAAATATTTGGTGTTGCGTTCACCTTCCTTGAGCCAGGTGATACGAGATCGCTGGAGCCAAAGCATCTCCTCCCTGTATAGGAGCTCGTCGAGCTGGTTCATTTTCTCGCGGATCTGGACGCGGTCCGCTCCAGCCAATTGCAGGTCTGCTAGTTGAGATCGGAGTGGTTCATCTAATGTCTGTCTTGAAGTTCCATTTATAAATAGAGCAACAACAAAAAAGAAATCTGGTTGTGCATGATTTCTTTTTTCTTTTTTGAGGGATGATTGTGCATGATTACCTTCAAACTCCCATGTGAAGAGTAGTTCCATGGTACTCTTCATAGTTGAATTTATTATTTATTATGGAAATGAAATTTGAAGATGAAGTTTAAGGCTGTGTTAAATATATAATGTGTCAATCTATATACTCCCTCTATTTTTGTATACAGGGCCATTTCTTTTTTCAGCTCGAACTTTGACTTATAATTTTGGACAACAAAATATGATTATATGGCATCAAGCATATAACATCGGAAAGTTCTTTGAAATGTGCATCCAATGAATTACTTTTTATGGCATATAACTAAATTTTTTGGGTTAAATTAATGGTCAAAGTTAAACATAAAAATATTAAGTGCCATTGTATAAGGGAATTGAGGGAGTATATATATTTTCAAAGTTG
Organism: Secale cereale; assembly: GCA_902687465.1. Classification (NCBI taxonomy): domain Eukaryota; kingdom Viridiplantae; phylum Streptophyta; class Magnoliopsida; order Poales; family Poaceae; genus Secale; species Secale cereale. The sequence continues at coordinate 743,028,848 of LR738710.1, forward strand.
AATTACTTTTATTGTGCTACCATATAATGGGAGGATGGTAGCACCCTATGGGCCATGGTATGGTATCACTAGATATAGTAGAATTGCCATCTATTTCACATAACATATATTCTAGTGTATTGAAGAAACGAAGTACAGACATATTGTAGTTATGTATGCGGATTTTATGGATTACGGATCTATTTTCACATAAAACATATATTTGGAAAACAAAGATTCTTTCCAAGATCAAAGTTTTGATCTGGTTTTTGCAGAGGGGTGTTGTTTTTTTACCAAAGATAGCATTGCTACGCAAAATTGGCATCGCAACATAAAATATTATTTTTGTGATCAGGAGGAGCCAATTCATCATTTATTTCTATGATGTCCGTTTACTACTGTGATGTGACGCACAATTCATGTTTCATACAATTTAGCACCACCAACGAAAAATTCAAATTTGTTTGGAAACTGGCCAGGTCGTATTCATCATAAGCTGAAGGGCCAAATCCCTATGGGAATTTGAGCCATTCTGTGGGCAATATGAAATTGTTGGAATGGTTACGTCTTTAACACATCATCATGATCTACAGCTTCAATGCGTATGTTGTTGTGACGCCCGAAGACCGACGTCCCAAAAGATTCCAGAAGATTCCAGATGTTTCGGGTTCTCCCGTGTGTTTCTTTTGTGCTTGTGTTATTTATTTTTGCATTGCATCATGTCATCATGCCATCATGTCATTAATCTTTGCATCTCAACTTAAATAAATTGTGTGGACCTTCGGTCCATTTAAATCGAGGGAAGAATGTCTTCTCTTTATAACATATACTCCCAATATTTTAGGGAGCTATTATAATAATATTCCATTGCTTCGGAATAACCCAACACACTTGCATATATTTCCCCATGCCTTTTCTTCTCAAAACCTTGCCAATAATTCTTTCCCGTTTGTCGAGCCCCATCCTCAAATTCGAGCCCTTTTGGATTCCATCTAAAGGGATTTCTAAAGTCAAACAATTTGGCTTTTATTCAAACGTGTTTTGAATTTTCATCTTCCAAAAATCTTCAAACAATTTTATTTATATTCCTCACATTTTTGTGAGTCCAGGGATTTTTACCCTATGCACTAAGCCTATTCCTAACTCCTTCTTCCTTTTCTTTCTTCTTTGCGGTTTCTGTTTTTTTTTTGGAAAAAACAGCAGACCTTTTTTTATTTTATTTTTCAGCCTCCAGGCCTTCAGGCCCAGCCGCCGGCCTGCGGCCCAGCTTCCATCCCCGCACCAGGCCGCAGCGCTTAGCCTCCTAGCCCGTTCCCTAGCGCTAACCCTAGCCGAGCCATCTCACCCCGACCGCTCGACCGCTCGTACCCCTCGATCCTCTCACGTCGCCGCCGCACTCAACCTCGCTCCCCGACCCCGAGTCCCTCGATCCCTCTCCTCGCGACCCCCATCCATTCCAGCCTCCAGCGCCCCTCCCCAGTGCCGCCGCGCGCCCGCGCAAGGCCGAGCCGCCGCGCCCAGCTCGTCCGTCCTCCAGAGCGCCGCCCCCTGCTGTCTCCAGCGCCGGCCCGGCCAGAAGCCGCCCCTGCCTCCAGCGTCCGCGCCATGGCCCCGCGTCCTCCTCTTCTCCGCATCGCCGTGGCCTCCATCTCCGCTGGTTCGCGGCTCCCTCCGCGTCGGAGCCCCGCGGCCTGCTCTGCTCCTTCCGTCGACCAAGTGCAACCGGCCGGCCAGGACCTCGGCCGCCCGTCCTCCCCGTCCAGCGCCCCGCCTCCGTGCTGCCGCCACGCCAGCGACGACCAGGGCGCCGGCCGCCCGTCCTGCTGCCTTCATCATCCCGCAGCACCGAGCCCCGCCGGCCTCTCCTTCATCGCCACACCGGCGCTCTTCTCCAGGACCTCCGTGCGCCTCTCCTCCTCGCCTCTGGTCGCAGCACCGAGCGCTGTTGCCCCGAGCCACCTTCTGCTCCTCCTCGTTCGCGCCGCCTTGCCTCCTGATGCTGCTGCCCTTGATGCCGTTTTGTTGCCTTGTTGCTGCTGTTTTTTTTTGTTTTCGCCAAGTGCACGAGGACCCCAAGTTTCGGCAAGTTCGACTACACGAGGAATCACCAAGTACCCCTTCATTTTTGTCAAGACCGGCAAGTTGAAGACCCAAGTACCACGACGACCCGAACAACTACGGATCATGTACAACTACCGTCGCCGAGACCAAGTACCACTACATAAAACGTGTACGACGCGACAAGTACCCCCTCCGATGACAAGTACCTCTACGAACGGAACGACTACTCGTTGGCGACCTTGAGAACGACTACTTCCTCTCCGATGAACGAGAACAACTACTTCCCTCTACGGCATGTACCACTACCGTCGCCCCGTGTACCACGACTCGTGTACCACTACTTCCACTACTACGCCTTCTTCCTCTACGTATCGCGAGAACGACTACTTCCACTATGATCTCGAACCCCTCCGAGAACGATCGCTCCGAAGGTATAACCCCGAGACGATGACCCGTGGATGAATGCTTGCATGTGTTGTATGAGATGTTTCCCTTGTGTGCACCGTGCCTGTTTCGTCCGTTTGTCTTGTTCCTCGGTTGCCTCGTCGCCGACCCATGGGAACCCGGTGACGGGATCAACCCACTTTCATCTTGTTCAACTTGCTCACGTCGATTCTTCTTTTGTACCGGACTCTCAGCGAGTTACCGGAACCGAGATGTTGCGTTGCATCATTTTCGGATCGTTGCTGTGGCACCCTTCTTCCACCACGGTGACAATACTTCATATCTTCTTCATGTCAACTTTTAATAAAAATTGCATAAACTTGATCATGTCATCCGCATCATGTTAACAACTTTATAATGTGTGAATTGTTGTTTGCTTAATAATGGCTAAACCTGCTCATGGGGTTTTTCCGGACTTGTTGTTGTTATTTTTCCGGCCCCTTTTAAAATGTCTAAATAGGTAGTTTCTTTTGCTTCACCTCTTGCCATGTTAACAAACATTTAATCTTGTCTTGTAAATAACGAGAGTCAACTAAATAATTAAATGTGGTGTTTCGTCAATATGCAACTCGTTGCATATTGAGCTCCACTTAACTTGTAGTACTTGTTTGTGCACTTTGCCATGACATGCATATTTAAACCGGACATGCATCGTACTTGGATGTGCATCGTTTGCCATGTTTATGCTTGTGTGTTTACCGTGTTGTTTGCTTCTTTCCGGTTGCTTCTCTTGTTAGCTTCGGTTTTGTTCCGGAGTTGTGAGGATTCGCTCGTCTATGTTGCTCCGTCTACTTCGTGGATCCGTTCTTCTCCCTTGCGGAATTCCAGGCAAGATGACCATACCCTTGGATACCTTTACTACCATTGACATGCTTAGTTGTCTCGATGCTATCGTTACATGTCGCGCTACCCATCTTTTATGTCAGCCTCTCCTTGCTGCCATGAAACCTCTAACCTTGAAACCTTCCTAGCAAAACCACTGTTTGGCTATGTTACCCGCTTGCTCAGCCCCTCTTATAGCGTTGTTAGTTGCAGGTGAAGATGAAGATCGTTCCAGGTGGGAACTTGTTGTTGGAATATCACAATATCTATAATTATTATTAACACACCTATATACTGGGCATGGGTGGAAGGCTTGGCCTTTTGCTCGGTGTTTTGTTCCACTCATGCCACCTTAGGCGCCGATAAACCGGCATTATGTTCCTTGATTTTGCGTTCCTTACACGATGGGTGGATGGGGACCCCTTGACAGTTCGACTTTGAATAAAACTCCTCCAGCAAGCCCAACATTGGTTTTAATTTGCTCATAATAACAACTTAATTAATTAATTAAATTGCATAGGGGGTCGCGTCCCCGAGGATTCTTTTCTACATAGCAGGGGGGCCAGTGCTGATGGTGTTGGTCCCAAACGGGGGTTATGCGAGGCCACCACGGGGAAACTCGAGGTTTGGCTCATGTAGGATCGCCCATCCGGACGTGGCCTGAGACGAGATACGCGCGGCTACTATCAGGGTGTCGGCACGCCGAGAGGTCTTGCTGGACTTGTTTTACCATTGTCGAAATGTCTTGTGCTACCGGGATGCCGAGCCTGATCGGATTTCCCTAAGATAAGGAGTGATGATATTATATTTATCACTTCAACTAATCGTGAGAGCTTGTGATGGGCTAAGTTGGGACACCCCTGCAGGGTTATGATCTTTCGAAAGCCGTGCCCGCGGTTATGTGGCAGATTGGAATTTGTTAATGTCCGGTTGTAGAAAACTTGACAGAGGATCCGAAGTAAAACACACAACTGTGTGAGTAACCGTGACTGTCTCTTTTCACTTTGAGAAGAGAACACAGTGGGGTTATGTTTGACTCGTATGTAGTTAGGATCTTTAGCGATCACTACTTTTGCGACCGTTTTCGTAGATGCTCATCTTATTCTGGTACTCGTAAGCTAGCCACCATATTTTGCTTAGCCGCTGCTGCAACCTCACCACTTTACCTCTTCCTACCCATAAAGCTTTGCTAGTCTTGATACCCATGGTTATGGGATTGCTGAGTCCTCGTGGCTCACAGATACTACAACACCAAATGCAGGTTCAGCCGAGTTTGAAGCAGGAGCTGGTTCAAGTGCTTCACTGGGAGCTCGATGAAGAGTTTGGCCGTATGCTTGTGACATTTCGACGATCAGTAGTGGTTTCTACTAGGATTCGATCCTGACCTGTGGCTTTATGTTGTTTTGGTATCTTGCTTTTGGATCTTACCCGTAGTCGGGTTGTGATGTTTTGAATGATGTCTTGCTTATGTAATGTATTGTGTGAAGTGGCGAGTGTAAGCCAACTATTTTCTTTTGCAATTTAATCCCTCTTTTACATGAGTCGTGCAAAGATACCAAACTTGAGATCATTCTAGGATGGGCTTATACCTTTAAGTCGTGCCTCGACACGTAGGAGGTATAGTCCCATCCTGGGCATTACAGTTGTCACCACCGTGGCGTGTGGATATGTGGGCACTTATGGCCTCTTTTTGCAACTGGCTGGAAACGGTTGTGCAAGGTTTTGTTTTACCAGTTTGGCCCGCGAGTCACTCGTAGATTATGTGGATGAGCTATTTACCCTCCCCCAATCAAACAATACATTTATAACAATATATGTTTAAAATAAGTTTGGACCTTGACTCTTTTGACATGATAGTTAAATCTTTGAAGTGTTGTCAGAATTATTAAAGACTAATTACAATTTTTCGTAGTGTTGTCGCATGTAGCACATTAGCACCACGTACCTTTGTAGCACTATCCAAATCCACCACAAATTAGGAAGCAACGACCACAATATCGGGTGTGTTTTGGATCTGTAGGCGCCTAACGGATCCTCGACGGCTTGAATGTGGGAAGACACCTTGGAACTAAATTGCGTAGGGGCTGGATAGAATGATAATGTTTCTTGGTATGGGCGTCATCATTTCGCATAATCCTCAAAACACATGAATAAAAGTATACAAGATCAGAATGGCATGTCCTCATAAATCTTGTAGAATTAAGAAACCACATAAATTTAGATGAGAGAATGTTTGACATCACATAAAAGCATATGAATTGTTGCAAGAGCTTTGAGTGTAAAGAAATCCTTTTGGAGAATTCCTAAGGGCCTCTTTGATTTGTAGGAATTTCAAAACCCGGGAATAGATAAAATACATGATTGAAATGACATCCCACTTGAAACATATAGGATTAGCAAGCCACGAGAACTACAAGAGAGGGTTTGATACCACAGAAAAACAAGGAATTGGGATTGAAATTTTCCTCCAGAATGTAGAGCAATGCAATCCTTAGAAAAAATTCCTACGGACTTCAATCCTACAAATCAAATAATGTACATAGGGAAATTCTTAAGGATTCAAATCCTCCAAAATATCCTATGACTTTCCTTTGAATCAAAGGAGAGCCCTAATAAGGACTCCAATCATGGAAACCAAATGACCAACGTAAGAAAATTCCTAAGTATGTGGAAACCCTAAAAATTTGTAGAATTCTTTTATCAAAGGTGCCCTAAATTTGTGGTGCATAAGAAAAAATAGAACTAAGCGTTGAAACTTCACAAGAAAGAACTCATTTTTCAAACAGACCCTTGTACACTCGTGTTTTCACACTAACTCAGATTTTCCATGTCACTTTATTTTCCTCAGATTTCCTATGTCACTTTATTTTCCTCAGATTTCCTATGTCACTTTCAGCGTAAACTGCGAAGAGAAAAGCAGGGAACATGATTTCTCAACTAACAAGACTTCCTGACCACTTATGTCGGGTTATTTAGCAGGTTAGACCAAGCACCACGGCATTATTGGTTACCACGCGATTAAGCAGCGTCAAGAATGCCAATATACATCACCAAATTATTAAAGCGAACGAGCAGATCTTCTTCTTTAGATTAAAAAAAGCAATGCCTCATATTCCCTCCGTCCCAAAAATTTTGTCTTAGATTTTTCTAGATATGAATGTATCTAATACTAAAGTGTAACTAGATACGTTTGTATTTGGACAAATGTAAGACAAGAATTTTGGGACGGAGGGAGTATATAATTGGGCCCATATGCAGGCTTAGAGATCGCGTCATCCCACACAAGAGTTGTTTTGTCGCCTTCCCGCGCGATTATTATCTGCTGATTTCAACGGCCGCCTTACGTGCGCTGTACTCACTAAAAAATTCTCTCAGTTGCAACAGAAATACACTATTTTTTGCTGCCAATTGGCCCGGCGTTCTTGAACGCGGCTGCTGCAAGCTTTGAAAGTCAATGCACTTGACTGTTTGACTAGGGAGACCGGTCGACGGACGTCTCTGTCGGTTCGTGCAACGGAACCATAACCAAAGCAAGTTGTCACGCGCCTGCTTTTTTTCCTACTTTTGACGCCAAACATTTCCCCGTTCAAGATGCACCGCTGGAGCTTGAACTTTGAAGTTTCGGCATAATTGTGTTTAGATGACCGATGCAAAAGTGGCGCTCCTACCAGCACTAGCTCACCAGCACACCGCAGTTACAGTGCTGCTATGTGCTATGTCACCGGCGCGGAACTGTTTCGTTACATTGTTCAGCTTTTGGAGGTCGAGTATAAGTACAAGGTACTGTGCCGGCCGGACGACAACAATTAATTGATTAATTAGGCGTCGCTCGTACACCAACAGTGTCAACGTACGAACGCTGTGCGTTCGCTTTGAAGCCGCCCCTGGAGATTATTGTGCACAGGCGCACACGATCTGGCGATCTGCGCCTTCTGGGGATCCAACTGGTGGTAACATCAGGGTCACGAATTCCCTTTCGTCCTCTATAGACGCCGATTAAGGGGCTGTTTGGTTTCTAGCCACACCTTGCCACACTTTGCCATACCTAACCTTAGGCAAGTTTGACCAAGTTAGGTATGTGTTTGGTTCTAGCCACACTTGAGGCAAGGATTTTTTTATGAGCAATAAACCCCACATGCCATAGACACAAAAAGTGTGGCAAGATTCCCTTAGGCAAGCCAAAGTGTGGCTAACAATTTGAGCAACTCAAGTAAGGCAAGTGTGGCAAGTGTGGCAAGAATCATGTGGCAACATATGGCAAAGATAGTCACAATCCAAACAGACCCTAAGATAGCCGGCCCGCAATGCCGTCGCCTTTGTTTGCCATTGTTTAGCTCCGGAGAGTGGAGAGGATCGGCTACTCCGACCTTTCTTTTGAAACAATCTACTCCGACCTTTAGAGATGGAACGGAATGCGTCCCAGACACCTTTAGACCTTCCGCAACCAATTGACCTGGAGGAGAAGCAATCGGCCATCTCTTCCAAAAAAATAAAGAGAGGCGATCATTTTATCTAGATGTAGATGTGAAAGGAATTCTGCGCGGGGCGGTTAAAGAAACAATAAACGAGCTTGGCTTCGCTTGACCAAGCGGACAAAAGAGGGATTAGCGCGTCCGCGTGAAGTTTATATTAGACTCGCACTTTTGTTCTGGTCTTGTGGATCCCATCGACAATCCATGCTATGAACCTGATTTGATTTTAGAGACGAGTAGTCCCAATGGCTGGCCCAATCATAGATTCTGTTGCGCCTTGCATGGGCGCTGATAACAGTTACACGAGTTTTACAGTCGGAAGTAAAGCTCAAGTATTTGATCCCGAGCTCATATGCTCTCGCATGAACAGTAAAATAAAAAATAAATAGTAAAAATATTTAAAAAACTGATTTTTTTTATGAACATTGACAAAATTTCTAACTACGTGCAAAATTTCAGACTGAAATGACATTCTTGGAGGTCTGGGCAAAAAGAATAAAATCGATGCTCCAAAAAGACTAGTGTTGGAAGCATTTTGGAGCATCGATTTTGTTATTTTTGCCCAGACCTCCACAAATGTCATTTCGATTTGAAATTTTGCATGGAGCTAGAACATTCATCAATGTTCATCATTAAAAATTTTTTTTTTATTATTTTACTATCTTTTTCAATGTTACTGTTCATACAAGAGTATATGAGCTCGGGATCAAAAGAGCACTTTCATCAAGTCGTGTTTTTGCCACAAAAAAACTCAGAAGTTGTTGGTTTTACACGAAGTCCCATGAAGTTGTTCCGTGAAACTCGCTCAAAAATAGCATAATGTCCACGCTATAACTCTTTTTTAAAACAGAGGTAAAAGATTTGCCTCATTCATTAATTAAGAGAGAAGAGAGTTCGTAGTGCAATATAGGTTCCACAACATAGCCCGTCTGAGAAGATACAACACCACCAAAAAAGTAGGACTACTCTCGTGACATGATGACACTCAGATGCCTAGCCCCTGCAGCGACCCATAGTTTGGCCTCGTCCTCGATGAGCTCGAGGATGTAGAAGGGAGGCGTAGACTTCTTTCTAAACACTCTAGCATTTCTCTTGTTCCAAACAACCCAACACACAAGCATAGTGAGGAAAGCCATGGCCTTCCGATGCACATTATTAGCATTCGACATATTGGTTCACCAACTCTTTGTTTTCTGCTCCGCCGCCCACCTTTTAATCTCAAGTGCTCCTAATCCCAACCACTCCTTCACCATTCGCCAAATCCGCATCGTGTACCGACATTTGTAAAACGGTGGGCGGATGTTTCGTTGCCATGCTTGCACAGCGTGCAAAGTCCACAATTTTCCCGGTCCCTTTTCGCCAACTGATCGGCTGTCCAAATTATGTTTTGCAACGCCAACCAAGAAAAAAAATTGACCTTTGAGGGTGCCCAAACCTTCCAGATGCTCTTGTTCATGGAAGTTGTCATTGAGCCCAAGAATTGAACCCTGTACGCGGAAGCAGCTGAGTATTCTCCATTCGCCTCAAATTTCCAAGATATGTCATCGTCGATATCCTCAATGAGACAGACTTGCTCGAGCCTGATCCTAAGATCTACTAACTCAATAATATGGTTGACCATGAGGTTGATGGATATGACTGATCTTATTAAGTTGTCATCGTGGTTCATAGCTCAATAGGCATGCATATTCTCCTGAAGATTATGTGCATATGTTTAGTTTTAATGGTAAGAATATATGTGAAAAAATAGAGGACGAGGGCGCAACGACGAGTGCAGCGTAAGGCGGCGTTCGCCAATGCCCAGGTGTCGTCGTCCCGCATACTCGTAGCCCTTGTGCTCGCGGAGGCTTGGGTCCTCGACCGGTCCAAGACATCGCCGAGTGCCCGCCACCAACGCCGGCTTAACACCTAGCTCCTTCAAATGGCGCTTGCGGAGTCCGAGCCCGTCGTCCGCCTCCAAGCCGACAACAAGCGGCAATACAGTGGAGGATGCGGCAGAGCGTTTCCGCCGCGAGCGTGCCACATCGGCCGGGCGGGGATGCCCTGACGCATGTCAGTCCTTTCGTCACTGGCACGATGACGGCGACGACAATGGCTTGGACGTTGGTGATGGCATGGACGACGACAAAGGTGGTTGTCGGCGTACAACAATCTATGGGGCCAAGACGGCCCCTTTCTGTTCGGTGAAGGGGGACGCAACACACAAAGAGCAGCAACAACAATGATCAGCACACATTGATTTTACCTAGGTTCGGGCCGCAAAGATGTGTAACACCTTGCTCCTGCTCTTGGTTGGATAGTGTGTCCTATTTTACAAGCGTGCAACCCTTACCGGCAAGGAGCTCGGGGGCGCTACTAGCTAAACAAGGACCGAATCCCTTTAAATGATGCTATGGGCCTCCTTTTATACTGTAAGGGGCCGCCAACAGTGGTAAAAAAGGCAATTATATGCTGACGATAGCCACAGTGCTATGATACCTAACTCTGACATAGTAGGACAAAGACAATAAATGCTTCGTTGGGTGTCATGCCTAGCTTGATGCCGGGAAGGGGTCCTGCTCCACCTGTACGGTCGGCCCGACTACCTTTTATTACCATGACACGTGTGTGGACGAGTGTCAATAAAGGTATTCTTCATGCGGTAATTCACCATGTGGGCCGCCCGCTCCTACCTACCTGCCTGCGCGCCCGCCACTTGCCAGCAGATCTCTGCGCGCTCACCGCCCGTCAACAGGTTGTCGACAGTTAGGTGTGAGTGGAGCGGCCGGGATCTTATGGCTTGTTGGGTCTTGAGCTTACCAGCACTGTCGGAGGTTCGTTCCCGAGAAGGCCTACTCCCCGAAAGTCTGGGTCTTGACTAGGTCTTCAGTACTTCTCGATGACCTGCCTGAAGGTCTTCTTCACAGTATTTATTCATTGTGTCTAGAGTGCCTTGGAGTGGATCCATCCTCTGCCATGTCTTTCCCGGCATAGAGGCTGCAACTTGCCGGTGCATGGTCAGGGGTATGAACACCCACTGTTCACTACACCGACAGTGGCCTCAGTGGCCATGCCTACGAAGTCATCATTTGCTACTACGTATAGTTTTGTTTAATTTTAGTTGAATTTATGCCAAACTTGTTTAATTGTGTTCGTGTTTTATCAAACTTGCCTATATTTCGTTCGTATTCATGCTTGACCTATTTGAACTGGACAGACATCTGGTGATCCCCATTGTATGACCTTCTCTCGGTCGGATATCCGCAGGCACGTCCGGGAGTGTAAATAAACATTTGCGAGCAAAATTTTGGTGATCCGCCTTGAAAATGCCAGCGACACTATCTCCTACAGCGTGTTTGACAACTTAAGAAAAAGTGAGTGGGGCATTTTAAGGGGGAGTTGGCCGAAGGATTAATCATGGGAAGCAGAATATTAGTCTCGGTCCCACATTCGGTGCGGAGTAGGACTATTCATGGGAATTTGACAGAGAAGTAGGGCCTGTTTGGTTCATGACACTTTGCCACAACTAAGCTTAAAAAAAGTGTGGCTGCCATAAAAAATGTGGCTAACAAAATGGTCATCACAAGTGTGACAAGATTTGACAAAAAAAATAAGTCTATGACATGTGGACCATGTAGGTAGAAAAATGTGGTAAGTCACAAGTGTGGCAATGAACCAAACACATGTCTAAGATATTGTGACACGACTAAGTTTAGGGATGGCAACCTTAGACTGCAAACCAAACAGACCCTTAGTTTTCTGATTTCGTAGCTTACACAGCGAGGGCAACAAACATATGTCGATACTTTTTACTTTTATCGTTTCTCATTCCCTTGCTCAATTACCAACCCCACTAGGGAAGAGATAATGGGGAGTTGAACGCAAAAATGCTAGACACACGGACGTTTACGAGAGGATTACAGAGGGTTAAAATTTGATTGATTGAATTTGGTTAAGTGAGACGGGGCCATCGGCTAAAATCAGAGGGGCAATGAGAGTAGGGCATGCAATCCAGTCAGTGAAAGCCCGTTGATTTCCTCCGTACCTGCAGTACTATCGGAGTTGGACCCCGTAAGAGCATCTTCAACAGGCGCGGCAAAAGGCGCGCCCGCGCGTTAAAGTTTGGTTTTAGCGCGCGCCGGCTGCTTTCGCGCGCTTCAGCGATGGCGGGAAATTACCGCGTGCGGGGGAGAAAGCGGCACACGGCGCGGTTGATTTGGCGCGCCGCTTCGCGCGCGTCTATAAAATCCCGCGCTAGCCACGCGCACAGCACACATCCACGCGCCCTCTCCTCGCTTCTCTGCTTCGCCACCTCGCCGCTTCGCCGCTTTCTGCGCCACCACCGTGCCACCATGCCACCGCGCTACCGGGGTTCTTCGGGCTACCGCGGCGTCCGCGAGCGCCCCAACGGCTGGTACTCCGCCGAGATCCGGTCCGGCGACGTCCGGCTCGCCCTCGGGTCGCTCCGGAGCGCGCACGAGTCGGCCCGCGCGTACGACGCGGCGGCGTGGCGCTTGGAGAGGCCCCGGTCGCAGCTGAACTTCCGGAACGTCTCCACGTGCGAGCAGGCGCAGCGCCTCGCCCCTCCGCCGCGTCTCATCACCGACATAGACCGTGCCGATCACACTCGGCGGCAGCGCCGCCTCCTCATCGCCGAGGAGGACGAGCGAGCCATGGCGGAGTGGCGTCGTCGCTACCCGGAGGACATCACCGACGAGCGTGCTTACTGGGCGGAGAGGACGGCAAGGCGCCGCGCGGAACGGGCGGACCGGCGTCAGCGGAAGGCATTGGCGAATCCATAGTGCAATATCGTTGCAGCGGGTGGGAGGTCGATCTTCACGCCAGACAATGAACGTTGGGACGACATGTGGCTCGATACCTCGGACAACACCCACGAGGAAGATGATGATGATGATGATAGCGACTTGGAGTAGTTTCTATCTATGTATGCCGTAGTAGTTTCTATCTAGTTGCACGGTAGTTCTATCTATCTATGCTTTCGAACTACCTATCTAATTACACCGATGTAAAATACCTTTGTATCGTTTTTTAATTATATCTATGCAATTTTAAAAAAGGGATAAGTATATTTTTCGTCCTCGAACTCTTCCGAGAGTTAAGAAATCGTCCCTCAACTCTAATCCGGAGATTTTTCGTCCCTCAACTATCAAAACCGGAGAGTTTTCGTCCCTCGTGCCGCTTTGGGCGGTTTTCGTCCGACGTGAACAGTAAATTAGTGAACAGTAATTCGAAAAAAATAGAAAAAAAACAAAAAACAAAACTGAAAATTTGATCCCATGAATTTTCTGATTTTTTTTCCTTTTTTTTTCCAGATTTATTGTTCATCGATTTACTATTCAATTCGGACAAAAACCGCCTGAATCAGCACGAGGGACAAAAACTATCCGGTTTTGATAGTTGAGGGACGAAAACTATCCGGATTAGAGTTGAGGGACGATTTCTAAACTCTCAGAAGAATTCGAGGACGAAAAAATATTGTGAAATTGCAACGCGCTGCATTTTGGGGCGCTGCTGGAGCCGCGCGCTGCATTTTAGCGCGGCTGCTGGAGCCAGCGCTGCGCGCCACGTCAAATCGGACAATGCGCGCGCGACATATCTGTTTTTTACGCGCGGCGCGACCGGCGCCTGTTGGAGATGCTCTAACTCCCTTTCCCCTTCCCTCTATAATTCCCTTGTGCTCCCGTCAAAAAAACAAGGGATTTCAAGTCCTACACTCCCCTAATTCTCATTCCCTGATGCTAACTCCGGCGACTCTCTTCTTCTTAATAAATGGAATGGCCTCGTTTCAAAAAGAGAAAATACTCCCTTAAAAAACAAACTCGCTACTAGATTTTTGTGTGTTTGTGTGACTTTATCTACTGAACCTAGGCCAAGGCAGAGGATTATTTTGTTTGAAGGCATGCGAAGGCAAGACTCTTCCCGGGGACATGGTTAGACGATCGATTACGGATGCTGGAAAAATATCAAGGAAAAAGTTCTAGCAGAGGAAGCGGCACGCACGGACGGAAGGCAGCTTGCAAGTTGCAATGCTCGTGACTTCCGCGCGACGGGACAAAGCGTCTCGCCCCAACTACCTGCGTTCGCCATCACTTTCGGGCTATGAAACTTGAAAGCAAAAGGATCCAAGAACCTTCGTGCAACCATTCATTTTCTTTTCTTTTTACCGGGATAGGCCAACACGACTCATCACAACTTGCAAGTTGCAACGCCCCTCTTCGTCCTCATCTCGTTCCAAAAGAAAGCGCGCGCGCAAAGTAGAAAAGGCTCCGGCGCCTTCTTTTGGCCGGGGATTTCACTGCCACACGTCCACTCCCGGGCGTCTACTCTCAGACGTTGGCAAAATAATAACAGAAATATTTTTTTTTCAAGAAAATAATAACACACAGTTGATCACGTATCATATTAAGACATGTATATTCATCACACTTAATTAAGCTTCAATGTTAGCTAGAAGATAATTTATTATTTAAAAAAGGAAAGCCCATCGGAATAATGCATGCAGCCAATTTATTAAACAAAAATACACAAACATAGTCTGAGGTCGAGTACTAACTCACAAAAGAAGCACAAAAACGGTAAACCAAAAGAGATGACACAACCGCCGTACACAAACAGAGTCTGAGGTCTAGTACTAACTCACAAAAGAAGCACAAAAAGGTAAACAAAAAGAGATGACACAACCGCCGAAATAACATAGTGCGATGAGTAAACACATAGCCTATTATTAGTTCGTCATCTAAATCGGTTGAAGATAACCCGTACCACCGTCTTCCAACGGTTGCATCCAATAACCAAAAACTCTTCGGAGCCCGTATGAGTGAATAACGACCACGTACAGATTCAAGCAATGGCTCTGTAGATAACCTGCAAAAAGTTGATAATTTTTTTTCTGTTAAAGATCATATCATTTCTCCAGTTTCATATATCCCTATCCGAATATGCCCCGCAATATTTAACCCCACTCCATTTAGCCACATCCTAACAAACGTGTTAATACTAATTGAAGGATTAATGTTCAAGGCTATATGTATTGTACGCCATAGAAGTTTGGCTAACGGAAAATCGAGAAAGAGGTGTTGTATAGTTTCATCCTAGTTGCAAAAACAACATTGAGAGTGTAGGATCGAAAGTATGTCTTGAGGAATGGTGATTAGACTACTTGGTCAACTAAAAACCTATCTTTTTCTCGGTTTTAGTTGTAGGCAGATTTTAGCAATTATGACAAGTCAAGCAACACCTACAGATGCAATTCTAAAAGTATAGCAGCGGAAAGCATTACACATGTAAGTAAAAGGAAGGGTTTGGAGAAGGCAAACACAATGGGGACACGATGATTTTTAGCGTGGTTCTGATAGGTGGTGCTATCGTACATCAACGTTGATGAAGACTTCAACCCACGAAGGGTAACGGCTGCGCGAGTACACGGAGGGCTCCACCCACGAAGGTTCCACAAAGAAGCAACCTTGTCTCCCATCATGGCCATCGTCCACGAAGGACTTGCCTCACTCGGGTAGAACTTCACAAAGTAGGCGATCTCCTTGCCCTTACGAACTTCTTGGTTCAACTCCACATCATGTTGGAGGCTCCCAAGCGAGACCTAACCAGTTTAGAAAACACCACTCTCCAAAAGGTAATAGACAGTGTGTAGGTAATGAACTCCTTGCTCTTGTGCTTCAAATGATAGTCTCCCCAACACTCAGTTCTCTCTCGCGGATTTGGCTATGGTGGAAGAAGTATTTGAGTGGAAAGCAATTTGGGGAAGGCTAGAAATCAATGTTCAAATGGTAGGAATGGAGACTCTTGATCTCAACACATGAGTAGGTGGTTCTCTCTCGGAAAATGTATGGTGGAAGTGCAGGCACGTTCTGATGGCTCTCCTCACTGAGGAAGAAGGGGTGGAGGAGTATATATAGCCTCCACACAAAATCCAACCATTACACACTTTTTACCCAACCCGGTGGCACCGATCAGAAATCTCAGTGGCGCCGACCTGTGTCAAAGATATGAACGTTAGGAATCTCGGTGGGACCAACTGTGCAGAACTCGGAGGGACCAATGTGCAATGGCTAGGGCAATCCTCGTCTCGGTGGCACCAATTGCATCAATTCGATGGGACCGAAGTGAAGCAATAAGGCAACAGAGAGTTGACAAGTCATCTCGGTGGTACCGATTGCATCATCTCGGTGGGACTGAAATAATTGCAACTACTAACAGAGAGTTGGCAAGGCCATCACGGTGGGACCGAGATCCGTATCGGTAGATCCGATTTGCTAGGGTTTGAATATGGCAGTTGTCCAGATGAACTTGATGGTTCCGGGGGTAGGAATGTTTCGGTGGGACCGAGTTGGACTTAGGGTTTTGGATAGAGAAAGTGGCTGAGGTTTTTGGAGCAATATCACTAAGCACTTGAGCAACCAGATCATCATCAAAACCTCATCCCCTTTTAATAGTACTATTGGCTTTCCTATGGACTTAATGTGATCTTGGATCACTTAAACAAACATGTAGTGTTTTGAGGTTTTGCCAATCCATGTCCTTAGCATTTTGAGGGGTCCACATCTCTAGTCCTTGTCAGGACAATCATTGAACTTCCTGAAATCTTTAACTTGAATGGATATTTGTTCAGTGACATATATGATGTTATGAATTATCAAAACCATCCGAGGATTAGTTGCACTTTGAGAGAGTTGTCTACCCAAATTCGCTTTACCAAGTTATCCTTCGTTAAAATCACTTCCTTGTGAATAAACCACATGAAAATTGTAATTTTGAGCGGAACTCTAATCTTCCAGACATGAAGTGACCTCAGGATTAGCCTAGAGTCAGTTAGTTCCAAGTACATAGACTTCATCGTGGAAATTCCGTTCATAGGTAATTTCCATTGAATGACATCTGGTTGGTCAGTAAGTTGAACATCCATCAACCTGCAGACCAAGTGCTGCCACGAGTTCCAACCTTTCCCCACTAGAGACCTCCCGAATTAGATATTAAGGGGGACCGATTGTAATACTGTAGCAACATAACCTTCCTTACATTGTACACTATTATACATAGTGGGATATTGTAAGGCTAAGGGTTTCTCCCCTAACCATGCATCTTCCCAGAATATATTCGTGTTACCATTACCAATTGTAAATTCCACCTTGTGGAAAAAACTTTCTTTCATCCTCATTAACCCCTTCCAACATGGCGAGTCATTAGGTCTAGCGGTAACCTGGGTCAAAGTCTTAGTTTGGAGGTACTTATTATGCAAAATTTGTACCCACGTTTATTCGATCACAACAGAGAACTGAAATAGCCATTTTCTAAGAAGACATCTATTTTTAATTCTAGGTTCTCGACTCCTAACCCACCTTGGTCTTTGGGTCTGCAAATTATATCCCATGTGGCCAATCTGTATTTTGTTTTAACTTCAACACATTCCCAAAAAATTGAGATCGATAAAACTGTAATCTTACGTACCCCAACCGGTACTTCGAAGAAGGATAAAGGGAACATTGGAAAACTAGTCATAACTAAGTTTATCAACACTAGCAGGCCCCATAGGACACAAGTTTGCCCTTCCAGCAGCTTAGCCTTTTCTCAAATCGATCTTCAATGCACTTCCACTCCTTGTTCTATAATTTGCGATGGTGAATTGGTATCCCTATGTAACTAAATGGTAGGGAACCTGTCAGGGATATTACTAGCAGGTATGAACCGGCTAGTGTAAACCGGTTTATTATAATATGTTTGTATGGTTGTAATATTTAGTAAAGGCTACGGCCCAGGAGGTTTTAGGGCCCATGTATAGGGTTATGGTTTGTAAACCATCCGATGATGTAACTTGAGAGGTAAGGAAGAAAGAGCAGAGACCGAGGCGGACACGAGTATGAGCCGGCCTCGGGACTCCGTAAACCGGACCAGGCATCACCTCTATATAAAGGGACGACCCGGCGACGGTTTAGGGACAAGCAAGAAACAACCCGTCGAGACAGGCAAGCAAATCGCTCCCTGTTCATCGACGCCCAAGCAATACCAAACCAAACTAGACGTAGGCTTTTACCTTCATCGAAGGGGCCGAACTAGTATAAACCCTCTGTGTCCTTTGTGTGCTTTTAACCCCTTCAAGCTAACCTGTGCGATGGTTCCATCATCAAGTCCGCTAAACCGGACATCTGCCGTGTTAATTCCACGACAGTTGGCGCCCACCGTGGGGCATCCGCACGATGGTTTCGAGTTCTTAAAGGGCAGCTTTGAAGGGCTCAAGGGCTACGTTGCCGGCCGGATGACCAAGAGTCGCCGCGGCCGGATCTACATCGACGACGCGGGTTGGGGACCGGAGGGGCCGATTCAGTCGAATACGGGTACCGGGTTCCCTTCGATGGCATCCATGTCTTCATCGGCAAGATCGGCGAACCGCGACCTGAGCCGGACATCTTCTCCAACATCATCGAGCCGGATCAGCGTGTGAGATCGGCCCGGATTCAGCCCGCCATGAAGCACGTTTTCGTTGGAGCAGTTCACGGGGTCCAAACCGAGGACAGATCGGAATCCGGCGGTGAAACAGTTGTCTACTCCGACGACGGATCCTCATCCGGTGAGACTGAATCTCTGTATCAGTTGCAGGACGGCCGGTCTGAGGGTGAGTCCGATGGGAACAATATTCCGGACCCCTTTGACCCGCCAAACCGGGTGGCTGTCTTTATGGCCGGTTCACAGCCCACGGTGAACGGGGTGACAGCAGAAGCTGGTGTAGGGGGGAGTGGCCCGGCCCTCTCACCTACTGACGTTCTATCCACCTTGGTCGAGGAGTTCACGGCCAAAGCTGTGGCAGAGGTAGCTCCAGCAGACAAGGCGCAGCATGATGCAGAGCTCCTTCAGCTAAAGGGCCGGATTGATCAAGCAAGGGATGATTTGAAGGCAGAGAAGGCTATGATAGCGATAAGGCAAGCGGAATTGAATGATCAGGCATTTCACCTAAGGATGGAACAGGCCTCTACACAGGGAGTAAGAAGTCGGAAGTACCAATCCTGTATACCGCCGGTTTATGAAGCGACGGATCTGTTTAGGACGCCAGGGGCATGAACTAGCAATGATCCAGCTTTAAACCGGAGGGCACCCCCAGCGAGGGACGAGCCAGTTCAGCAGCCTACTGCAGAGCAAGATCGACGGATCACATCTACACCTCACGTTCCTACCCCTCCAGGTCATTACTCGAATCCTTTGGACAATATCGTTGCAGCTGCTTCACGCTTGGCCGCTTTACCCATTGAGGGAACGTCTCCGGTGGCATTGGAGGCACGCAGGGTCAAGGGTCTACTCAACACGGCGTTGATACAGCAGCAAGCATATTCTCATAGCAGGGAGAGGATACATTCAACACCACGTCACAGCCGGAGTTACACTAGGCATTGGGAGGAACCAGAAGTGTCTAGTAGTGAACGCAGGCGGCATCGGCACAGACAGGATAATCCAGCAGGCGCAGCTGCACAAGCCCAGGACGTAAACCGGGTTAGGTCGGTAGCCCGGGAGGAAATCCGTCAGACGACGCCGGTTCACACGACCACGGCGGAGACAGGAGTCACAACGAGTTCTTTTGGGGTACAGTGTCTTATCCCCGCTTTACGGAGCGTGAAGCTGCCCAAGGATTTCAAAGGACCACGTAAGGTGCCTAATTACACCGCAGATTTGGCTCCTGAAGCTTGGGTTGAGAGTTACGAGATGGCCATGGAGATGCTGGATGTAGATGAAGCGGCTTGTGCAAAATACTTTACTATGATGCTTGAAGGTACAGCCCGGACCTGGCTAAAGGGATTACCCCCAAATTCCATCGGGTCATGGGGAGAGCTACGTCGCCAGTTTATCAAAAAATTTAAGGATACATGCAAGCCGCCGATGTCAGTGGTGGATCTAGCAGCATGTGTGCAAGGAGAGCAGGAATCTACAAGTGCATGGGTGCGGCGAGTATCGGAGATCTTGCATTCTTCAAATAGTATCAACCCCAGTACGGCAATAGTGACTTTAGAGAACAATTGCCGGTTTGAGTCTCTAAAGCTAAAATTGGGGCGGCTTAAACGGGATTGTAACGATATGGGAACTCTCATGAGTGCTCTGGTGAAGTATGGGGACTCAGACAACACTAAGTACCCAGAAGCAGAGGGAGACAAAGCAGGGAAAGTTAACAAACCCGATAAACCGACGCAGGGTAACCCGGCTACAACAAGCTTCTTGGGCAAGCGAAAGGCGGATGGTGGCTCTGATTTCGTGGCCAATACCCAAGTTCAAGAGGGTTTTCAGCGCAATAGGGGGAAACCACCCCCACAAACCGGCGGAGGAAATGTTAGTTGGGACCAGGAGTTAAATCAGTCGTGTCCGAAACATAGCAGAAGAGGACGACTGGCAAAACACACTATAGGAGAATGCAGGCCCTTGATGGAAGCCATAGCGGGCCGCTTCAATTCTAATGACAGGCCTCCGAATGGTGGTTCAGGGTCAGGATTCTATGGTCCGGGTCATCAGGGAAACAGCTCCGGATCAGGATATCGGGGCAATGGCAACGGTTATCATGGCCGGGCTAATAATCAATATGGTCAAGATGGTTATAATAACCAGGGTAATCCGCCGCATGGTCAGGGTGGTTACAATAACCAAGGCAGCCAACAGCAGGGCCAAGGTAATCACAATAACCAGGGTAATCAGCAGCGTCAACAACAACAGCCACAATCCGGATATCAGAGTAATCCGAAGGAGTTGAGCAGTGGGCAATATCATGTGTTCACCACGAGTCTGTGTAAACGAGATCAGAAGGTTTTAAAGCGGGCAGTTCACGCGGTTGAACCGGCGACACCGCAATTCCTGCGCTGGTCAGAGCAGCCCATTGTATGGAGCAGAGAGGATCACCCGATGCGGGTACATAATCCGGGCCATTTGGCCTTGGTGGTGGCACCACAGGTGAGAGGTTATAAATTCACTAAAGTTCTTATGGACGGCGGCAGCAGCATCAATATCTTGTATTATGAGACTTTCCGTCGGATGGGCCTAACGGATAAGAAGCTGAGGCAGTCGAACACGGTGTTTCATGGGGTGGTTCCAGGTAAGTCAGCTTATCCAGTTGGGAAAATTGACTTGAAAGTTACCTTTGGAGACAAGCATGATTCTAGGTCAGAGATGATAACTTTCAAAGTCGTCAAGATCCAGAGCCCTTATCACGCTATGTTTGGGAGGACGGTTTATGCCAAGTTTATGGCTAGGCCATGTTATGTTTATCTGCAGCTCAAAATGCCGGGTCACAAAGGCACGATCACGGTTCACGGAAGTCGCAAGATAGCAATAGAATGTGAAGAGGGAGATGCTGCTTACGCGGAAGCAGTATGTGCCACTGAAGAGTTGAAGTTCTACAAAGATAATGTTGATCCGGCAGATATGACCCCGTTGAAGAAGCCAACTACAGAGCATGATCCGGCGTTGAAATTTAAATCGGCAGAGGAGACCAAACAAGTTGATTTCGTGCCAGGCGATTCATCTAAACAGTTCACGATCAACGCGAACCTTGATCCCAAATAGGAAAGCGCGCTCATCGAGTTCATCCGTGAGAACCGGGATATCTTTGCATGGAAACCTTCTGACATGCCAGGTATACCGAGGGAACTCGCTGAGCACAGTCTTAACATTGATCCGAAGTTTAAACCGGTCAAACAGTACCTGCGCCACTTCAACGAAGAGAGGCGCAAGGCCATAGGAGAGGAAGTGGCCAGACTTTTGGCTGCAGGGTTCATAGTGGAAGTTTTTCACCCAGAGTGTTTGGCTAATCCGGTGCTGGTGCTAAAGAAGAATGGAAAGTGGAGAATGTGTGTGGACTACACAGACCTCAACAAAGCTTGTCCAACCGATCCTTTTGCTCTCCCTCGCATTGATCAGATTATCGATGCTACAGCAGGATGTGAGCGGCTAAGTTTTTTGGATGCATACTCAGGATATCACCAGATCAAGATGGCAGTTAAAGACCAGGAGAAGACATCTTTCATAACTCCTTTCAGTGCTTTTTGCTATGTATCTATACCTTTTGGGCTCAAGAGTGCCCAAGCAACCTATCAGCGTTGCGTTCAGAACTGTCTTAAGGGGCAGATAGGAAGAAATGTTCATGCCTATGTGGATGATATCGTGGTAAAGTCAAGGAAGGAAGAGACTAATAGAGGACCTCAAGGAGACCTTCGACAATCTTCGGGCCTATAAGATGATGCTTAATCCAGAGAAGTGTGCTTTTGGTGTTCCGACGGGCAAGCTCCTTGGGTTTTTGGTGTCAAACAGAGGAATTGAAGCTAATTCGGAGAAAATCAAGGCAATCACATCTTTAACAAAGCCGGTGTGCATTAATGATGTACAACGTATCGCTGGCCGGATCACAGCATTAAGCCGGTTTATTAACCGTTTGGGGGAGAAGGCGATTCCGCTTTATCAGATGCTGAGAAAGACGGATCAGTTTATATGGAGTGATGAGGCAAATACTACGTTTGAGGATTTGAAGCGACAGCTGGCGAGGCCCCCAGTCCTAGCTGCCCCTGTTGATAATGAGCCTTTGTTGTTATATGTTGCCGCCAACGCACGGGCAGTTAGTGTGGCGATTGTGGTTGAATGCAAAGAAGCAGGAAAGGAATACCCGGTTCAGCGTCCGGTTTATTATGTGAGTGAAGTACTCATTGAGTCTAAGCAGAAGTACCCACATTGGCAGAAGCTGGTGTATGGTGTGTTCATGGCGAACCGGAAATTGAAGCACTATTTCCAGGGTCATCCGATAACCGTGGTTAGCTCAGCACCATTGGGGGATATAATCCAGAACAGAGAAGCAACAGGTAGAGTGGCGAAGTGGGCCATTGAGCTCAGCCCACATGAGTTGAAATATGTGCCACGCACCGCTATAAAGTCTCAGGCTTTGGTGGATTTCATCAATGATTGGACAGAGCTACAAACACCTGAGGAAAAGCCGGATCTTACATACTGGACGATTCACTTCGACGGTTGAAGGCAGTTAGAAGGCTCGGGGGCTAGAGTTGTTTTGACTTCCCCGCGAGGTGATAAGTTTTGTTACGTCCTCCGTTTATTGTTTCCCTGTACTAATAATGCAGCAGAGTATGAAGCATTACTTCATGGTTTGCGGATGGCAAAGGAGATGAACTTAAGCCGGGTTAAATGCTTCGGCGATTCAGATTTGGTGGCACAGCAAGTTTCAGGCAAGTGGGATTCGAGAGATCCCCTCATGGCAGCTTACAGACGAGAAGTGGAAACGGTTGCTGGATATTTCAAAGGGTATCAAGTGGACCACATAGACCGGCGAAGGAACGAGCGGCTGATGCTTTAAGCCGGTTGGGTTCTCAACGTAAACCGGTGCCACCAAATACTTTTCTGGATGAGCTGCATAGTCCATCAGTGCAAATACCATCGGAGGAAGACCTAGCTGTTCCTGATCCGGAGGCACAGTTGGTTGCAGCACTTCATGTTATTCCGGATTGGACGCTGCCTTATTTGGCATATCTGGGCCGAGGAGAGCTACCGGACGATGAAATAGAAGCACGGCAGATAATCCGGCATTCTAAGTCCATGACAATTGCAAACGGGGAACTTCATCATCGCAGCGTTTCTGGAGCGTTTCAGCGGTGTGTGTCAGCTGAGGAAGGTTGCGAGATTCTTCACGAGATCCATGAAGGGGATTGTGGTCATCATGCCGGTTCAAAATCATTGGTGGCTAAAGCCTTTCGACATGGTTTCTATTGGTTAACAGCTCATGCTGACGCAGCGGATCTAGTCCGGAAGTGTGATGCTTGTCAGAATTTTTCACGACGTGCTCTTGTTCCGGCACAAGAGCTCCGGATGATACCAATAACCTGGCCGTTTGCGACTTGGGGGCTTGATATGGTTGGACCCTTTAAGCGATCCCAAGATCAGAAAACTCATCTACTTGTGGCGGTGGATAAGTTTACAAAGTGGATTGAGGCAGAGCCTGTGAGCAAGTGTGATGCAGCCACAGCGGTCAAATTCATCAAAAAGGTAATTTTCCGGTTTGGCTTTCCACACAGCATCATCACAGACAACGGCACCAATTTATCTAAGGGTGAGATGGAAGAATTTTGTCAACGAGAGCATATTCGCCTAGATGTATCTTCTGTGGCCCACCCTCAAACCAATGGTCAGGCGGAAAGAGCAAACCAGGAGATTCTGCGAGGTATCAAGCCCCGGCTTATGACTCCCTTGCAAAGAACCCCGGGCTGTTGGGTTGAGGAGTTACCATCTGTCCTTTGGAGTATCAACACTACGCCAAACCGGTCCACAGGTTATACGCCTTTCTTTATGGTGTATGGTGCTGAAGTGGTCCTTCCAAGTGATATCCGTCATGATTCACCAAGGGCGACAGCATATGTTGAAGCGGCTAACGAACAGGCAAGACAAGACAGTTTGGACCGGCTGGATGAAGAGCGTGATATAGCAGTCGCACGGTCTGCGATTTATCAACAAGACTTGCGCAGATATCACAGCCGCCGGATTAAGAGCAGAACATTCCAGGAGGGAGACTTAGTACTGCGGCTCATCCAGGACCAAAAAGATATGCACAAGCTATCCCCACCTTGGGAAGGGCCCTTTGTGGTCAGCAAGAATCTGCACAACGGTTCATACTACCTGGTGGACGTTCGAGAACACAAGGACTCACGGACATCGGAAGAGGAGACAAAGAGGCCATGGAACATCGCCCTCTTACGGCCCTACTATACCCGAGCCATGAGCTCCAATGTATCCTATGTATATATTATGATTAATGAATAAACCGGCACCCTCGGTAAACCGGGGGCTCAGCCTTTTTTCCAATACAAATATCTCATGAGGACAACAATACATATAGTATCATATGTCATATTTCAAACGTATCGATCGGTTTAAAGCTGATTTTGCAGAGTATATACTTAGAAGTAATAAAACTCCCTGAAGAGCGTAAGGTCACATCCAGCTCAAGGAGGACGCTTCATGGAGGCCCTCTGGAAAGGCTACGGGCATCCAGTGATTGGCTTATATTTACCCATGGTTTCATGGAACCATGGAGGCCCTCTGGAAAGGCTACGTGCATCCAGTGATTGGCTTATGTTTACCCATGGCTTCATGGAGCCATGGAGGCCCTCTGGACAGGCGACAACCATCCAGTGATTGGCTTATGATTACCCATGGTTTCATGGAACCATGGAGGCCCTCTGGAAAGGTTACGGGCATCCAGTGATTGGCTTATGATTACCCATGGCTTCATGGAGCCATGGAGGCCCTCTGGACAGGCGACAGCCATCCAGTGATTGGCTTATGATTACCCATGGTTCCATGGAACCATGGAGGCCCTCTAGACAGGCGACGGCCACCCAGTGCCTAAAGATTTTCTTATGGTTCCTATGGATGATCCGGCCACATCCATCGACCGGCCCTCTGGATGGCAAGCCCATTCCATTGATTGGCTGAACCTTGCTTTGAGCCTGGCAGCTCGTAAAAAGCCTCGACTACACGGTTTTATTTGCAATTTTGCATTCTTGATCTTATGTGTTATGGTTCTTTAATCCGGAGTGGGATAATTCAAGAAATTGACCACACATCTACAAAGTTAAAGATCTGGGTCATGAGCACCAGCATGAGTTAATCCGGCGTTCATCATAGCCCGGAACAATCATGAGCTTCTATGAGACCAGGGATTATTAAAGGGTCTATTCAAAGACTCCCTTCAAAAAAGCAAAATTCGCCGGATTAAGAGTATCAAGCATACTTGATCTCAGGTATAAAGTTATTTTTGATATAAGTATACACTTGTTTGATATGTTGTGAGAACAATTTAATGGGTCCAACGGTAAAACCGTTAGGACATATCTTCATTATCTATGCAGGAACAGATAATATATAAGATAACCCATAAAAAGTTGGCGAGATCAAAACAAAAGTTGGAATATCCGGTTCAACACAGACAAATGTTTTTAGCTATCCTATTACAAGGCATAGCAAGCCTGAAGGATTAAAAATTGTTCGGCAAAATGAGGCTGCAACTACAAAGATATGCTATGAGTTATGCTCCTTCCTGCTGAGATGGCTGGACATCAACTTGATCCGGCGTCTCCTCTTATTCTTGAAGCGGCTGGAAGTCCGGAACGCACCAGTCGATTCTCGTTAAGGCACGGAAGTACATCTCTTCATTGATGAGTTCGGACGGATCGATATCTAGAGCGAATGTATGAGGGCGTACTGGTGGGATTAGATTGACGGTATCATAAACCGGCCGCTCCACCCGCTCGTTCTGCAAGTCGTACCCCGGATGATACCTGGATAAATCGGATTCGGCTGCAAGTTGGCTAGCGAGAGGACGCATCTCCTTCGTCAAAGCATGGAGATCTTTTGCAGTAAACGATGATCCGTCATCCTTGGTATTTGGATACCCATTTAAAGCTTCTTCCGGATCAAAGTCCGGAACCCATGCCTTCGCTCTGGTAAGCGCCACGAGGGCACCAGCTCGAGCAGCAGATTTCTTAACTTCTTCTAAACGCACTGTCAGAACAGACAGCTTTTCTAACGTGCCTTGGATGGTAGTGGGGGGCGGTTTACTGAATGATGTTGCACTTATGATCCTTTGAGCGCCGGAATACAGCTGCTCAACCAAAGTGTAACATGCCTTAAGTTTCTTCCGTAAGTCATCCCCAAGATGGGTGACACGGCGCCCTGCATATGAATATCACAGTTAAACCGGCACATGTAGAAGATTACAAGGATGAGAGCAGAAATACAGATTAAATACTTACCGAAGATTGCAGAAGTCATCAACTCTATTTGCCGCTTTAAACCGGATAACTCTTCAGTCACCGGATTAAGAGCTTCTTCAGCGTCCTTGGCCCTTTTTTCCAGATCTTTCTTTTGAACCTCAAAGGCTGTCCGCTCTTCTTCAAAGAATTTCTTCAGCTGTTCAGAAGTCTTTAAACTCAGCTTCAAATCTTTCTTGGCCTTAGAAGTAGCAGCCTCCGTTTCAGCAAGTCTGCTCCGGAGTTCACTGATTTCTTCGTCCCTCCGGTTTAAATCAGCCTACAAGGAAGATCAAGTAGTAAGTGGAAGTAATTTAAAGACAAAAAGTCTCAAGCACACAAACAAGTTGTCTACTTGACACTTGGGGGCTAATGGGCAGTTGAAGCAACAGTCAGAAGTAATTTAAAGACAAAAAGTCTCAAGCACACAAACAAGTTGTCTACTTGACACTTGGGGGCTAATGGGCAGTTGAAGTAAAAAGCAGAAGTAATTCAAAGACTAAGTCTCAAGCAGACAAAACAAGTTGTCTACTTGACACTTGGGGACTAATGTAAGATCATTCGATTCATCAGGAAGTACCGGTTCACCTTCTAAATACAGCTAAACCGGAACTTGGGGGCTGATACGATATGGACAGAAGTACATTGAAAGTTAAAAGAAGATGCAAGGGATTACCTCATACTTGTCCTTCATCATGTTAATCAGGCCCGCTTCATAATCTCGACTAGTGTGAAGCCGGTTTAAGTACCCAGAATAGAGATCCTCGGCACTCATGTCAGCAAAGCCGGACAGTTCGGTACTCCACTTACCCTTTTCTTTATACACCTTCTCCGCTTTAGCCGTATGTTTGGCTAAAACAGTGGGTTCAGCGGGAGCGGTATCAGCCGTATGAGTTATCTCCACATCCGGAGAAGCAGTAGTTGGTGGTGGGGTTGCAGTGCGAACCGGACTGGGAGGAGCCGGATTGGTCTGAGGAGGATTGGCTGGGCAGGACTTGCCGGTTCACGAACATCTTCAACATTGGGGTTCTCAGGCATAGTGTGATGGTCAGCAGGAGCAGGATCCTCAAGTGGAATTGTAGGTTCGCCTTCTGGAGGGATAGCTGAGTCCGGATCAGCTGCCGGATTATCAACGGCGGTCTCAGCAGTGGGTTGGTTGATTTTTGCCTTTTTGCTAGGCTTTGGCTTGCTGAAAGAAGTTGGAAAACAAGTTAGAATTATAAGACAAAGTGCAATCATAAACCGGATAAGTTTAAAGGCTTACCCTGGGACGGTTTTTAGGGGTGGAAGTTGTGTGGTAGTTGATTCATCAGAGGAAGATAACGGAGTCTCCTGATAATCAGGGTCAGACGGTTTAAGAGGTTTGCGTATGAGCCCGGCCTTGGGATGAAGAAGGGTTGGAGAGAGTATAACCTCAGAGCGGCGCTTCTGGGCTGGAGTAAGAGATATTCCGGATGATTCCACAGCAAGGCCGCTGTGGCGAGTGGTCTGGCGAAGAGCTTCATGTTGTTGTTTCTTCAAAAGAAAATTAGGATCCAATTGAGCATATGGGTGAGAAAACTGATATTTCCGGACTGTCCGACGACTTTTTTGTGGAAGAGGTTCTGAATCAGAAGAAAGGATAGTTACCTCAACTTATCTCCTTCCGCCAACTCCTGTGAAAAGTTATCATTAGATACAGATACGAGTAAAAGCAAGCAAGTTAAGGCCGGATTAATTCATACCTCAGAGTCCGGATCGTCATCTTCAGCGTGATAACTGGAGCCACCAGCCGCTTTTCTCTTCTTGCTAGCAAAGGTTTTCCGGCGTGCCTGTTTTTCGGTTTTCTCCTGAGGTTTCCTCTTCCAAAAGGGATCCTCAGCCTGTTCAAAAGAAGAAAGATAATTGAAAGAACGGTTTAAAGGAACAGATTACAGATACATGACAGATAATAAGACTTACTGCAGGCAGTCTGTTTTTCTTGTAGTACGGAGCCAACCCGGTTTGGCTGCATTCGTCTATAGGGACATTGAGCATTTTCTTGGCTGATTCGATAACTTCCGAATCGGAAAATTTTTCCTTGGTAAACCGTTGAGGGTCATCCGGTTTACCGGAATACTTACACATCAAGCTTGGACGCCGGCTCAAAGGAAGGATCCTCCAAGAAAGCCAACATCTTGTAAAATCTACTCCGGTTAAACCGTTGGCCATAAAAGCTTTTAACCTGGCAAGTTGCGAGGCAAACCGGGGTCGCTCCGCGGAACTAAGGCGTTGTGGCAATGGGTGATCCTCCGGAAGACGGTGCTCGCGGTAACCCGGCAATGAGTTTTCCCCCTCAGGTGAAGTGTCGATACAGTAAAACCAAGATTTATTCCAGTCTTTGGGGTGTGTGTGGAGAGCGGCATGAGGAAAGACTGCATCTTTTCTCTTCTGAATACTGACCCCTCCTAACTCTTGATGAGGTCCACTAGTGAACTCAGTCCGTCGGTTCAGGTGGAAAAAGTCCCGGAATAAATCGACTGACGGTTCTTCCTGCAAATATACTTCAGAGAACACTTGGAAATCACAGACGTTGGAAATAGAGTTGGGACCTATGTCCTGAGGATGGAGTTG
This sequence comes from Secale cereale, assembly GCA_902687465.1. Lineage (NCBI taxonomy): Eukaryota > Viridiplantae > Streptophyta > Magnoliopsida > Poales > Poaceae > Secale > Secale cereale. Next base: position 743,058,003 of record LR738710.1, read on the forward strand.
GAAGGCAGCAAGTACATCCCGAAAAAACTTTGAACCGGGAGGAGTGAAGCCTCGAGCGATGTGGTCAAAGAAGACAATAATTTCCCCCTCTCTGGGAGTAGGAGGGCATTCTTCTCCTGAAGCCCTCCATTTTAAAACGGCCTGAGGGCCTAAGATGCCGTTTTCAACAGCATTAGCTAAAACTTCTTCTGTTACACTGGAGGGAACCCAGTTGCAGGAGACAAATTGTTTTGCCATAGCAACAGATGAAACAAGTGCTGAAAAGATAATGTGTAAAACCGGATTATTCGAGTACAGCGGTATAAACCGGAAGATATATGCAAGGACTACGCAACGGTTTAAGCAGGGGACTAATGATACGGATAACCCGGCGATAACAGGGAGCCATGTTACTACCGGTTCATGACAGCAATAGAGGAAGAGCTAAACCGTCGCGTATGTCTAGAAAATTTCTACAGAGTTTGTGCATGACAGTTTAAACCGGAGTATACTTAACAGATCTACAAAGGAGAAGAAACATGTTTTTCACAGACAGCTAAGGCGAAACAGATCTGAACACGCAAGAAAAATAAAAATAAATGCAAGGATATACGGGAAGAACTACAAGGGTGATATACGGAGCGGATGAATCTACAGGTTGTGTATAAATAACGAGATTTAAAGTATATAACAGCGGAGTAAAGGCAAGATCTAAGGACAAGATGTAATGGTCAAAACTTCGGTGGAACTTGGCATCTACGATGAACGGATGAAACTATCGCTGAAACTTAATGGCGGAGGTAAGAAGAAGAATCCTAGAGGTTACAGATCTACAATGAGGAAGAAGATAAAAACCTGAGAAGTGGCGGCGGAGTCTTTTCTGGTCAAGCTCAGGTCGATGCAGCGGCCGGCGAAGACGTAGTTTGAGCGGTCAGCGGCGGCGGCTTGAGCTCGGGCGGCAATGGAGCTTTGAGTTCAGGCGACGGAGGAGGAAGAAAGAGTGGAAGAAGATAATGAATGGGGACAACGGTATTTATAGAAGAAAAATAGATCCGAAGCGACAGGCGCGGGATTCGAGGAGGTAAAGGATTGGATAAAGATCCTCTATCGCCTCGATTTTCGGAACAACCCTTAAACAAAGCCGATGGACAACTCACGGCGTTAAATGCGGAGTGATGTCACGGTCAGATTAAGTGACTCTCGAGGATGACGTCAGGGCCGGTTTACAAAAAAAAATGAGAAGACACAAGGAAGAAAATTATGCAAGACTGAGAAGATTGATGTGAACAAGTTCAAATCATTCTGGGGCCTAATGTCAGGGATATTACTAGCAGGTATGAACCGGCTAGTGTAAACCGGTTTATTATAATATGTTTGTATGGTTGTAATATTTAGTAAAGGCTACGGCCCAGGAGGTTTTAGGGCCCATGTATAGGGTTATGGTTTGTAAACCATCCGATGATGTAACTTGAGAGGTAAGGAAGAAAGAGCAGAGACCGAGGCGGACACGAGTATGAGCCGGCCTCGGGACTCTGTAAACCGGACCAGGCGTCACCTCTATATAAAGGGACGATCCGGCGACGGTTCAGGGACAAGCAAGAAACAACCCGTCGAGACAGGCAAGCAAATCGCTCCCTGTTCATCGACGCCCAAGCAATACCAAACCAAACTAGACGTAGGCTTTTACCTTCATCGAAGGGGCCGAACTAGTATAAACCCTCTGTGTCCTTTGTGTGCTTTTAACCCCTTCAAGCTAACCTGTGCGATGGTTCCATCATCAAGTCTACTAAACCGGACATCTGCCGTGTTAATTCCACGACAGAACCCATTCTACAACGGATCAATTGTCTGCACGCATCTTGTTCCTCTCTGGCACTCCCAAAACAGATCAGGACCTATAAGAACTGCCAACATATCTTCTACTATGTTGAATAGAACATGAGACATCGGGTCTCCCTGTCTTAAGCCCTTATGCGTCTGGAGATAATGACATGTGTCATCATTCAGCTTAATGCAAATATTATCTTTTCAGAATGAAGGAGTCCACATGTTTCCTCCAGGCCTCATTGAACCCCTTCATGTGTAAGGCCTGATGGAGGAAGGGCCATTTGATCTTATCATAAGTTTTCTCGAAATCCACTTTGAAGATAACCTTGTCCCATTTTTCGAATGGATTTCGTGTACAGTTTCTTGTAAGACAATTACCCCTTGTAGGATGTGTCTCCCTAACATGAAAGCAGTCTGAGTTGGTTGCATCACCGAATGGGTAATCCGCGTCAACCTATTTGTGCCAACCATGGTGAAGATTTTGAAACTCGCATTGAGTAGACATATCGGTCTGAACCTCTCAATGCGCACAACCTCCTCCTTCTTTGACAACAACGCTATTGTTCCAAAGTTTAGGTGGAAAAGTTGTAAATGTCTGTTGAACAAGTCATGGAACATAGCCATAAGATCTCCCTTAATGATATGCCAACATTTCTTGTAAAACTCTGATGGAATCCACCAGGTCCAGGAGCTTTATTCTGTTTCATTTGTGTTACCGCGTCAAACACCTCTTCCTCAGTGAACAGAGGAGACAAAATCTCGTTTTCATCTATGTTGAGTTGAGGTATATTGCCAACAACACGCTCAGCAAGCGACACAAAATTATTTTCGAGGGGGGGGGGGGCAAAAAGTTTCTTATAGTAATTAGAGATGTACAATTTTAGGTGCTCATGCCCTACAATTGTACCCTCATCCTGATCTAACTGTATTATTTTCTTCTTTCTATGCTTCTCATTTGCTATAATGTGGAAGAACTGGGTATTGTCATCACCTTGGATGACCTTTGTCACCTTAGCTCTCAGAGCCCATTTCATCTCTTATTCTCTAAGAAGGGCACACAACTTTTGCTCAGCCTCATTCTTAACAGTCCGATCTGACACATTAAGAATGTTAGACTTAGCCTTCAGATCTAAATCATTTATGAGTTGTGTAAGTCTCTCTTTTTCCACTTAAAATAATAAAATAATAGATGATACTCCTATCCTATCATACCTTTTAATATATGTAAGGGTTTTATTTTATTTTACGCGAAAACTTTTGATCTATTCATCATCTGTCATAGCAGTACAAAGAATACCAGAAATAATAATATAAAATATTCATGTCCGTAGAAATACCTAGTGATGACTACAAACACTAGAGCGAGAGAAAAGCGCGCTGCCGTCATCACCCTCGCCTCACCAGAGTCAGGTCAAACTTACTGTAGTAGACAGTTGGGAAGTAGTTGAGCTAAGGCCCATAGGACCAGCGACCAAAACAACAACCATCGCCAATGAAGAAAAGTATATATTGGAAGAATCCAACCTGTAGAGACACAAACGAAAATGAACAAAGGCTGGATCCAAGAAGATCCACTAAAAATCAACACCGACCAATTCCCATGATATCCGTCGAAGAAAGAACTCTGCATGCCTTCCGATGAATCTAGATGGATCATCGAAACAGGGTTAGGTGAGAAGCCGAGAAGAACCTTAATCCATATTCAAGGAGCCAACACTGCATCATCTATCAAGATACAAACCATAAACGAAGTCACAAGGACACCCAACAACGGATCAAGATTCCTCTTGTCTGCAAGGGTCGGGGTCTACCGCGTCTTCATAGTCCTAGGGCCACCAGAGACGAGGCGAACCAACGCCAACGCCGGCGGGAGTCAGAGGAACTCTAATTTTTTTCTTGGAGAGGAGGTGGCTATACAAGGATTATTCCATATAATTATATTATATCGAGCCAAAATTGAGCGAGCTGTTTTTGACTCAAGATCAACTAGTTTCATAACCAATCTACATAAAGTGCTCATACTTGACTCATTTCTTTTCGAGTTGATCTCGAGGTGAGTCAAAAGACGAGTCAATCTTTGGTGGCTCACGAGCCTCGAGCGTTTCTTGTAGCTCTACTCCTTGCATGTCGTGAGTGTACAATTTCACAGCGATACACCGAAGATATATTTTACAATCCTATCATGTGCTCTAAAAATGCAACTGAAAGTAATATTGGATGTTTAAGGATAATATTTCCATATGCATGCATGTGAAGAGGAGTCGAGAAGTTAACAAGATTATATGGGTGAGCCAATCGAGGAATATTTGAGTTAAAACATTAATTACAACAGTGATTAATCTATATCATATCTATAACGATATAAAATACCGGACGAAAAGATCCAATTATTTTTTTCTTTAATTTCTTTATACGAGATCTCAAAATAGGATACCGGTTTATTAAATTTCAAATGTATTCCTCGTCGTTCTCTTTTTCTGTGAGAAATTTTCAGTATATTCATCTTCAATCCCGGCAGTACAAAGAACAACAGAGGTAATAAAAATTACAACCATGTGTGTGGACTACCTAGCGACGACTACAAGCACTGAAGCGAGCCGAAGGTATGCCGCCGTCGTTGCCCCTCCCTAAGTGGAGTCGGACAAACCTTATTGTAGTAGACAGTCGGGAAGTCGTTGTGGTAAGGCTCCATAGGACTAGTGCACCAGAGCAGCAACCATCGCCTATGAAAAAATTCGTAGATCAGAAATACCAAACCTGTAAACACTCAAACGAAGACGAACGAAGACCGTATCCAAACAGATCCACCAAAGACCATCACCGACCAAATCCCGCAAGATTTGACGGAGGCACACCTCCACACGCTGAAGAGCGGCTCTTCGTCCTTGCATGGGTCTAAGAGGCCCTTTTCGTCCATGCGTGGGCCGAAGATCACCCTTCATTCCTACAATGGCCAAAGTACACCGTCACACACAAAAAGATCACACCCCATTTGACCTGGAGCTCTCCTTGCCAAATCCTTGCGCAAACTGGACTATATCAATGATTAAAATCCATCCAGACGAAGAGTAAGTTGAACTATACATGGTGGAGAATGAATTATGCGGATCAGTCTACACTTACCGTCGTAACACTACACTACGATTGGTAAGAAATATTCTAATTACTCTCACACATCTACGCATCTATATGTTGCCCACCTCATAGACATTGCCCCTCATCATATTCTTGGCACTGCTCGAGCACACCATGATCCTTTCCATCCGTGGACGAGAACAAGATGTTGTCAGCTCCGACAGTAATAACAATAAACGAGGGGTAATGTCTAGGATGTCGGTGGCATCTATTAGAGTTCATGTGTGTAATTAATTGGAAAATCTCTCACCGGCGTAATGTAGTCTTGCGTTGGTTATTGTGGATTGAAATGCAGAATTCGTCCTTCACGATGCACGATTCAAGGTGTTCTTCATCTGAAGGGATCCTACTCGTCTTTCGATCCTAGTGACATGAAGATTTGACGGGGAGGAGTTGTGGTTTATAGAACAGGGTGGACGTCCACTCTTCACGAGTTACACGGAACAAAACCCACACTTGGGCCTTCATGCGGAGGAAGGCTCACCTCCGGCCTTGGTGAGAACGAAGAGTAATCTTCAATCCAAAGAAGGACAAAAAGGGCCTCTTCGCCCCACCCGGAGATGAAGAGTCACTTTTCGGCCCAACAAACCATGACTGGGTCATAGATTTAAAATTTACTAAATCGGTACTATAGTTTCAAAATTTCGTAAAACAAAATATTCACTTTGATTCATATTAATTGACGTTGCTTTAGTACAATTTTGCGGCGTCAATTAGTATGGAATTTGTGGGAGTGTTTTTTTTCTCGATACAAGTAATTTTGGTCATCAAATCATGTCAATTTAACGACTCGGGTTGCCCACATGGTGAACGCTCAATATGTTTAGCATGTACTCCCTCCGTTCTTAAATACTTGTCTTTCTAGTATTTTAAATGGACTACAACATACAGATGTATGTAGACATGTTTAGAGTATAGATTCACTTATTTTGCTCCGTATGTGGTCATTTGTTGAAATCTCTAGAAAGACAAATATTTAGGAACGGAGGGAGTAGTTAATATCATTAAAAATATCAATATAATGATTCTTTTAGAATCTACCAATGACAATTGTAATTATATACTCCTAAATAACATTCTACCTAATATTTGTGTGCAACAATATACTACCTAATATTTTTTGAATGCCAGCTTTTTTTAGAATCTATCAATGCCATTTAATATCTTTCAAAATACGAACGCGAGTGATTTTTTGAGAATGTATCGATGCCAGCACAAATTATACACTTAACACATAAATAATATCCAAAATATTTGCGCACAACTAATATACACTGCCCAGTACAGTATTGTTTTTTGAACTGCCTAATATTAACATCATGCACTATTACTTTTGAAATACTATCTGTCTTCTACAATGCACCCTATGCATCTAGTCGGAAAGAGCCCTAAGGATCAACGTGTGCATCCACGGTACGGGTACATGCACCGGGGTCGGGATGAACGGTGCACGCACCCGTACGCGCGCCCGTTTCCGTTGCCAACGTGCAGTGCACCGACCGTCGAGGGCGCACCAGTTGCAGCTGGGGAGCAGGAGGCTAGCGGACCACCCGCGCGTCAGACGGACCCGGCGGCGGCGGGCCAGTCAGTCACACCGACTCGCGGGGGCGGGGCTGGCTGGCTGGCTGGGAGTCGGTCACCGGGTCAGGGTCGCGCGCACGACACACCAGGTCCAGACCACACGGCACCGCGCCACCCAACCGGACGGCCTGGCCAAGCCTCCGATCTTTCCGCGTCACCCCGCCCCGCTCCTGCCCTTTTATATAAGCCGCCCTCGCCTCGTCTCGGCCTCCCCACGCCTGCCACCACCACCACCACCACCCCATCGTCCTCACACTTGCCTCTCATCCTCCCTGCCGAGACCACAGCGGTCAGCAGGCGGCGCGGACGCTTCTCCTTGGCAAACGACAGGCATGGGCTTCCCGGTCGGCTACTCCGAGCTGCTGCTCCCCAAGCAGCTGCTCCACCTCCTCCTCCTGCTCGGCTACCTCCGCCGCTTCCTCCTCTGGGCGTTCGACGCCGTCGGCCTCGGCGACCTGCTGGATCTCGGGGACGAGCACCTGGCGCAGGAGCACGCGCGCGCCGACCACGGCGCCGCGGACGCGCTGCTGCTGCAGCACCGCCGGTCCGAGTTCCGGCCAGTGACGGCCATGGTCATCGAGGAGGTGCTCCCCGTGGTCCGGTTCGACGAGCTGGAGGCCGCGGCGTGCGTCGACGGGGACTGCGCCGTATGCCTCAGCGGCATCGGCGGCGGCGACGAGGTGCGGCGGCTCAGCAACTGCCGCCACGCCTTCCACCGGGGGTGCCTGGACCGCTGGATGGAGCACGACCAGCGCACCTGCCCGCTCTGCCGCGCCCCGCTCATCCCCGACGAGATGGCCAGCGCGCTCTGGGCCACCGCCGCCGGCGTGCCCGACGCCTCCGACTTCGACTTCTTCTACCTGAGCGCCTCGGCGCCCACTACGCCGACGCTGCTGCGACCGCACGAGCTGCTGCTCACCGGCCTCGGCGGCTACCAGTGAGCTCACCCCCGATTCGGTTCAGGCAGCTGGCCGCCGCCGTCCAGAATGCGCAAATTTTACAGGACTGAATTGGTCTCCGCGTTCGGGCGCCGGCGAGCTGCCTGGCCCCAGCCGTGTACATAGGCGAAATGAGTAAAGTAACCGCCCCGAAAAGGGCTAGGAGATTAGATTCTTGTTATGTATAGCTAGATTCCATCTTCCAAGTTTGCGGAGCTGTGGATCTTTCTTCTGCCAATTAATTTTGCTGAGTTATTAGGCGTTCCGGGTGCAAAATTTCGGTCCCTTTCTTCCTTCTATCTTCGTCGTTCAGCAGCTTAGTTTTTCTTCGTGACAATCTGCCACACGGAAGACTTCACCACCGTGGGTCGTGTTCTGAAACCATATGAATCCTGGCAAGTGGCAGGAAATTTAGACTCCGACAGTACAGCCGCAGCCTTTCCTTGATTGGATCTAGTATGAGTACTAGTATACCGTTGTTATTGCTACAACTGCTTACACTGAAACCCATGCTGTAGGGCAGTGGAAGAATGTTCCCGAATGGTAATTTTTTTTCCCGAATGGTAAATTTTTAGCACCACTATAATTTCTCGTATAAATCAACTGGTTGGCTGCTGGAGAAATTAGACGGGCGAGAGGCGAAAATTCCATTCCACACACGTGTGGGCCCTCCATTCTCTACGAAAGTCGAGAGGAAATGGTTCATCACATTCCTCCGGTAGGAGCACGACTAGTCTGTCTGCACTCTTTCGCAGCTGGACAGGGACCGAGAGCTCATTTCCCCGGACGCATCGCACGCCATCTTGACCTGCGTACGTGCACGAGCGGGAGAGCGAGAAGGTTTCAACGCAGGGACAGCGGCCGATCACGATGAGAGCTGGGGTCTAGTCTACGTTAAGGGAAAGAAAAGTTTCAGACGTAGAAGCAAGCTGCCTTCCTGCCTACCAACGTTGTACAGCGACCGGACGTCCGGGCAAACTGCACCTCTATATTCTAGTGTGCGTGAGCGTACGCAATCTGCAGAAAGGCCAGTAGAAAAACTATACGTATTTGGTGTCGCTCGGAAAGGCGGGGCCTTTGGACAGGTGTAGTGCAGATAGACTCTACCTGTAACGCACGGCCGGGCCATCGATGATACGCGCCCCCGCACGCACGCACGCTCATTCATTCGTTCGTTCATGCGCACCGAAAGAGGGACGAGGATTGGATCGGCACCAACAGCATTTGCAGTACTACTTAGAGGATCTACAGTCTGATTTCACAAATCCGACCTCTCAAACTCACACGAACGCGACAGAACGTGTCCACGGAAAATGACGCCTTAAATATTTGATTCTACAATCGGATATCTTAAATTAGAAACATGAAACCTCAAACCCATATTTTTTTAAGATCCAGCGATGTTGACATTCATATATTAAGCAGGAAGCAATGGGAAAATCAATTACACGATGTAGATCCTAGGATCAAGGTGTCCAGAGCGATGAAAATAACGCGACAGAATGCATCCACGGACAATGACACCTTAAATATTTGATTCTATAACCGGATATCTCAAATTAGAAACCTGAAACTTCGAACCCATATTTTTTTTAAGATCCAGCGCTGTTGGCATTCGTATATTAAGCAGGAAGCAATGGGAAAGGCAAATACATGATATAGATCCTAGGATGGTGTCCAGAGCGATGAAAATTACATTAGCCAATTCCTGCTGGTGGCTCCGCGAAATGAAGCTGTAAACACTTTGCTCCTACTTGGCGCCATGGCTGGATGGCTCGTCGGCTCACCGTCACCATGCCAGCAGCCGGTGGTTGCTTTGCCCTGAAGATGCATTGGTTTCGCTCCAACCATATCTCTCACAACACCAGCGTGATGACTGACTTCACCCCCTTCCTGTGATGCCTTGGCGTGTTGGCGACGATTACTTCCACTATCTCCGTCGATCCGCCCAGCTCCAGATCGCCTGGCTTACTGCCTGACAGCCAGACCAAGTTGCCACCATCTCCCAGACGAACCTCGCGATCGGGCATTGCCAAAACAAGTGCACCGAGCATTCAAGATTCCTGAAGCAGAATTGATAGAAATAGCAGTTAATCCAGCCCCGCATTTGCAATCTGTCATTGCACCACAATCGATTAAGGTGCATAAGCCAGCTGAAGATTTTCAATTTCCCCGGGGCCTAGGTGTCCTAGATCACACTTTTGAGGACTGTTTTGTGTGTGCCGTGGAACTGTGCTTGGAAGGCAGAGGCAGCATAGTAGATTATGTTTGTCGTCCAGTTCCACCTGATATCATCCTGAACCTCAGGGTTTAAGATCGTCCTAGCCCCGTTTATCAACCTTTCCATGCTTAGAAAGTCATGCAACAGAGGTGCAGTGTTACCATGAGCCAGGTCCTTAATCCAATTACCGGCAAGCAAAGGCAGCTTGAACCGATCTTGTCTTCCTTCTGGAGTGCTTCAACAACTAGGGAAAAACCGTCCTAAGAGATTTTCCATTGACCCAAGGACAGCTCCAGAACCCTGCTCTTTCGCCATTGCCGACTATCAACGTTGTCGTCGCATTGAAGATTGCTCTGTCCATGTCATCACAAGGCAAGTCCATTACCACCCAACCACGTTGAGGGTTTTTCCTGGTGTTCCAAAGCCACCACAACCGCAGCCGCAGCGCTCTGCTGAATTTTTGTAGGTCAAGGATGCCAAGGCCGTCGTACTCGACCTGGGAGCACACATTGGCCCAACCTACTTTGCACTTTCCCCCTGTGATTTCCTCATCATGTGCCCAAAGGAAGTGTTTTCTCGATTTATCTATCTCCTTGAGCAGCTTCTTCGGGACCCGATGGGCGGTGATGGTGAAGGTTGGCAGAGAGCTCAGCACCACATGAAAAAGCACCCAACGCACTGCAATGGAAAGAAGCTTCAGTTTCCAGCCTGCCAGTCTTGCTTGGATGCAATCTAGCCCAAATTGCAGGTGCACCATCCTGATTCTAGAGAGCGTAATTGGCAGGCCAATGTAAGTTATTGGAAATTGTTTGGTATGCCCTCCAAAGCTCTGCAGGACCTCGTACAGATTAATTTCCTCGCATCGGATGGGGGTGGCAGTTGATTTTCCCAGGTTTATCCTCAGTCCTGTTGCCTCGAAATCATGGATGATCTTCATTAAGGTCACTATCTCCTTGGCGATTGGGTTTGTAAAAAAGCACTACACCGTCTATATACAGGCTGGCACGCAACTTCGACTCCCGCCCCGGCAGAGGCTAAATCATATTGCTCTTTGTTGCCAACTATAGAAGACGATGCAAGGGGTCGATCGCTAGGATGAACAACAAAGGGAAAGAGGCTCCCCTTGCCGCGGGCCTCGTCAATTCAGCAGTGTCGCCCCAAGCACTCCGCATGACCGCTGAACTCGAGGAAGAAAGCAGTAGGGCGATCCAATCCCTCCATCGAGCACTGAAGCCAAGGTTCTGAAGTAACTCGAGGAGGTACTCCCGTGAGACACTGTCGAAAGCACGAGTAATATCTAGCTTGATCAGAATAGTCGGTGTTCTCCTTATGTGCAGAACCTGACCCCGTTTTGCACGTACATGAAACTGTCATGGATGCATTTGGTTTCTTGAAAAGCAGTCTATGATGGGGATATTATATCGCTGATCACTTTGGATTGTCTGATGGATAAAACCATGGCGATGAGCTTTGCTATAGAGTGGATTAAGCTAATTGGCAAGAATTTAGTCACACTCGTAGCACCATCCTTCTTGGGCAGCAGGGCAAGGGCCGTGTTGAGGTCACTGAAACTCTGTCTCGCCAGGCAGTAAAATTGCTCGTACACTAGCATGATATCAGCCTTGATCGTGTCGGAGCATACCCTAAGGAAATTTTCGCTGAAACCGTCGGGCCCGAGGGGTTTGTTAGTCAGAGATTACTTGATGGCTGCCCAAACTTTGTCCGAGGTGAAAGGGTTGTCGATTCCACCGAGCTTGACCCTTGGGAGTTACAGTTGTTGCCAATCAAAAGTCTTTCGGCGCAGCACCCGCGTACCCTGGATCGCAGTGAAGTGTTCATCTATCACCTTTGCCTTATCCACATGAGTGACCATGGTCTGCCCTTGATGCAACATGGAGTGTATGAAGTTCTTGCGCCGCCTAGACATGAGTTTGGCATTGAATTTTTGTGTGTTGGTGTCACCCTAGCCGCCTGCTTTTTTCCTAGCCTTCTCAATTGTTGCCAACCTGACCATCCTGATCTTAAGAGCTTTCTCATATGATACCCAGCCTCCGTCACCCATATTGTTACATGCCCGATTCCGCCGTGGCCATATCTGTCGGCTTTCGGGGTTACGATCCTGACAAAGAGTGCTAGGGGTATGAAATAGAGGTAGAGCCTGGCTACAACACATGTGTAACACTCGGCTTTTACGAGTCCAAGCCCCTCTTGAAAGAGATAACAGCCGTATGTCTCGTGCCCAAAACTTGTTTTCTCTTGGGGTTATGATTGCAAAGAGTGCTTAACCCCTGTCCAGGAGGAAGAGGGCAACTTATATAGAATGTGCCATAGCCACTTCTCTCCCGCATTACAAGGGTGGTCTAATAGATATAACTACGACAGTTACTAGTGTTAATAGACACAACTACGACAGTTACAGGTAACGATAGTCATGACCATGCTTAAAGTCCGACTTAAGACTACTCGACCGTTGGAGTTCCCATGTTGTCCCTTCACCTTCCTTGTCCGAGTGGTGGTGGCCGGGCCAACTGGAGGGAGAACATCTGAGTGCCGTCGGTGTGTCCGAGTGGACTTCCTGTTATATGCATTCGAATGCATCTATGGTCCAGAGACCTATCAATGAGGGTGTGGGGCCCTAGGTCGGTCCTAGATGTAAGGTCCTTGACCATACGTGTAGTAGGTGGCCTCATCATTGGCCTCTGAATCGGTCGAGGTTTCACAGGACAAGCGGATTGAGCTTTCTGGTTCAGCCCGAGTGCTTGACGAGCACTCAGAATATGTTTCCGAATAGTAATCTATTGCGCCTAGGACAACAACACAATGGATTCCAGACTAATATATTTTCTGAATGATCGGATGTTGTTGATCGCCGAGCAAAACTTGGTGGAATTCACATGTCTCCTAGGAGAGGTAGACCTGAGGTCCAAGTGTGGACATGCCATAAAACCCGAGTGCCGACGCCGACGCATGGTCTGACTCTCCATGGAGATGCCACTACTTATCCCAAGGGAACGCCATCGCAGGTCATCTACGAGTCCAAGTTTATGAGGCATGCTCCTTGTGGCCTAGTGAAAGGGCCAAGTTTACCCGCAGAGGGGTGTTAAGCTCATCTCATAGAAATCCTGAAGGTGACTTCAGTTGGGTGTTTTACGTGTCCGAGTGCATGGGTCCCCATAGAGGATGGTCAGTCCGACTGACTAGTGCCCTTTAAGAAAGGAGCGATTGGCAATCAATCAGGTTGATCCGCTGCGGAAATTTCGGGATTCAAAATCGAGCGTGTGCGCGTAGAAGAGGTAACGTCATGGCTTAGTGGGGAAAGTGGGGCATGACACCTTGGTTTTTACCATGAAAATTCACCACGTGTCGCGGTTATCCTGTGCGTACGGCTATTGCGGGCACCGTGGATCTAGAGATCTGCGGTTCTAAATCTGCAGTGCGATTTATACCCATGGTATAAAAGATCTGAAGGCTAGGTAATTCCCTCATATCCCCTGTTTTCCTCGTCTCCCCCGCTTCTCTTCTCCACTATCCATTCACGCCGCATGCCAGAGCACTCGAAACCATGACGAGGGACTCCACGGTGAAGCTGGAGAGGGCGAAGAAATCAGGGAAAGTTACATCATTAATCTTGGGCCCATTGGCGGGCTGCGTCATGGGGTATTGGACCCCCTCGCGTGTCACAACGAAGCGACTGTAGGAGCTCGCGGACCAGGGCCTCATTCCAGCGGATGGATGGAAGCGCGTTGTCCTGGTCACTGATGACCCTCAATCGTAAGGGATCTGTTGCAGCGTTTTCGATAAGTAAGAGTGTCGAACCCAACGAGGAGCAGAAGGTATTGATAAGCGATTCTGAGCAAGAAATTACTGCAAGCACTGAAAGATAACTTTTAGGGGTTTTCTCGATATAAGCAATAGGAATGTAAAGGCAAGTAATGTAAAAGGTACTGAGAGTAACTAGTGGCCCAATCCTTTCTTAGCAAAGGAGAGACCTGGCAACTGAACTTATAAAGACTAAAGCGTTCTTGAGGACACACGGGAGAGGTAGTCATGTGCTTTCGCCATATTCCGTATCGATACTATGTTATGTGTTGATAAGTGTTGAGTGGGTGGATCTATGCTAGTGCACTCTCTAGACTAAGATGAATGCACTCTTATGATTAAACACCTTGCAAGCATCCGCAAATACAAGATAGAATTTAAGGCAAAAGCCTAACCATAGCAATACGATCGAGGATCCATTATTCCCTTATGCAAAAGCGTACGAACTGGGGTTCAGGTTTCTGTCACTCCGGCAACCCACCATAAGCATTCTTTATACACAATGTATTCTCCTAGGTCCTTAATAAGGCGAAGTGTTGGGTGTTCGACTCACACAACACCACTAGTAGAATAACAACGCAACTTAAGTATCAAACAACACATATTACTTCAACAACATATGACTACTAACAACAAGACTTCCCCCATGTCCTCAAGAACTAAGGTAACTACTCACAAGACATAAAAGAGATCATGATCAGTGGGGATAAATATGGGATAAACAATCTGGACATAATACTATTTCTCCAACAAAACTCAATAGCATTCACCACAAAGTAGCAATCAACACCAATGGAGTAGAGAGGATAGGTAGTACGAGTTACAACACGAGTTGCGATGGTAAGATGAGATTTGGATGAAGATGGAGATGGTGCTGGTGTTGGGGATGATGTTGATGATGATCTCGATGATGCCCGTGACGATGGTGATGACGATGGCGACGATCTCCCCTTCCGGGAGGTGATCTCCCCGGCGGAATCTGCCCACCGGAGATGCCCTTTTCTTCTCTGTAGGTTTCCGCCTCGAAGCGGCGGCGGAACTCCGTAAAAAGTCCCGTCTCTAGGGTTTTCGGGGGACGGAGAACATATATGCAAAAGGGGGCGACCAGAGGTGGGCCAGGGGCTCCAGGCGCCCCCCGGCGCGGCCAGGGGGGGCGCCCCCAGGCCGCCTGGGCACCCTGTGGCCCCCCTCTGACTCCCCTTTTGCGTGTCTTCGTTATTCGTCTGAAAAATACCTCCCGTCAATTTTCAGGTAATTTGGAGGTGTTCTTCTTCAGCAACTCAGTATCCACTTTTTCCTGCTGAATCCTGCGTCTGCTGTTCCGGCACCGGAAAGTTGCAAACTGTGTAAAATAGACCAAAACAACATAAGAACATCATCATAACGTGAAATATATCATTGAATAAAGATGAATTATGATACAAAATAGTGATGCATTTTGGACGTATCAACACCCCCAAGCTTAGACCTCGCTTGTCCCCAAGCGAATATGAACTCGGTAAACCTGTCCACAAGTTTAGAGAGTGAAGTGTCGATAAATAGAATACGGACAAGAAGCATCATAGTCTCTTCACCAACTCAAATATCCTCAGCAGCAATCTTCAACTCATAAGGCTCTTATGAAAGAGTGTTAACACTTATATTCGAAAGTAGGACCAATGGAAACTTATTATATCATGGCAAACATGTCCTTTGGTCAAAGAACAACAAATAATTTTAACTTTTGCTCTTATATTTTGATGGAATTAATTGAAGCTTTTTGGAATAGCATGTTAATAAGCAAGAGGTGAAAGTGTTAACACAAAGGAAGATATTTGCCTTAGCTGGGCATGACAAACAACTTACTTATCAAATGACAATGTCAACAAGGATATGATATGACAAATCTTAATGCAGCTTTATATGAATGAATCCTTATCAAAATCAAACGTCTGCTCTCTTTGGGAAATAGAGGGAAGTAGGGATAACTGACTCAACTTAAAATTAAAAGATAGGCCCCGCTCTAGGGTAGTAGGGAAAACTCATGTGTTATCCTCAAATCAAACAGAATGAAAACAAGTTTTTGAGAGGTGCATGATTCGTCAACGAATGCTAATAGATAACTCAATTACTTCTTGAACTGGACAAGTTTCGAGGAACGGCTCCCGTATGAGGACGATAACATCCTCTTATTCTCCTTTGTTTATCACTGCCAAAGTTTTCTGATTTCTCATGAACAAAGCGTGAAGGAGGGTTTGTTTGTTATATTATTTTTAAGCCGGGCGCACTCAATGCCAGTTCCTTTTCGTATTATGGGTTTGCACATTATACATGCAATCCCGGGGTGAAGCTTGTCCAACTCAAAAAGGTCATGAAATAGCTACTACTTCCTCATGAGCTAAAGCAGAGGCACAAAATAAAAGATTTTGAACATTTAAGGATAACACATAAATTATATACTTTTAGGAGGTGGTAGTGGAGTACCACGAGTAGGTAGGTATGGTGGACTCATATGGAAGGTATTGGCTTAAGGGTACGGACGCACAAGCAGAATTCCGCTTAGTACAGAGTTAGGCTAGCAAAGGTTTTGAGAGAGCAGACAATTGATGATGACTAAGATGCAAAGCAATATAAAGCATGAACATTGAAATAAGCATAACACATCAAGTTGTCTTCCTTGTCAACATAACACTTCAAGCATAATAACATAAAGGTTTTGGCTACGTTGATACTTTTAAGAAAATCATGCTTGTTGTTATGACCAAAGCTATGTTTGCCAAGATTAAATAAAGTTTCATAGCCATACCTGACATAAGGTCAATACTCCCCGTAAGAATCATCATATAAGGTCAATTGCTTGAAGAGAATACCGTGTGCAGCAAAAAGGAACCGATAAACTTCTCATTAATATTCCATCATAGACGACTCCACACTCACGGATACAATTCTTCACCAAAGGGGTGATAGACCTTAATGCACACACCTATCTCATATAATAACCTCCCTAGACATGATACGACTCTACTTGACTTCTAAAAGACAAAAGGTAAAAGATAAAGATACCGGGCACTCCCCCAATCTTGGAACAAGCCAAGGGAATGCCATTACCCACGGAGATTTCACCCATGCTCGTTGGCGTTAATCACGTAGTCCTTGGCGAAACGCCTCCATGGATATCTTGCTAAAGTCTCTTGTGAGAGGCTCATCTCCTGAATCCTGCATTCAGCACCCAAACTCATGCGCATAAATCTTAGTTCATACTCACAGTTCTGGTTATATAAATCATCAATTTGCCCTTGTAGCTCTATAATTCTGTCTTCAGATGCGGCGATTCTTTCCCACATCTCCTTCATCTCCTTCAGAAAGTAGCTCTTCAGCTCGTTGGTGATGTCAAAGTTAGCTTCAACACCACGCTCGATCATCTTCTTGTACTCGAAGACTTCCTGCTCCACTTCTTCCAGCCTGGCCTGGACGCTCCCCTCCTTGATAGGCCCCTTCAGATCTTCTTGATGAAGGACGCCTTCCTTCATCTGAACAACTTGAGGGTGCTTCTTTACCTCGGCGAGGTAAGGGTTGATGACGTTGACGACGAACGTGTCCTTGGGGGAACTTGGAGAAGCCATGGCACCTAAATTTAGCTGAAAGATTTCCTGGCAGAAACAGATCGAAGAGAAAACACGCGAAATCGCAAGATACGTTGCCGGAACAACTCGGGCAAATATATAGGAAAAATTTATGCACATAAAGGAAGGTAACGGACCAAAGCGGGGTCGGAGACGGGCTCCAGGGTGTCCAGGTGGCCTGCCGGCGCGGCCCGG
>LR738710.1:743075396-743086348 GCA_902687465.1 Secale cereale
GGGGGGGGGGGCGCCAGGGGGGCGCCTGGACTCCCTGATGGTCGTCTCCGGCTCCACTTCGACTCGGAATTTTACTAATTTTACAAAAACTCGTAATACGGAACTTTTATGATGGTTTGCGGTGTTTTCTTACCGTACTACATAACTTTTCTTTATTCTGCTTCTGCTGGCGTCTGAAACAGGGCTGCAACATATTCTTCGTGGGTTGCTGTGTATATTATATTCACATCAACATCGACAGGGTCTCCTGCTATGTAATGTTTAACTCTTTGCCCATTCACAACTTGAGGTTTGGTGCCTTCAAAATTATTAATCTTAATTGCACCAGACCGATAAACTTCTTCAATATGAAATGGTCCTTCCCACCTGGAAAGTAGTTTACCTGGAGAAAACCTGAAACGGGATCTAAACAACAAAACTTTATCACCGACATTAAATTCACGTTTTAGAATCTTCCTATCATGCCACCTTTTTACCTTTTCCTTGAACATTTTAGCACTCTCGTAAGCTTAACTTCTCCATTCATCTAGAGAAGTCAAGTTCATGAGAAGCTTCTCACCCGCTAGTTTTGGGTCAGCGTTAAGCTCTCTAACAGCCCAGAAAGCTTTGTGCTCTAGCTCTAATGCAAATGGCAAGCCTTGCCATACACCATCTTATAGGGAGACATGCCCATGGGGTTTTTGTAAGCAGTTCTATATGCCCACAAAGCATCTCCTAATTTATTTGATCAATCCTTCCTATTTCTGTTTACTGTTTTCTGCAAGATCAACTTAATCTCTCTATTGGTGAGCTCAACTTGCCCACTAGTTTGAGGATGATACGGTGAAGCAATTCTATGATTAACATCGTATTTAGCCAGAGCTTTTCTAAAAGCTCCGTGCGTGAAGTGTGATCCTCCATCGTTCATGAGATACCTTGGTACACCAAACCTAGGAAAAATTACATCCTTAAGCATTTTCAAAGATGTTTTGTGATCAGCACTTTCAGTGGGGATTGCTTCAACCCACTTGGTCACATAATCAACAGCTACTAAAATGTGAGTGTACTTGTGCGAAGAAGGAAAAGGACCCATAAAATCAAAACCCCAAGAATCGAAAGGTTTAATCACTAGTGAGTAATTCATAGGCATCTCATTCCTTCTACTAATGTTACCAACTCTCTGACATTTATCACAGGCTAAAACATAATTTCTAGCATCTTTAAAGAGAGTAGGCCAATAAAAACCTGATTGAAGAACCTTATGTGCAGTCCTCTCACCGGCATGATGTCCTCCATAGGGACTATCATGACACCGTCTGAGAATGTCCTTCTGCTCATGTTCCGGAATGCATCTTCTCACGATCCCGTCGGGACCTTCTTTGAAAAGATGTGGGTCATCCCAAAAGTAGTGCCTCAAATCATGAAAGAACTTCTTCCTTTGCTGAAATGTTAGACCTGGAGACAAATACTTTGCAACAATAAAATTAGCATAATCTGCATACCAAGGATCGGAAAGAGGTTGTACTTTTACAACGGCAAGTTGCTCGTCTGGAAAACTATCGTTAACTGGGATGGGGTCATGCGGTATATCTTCCATTCTTGAAAGATTGTCCGCTACCGGATTGTCTTCCCCTTTCCTATCAACAATCTGCAAATCAAATTCTTGGAGAAGGAGTACCCATCTGATAAGCCTTGGCTTGGCATCCTTCTTTGTCATAAGATATTTAATGGCAGCATGATCAGTATGAATAATAACTTTGGAATCAACAATATACTGCCTAAACTTATCACAAGCAAAAACTACAGCTAAGAATTCCTTCTCAGTAGTAGCATAATTTCTTTGAGCACTATCAAGGGTTTTACTAGCATAATGTATAACATTCAATTTCTTATCAACTCTTTGTCCTAAAACAGCTCCAACAGCAAAATCACTTGCATCACACATAATCTCAAAAGGTAAATTCCAGTCAGGTGGTTGTACTATAGGAGCAGTTATTAAAGCTTTCTTAAGGATTTCAAAAGCTTCCTTACAATTTTCATCAAACACAAAAGGAACATCCTTCTGGAGAAGATTAGTGAGGGGTCTCGAGGTTTTAGAAAAGTCTTTAATAAATCTTCTATAAAAACCTGCATGACCGAGAAAACTACGAATACCTTTGATGTCCCTTGGATAGGGCATCCTCTCAATAGCTTCGATCTTGGCTTTGTCCACTTCAATTCCCCTTTCGGAAATCTTGTGACCAAGAACAATTCCTTCATTAACCATAAAGTGGCACTTCTCCCAGTTGAGTACCAAATTTGTCTCCTCGCATCTCTGCAAAACTTTATTAAGGTTGTGAAGACAATGGTCAAATGAAGTTCCATAGACGGAGAAATCGTCCATGAAGACTTCCATAATATCCCCGCAGAAACCATGAAAGATAGCAGACATACACCTTTGAAAAGTAGCAGGGGCATTACATAAACCAAAAGGCATACATCTATAAGCATAAGTACCAAAAGGACAAGTAAAAGTGGTCTTCTCTTGATCGACAGTGTTAACATGAATTTGAGAGAAACCAGAATAACCATCGAGATAACAAAAGTGGGTATTTTTGGATAACCTTTCAAGCATTTGGTCGATGAACGGCAACGGGTAGTGATCCTTCCTGGTTGCCTTGTTCAACTTCCTGTAATCAATACACATTCTATATCCAATAATAATTCTCTGAGGTATTAGTTCATTTTTATCATTAGGAACCACAGTTGTACCTCCTTTCTTAGGAACACAATGTACCGGACTTACCCACTTATTGTCAGCTATAGGGTAGATAATACCTGCGGCTAGAAGCTTGAGAATCTCAGTTCTCACGACATCCATCATCTTCGGGTTCAACCGTCGTTGATGATCAACAACTGGTTTAGCATCAGGCTCAAGGTTGATAGTATGTTGACAGATAGATGGACTAATCCCCTTAAGGTCATCAAGGGTGTAGCCAATTACGCCTCGGTGTTTACGAAGTACTTCCAATAATCGCTCTTCTTCATATCCTGAAAGGTTAGAATTGATAATAACAGGATATACTTTCTTTTCATCTAAATAAGCATACTTGAGCGTATCGGGAAGAGGTTTAAGATCGAACACCGGGTCTTCTTTTGGTTTTGATAAAATTCCCAAAGGTTCAACCGGAAGGTTGTGCTTTAGGATAGCAGGTTGCCTCAAGAATATTTCATCTAGTTCATTTCTTTCCTGCATATGCAAATCATTCTCGTGGTCCTCCATGTATTGCTGCAAAGGGTCATCAGGGGGAATAGCAATGGAGGCAATACTTTCAATAATCTTATCATCACTAGGTAAATCAGTACCACGAGGCTGCTTAGAGAACTTAGAAAAATTAAATTCATATGGCTCACCATCGAATTCAACAGAAACTTTACCTTTCTTGCAATCTATTATAGCTCCACAAGTTCTAAGAAAAGGTCTACCAAAAATGATGGGACAAAAATTGTCCCTGGCTGAACCAAGTACCAGAAAGTCGGTAGGGTATTTTACCTTTCCACATAGGACTTCAACGTCCCTCACAATTCCGATGGGAGAGATAGTTGATCTATTTGCAAGATGAATAGTAACATCAACTTCTTCAAGTTCACAAGGGGAAATTTCACCGATGATTTCTTCATAGAGTGAATAGGGAATAACACTTGCACTCGATCCCAAATCGCATAGCCCATAATAATTGTGATCTCCTATTTTAACAGATACCACCGGAGTACCTGAAATTGGGCCTTTGTTCTTGGCTGTGACAAGGTTAGTGGAAACAGCACAAAAAGTTATATTGGAATCCAAAACATCATTAGTAGCAAGGTCTTTAATCAATGCAACTTGAGGATCGACCCTGATCTGGTCCTCAGGTTCATCAACTCTTCTCTCACTTTTATTTATTATGCCTGTCACAAGAGAGTGTTCCTTTATCCTCGTGGGAAAAGGAGGCTTTTCATATATGACTGCAGGCAAAATAGGCTCAGCAACATAAATATCAATAGGTGGTTCTTTAAAAGGTGCATGGTGCTGGTCTCTATTCTTCTTAAAAGAATCAACGTGAGAGGCAAAATTCTTACATAAATCAATCACTAGATGGGAATCAAGACCAATCTTAGAGCAAAAAGTATTGAAGTAATCAGTTTCCACATAGCTCTTAATATAATCATGTTCATAATTTATAGCGGGTTCAATACCTTTATCAATTTCCCAATCTTCAGTATTCCTCTGGATTCTTTCAAGGAGATCCCACCTTTCCTCAACACTCTTCTTCTGAAATACCCCACTAGAGGAGGCATCCAGCATCTCCTTATCCTGACGAGAAAGCCTGGCATAAAAATTTGTAAGTATAATTTCCTTGGGGAGCTTATGAATTGGGCATTTGAGCATTAGAGACTTCAATCTCCCCCAAGCTTGAGCAATGCTTTCTCCGTCGCGAGACCTAAAGTTATAGATATAATTCCTGTCTCGATGAATTTCATGAAGAGGATAAAACTTAGTATAAAAGAGAGACATAAGCTCCTGCCAGTCCAGCAAGTGTGAGTTATCGAGAAGCCCATACCAATCTGAAGCTTTATCTATAAGTGATACAACAAACAATTTCCTCATGACAAACTCCCTCGATACACCTGCAAGCTTAAATAATGAACATAGCCGTGACAAATATAGCAAGTGTTCACCGGGATGTCTGTCTCCTGCATAACGATTAGCCAAAACATAATTGATAATGCCAGCTGGTATTTTATAAGGCACAATTTCAGTAGGGGGAGGATCAACCACCACAGGTGTGGGGCGTCTTCCCGCAAGCAACGCTCCAATAATAGGGTTATCCATAAGGACAAAGAGCAGCAATAGCAAAAATAAAAAACAGAATTATAAAAAGACTTTCTTACCAGTTTCACTTTACCAATAGCGCTACGCTCCCCGGCAACAGCGCCAGAAAACGGTACTTGATGACCCTCAACCGTAAGGGATCTGTTGCAGCGTTTTCGATAAGTAAGAGTGTCGAACCCAACGAGGAGCAGAAGGTATTGATAAGCGATTCTGAGCAAGAAATTACTGCAAGCACTGAAAGATAACTTTTAGGGGTTTTCTCGATATAAGCAATAGGAATGTAAAGGCAAGTAATGTAAAAGGTACTGAGAGTAACTAGTGGCCCAATCCTTTCTTAGCAAAGGAGAGACCTGGCAACTGAACTTATAAAGACTAAAGCGTTCTTGAGGACACACGGGAGAGGTAGTCATGTGCTTTCGCCATATTCCGTATCGATACTATGTTATGTGTTGATAAGTGTTGAGTGGGTGGATCTATGCTAGTGCACTCTCTAGACTAAGATGAATGCACTCTTATGATTAAACACCTTGCAAGCATCCGCAAATACAAGATAGAATTTAAGGCAAAAGCCTAACCATAGCAATACGATCGAGGATCCATTATTCCCTTATGCAAAAGTGTGCGAACTGGGGTTCAGGTTTCTGTCACTCCGGCAACCCACCATAAGCATTCTTTATACACAATGTATTCTCCTAGGTCCTTAATAAGGCGAAGTGTTGGGTGTTCGACTCACACAACACCACTAGTAGAATAACAACGCAACTTAAGTATCAAACAACACATATTACTTCAACAGCATATGACTACTAACAACAAGACTTCCCCCATGTCCTCAAGAACTAAGGTAACTACTCACAAGACATAAAAGAGATCATGATCAGTGGGGATAAATATGGGATAAACAATCTGGACATAATAATATTTCTCCAACAAAACTCAATAGCATTCACCACAAAGTAGCAATCAACACCAATGGAGTAGAGAGGATAGGTAGTACGAGTTACAACACGAGTTGCGATGGTAAGATGAGATTTGGATGAAGATGGAGATGGTGCTGGTGTTGGGGATGATGTTGATGATGATCTCGATGATGCCCGTGACGATGGTGATGACGATGTCGACGATCTCCCCTTCCGGGAGGTGATCTCCCCGGTGGAATCTGCCCACCGGAGATGCCCTGTTCTTCTCTGTAGGTTTCCGCCTAGCAGCGGCGGCGGAACTCCGTAAAAAGTCCCGTCTCTAGGGTTTTCGGGGGACGGAGAACATATATGCAAAAGGGGGCGACCAGAGGTGGGCCAGGGGCTCCAGGCGCCCCCCGGCGCGGCCAGGGGGGGGCGCCCCCAGGCCGCCTGGGCACCCTGTGGCCCCCCTCTGACTCCCCTTTTGCGTGTCTTCGTTATTCGTCTGAAAAATACCTCCCGTCAATTTTCAGGTAATTTGGAGGTGTTCTTCTTCAGCAACTCAGTATCCACTTTTTCCTGCTGAATCCTGCGTCTGCTGTTCCGGCACCGAAAAGTTGCAAACTGTGTAAAATAGACCAAAACAACATAAGAACATCATCATAACGTGAAATATATCAATGAATAAAGATGAATTATGATACAAAATAGTGATGCATTTTGGACGTATCAGTCACCCACGTCGAGCGTGGTTTCTCGATGCCCCCACCCCTTCTTTTGCGCTTTTCTGGATTACTTTGGGGTTCAACTTGATCACCTTCCACCGAATGCCATCATCTATTCATCCACCTTTGTCTCCTTATGTGGGAACTAAATTACCCCCACTAGGGTTTGTTCAAGAACATCTTCACGTGTCACTCAATGGCCGTGAACAAAGACTCTCCAGACGGTGAGAAGAACCATGTGACCCAGTTGTGTGGAGGGCTCGGCATACAAGTTCGGGGGCGGAGTGCGTACCCGAAAATGAGCTTTCTTGAATCAGTGAAGGGGTGGCAGGATAGTTGGTTTTATTGAAAGGATGTCCCGAGTGAGGGATCTTCGAATGGCCTTCCACCGTACTTGGGAGCATGAGTCGGCGCACCTCCGTCCCTCGAGGTGACCAGGGAGGAGAAGGTAGATGTGGGCATCCTGACCGACGCCCTGGTCGGAGTCGTAAGCGGCGGGGTCAATGGCATGGTCTACTGGAGACCTTCCTTGCCTGGCAGATCCATCCACTGTAGGACATGACGCATATGAGGATGTACGATGGTCCAAATGAACCCACCCGAGTGCACCCAGAGGAGCTCGACGATAAGGCCGCGACGAACAAGATCAAGGCGATCATGTCAGCCCGCGACAACCCACGCGGGTCTTAGGCGAGTACCCTCGTACATCAAGGATGCCCCGCCAGTTGAGGTAACTCTATCTTTGATTGTAGGATCGAAAGTATGTCTAGAGGGGGGGGGGGTGATTAGACCACTTGACCAAATAAAAATCTATCCTTTTCCCAATTTTAATTCTTGGCAGATTTTAGCAACTTAGCACAAGTCAAGCAATCAACATACACATGCAATTCTAAGAGTGTAGCAGCGGAATGTAAAACAATTGGATATGAAGGTAAATGGAGGAGTTTCACGAAGCAAACACAACGTAGACATGGAGATTTTTTACGCGTGGTTCCGATAGGTGGTGCTATCGTACATCCACTTTGATGGAGACTTCAACCCACGAAGGGTAATGGCTGTGCGAGTCCGCGGAGGGCTCCACCCACGAAGGGTCCACGAAGAAACAACATTGTCTATCCCACCATGGCCATCGCCCACGAAGGACTTGCCTCACTAGGGTAGATCTTCACGAAGTAGGCGATCTCCTTTCCCGTACAAACTCCTTGGTTCAACTCCACAATCTTGTCGGAGGCTCCCAAGTGACCCCTAAACAATCTAGGAGACACCACTCTCCAAAAGGTAATAGACGGCGTGTTGATGATGAACTCCTTGCTCTTGTGCTTCAAATTATAGTCTCCCCAACACTCAACTCTCTCTCACAGATTTGGATTTGGTGGAAAGATAATTTGAGAGCAAAGCAACTTGGGGAAGGCTAGAGATCAAGATTCATATGGTAGGAATGGAATATCTTGGTCTCAACACATGAGTAGGTGGTTCTCTCTCAGAACAATGAGTAATGGAAGTGTAGGTTTGTTCTGATGGCTCTCTCCAGGAATCAAGAGGGGGTGGAGGGGTATATATAGCCTCCACACAAAATCTAACCGTTACACACAATTTACCAAACTCGGTGGGACCGAATCAGAAAACTCGGTCAGACCGATTTAGTTCATAATGTGACCGTTAGGCATTTCGGTGGGACTGATATGATCAACTTGGTAGGACCGATTTCATTAGGGTTAGGGCATAACATAATCTCGGTGAGACCGATTACACAAACTCGGTAGGACCGATTTTGGTAATAGACTAACCAGAGAGTTGGCCAGGCAAACTCGGTGGGACTGATTCGCTTGTTTCGGTTGGACCGAAGCGTTACGAAAAGGAAATAGAGAGTTTGCATTGTGAACTCGGTGGGACCGATCGCTCATCTCAGTCAGACCAAAACGTTACGAAGGGAAACAAAGAGTTTGCAATCCCATCTCGGTGAGACCGAGATCCCTTTCGGTGAGACCGAGATCCCTTTCGGTGAGACCGAAATGATTAGGGTTTTGTGGCAGTGGCTATGTCAAATGAACTCGATGGCGCTGGATAGAAGATTTTGGGTGGGGCCGAGTTTGACTTTAGGTTTAGGACATATGTGGATGTGAGAAAGTGGTTGAGGGTTTTGGAGCAAATCACTAAGCACTTTGAGCAAGCAACCCATTAAGCAACACCTCATCCCCTTTTAATAGTATTGGCTTTCCTATGGACTCAATGTGATCTTGGATCACTAAAATAGAAAATGTAGAGTCTTGAGCTTGAGCCGATATGTGTCCTTAGCATTTTGAGGGGTCCATATTCCTAATCCATGCCATGCCAATCATTAAACTTTCTGAAATGATCATCTTGAAAGAGCATTAGTTCAATGAGCAGTATGTTGTTAGTAATTACCAAAACGACCTAGGGATAGTTGCACTTTCAATCTCCCCCTTTTTGGTAATTGATGAAAACATATAGATCAAAGCTTCGACAAATGATAATAAGATTTAAATACATCGTCGCTTTGAGAAGTATGTGATAAGCAAGAGCTCCCCCTAAATTTGTGCATTATTTAAAATTTGCGTTTGAATGCAAATGGACAATCGATTAGGATCATGGGTTACTCTTCCATGTCACATACATCTTGGTGGAGCGCTCAAAATGATATAAACTAAAAGCATGCACTCATCAGCAAGCAAAGTGAATGATCATATATGAAAGATAGATAATAGCATCATTCAAGCAAGCATTAAGGTAGCATATGATCAATTACATGATCAAACAAGTATCTCACACACATAAAGTATCAAGCAAACACACAATAAAGTTCAACCAAAAGCAAGAGACCAAGAAGCAAAACACTCTCTCTCGAAGCCTATGATCTATACATATTTCTCCCCCTTTGGCAACAAGTTACCAAAAAGTTTGAAAATGCATAGTGCTATGCGTCTCTCGGGCTTGATCTTCAGGAGGTGGTGTAGAGAGAACTCCAAGGATGAAGGCTTCAGATGATGTAGTTGGAACTGGTGGAGTGGCAACTAGAGGTGGCACTGAAGCTGTAGCTGCTCGTGCTGATGTAGTAGCTCTTGTATCAGGTACATGCACTGCAGCAGATCTCTGACCTCTAGGCACTCTCTGAAAAGCATCTGTGGTAGCCTGCCCTCACCTCTCCTCTACTTCCTCCTGGAGCTACTCAACTGCACCCTGTATCTCAGCCACTTTCAGATCAAGACCATAGAACTTTGTTTCAATGATCCTCTCCAAGCTCTCCTGATTTTGAGTCCGGGTGGCCAAGCCCTTCTCAATCCTCAAAGTTGCTTGAACCAGATATGCCATTTGATCTTGCTTTGACTTGAGGGAAATTTGAGATGCCTCTTCAACACTTGGCATCTTGGCATCTTTCTCAGCTCTAGATTTGTCTCTCTTCTCCTGTGCTTGCACTGATGAAGGTTCATTCTCATCCATCACAACTGTGTTGTCCTCAAATTTGGGATATAGGGGCAGAAGTTCCTTGTCCAACAAGTATATGCATGTGCCCATCTTGGAGTTGATGAGACCCCGAATGTGTGGATCATTCCCACATGATCTCTTCTGATCTGAAGCAGTCCTTTTGATTGTTTCAACAATCAGACTCATGACCTTGAATTTTCGAGGGACCTAAAAAATGTGCAGCAAGTTGATTGAATGTCCTCTCATCATCTTGTGATCTCCTGATTTGGGCAACAATGTATGCCTCAAGATTGTGTTGATTGTGGAAAGACCAGACAACAAGTAATGCACAGATCCAAACTTATGTCTCTCCAAAGCTTCATCAGGGATCTCTTTGTACTTGTTTGCCATTGAGTTGTGGTCTTGCTTCTTCTTAGCATAGACATCCAAGTCATCCTCATGCTATTTAGGGGCTTTTATCAGCTTGGCCCACTCATCAACAGTTGACTAGTACCTTGTACCTTCAGACATCCACACAATTCTTCCATCTGGATCAAAGTGAACTGTGGAGTAGAATTGCATGATGAGTTCATCATTCCATTTTGTCAACTCTTGACATACAAACTTGTCAACGCCACAAGCCTTGAAGCTTTCAAGCACACTTGGAAAGTGATCTTGATTGTTCTTGTTGTAGTCCCAATCAACCCATCTCATATCACACACTATGGGCTTCTTGTCAAGAAGAACTGTATCATAGAAGTCTTGCTGTTCTTTGGTATGAAATCCGTAGTCCACAGCAGTCCTTCTCCTTACAGCATATTGATACGTCCAAAACGTATCTATAATTTCTGCTTGCTCCATGCCACTTTTGGGTGATATTGCTATGATATTCATACACTTCCATACACTTTTGATCATATTTGGACTAACTTACTAATCCAGTGCACCCCAGTGCCAGTTTCTGTTTTCGGCTGTTTTTGTATTTCAGGTTTTCACGTTACGAGAACTGCCAGGAAAAATCCAGAAAAATTATATAAAAAATCAGCGTTCCGGAAACTACCGTGTGTCCGAAGG
>LR738710.1:743086382-743104787 GCA_902687465.1 Secale cereale
GGGGGTGGCACCAGGGTTCCAGGCGCCCTGGCGGCGCGCCCCCCCTGGGCCGCGCCGGGGGGGTGCCTGGGCCCCCCGAACCTTCCCCGATTCTCCCCTTTGGCATATATTTAAAGCGTCCTCCGAAACCCTCAGAACAGGAACTCTTTTCGCGATCCCATCTCTGTTCCGCCGCTGCCGCCGCTTCCAAGATCGGGAGCACCAGGAGAACTCTTCCCGGCACCCTGCCGGAGGGGAGGATCACCACCGGGAGCTTCTCCACCACCATGGACGCCTCCCGGATGACTCGTGAGTAGTCTCCCTTGGACCATGAGTCCATGACCAGTAGCTATGTGATGTTCTCCTCCCGTTCTTGTGCTTCACTAATTAGTCCTCGTGAGCTGCCCTACATGATCGAGGCACATATGTAATCCTTATGCTGTTGCTATGTTGAGTTTGCTGGGATCCAATGGATTGTGAGATTATGTTCAGATTGATCTTGAGTAATATATTTGATCTACCTCTTTTATATTTATGTTCATAAGTAATTCTTGCATGTTCTCCGTTGTTATTTATTGCTTTCGCCAAGTAATACGTAGTGACTCCAAGAGGGAACGTTATGCTCGATTGTGGGTTCATGCCCCTCAATGACTAGCTTGAGTGACAGAAACATGAGTCTAGGGGATGTGCTGTTGCCACAAGGGGGAAAACAACGGTGCTTGTGCCCGCGGGTGCAAGGATTGTTTACTTTACGCAAAGTTCTTTTAATGCAGTTGTCTGTTGCATTGAGTTTACACTATGGGTGGGACTCGCAACTTAATACCAGCGAGATGTTCTGGATAGATATCTCAAGGTGGATGATTAGTAGTAGATATTGATGGATTTCGATCTACTTATTTTGGCGTATCGCCCATGCTTTGAACCTCAACCTTTCTGCAATGTAATCAACATTGGTTTGCGTTCGTGGTCCTGTCAATTGCCCAGCTGTAATTTGTTACCTCACATAGCTGTTTTATCGTCTTTTGGGAGAGAGACATCACTAGTGAACATCATGTGACTCCGGTCCATATTACCATCATTGATCACATCCGCTATTTACTTTTCTCTATTTACTTACTATTGCAAAACACTATCTATCACTACTATCATTTGCTTTTAACCCTTTGTGAACTACAAGGCCGGAGGGATTGACAACCTATCTGTACTCGTTGGGAGCAAAGTTATTTGTATCTGTGTGCAGGTCCATGTTGATTGCTAATTTGCGCCGTTAGCAGTTGACACCTACTTGTTGAAGCTAGGAGTCTCTGGGGATTCGATCCTTAGCATCTATGCTAAGGGAAAACACTTCTACATACTGCATCTTACACCTTCCACTTGGGGTAACCAACGAGGGGTTCGAGGCCCATCAAGGAGTATTATCTGGCGCTGTTGCCGGGGACTCCACTCTTCCGGATAGGGGAGTTGCACGCTATCTTTTACCTTTGCTTTTTAGTCTTGTTAGTTTACCTTTCAGTTTTTACTTTTGTACCTTTTATCAAAAATCACAAAAATAGTTATCTTGCTTGCTTGCTACTATGGGTTCCACCGAGAACACCAAGTTGTGTGACTTCACTAGTCACAACAACGATGACTTTATCAGCACACCTATCACTACACCTGCCACTTCAGCACCTTCATATGAAATTAAACCTGCTTTACTGAACTTAGTCATGAAAGATCAATTCTCCGGTGCTGGAGATGATGCTGCTTTACACTTAAACAACTTTGTTGAACTTTGTGATATGCAAAAGTACCAAGAAATAGATGGTAATATTGTTAAGCTTAAGCTTTTTCCTTTCTCCTTGAGAGGAGGAGCTAAAATATGGTTTCAGTCTTTGCCTAGAAATAGCATAGATTCATGGGACAAGTGCAAAGATGCTTTTATTGGAAAATACTATACACCTGCTAAAATTATCCAACTTAGAAGTAACATAATGAATTTTAAACAATTGGATAATGAACGCGTTGCCCAAGCTTGGGAACGTATGAAATCTCTTATCAAGAACTGCCCTACTCACGGTTTGACTACTTGGATGGTTATCCAAACTTTTTATGCAGGCTTGAACTTTACCTCGCGGAACTTGTTAGATTCGGCCGCGGGAGGAACTTTTATGTCAACTACACTTGGTGCTGCCACAAAGCTTCTCGATGAGATGATGACCAACTCTTCCCAATGGCACACCGAACGCGCTCCAACAGGTAGGAAGGTAAACTTTGTCGAGGAGATTTCCTCCTTAAATGAAAAAGTTGACTTGATCATGTCTCTACTTTCAAAGCAATCTACTGTTGATCCTCGTGATGTTCCTTTAAATTCTGTGATTGCTCAAGAACAAGTAGATGTGAATTTTATCTCTAGAAACAATTTTAACAACAATGCTTATAGGAGTAACTTTGGTAACAATCCTAGACCGTTCCCCTCTAATTCTTATGGGAACAACAATGCTTATCCTAGTACCAAGAACTCCACTACTGAACTAGAGATTATGCTTAAAGATTTCATCACTACCCAAAAATCCTTTAATAAGAGTGTAGAAGATAAACTACATAAACTAGATGATCTTTCTTTTAAGGTAGACCATTTAGCCAATGAGGTAAAATTGCTAAAAATTGAAACTTCTCCTCTTAAGGAGAGGGAAGTCATTACTATTAATGCTACTCAAGTGCAAATTAATGAAAATATTAGGATGATGGCTAAACTTAAAGAAAGATGGGCTAGAGAAAGGGAGGAAGAAGATAGAATTAAGAGCCTTCCTACCCACCACACTGTTGCTACTATCAAAGTTGTTGAGGATATCCAAACTCTTAGCACCCAATGTACTCCTGGTCCCAATGGACCTATTAATGGTGATGCTATGACTATAGAAACTACCAAACATGTGAACCTAAAGGACACCACTACCACTTTACTTGATGCTCGTGACCTTGATTTTGATAATTGCACTCTTACCGAAGTTATTGATTTTCTTCACAAGACGTCTAGAGACCCCCGCACTAGCACGCTTAACCTTGCCTTCACAGAGCATATCACTAATGCTCTCATCAAAGCTAGGGAGGAGAAACTTAGAGTAGAAGCCTCCATACCTAGAAAGCTAGAAGATGGTTGGGATCCTATGATAAAAATTAAATTGAATGACTTCTCTTGCTATGCATTATGTGATGTTGGAGCTAGTACCTCTGTTATGCCCAAAAGAATATATGATATGCTTAAATTGAAACCTTATGATTCTTGTTCTTTTGGTGTTCGTCTCGTTGATTCTTCCATAAAGAAACCTTTGGGGAGGATCGACGATGTTCTTATTGTTGTTAATGATAATTATGTTCCCGTTGATTTCACTATTATGGATATTGAATGTGATCCTTCATGTCCAATTATTTTGGGACGTCCCTTTTTACGCACCATTGGTGCTATCATTGACATGAAAGAGGGTAATATAAAATTTCAGTTTCCTCTCAAGAAAGGGATGGAACACTTCCCTCGAAAGAAGATCAAGTTACCTTTTGAGTCCGTTGTACGGGCTAGCTATTCTTTTACTCTTGATAAAACTTGATCTTTATGCATTATGCCTAGCTTAAAGGCATAAAAGAAAGCGCTTTTGGGAGGCAGCCCACATGAATAATTTTTTTGCTTTTGTTGTGTCTTGATGTTGTTTACTGCTGTAGCATCATCATTGTATCTTTGCTTTTAATATTTGTGCCAAGTATAGCCTCTGATTGCTAGAAAGTTCGAAAGTTGTGAGGTGCTGTCCAGGAAACAGATTCTGTCATTGGATAGAAAAATTAATATAAAATCAGAAGATCATCTTTTTGGTATGAATTTTTTCGACATCGTTCTCTATATAATTGTCTTTCGTGCGTCTGTTTTGAGTTTTTTGATTTGAGTTGCAGACGTATCCCGAACAGATCAATTACTACCTGCCGTTCTGTTTTCACAGATTCTGTCCTGTTTTGCCTTTCCTTCATTCTGCAAATCAAGAGCTTGCTTTTTCTTTGCAAAAACCTATTGGCAATCTTGAGAAACAGTAGAACTTCAATAATATCTTTATTTCCAACAAGGTATAATTATTTTATTAAGGGTACTAACCTCGCTAATCAGATTATGATGAGTTATGTATGAAGGGAGTTTTCAAGTGTGCGAGGGAAGATAATAAAAAGATTCAGGAGTGTCAAGCGCTCAAGCTTGGGGATGCCCCCGTGCACCCCCAAGAAATATTCAAGGAGACTCAAGCGTCTAAGCTTGGGGATGCCCCCATTGAAAGTGCAATCTTGCCTTTAATTATATTTTGATAAATGATGACAACATGCATATATGGGACTAATCATGTTTATCAAGTATATCTCAGGATTATGTCTCAATGCGTATGGGGATCATGAATACAGACAAATCTACATCGCTCAAGAACGGATATAAAAGATGATAGCTTCTAGATTGATTTTCAGGTTGATTCTGAGTATAGGGATCCTGCACTATTAAGAGGGGATCAATGGATATTGTGAAAGACTTGCTCAAAACATACAAAGTATCCTCCCACATTGTCTCTACTCTATCCATACCAATTATGATATTCTGTGCACCTAGAAGTATGAGTAACTAAGCCTATGTGTCCAGTTACCACCGGACGTCCGGCACTCTACGGACGTCCGGACATTCATAGCCTACCGGACGACCGGCATCTTCCGGACGTCCGGTCACTCAGCGCCTAACGGACGTCCGACCTCTTCCGGACTTCCGGTATTTCTCAACAGAAACTATACAACGGTTTTCCGGTCTCCTCCGAATGACCGGTCCTTCAGCGCCTAACGGATGTCCGGCACACTCCAGACGTCTGGCACTCCTTCACATAAAGAAAATAGCGGATATCCGGAATCTTCCGGACGTCCGGTCACCTGTACACACAGCATGATACGTGGCCCCATCTGGTGAACTGTCAGGCTCCGGACGTCCGGCCCCCGTCGGACGTCTGGTGCTATCTGTGCCACCAGACGTCCGGTAATGACCGGATGTCCGACACTTGCTGTACGTTTTTCTGTACAACGCTCACCTCTCTCCTCTATGACTATATATAGTCCTCTTCTTCCACAAGAGAGGTTGACCATTCACTTTGAGCTTACTCAAGAACACATTCACACTCTCTCTCACCTTGATACACCAAATCTTAGATCCCAAAAGGATTTGAAGACATTTGTGAGAATTTGTCCAATCAAGTGATAGATCCACTCCCTCCTCTTCTTTGCACCAAAGGAATTTGTGATTTGAGCAAGTCTTGAGCTTTACTTCATTGTTCTTGTTACTCTTGGAGGTTGGAGACTCCTAGGCGGTAGGAGTCTTTCGGTGAGGAATCAAACTCTGTGATTACCCCCGGAAAAGTTTGTAAGGGTTTGGAGGCCACCTAAAGGCTTACCACTAGTGGTTGGGAATCGCCTTCGTGGTGATATCTCAAAGAGAGAATAGGGTGAGCCTTCGTGGCGTTGGTGTGCCTTCGTGGTAGCACCCACCTCTCTAAACGGTGACGTAGCTTCCCTCCAAGGAAGTGAACATCGGCATACATCCTCGTCTCTCGAAGTTTCGGTTATTCCTAACCTAAACTTTCTACTTGTGGTTACTTGTTCTTTAAGTTATTACTTATATCTCATTGTGTTACTTTACCTACCTACCCGTGTAGCTTGCTTAACTTGTTAAGCATCTTACTTGCAATTGTTAGGCTCACTTTCATATTTAGTACCATTGCCTAAAAATTGATAAGTAACAATTAAAATTTAGAATTGTACCTATTCACCCCCCCTCTAGGTCCATCTCGATCCTTTCAATTGGTATCAGAGCCTCGTGCTCTATTCTTGTGGCTTAACCGCCCTAGAGCGAGATGAACCCCGATGGGACTCCCCTTGTTGTAGATCCAAAAGATCAGGTCTCGACTTCTTCGGGAGTCAAGACCTTCACCTCTGAGGATCTAGAACGGGCCCTTGCTAAGCAAAAGGAGGAGCATGATGCTTCTCTTGAGGCCTTGGTCAAAATAAGGTTAGCCGCACTAACCACAGATTCCACGATACCCCCTAGTCCGGGTGGTGTGGGTTCGAGGCAAACTGCGCCTATTCCTTCTCTTGATCAACAACCTCCTAATAGTGGTCACTCTAATGTTCCATGGCTATATGCAAAACCTAAAGATGAAAAACCAAAGTATAAGCATGGGGGTGAACCTCCCGTGCTTGATAAAAAGGCTGACTTTTCTATGTGGAGAGTTGCTATGCAGGATCATCTTAGGTACGCAAACGATGAGATGATGGACATCTTGGAGGATGGGTACAACCCTGTTGATCCAAAGAACCTCACTCCAAGAGAAATATATGACAGGCATCTCAACGACACTGCAATCATGTTGTTAAGGAAAGGGATGAGTGAAAAGCAAAGGAGACCTTTCATACACATCACCAGTGCCAAGGATTTGTGGGATTGCATTGTGAGATCAAAAACCGGAACCTCCTCCCTCCGGCTTGCACAATATGAGATTGCCAAAGGTCAATTGCAAAACTTCTGTATGGAGAAAGGTGAAACCCCCAACCAGCTCAATGAGCGTCTGATGACGCTTACCTCTGACATAGAGTCCTGTGACTGTGACAAGACACAAGATGGATTCAACTTGACAAAGCGGTTTCTTGTGGACAAGTTGCTACATGCTCTTGCCCCGTATCACCATCAAATGGTGTGGGACATAAAGCAACACCATGGATTCAAAGAAATGACTCCAGATGACGTCATATCCACCTTTCAACTATTTGAAGAATCCAAGGCAAATGCTACAAGACATCTTGCCATGCATGGAAATTCATCTTCCGGGACCAACTTAGCCTTGAAGGCTAAACAAGTGTGTGAAGAAGAAGAAAGTGAGGATGAAGATGATGAAGAAAGTGATGAAAGTGACTCTGAAGAGGGACCCTCATATGAAGACATTGCTCTCTTTGTGAAGAAGTTCAGCGCAGGAAAATTTAAAGGGAGATTTCAAAAGAAGAAGGTTCGAAGTTGCTACAACTGTGACGAGACGGATCACTTCTCCAATGAGTGCCCATATGAGAAGAGAGAAGATAAGCCCAGATTCCCCAAGAACTTTGTAAAGAAGAAATTGCCAAACCCTGTGAACTCCAAGCTTAAGAAGAGAGATGGAAGGGCTATGATTGCCCAAGAAGAATCCGATCCCGATGATGTTGGAGGTGTTGCCGGTGTTGCTCAAGATTCTCAAAACACCTTGAGACTAGTCAACAAAAGTGGTGAGGTTGGCACCTACAACTACATGAAAGACTACAAGGGCAACGCACACAAGTGTTTGATGGCCAACTCCATTGTTGAGGACCATGAGCAACAAACCTCTTCAGACAAAGTGAAGGTAACCTCTCGTTCGGAACCTCCTCTTTTCTCTCCACCTACTCTTAATGATGCTGAGGATAATCATGAGGATAATGATGAGAATGATCCTATGTATGCTAAACTAGAAAAATTCATGTGTTCCCTCAAAGGAAAGAAACTCACTATGTTTCGTATGCTTATGGAGATGGTGGGTAAGCACACCGTCACCATTAAGGAACTCGAAACCCTCATCACCGAGGAAAAGGAAAAATACGAAATCCTTGAGCGGAAAGTCCTATATGAGGAAGCAAAAAATGATGAACTATGCATAAAAATTGGTACAAACCTTGATGAATATGTCAAGAAACTTGTTTCCTTGGAAAAGGTTGAAAGCTCCTTCAAGGAGTTGACGAATGATAAGAGCAAACTTGTGAGGTCTCATGCTACTCTCTCTAAGGAGTGTGAGCTTCTATCTATGTCTCTTAAGACTAAGGAAGAAGAGCTCACCCTTCTTACAAAGAGCTTTGAGACACTCAAAGCTACTTATCTTGAAACTCTAGCCAAGGCTTACTCCTCTCCTGTTATAAATGTTGATGCCTGTACTACTAACGCAAGTTATGATCTAGCATCTATTTGTGAGGAAAATCTATTTCTAAAAGCACAACTCGAGAAAGGACTCATGACTTGTGCTCAAGGACAAAAGAACCTTAATGAAGTATTGAGTTGTCACAATGAAGTTTTCGCAAAGGAAGGGCTTGGGTACGACCCAAGCACAAGCAAGACAAAAACCTCCACTCAAAAGTGCACCACTCCTCTCAAGGAGACGTTTGTACGCGAAGGGCAGAGGAAGAAAGGGGAGAGTCAAGTCAACAAGGTTATGAGTGGAAATGCCACTAGGGACCAACCCACTCCCATCAAACCTAAGGGTTTCATGCCTCCATCCTATGTACTTCGTAAAACAAAGGATGGAGAGGTTTATGCAAAATTTGTTGGCCACCATAATGCATTTCGTTTCTATGCTATTTGGGTTCCTAAGACCCTTGTGACTAATGTGAGAGGTCCCATTGCAAAATGGGTGCCTCTAACCAAGTAATGAATTGTGTGTAGGTTGCCTTCTCCGGTGGAGTCAAATGGGTGATCGATAATGGATGCACCAACCATATGACCGGAGACGGAAAATTGCTCTACGATTTTATGGAAGCCATTCAACCATTTATGAGCATCGTGTTCGGTGGAGGAACAAAAGGACAGGTACTTGGATTGGGTAAGGTGGCTATCACAAATGACATGTCACTTGCAAATGTCATGCTTGTCCAATCTCTAAAATATCATTTACTTTCCGTTCGTCAATTGGCTTCTGTTGGTTATGATACACTGTTTGGACTAACGGATGTGAAAGTCTTTAAGAGAGATACTCTTGAAGTGGCCTTTGTTGGAAAGTTGGATGGCAACCTTTACACGGTTGATTTCTCGAAAGAGAGTACCTTCCATGCAACTTGTCTAATGGCCAAAGCCGACAAGGGATGGCTATGGCATCGCCGGCTAGCCCATGTCGGCATGAGAAATCTTCAAGACCTCTTAAAGGGGAATCACATCCTTGGATTAACTAGTATTTCTTTTGAGAAAGATCGTGTGTGTAGTGCATGCATAGCCGGGAATCAACACCAATCAGAACACCCACCCAAGAATATTGTATCTACATCAAGGCCTTTGGAGCTCCTTCATGTGGATCTCTTTGGGCCTCCTTCATGGGATAGTCTTGGTGGGAAAAAGTATGGTCTTGTCATTGTTGATGATTACTCAAGATACACATGGGTGTTCTTCCTCAAATCCAAAGACGAGACGAAGTTCACCTTCATTGATTTTTCCAAACAAGCTCAACGCAAATTTGACAAAGAAATCTTGGCAATAAGAAGTGACAATGGCTCCGAGTTCAAAAATTACACCTTGGAAGAGTTTCTCAGTGACGAGGGGATTGAGCATCAATACTCCGTCCCCTACACTCCTCAACAAAATGGTGTGGCTGAAATAAAGAACCGTACCCTTGTGGAGATGGCAAGGTCAATGTTGGATGAGTACAAGTCACCACATAGCTTTTGGGCTGAGGCCGTCAACACTGCATGTCATGCCTCAAACCGTCTTTTCCTCCGCACAATCTTGGAAAAGACCCCATATGAGCTCCTAACTGGAAACAAACCAAATGTCAAGTACTTCCGTGTGTTCGGATGTAAGTGCTTCTTACTCAACAAGAAAGAACGATTAGGAAAATTTCAATCCAAAACTATTGAGGGTATATTTGTTGGTTATGGATCAAACTCCCACGCCTATAGGGTCTACAACAAATCCAATGGATGTGTTGTAGAAACTTGTGACGTGGTGTTTGCTGAATTTAATGGCTCTCATGGAGAGCAAGTTGATCTAAGTGATGCAGGTGATGAAGATTCCTCTCAAGATATCTTGAACATGGGTGTTGGTGCTCTTCTTCCAATGGAACAAGAACCTCATGATGATATGGAAAACGACGCACGACTTCCTATATATCCAACCATTACAACACCCACACCACCACAAGATCAAAATCCTCAACCAATGCCCAAAACTCAAGCACCTGATGATGATCAAGTCCTTCACCATGATCATCCTCAACAAGACCAAGAGCAAGAAAGTGCAATCAGGGATGATGAACCTCAACAAATGCAACATGAAGAAGAAGATGATGAACCTCAACAAATGCAACATGAAGAAGAAGATCTTCCACCTCACATCAATGATCCATATGTTGAGGACGTGGATGATGGACATGAAGTTGAACCTCGTGAAACTCTCACCTCCATCATGCCTCGTGTGGCCGGACGTGTTGATGTTGACAAAATTCTCATTGGCATATCCGAAGGTAGGGTCACTCGTAAACAATTGACAAACTTTTGTGGTCACTTCTCGTTTGTGTCTAGTATTGAGCCAGTCAAGGTACAAGACGCATTAATGGACAACGATTGGCTCGTGGCAATGCAAGAAGAGTTGAACAGTTTTGAACGCAACCAAGTATGGTCTCTGGTGGAGAGACCAACTACAGAACACAATGTCATTGGAACAAAATGGATTTTCAAGAACAAGCAAGATGAGAATGGTGTCATCATCCGCAACAAGGCAAGGTTAGTGGCACAAGGGTACTCACAAGTCAAAGGTTTGGACTTTGGTGAGACTTTGCTCCCGTTGCCCATCTCGAATCTATTCGCATCTTACTTGCTTATGCTGCTTTCAATGGATTTACATTACATCAAATGGATGTGAAGAGTGCTTTCCTTAACGGTCCTCTACAAGAAGAAGTATATGTATCTCAACCACCTGGGTTCGTTGATCCCGATCACAAAAACTATGTGTACAAACTTCATAAGGCCTTGTATGGCCTTAAACAAGCACCTCGTGCTTGGTATGATCATCTTAAGAAGTTTCTACTCGATGATGGTTTTGTGAGAGGGGTGATCGATCCCACTCTTTTTACTAAGAGACACAAGGGTGATTTGATATTATGCCAAATCTATGTAGACGACATAATCTTTGGTTCTCCTAACATTCATTTATGCAAGAAGTTTGCGGCTTCAATGACCAAGAATTTTGAAATGTCGCTCAATGCGGATTTGAAATTCTTCCTCGGATTTCAAATTAAACAATTTCAAGAAGGAATCTTCTTGTCTCAAGCAAAATACCTCAAGGACATCCTAGCAAAGTTTGGCATGTCTGATGCTAGTCCATGTAAGACACCCATGCCAACCACAATTGCCCTCACTGAAGACACAAACGGTATTCCTTTTGACCCATCTATTTATCGCTCTATGATTGGTTCATTGCTTTATCTTTGTGCATCTAGACCAGACATCATGTTTAGCGTATGCATGTGTGCTAGATTTCAAGCTTCCCCTAGGGAAAGCCATCATAAAGTGGTTAAGCATATTCTTAGATACCTTGTTCACACCCCAAAGTTGGGTCTATGGTACCCCAAGGATGCTAAGTTTGATCTTATTGGGTACACGGATGCTGATTGGGC
Organism: Secale cereale; assembly: GCA_902687465.1. Lineage (NCBI taxonomy): Eukaryota > Viridiplantae > Streptophyta > Magnoliopsida > Poales > Poaceae > Secale > Secale cereale. The sequence continues at coordinate 743,097,779 of LR738710.1, forward strand.
TGGTGACAAAGTGGACCGCAAGTCTACCTCCGGTGCATGTCAATTTCTTGGACGCTCATTGGTAAGTTGGTCCTCCAAGAAACAAAATTGTATCGCCCTTTCCAGCAGTGAAGCAGAATACATTGCAGCTGCCAGTTGTGGAACTCAATTACTATGGATGAGGCAGACTTTGAAGGATTACGGGATCACCTATCGACATGTGCCTCTTCTATGTGATAATGAAAGTGAAATCAACATTGCTGAAAATCCCAAAGATCATCTTTGCACCAAGCACATTGACATTAGGTATCATTTCTTGAGAGATCATGTGGAAAAGGGTGACATTGATGTTGCCCACATTGGTACAGAAATGCAACTTGCAGACATCTTCACGAAGCCATTGGATGAAGCTAGGTTTTGTCGACTTAGGCGTGAACTTGGTATCTTGGAGCTTGACAATATTATGTGAAATCTAGTACCCATTCATGCATAAACTTAATATCTCGTCTTGATGTAGGCATATATTTAGGGGGAGACACTCAACTCATGAGTACTCTACTTCCTATACAATGCATAAAAAGAACAAACACTCTCAAAGCTTACCATATCATGTGGTGCTTTAATATGATGGAGTAGTGACTATGCACCCAAGTCAACATTCTTGAGGTCTCATATCACATATGCTCAAACATGGTGATATCAACCACCGCTCGTAGAGTAACCATAGTAACCAAGCAAGTTATTTTATCGACTCCGAGATTCATGCAAGCGTCATCCATCATCTCCCTACAAAATGCCCCAAGCCATCCATCATCTCTGACCCTCCGGTCGTCCGGTACTTTCCGGACGTCCGGTGTTTCGAGTGCGTCCGGACGTCCGGTACGTTCCGGACGTCCGTCAAAACCCTTCTGTCAATCCTATGCCGGACGTCCGATACTGTCGGATATCCGCTAATTATACTAGGACCGGACGTCCGGAAACCGCCGGTCGTCCGGAATATCCCTGGCCCATATATAAGGCGGGTCGCGTGGGGAGGGGCAATTTTACCCTAAAAATCTTCATCCCCCCGTCCCTATCTCCTGGCCGCCGCCGCTGGAACCATCGTCTGGCCGCCGCCGCTGGAACCATCGTCTGGCCGCCGTCACCGCTGGAACCCACTTTCTGGCCGCCGCCAGGAGGGGGCCCTCGTCTGTCCATAAGCCGGGCTGCTCGCCTGATTCCCTCGCCGGCCTCTCTCCGTCTCGTTTCTTCACTCCAAGGTTTCCCCCTCTTCTTCCCCTCCTCTCATCCCTCGGGTTTGCCCTCGATCTATGAGAGTAGTGTGGTGATTGTGGGTCCTTTTTTTATTCTAGGTCGGAATGCCGAAGGTTAAACACTCCGCACGCAAGGAGGCCACCGGTGGGATTGCTCGCCCATCTCGTCGTGGTGGCTCCGATGACTCACAAGAACATGCTCGCGCTAAGAAGTGCGTCGCTCCGCCTCGCAGCCCCACAAGCGACTCCTCATCGGAGGAATCAGATTTTGTGGATGAACTCACAGCTATGGAGAGGGAGGACTTTGGCTCTTCCCACACTGCTGCACCCAAGCCCGGGACTCGGCGACCCACGTTTAAGCCACCTCCTCCACCAGTTCAGCCTCAAGGTGATGCTCGTCACATCTCCCTTGAGCCTCCTCTCTCTCACGGTCGAAAGGTTAAGCGATTCAATACCATTCCCATCGCATCATATCTTGCTCTTCGCCGTGATGTAGACCAATTTACGGTTGTGAGCGACTCCACGGATGATCGTTTTCGCACCAATGTCCAGGCAGACATTTTCACCACTGTCATTTTACCTAAAGGTCTGTCTTTACATTTGTGCATTTATCTTGAGCACATTCGTTCTCATCCGGCGAAGTATCCGGGAGCCATTGAACTCATTGAGACTTCGGGTCTCGCTGCTCCTTTTTCCTTTCAGCATGATTTTAATAATGCTGCGATCCATCAATTTTATGCCACATGTCATTTTCACCCCAACAACACTGTCACTTGGATGACCTCCGACACAGTGCTTACAGCCTCATACTCTCAATTTGTGGCTGCTCTGGGCTTTCCTGATAGTGGGTTCAAAATACACAAAGATGATCCCTGCCATAAGCCCAAAGGCATAAATGTTTGCATGGATCTCCTCAAACCCATCGCTGAAATGACTAAGGAGGAGAAAGAAAAAGATCTAAACCAAGTGTCAATTTGGCGCTCTCCCTTTTACATCATTTTTCAGTGTGTCATTCGCACCGTCTATCCTAAAATGGGAGACAAAGGGTCGTGCAATAGCTATTGCATTGACCTAATGCATCGTCTCTACACGGCACCTAAAGGAAAGATAAATGTTCCTCACTTTCTGTGGCATGAGATCCGTCTCGCTTCTTTCCAATTCAAGCGAGCCTTTCCTCATGCCCCCTATCTTCAGGCCTTTATTGAGAGTGTGGCTCCCTTTCCCATTGTCCGCACTCATTTACATGAGCAGTGGGTCATTCCATCCCACATGGCAGATGACTGGGTGAGGCCCTCCTCCTCCACTCATCCTCGTCGAACTGCTGCTCATTTTCCTCCCACTACTCATTCCGGTTCTTCATCCCTTGGACGCATTGCTCGCTTTCTTGGGAAAGCTCACTCTGCCATGATGAAGGCCATCACCTTTCAGTGTTCCCAGAACCACGATGTAGTCACTCGCATGGTTACTTCCAAGAATGCTCTGAAGGCTCGTCTGAGAGACTCCGGAGTATTCGATGTGAGTGATGATGAACGCCTTCCGGATGTTCCGCCTTCTGACTTTGGCTTTCCCTCGGGTCCTGAGTGGTCTGAATTCCTTGACGAGGCTGGTGGCAGTGGTACTCACGATGATGATGATGATGCTTTATGATGGTCTGACACCTTTTGGGTAGTAGCTGCCAAAGGGGGAGTAGGCACTTCACTAAGAACTTATCTATTTATGTAATGATGTGAGATTTGTATCGAATCTATGATGTGAACCTGTTATGATGAACTATGTGATGAAACCTTATCTATTATGTGATGCACCTATATATCTATGGAACTATTGTGTTATATCATGGGTATGAGATTTGTGTATGATATCTTGTGTATAAGTTTCCTATGAAATCTGGTGGAAGAGATTGTCATGATATCATATTGAGGGGGAGCTCCTCTCTTCTTGTTTATTATTGTTCATGCACCTATTTAGGGGGAGCTCCATAACATCATTTCGATATTTGAAAGTCTTTAATACAGTTCTTTGAGAAATGCATGCATGTTGTCATCAACTACCAAAAAGGGGGAGATTGAAAGTGCAATCTTGCCTTTAATTATATTTTGATAAATGATGACAACATGCATATATGGGACTAATCATGTTTATCAAGTATATCTCAGGATTATGTCTCAATGCGTATGGGGATCATGAATACAGACAAATCTACATCGCTCAAGAACGGATATAAAAGATGATAGCTTCTAGCTTGATTTTCAGGTTGATTCTGAGTATAGGGATCCCGCACTATTAAGAGGGGATCAATGGATATTGTGAAAGACTTGCTCAAAACATACAAAGTATCCTCCCACATTGTCTCTACTCTATCCATACCAATTACGATATTCTATGCACCTAGAAGTATGAGTAACTAAGACTGTGTGTCCAGTTACCACCGGACGTCCGGCACTCTACGGACGTCCGGACCTTCACAGCCTACCGGACGACCGGCATCTTCCGGACGTCCGGTCACTCAGCGCCTAACGGACGTCCGACCTCTTCCGGACGTCCGGTATTTCTCAACAGAAACTATACAGCAGTTTTCCGGTCTCCTCCGGACGACCGGTCCTTCAGCGCCTAACGGAAGTCCGGCACACTCCGGACGTCCGGCACTCCTTCACAGAAAGAAAATAGCGGATATCCGGAATCATCCGGACGTCCGGTCACCTATACACACAGCATGATACGTGGCCCCATCTGGTGAACTGTCAGGCTCCGGACGTCCGGCCCCCGTTGGACGTCCGGTGCTATCTGTGCCACCGGACGTCCGGTAATGACCGGATGTCCGACACTTGCTGTACGTTTTTCTGTACAACGGTCACCTCTCTCCTCTATGACTATATATAGTCCTCTTCTTCCACAAGAGAGGTTGACCATTCACTTTGAGCTTACTCATGAACACATTCACACTCTCTCTCACCTTGATACACCAAATCTTAGATCCCAAAAGGATTTGAAGACATTTGTGAGAAGTTGTCCAATCAAGTGATAGATCCACTCCCTCCTCTTCTTTGCACCAAAGGAATTTGTGATTTGAGCAAGTCTTGAGCTTTACTTCATTGTTCTTGTTACTCTTGGAGGTTGGAGACTCCTAGGCGGTAGGAGTCTTTCGGTGAGGAATCAAACTCTGTGATTACCCCCAGAAAAGTTTGTAAGGGTTTGGAGGCCACCTAAAGGCTTACCACTAGTGGTTGGGAATCGCCTTCGTGGTGATATCTCAAAGAGAGAATAGGGTGAGCCTTCGTGGCGTTGGTGTGCCTTCGTGGTAGCACCCACCTCTCTAAACGGTGACGTAGCTTCCCTCCAAGGAAGTGAACATCGGCATACATCCTCGTCTCTCGAAGTTTCGGTTATTCCTAACCTAAACTTTCTACTTGTGGTTACTTGTTCTTTAAGTTATTACTTATATCTCATTGTGTTACTTTACCTACCTACCCGTGTAGCTTGCTTAACTTGTTAAGCATCTTACTTGCAATTGTTAGGCTCACTTTCATATTTAGTACCATTGCCTAAAAATTGCTAAGTAACAATTAAAATTTAGAATTGTACCTATTCACCCCCCCTCTAGGTCCATCTCGATCCTTTCTCCCGTGCATCCCCTTCTCCATCAACATTATCAGTTCGTCTTTCGTTTCGCTATATTTTTATCACTTCATGTGTTATGTGCTATACTTGGAGCGTCTTGCTTTTAGTTTTCTTTTTAGTTTTTCATAACGAGTTGGAACTCAGCATTCTTTATGTGGGAGAGAAACACGCTCCACTTCTACCTAGAACATAACATAGAATTTTCATATCTATCTTTGCTGTGTGTGTTCTTTGTCTTTTAATAGCTACTATCATGCTCTGCTCTTAGTATTCATGCTTATCTTTTCAAAGAGCTTTTGTTTAGTTGGTTGCTTGAACTCTCTTTAATTATCATGCTCACCTTATTAAGAGAGTTTGCTTCCGTTGCATTGGTTAATATGTCTATGATAAAGATGCTACGTGCATAATGGTGCTTAGTAGTTCAGGTTTTCTTATGGTTAGTCTCAAATAGCTGGGGGATTCCCAATGTGTTATTGGAATACCAACATGATTTGTTTGCCTATGATGTGGTATGGTTTAGTAATATCTTCCTTCAAGAATTTATTTTGATTGACTTGGCGTATGCTCACGCATATTTAAGACTGTAAAGAAAGTCTGTCAAGCCTTGATAATCTTTTATTTCTGAGTAGCGATACAACTACCATGCCTGATTCAGTATTGCTTTGTCGCTCTGCATGATTATGATCGTCATTGCTCTCTTAGTTGGTCGCTTCCAGTCTTTTGCTGACCTCCACCTGTACTAAGCAAACTAACCTTGCAATACATAGCTCATGGGAAAGTAGCTTAAAAACTATTGTGGTAAAGAATATGTTGCCTATGTATCTTATTTCTTATAAGTTGCTTGCTGAGCGGTAACCATGTTTCTGGGGACGCCATCAACTATCACACTTTTGTTGAATATCATGTGAGTTGCTATGCATGTTCGTCTTGTCTGAAGTAAGGGTGATTTACCGTGGGTTGAATGAATATGCATGTTGTTAGAGAAGAACATTGGGCCGCCAACCAAAGCCATGCATCATGGTGGAAGTTTTAGCTTGGACATTAATCCTCAATCTCTTATGAGAATATGCTTATGCATTTAAGAGGAGTCCATCATCTATTTTCTATGTTGTCCCGGTATGGATGTCCTCAAGTTGAGATCTATCAAAAACGAGAAATCAAATGCGATTTATCTCCTTGGACCTTTGTACAGGTGGCATAGAGGTACCCCTTTGTGACACTTGCTTGAAACATATGTAATGCAATGATAACCCATGGAAATCCGAGCTAATTAGGACAAGGTGCGAGCACTATTGGTATCGATGCATGAGGCTTGCAACTTATAGGATGTTTTATGCATGACACATACGAAGTACTACTACCATTGACAAAATTGCTTCCATGTTTAAAAAAAAAACTCTAGCACATAACCATCTTTTACTTTTATGTTGAGTCTCCACCTTCTTTTAAAAGCACCAACTACTGAGAGCATGATTGTCATTCTGAGTGTAATGTGCATTGTCCCAAAGTAGCATTGTCTTTTGCATGATTGTGATATCGTTTATTTTGAAATCATTGTATCTAGTCATCACTTAAACCTTGAAGGTGCCCCTGCATTTATGTTTTGCTTCACTAAAGGGGGCAAGCTAGATATCACTTTATCATATTTGCACATCATGTTCATTGCAAATCTATTTGATGCTTCAATGTCATGTTGTAAAACTTTCAGTCATTTGTGATTTTCTCTTGAGGAAACTTAATTACTATAGAATCATTGTCTCAGTAAGCTTTTGTCATATGACTATGAAAAAGTCCTATATGGTTAATAGCATGTCACCACAGAAATTATTCTTGTTATCATTTACCTACTCGAGGACGAGCAGGAATTAAGCTTGGGGATGTTGATACGTCCAAAACGTATCTATAATTTCTGCTTGCTCCATGCCACTTTTGGGTGATATTGCTATGATATTCATACACTTCCATACACTTTTGATCATATTTGGACTAACTTACTAATCCAGTGCACCCCAGTGCCAGTTTCTGTTTTCGGCTGTTTTTGTATTTCAGGTTTTCACGTTACGAGAACTGCCAGGAAAAATCCAGAAAAAATATATAAAAAATCAGCGTTCCGGAAACTACCGTGCGTTCGAAGGGCAGCCGGGGGGGGGGGCACCAGG
>LR738710.1:743111578-743141664 GCA_902687465.1 Secale cereale
GGGTGATTAGACTACTTGACCAAATAAAAATCTAGCCTTTTCCCAATTTTAATTCTTGGCAGATTTTAGCAACTTACCACAAGTCAAGCAATCAATCGACACATGCAATTCTAAGAGTCTAGTAGCGAAATGTAAAACAATTGCATATGAAGGTAAATGGAGGAGTTTGAGGGAGCAAACACAATGTAGACACGGAGATTTTTTACGCGTGTTTCCGATAGGTGGTGATATCGTACATCCACGTTGATGGAGACTTCAACCCACGAAGGGTAACGGCTGCATGAGTCCACGAAGGGCTCCACCCACGAAGGGTCCACGAAGAAGCAACCTTGTCTATCCCACCATGGCCATCGCCCACGAAGGAACTGCCTCACTAGGGTAGATCTTCACGAAGTAGGCGATCTCCTTGCCCGTACAAACTCCTTGGTTCAACTCCACAATCTTGTCGGAGGCTCCCAAGTGACACCTAACCAATCTAGGAGACACCACTCTCCAAAAGGTAATGGACGGTGTGTTGATGATGGACTCCTTGCTCTTGTGCTTCAAATGATAGTCTCCCCAACACTCAACTCTCTCTCACAGATTTGGATTTGGTGGAAAGATAATTTGAGTGGAAAGCAACTTGGGGAAGGCTAGAGATCAAGATTCATATGGTTGGAATGGAATATCTTGGTCTCAACACATGAGTAGGTGGTACTCTCTCAGAACAATGAGTAATGGAAGTGTAGGTTTGTTCTGATGGCTCTCCCCACGAATGAAGAGGGGGTGGAGGGGTATATATAGCCTCCACACAAAATCTAACCATTACACACAATTTACCAAACTCGGTGGGACCGAATCAGAAAATTCGGTCAGACCGATTTAGTTCACAATGTGACCGTTAGGCATTTCGGTGGGACCAATATTGTCAACTCGGTAGGACCAATTTCATTAGGGTTCGGGCATAACGTAATCTTGGTGAGACCGATTACACAAACTCGGTAGGACCAATTTTGATAATAGACTAACCAGAGAGTTGGCTAGGCAAACTCGGTGGGGCTGATTCGCTCGTTTCGGTTGGACCGAATGTCGGGGAAACTGATCGCCCACGAACACCTATGGGACCGGAGCCCCTTTTCGGTACGGCAAGGGAGCGGAGGGTGCACGAAGAGCGGATCGAGGCGAGCACGCGAGCAGTTTACCCAGGTTCGGGCCGCACGGATGTGTAAAACCCTACTCCTGCCTTGGGTATTGTGTTCTTGGCTCAGGAGCACGAAGAGCTACCGAGCTGGTTGCTAGCTACACCGAGCGTGAGAGTGATCAAGGATCGGACCCCCTCTACGTGCGCATGGGCCTCCTTTTATAGGTCAAAGGGGTCACCGACAGGTGGCAACGTAGATGAGGGTAAAAATGTAAAAACGGTAGTAGTTGGAATAGCGGATGTACAGTGTATGTAAAGTGGTCTATACCTAACCCTGACCGCAGGGGACAAGGGCATTGAATGCCCGTCGCCGTCGCCCCAAACAGTGCAAAAAGCGTCCGTCAGGGCGTCTCCGTTCGCCACGAGGGTGGCCTCGTCATCGCGGCTCGCCACGGTGTACCCCAGGCTGCACAGCCTTCCGCCACGTGCACCTGGAAGGGACCCAGGGCGACACGTGGCCGGATGAGCTGGAGCGCGGGCACGTAGTGGGAGCTTGCCGCGGCAAGCGCCTTGCCGCGGTCGCTACCTTGCCGCGCCCGGAAGCTTGTCGCTCTCCGGGCCTTGCCACGACGCGCGGAGCGTTGCGGCAAGTCTTCTGAAATGCCATGTTTGGCCTTCCTGACAAGCTCCTCTTGCCAGGGACTTGTGCCAAAGTGGTGGTCTTGAGCCCTAAACGGCCTTCCCGGCAAGCTCCTCTTGCCGGGGTCTTGTCTCTTTAACTTGAATACTTTGTTCTTGAATGGCTCCAAAGGATCCAGAGCGGGCCTTGGCGGGCGTGTGGCAAGCCCTTCCACGGGACGCTGCTACTGCCCGTGCACAAGTCGGGATACTAAGGTACCCCTACTTTAGTACACCGACAGGAGCCCCGGGCCTGGGCCACACACGGTGCCGAGCGCTGTTGGGCCAGGCCCAAAAACAGTGCACGGGCACACGCGGCCCGCGACGCGCCGTATCCCACTCCGTATCCACCGCGCCTCTCCCTAACGGCACGCGTCGATTGTGGCATCGTAGGAGAGATCGTGGCCTGTTTCTTTAATGGGGGAAATGCGGAACGCCCCCCTTTCCCCCTTAAAAGCAGGGGAAACAGGGGCAGTTTCCCCCATTCGTTCCTTTGCTTCTTCAACCTCCAGAAACCCCCGCCGCTCTCCTCCTCCCCGAAGGTCGAAAGAGAGCAGCGCTCCGCCCTTCCTCCGCCGCCGCCAGTCTCTCCAGCGCCGTCGGCTTCCCCCGCCGTCCCCGCCATGGCCCCGAAGTGCGACAAGGCGAAAGCTGCGAAGACCGCCAGGGCACTGAAGCTAGCGGCAATGCAGAAGAAGATGGTGGTCTTCCCGCCGAGGCTCGGCGCGAGGGAGCTGAGGGACTCCTTCTACCTCTTCTGGTCGAGGGAGACGAAGGCGCACCCGCGCACCAGGGTACTTCCCGCCGAGGCCTGCGACATGTTTCCGGGAGGGTACGCCTATTTCGCTCTGTTCTTCCATTGCGGACTCTGCCCACCATATTCCGAATTCTTCTGTGATATCATGAATACCTACGGGTTTCACCTCCTTGATTTCACCCCAAACGCCGTCTTGACCATGCCCGTTTTCGCACATTTGTGCGAGAACTTTGTCGGGGTGTACCCCAACATAGCCCTCTTCCGCCATTATTTCACGCCTCGAGTAGAGTCAGGGTCTCCTTTATCCGGCGGGATCTCTTGGATATTTAGGCTCCGTAAGAAAGAGGCGTACTTGACTGGAGAGCTCCGCGGCAAGTGGGAGGAGTGGAGGGCTAACTGGTGCTGGATCATGGAGGACGAACCCCAGCAGTTCACTGCCCCACGCCAAGTTGCAATTGTGCGCGGCAACGACTGGAGTGACCTGGCCCCCGAGGACGACAAGTTGAAGATAGCCACCACTAGGATCCTTCGCCTCCGGCAAGCCAAACTCACTGTAGGGGTTGTCAGAGCAGATTTCCTTCGCCGCCGCATCGCCCCCTTGCAGGAGAGGAAGAGGCCTGCTTGGGAATTTGGAAACGCGGCAGACTTTATGAGGCTGCGCCCAGGCCTCAACTATAATTTCACTGTCCTGGAGCTCAAAGGGATGCTCCGCGTGCTGTTCAAGCACGACCCCAAGCATCCAGAGTCGTTTGCATTGCCGCGGGGGGTAGTTCCGCTCTGCAACAATTCGTCGCTCAGCGCCATCCGCGCGGCGATGCCATGGTGCGAATCCCATGGAATTGACCCCACTTGGCGGGAGCCCTCTGACGAAGCCGTGCAAACGTTCTTCGATAACTTGGTGGAGCTGCCCATCAACCCCGACGAGAAGAAGGGCCTCACCCGCGACACCACCGATGAGGAGATGGCTTACATTGCCACCAGGTTGGAGGAGGCAGCTGCAGCCGAGGCCGCCGGCGAGTTTGGGTATACCTTGGAGGAGGCAGATGCAGCGGAGGCAGTGAGTCTGGCCGAGGAGGAAGAGATCCTCAAACTGATAAAATCCGCCGGGAAGCCTGCCGGGACGAGCGAGGCCACCGGGGAAGGTACAGAGTCGGGCGACTCTGCAGAAGACTCGGGCGGGTCTCTGAACCTTGGTTCTTCTTCATCCTCGGGGAGCTCTCCGCCACCGGCAAGCCCTCCGGCTCCAGCGAGGAGGCGCCCCCGCAAAGTGGCGGAGCGCCCGGCGGGCCAGCAGCCGCAGCGCCGCCCGGCACGCGCCACCACGACGAGCAAGACTGCCAAGGGAGCGCCCCGCGCTTCAGCAACGGCTGGAGGGGGGTCTTCCCGGGCCGGTGCTAAAGCTCCTGCCGCCCCTCGTGCCTCGGCGACGACCGGATCAGGGTCCTCTCAGACCACCGACCCCGCTCCCGGCAAGCGGCCGAGGGCGCCTACTCCTCCAGCCCCTCGCACCGGGCCGCGCGAGGCGGACTTCGACTTCTCCGTGCTTAGTTCCGACGAGGAGGAGGAAGAGTAAGTATTGTTAACTCTTGTTCCCTTTGATTTGTCCTTGTTTTGAATCTTCTTCGCCTGATTTTGATCTTGTTTTTCTTACAGGACCCTGGCCCAGAGGGCGGCGAAGAGGGCCAAGATCCCGGTCGTCGATCTTGAGGATGAGCCCGTCGCAGCAGCAGGGGATGCGCCTGCGACAGGTTTGCCGGATCAGCCAGCTGCTCCGCAGAGCAGCCCCCAGCGCAGCCCCCAGCGTAAGTCGTCTGTTCACTCCTTCGCTTGTCAGGCGTGCGTGGGGCTTCCTATCCTTGTTAATATTTTTGCCTGTTTGTTGACTTGTACAGAAGTGGAGCCGCAGCCTCAGGAGCGCCAAGAAACTGCTCCCGACGAGCCGCACGCCCCGATCTCTCCGCCAAGGAGGAGCTCCCCGGCGAGGGAGAATACTCCGCCAAGGGCGGGTACTCCGCCAAGGGCGAGCACCCCGCCAAGGGTGGGCACTCCGCCAAGGGAAGGCGCGAGCGGCCCTCCGCCGGCGGGGGCTACCACTACGCCGCCGAGGGAGGACCCCCCGGTGAGGAACCTCGTTGAAGAAGAGGCCCGCGCAGGTAGCCCTTGTAGTTTTCTTCTCTTGGACTTCTCTTTTTGGATATTTGCTTGACAATTATTTTCTTCTTTCTTCTTCTTGTCTTCAGACTCGTCCGCTCCAGAGCCTATGGAGACGGAGGCCGCCACCGAGGAGCCTGCGCGCGGCAACGCTGATGACACCGCGGCCACCGGAGAGGCGATCGGTACCGACGAGCCCGCCGTCGAAGAGGCAGCCAGGGCCGCCGACGTGGCAGCGGAGGAGGGAACCGGCGATCGCACTGACGGCCCTGAGGCCACAGAAGCGTTCGACGCTGCGCCGACCGCCGACCCTGCTGCTGCCGCGGCCGGAACCGGCACCTACTTGGAGGTTGGGAACGGGGTCTTCATTCAAATCCCGTGGGCATCTACGCCAAGGGCGCCCGCGGAGGGAGAGGTCTTCGATGGGGAAGCCCTCGCCTCCGCCGGGCTAAAGTTCGTCGACGCGCCCGGCAGCAGTAGCGAGCCCGAGGAGGAGCGACTCCTACGGAGGCTCCTGGCCTTGTACCGCGCCAGGCAGGCCAAGCTGGAGTCCCGAGAGGCTCTGGCCGCCAAGGCGGGCGTCGACTTGGATAAGCGCGTCGAAGAGCTCCGAGCCGCCAACCAGGCGGCCCTCCGATCCTTGGCGGAGGAGCGGGAGGAGCTCGCCGAGGCGCATCAAGCGTTCATCCTTGAGAAGGCCGAAGCAGAGGAGCAGCAACGGCTCGCCGCCGAGGAGCTGTCCCGGCGGGAAGGAGAGCTAATGCAGCGGAAGGTCGACCTCGACAGCCACGAGGACGACCTTGACGCGCGCGAACAGTCCCTTGGCGGAGCTCTGCAGGAAGCGAGGGACGTCGCTGCAGCCGCAGAGACCGCCAAGAGAGACTTGGAGGCGAGGGTGGCGCAACTGGAAGCCCACCTGAAGACGAGCGAGGAGAAGGTTGCCGCGCTCACGTCGGAGAGGGAGAAGGACGCCCACAGCCACTCTGAGCTGCAGGTCCGTCTCTCCGACAAGAGCAAGGAGCTCGCCATCGCCAAGGATTCTGTTGCAGACTTGGAGCTGAAGCTGTGCACCCTCACCGCATCACTAGACAGGGCCAGAAACCGGGAGTCGAAGCTGAAGGAAGACCTCAGGGCTGTGAGGGCATTGCTGGACAGCGCCGCCCTCACCCAGAATAACTTCAGGCAGACGGTGGAGCAGTGGACCGAGGGGCTCGTCGCCGCCGCCGCTGACATCGACAAGGAGTTGGCGGGGCTGGGGACGGAGCACCTCGGATACTCCCCCGACGTGAACCTCCCTCACAGCGCCAAGCTGAGCTTATTCTTCAGGGGAGTGGCGCCGGCCCTCGAGCAGCTCCGGGAGAGGATCCCCACGCAGCTGGCCAACGAGGCGCGCAGGCTTTGCACAGGAGTCATGGAGAGGGTGCTGATGAAGATAGTCTACCGCAACCCAGGGCTCAACCTTGAGAACGTCCTCAGGACCTTGCCGCCCGACGCCGACTAGGAGGCGCTCAAGGCCCTTGTCGCACCCATCGTGGCCAAGGTGGGCAAGATCAGGAGAGTTGATGGTGACCGTGTGGATTAGGCCATTTTCTTTCTGCTTCCCTTGTCGCTGCCAACCATGTCATGGACAAAAATCTATTAGTGCCGCGACAAGTTGCTTTTGTAATATAACTCTATTTTGGGTAGTTAACGCAGTGTTATTTCCTTTACTTGAATTCTTTGCCTTGTATGCTTTTACCCTACGCTTTTAGGGAGCTTGCCGGCGAAGGGACCCTTGCCGCAAGCGCTGAGTGCGGAACTTCAGCAGCCTGCTAGCAATGCCGCTACCGGCAAGAAACCTTGTCGCAGCTAGTCGCAACACACTTAGGTTGTTGAGCGAACTCGAAAACGAAGTAAGGGTGCGACACTTGTCGCAACACACTTAAGCCGTTGAGCGTGCTCGAAACAAAGTAAGGGCGCGGCTAGCTACGAGTAGGTTCCTCTGCGCACAGGTTTTCCATACAAGGTGTGACCGTTCAAGGAAGATAACTTAAATTTTTTAAAAATTTGAATGCTCAAACTTTGGGCAACTTAGCTTTTGTGTTGTTTGCTTCCGGGCAAGGCTAGGCTTTCTTGAACGGCACTTGGTCCATACCACTGTCTCCTTCCCCCCGGCAAACTTGTGTGCGAGGAAACCTCCTTCTGCTTGAGAGAAAAGAGAAGAGGAGGAAACATAGATATGGAGCCTTGCGGCTCGTTATTGCTTACCGGAGGTGTGTGCTGCACGAGGTGTGATATAATACATGCAAGAAAAAGAGGAAAATGCATGAAACGACAAATTGTGCAAAACACAAAAGCTTTACTGATGCACGGGGTCTGCGCCCGGCTTTGTACAAAGGTTTACATGCAACAACGACAAGACTTGTACAAAAGGTGGTTGCCGGAACGGATCACGGCAACCGCGCCTTATGGGTGAAACTTGCGAAGGTGCTCAATGTTCCAGGAGTTGCTCACCGGTAAGCCCTCTTTGGTCTCAAGGCGGACAACGCCGGGCCCTGTAACTTGTCTCACCCGATAATGGCCTTCCCACTTCGGCGTCAACTTGTTGGAATTCTTGGCGGACTGAACGCGCCGAAGAACAAGGTCGCCTTCCTCGAGACTTCTGGCCTTAACTTTGCGGCTATGGTAGCAGCGCAAAGCTTGCTGGTATCGAGCAGCTCGTACAGCAGCCTGAAGACGGTCCTCCTCAAGGAGCAATGCGTCATCTTGTCGCAGCTGCTCTTGCTCGAGCTCATCGTAAGAGAGCACTCGAGGCGACCCGTATACGAGTTCCGTGGGGAGAACTGCCTCCGCTCCATAGACAAGAGCAAAGGATGTCTGTCCAGTGGCTCGATTTGGTGTCGTTCTGATTGACCAAAGAGCCGCCGACAACTCTTCAATCCAGTTTCTTCCGCATTTGTGTAGTCTCTCGAAAGTTCTTGTCTTGAGCCCGCGCAGCACTTCAGCGTTTGCCCTCTCCGCTTGACCGTTGCTCCTTGGGTGAGCAACAGAGGCGAAGCAGACCTTGGCGCCAAGGTCTTGGACGTATTGCATGAAGGTGCGACTTGTGAATTGTGTGCCGTTGTCGGTGATGATCCTGTTAGGGATTCCGAAACGGCAAACAATTGACCTGAAGAACTTGACTGCTGACTGTGCGGTCACCTTCCTCACTGGCTCCACTTCCGGCCACTTTGTGAACTTGTCGATGGCGATGTACAAGTACTCAAAGCCCCCGACTGCGCGGGGAAAGGGGCCGAGGATGTCGAGCCCCCAGACCGAAAATGGCCAGGACAAAGGGATCGTCTGGAGAGCTTGAGCTGGCTGATGTATTTGCTTGGCATGGAACTGGCACGCTTCACACTTGGTTACTTGTGCAGTTGCATCTTGGAGGGCTTCTGGCCAAAAGAAACCTTGCCGGAACGCCTTGCCGGCAAGTGCTCTTGCGCCAATGTGGTGGCCACATATGCCTCCATGTATTTCTGCCAACAACTTTTGCCCATCTTCCCGGGGAATGCACTTCAGTCTAACACCGTTGAGTCTTCTTCTGTATAGTTCATTGCCGACGAACTGATACATACTTGACTGCCGGGTTATTCTTTCTGCTTCTTCTGGCTCTTCGGGAAGTTCTCCAGTTTGGAGGAAATGGACGATCTGCTGTGCCCATGCTAGAGCCTGAGGCTCAACCACAAGGACTAAAGGCATCAGTGTTGCTGCGGGAACGTTAGCTTCTACGGCAAGAACCTGTGGCTCGGCTGGAGCTTGACGTCTCCCGGCAAGCTTGCCGGGGCAAAGCTTGTCGGGAACGCCTGCTTTAACTGTACAAACCCTTGGGTCTGCAGGAGCAGACTGTTCCTCAGCAATTTTGTCGTCGATCTTGGGGACCTTGGCGGCGGCTTCAGGAAGTTCCGCCAGCAAGTAGTCACCGGAGACCAACTTTCTCTTCTTACTTTGTCCAATTGATGGTGTAACGGATGGTTGAGCTAACTTGAGCACAAAGATCCCTGGTTCCACAGGTAGCTTTAGTGCAGCACACTTTGACAGGCCGTCTGCGACGTCATTTAGAGCTCTTGGGACGTGCTCCATCTGCAAGCCTTCAAAGTGTTCTTCAAGTTTCCTCACTTCGTCGACGTATGCTTCCATCAATGGACTCTGGTAACTCTTATTTACTTTTCGGACAACCAACTGTGAATCACCCTGCACGATGAGCTTCTTGATCCCAAGTTCTGCTGTGATTCTGAGGCCGGCAAGCAAACCTTCATACTCTGCAGTATTGTTTGTTGCTTGCTCCTTGGGAAAATGCATCTGGACAACGTACTTGAGGTGCTCTCCGGTTGGCGCGACAAGCAGCACGCCGGCGCCGGCGCCTTGGAGCGAGAAGGCACCATCGAAGTACATTATCCATTCTTTGCTCGCTTCTTTGACGGGGATGCTTGTCTCTGGAATCTCTTCGTCTGGTGTTGGCGTCCATTCTGCTATGAACTCTGCCAATGCTCTGCTCTGGATAGTGGAAGTACTTTCAAACTTGAGGCCAAAGCTTGACAGCTCTAGTGCCCACTCGACAATCCTGCCTGTTGCTTCTGGATTTTGCAATATCCTCTTCAGCGGAAAGCGAGTGACCACCGTTATCTCATGCGCTTGGAAGTAGAGGCGCAGCTTTCTCGAGGTCATGAGGAGACCGAAAAGCAGCTTCTGCACCCCAGAGTATCTTGACCTAGCCCCCTGCAAGAGGGAGCTAACAAAATAAACTGGGCACTGCACCATCTTCTTCCGCACTTCTTCTTGCATCTGCGCAGACTCATCCTTGTCGGGGCCAGAGCTTGTCGGGGAAGCCCCCTGCTTGTCGCTGGATGTGCTTGTCGGGGCTGTGGGCTCCTCATCTGCCTCCCTTTCCACTACCAACGCAGCACTAACCACTTGATTGGTTGCTGCTAAGTACAGCAACAACTTCTCTTGTGGCCTAGGTGCGACAAGTATTGGAGTGGAGGACAGGTACCCTTTCAAGTCCTGCAGCGCTGCCTCCGCTTCCGGAGTACATCTCATTGGACCCGCCTTTTTCAAGATTTTGAAAAACGGCAGGGCGCGTTCTGCGGACTTAGAAATGAACCTGCTGAGAGCAGCCACGCAGCCGGCAAGCCTTCGTACATCCTTGACGCGCTTTGGTGCTTCGATCTGCTCGATGGCTTTGATCTTGTCGGGATTGGCTTCAATCCCCCTCTGAGACACAAAGAACCCGAGAAGCTTGCCGGAGGGGACTCCGAACACGCACTTCTCGGGGTTAAGCTTGAGGTGTATCTTGCGCAGATTCGCAAAAGTTTCATCTAAGTCTTGAATCAGGGTATCCTTGTCCTTGCTCTTGACCACTATATCATCCATGTAAGCTTCTACATTCCTGTGTATCTGTGGCTCAAAAGCAGTGTGGACTACCCTCGCAAACGTTGAACCCGCGTTCTTCAATCCAAAGGGCATGCGTATGAAGCAGTAGGTGCCGCATGGAGTAATGAACGCGGTCTTCTCTTCGTCTTCTTCAGCCATAAATATCTGGTGGTACCCAGAGTATGCATCAAGGAATGAAAGCAACTCGCACCCAGCCGTGGAGTCAACGATCTGGTCAATGCGCGGCAAGGGGAATGGATCTTTGGGACATGCTTTATTCACATCGGTGAAGTCTATACAAAGCCCCCACTTCCCATTTGCCTTGCGCACTACAACAGGGTTGGCCAACCACGTGGGATGAAGTACACCTCTGACAAGGCCTATTGCTTCCAGCTTCTTGATTTCCTCCGCGATAAACTCTTGACGCTCCACCGCTTGCTTTCTGACCTTCTGCTTGACGGGCCTCGTGTGAGGACAAACGGCAAGCTTATGCTCAATCACTTTCCTGGGAACACCGGGGATGTCAGACGGTTGCCACGCAAACACGTCGACATTCGCCCGCAGGAAAGCAACGAGCGCGCTTTCCTATTTAGGATCGAGCATGGCACTGATGGTGAAAGTACCACCAGTGCCGTCCTCCTTGGCGGACACCTTCTTGGTTGCAGGTGGAGCTGCCATTCCCTTCTTGCACTTGCCGGTGGAGCTTGATGGTGCGTCCTCGACGGCAGCGCAGCACTCCGAAGAGGTGCGTTTGCCGGAGTGGGCCCCAGAGCTCTTGCCGGACTTGGTCTTGTTCTCCCCCCCGGGAGCTTCAGCGGCAAGTGTTTCGCTGTCTGTTGTAGCTGCTGCGTCCCGGTAAATCTTGTCGGCATAGATAAGCGCGTCCTTTTTGTCACCGGGGACGGAGATGACGCTTATCGGGCCTGGCATCTTGAGCATGTTGTAGGCGTAATGAGAGGCTGCCATGAACTTGGCGAGCGCCGGACGGCCAAGTATCCCATTATATGGCAACGGGATATCGACAACGTCGAAGGTGATCCTTTCAGTCCTGAAGTTCAGCTCTCCGCCAAAAGTTACTGGCAGTGTGATTTTCCCCTTCGGCCTGCTCCTTCCCGGGTTGATCCCTTGGAACGTGCCGGTTTCCTCGAGCTCGCTGTCGGGGATCTGCAGTTTCCTGACCACAGCAGAGGAGATCAGGTTCAGGCCGGCCACGCCGTCAACCAGCATCTTGGTGACCATGAGGTTGCGGCTGGTTGGCGAAACCAACATCGGCAAACACCCGACCGCAG
Organism: Secale cereale; assembly: GCA_902687465.1. Taxonomy (NCBI): domain Eukaryota; kingdom Viridiplantae; phylum Streptophyta; class Magnoliopsida; order Poales; family Poaceae; genus Secale; species Secale cereale. The sequence goes on from LR738710.1 coordinate 743,122,965, forward strand.
TTGTGCAGTCTGGGTGATCCTCAATGTCGAAGATGATGGGCGTGCTGGACCACGTCAGGAGTTTGCGCGACTCGACGGGTGGCTCTGCTGCATTAACTTCCCGCACCCATTGTTTGAGTTGGCGGTGGGAAGTATGCAGAGAGGCCCCTCCATCGACGCACAGAACTTCTGTGGCCTTCTGGAACTCCTGCTCGCTGTTGTCTCCGTCATCCATGTCTTCATCGTCATCTTCGTCTTCGTCCTTGTCGCGGCCGCGGGGAGGTCTATCTCCTTGCCGCTGCTTGGCCTTGCCGCGGCGTCCTCCCCGGCCATTGAATGGCCGCTTCTTGCCGGACTCTCCTCCGCCTCCCTGGGCCTTCTCTTTGTCGCGTCGCTCGTACTCAGCCTTCTGCTGTTCGACGAGGTACTCGACCCTTTTGCAGTTCTGGAGATCGTGGCCCTTGGTGCGCTGGATCTTGCAGTACTGCTTGTCGGAGCCGTCCTGCTTGTCGGCGGCCGCTACAGTGGTGGCTTCCTTGCCGGAGCCACCAGCCTGAGCTTTCTTGGCGCCAGCCTCCTTGCCGGACTGCTCGACGGCCAGTACTTCCTTGTTCTTCTTCTTCTTGTTGTTCCGCCGCCGGTTCTTCCTTGCCGGGGCGGCATCCTCACTGTCAGTTCCTCCTGCTCCAGTATCCTCCCCGGGGAGTCTCCTCCCCTCTTCAGCGCGTGCGCACTTGTCGGCCAGGGCATAGAGCTCACTGACGTCTCGTATCTTACACATCGCCATTTCCTCCCTCATGCGGCAGTTACGCACGTTCTGGTGGAACGCGCTAAGAACTACGGCAGGGTGGACGTCCGGGATGTTGTGCTGGACGCGGCTGAATCTCTGGATGTACTTTCGCAGGGACTCTCCTTCCTTCTGGGCAAGTATATGCAGGTCGCTCTCCTGGCCATGGGGTTTGTGGCCGCCCGTAAAGGCGCCGACAAACTGATGGCACAGGTCGGCCCAAGAAGAGATGGAGTTCTCCGGCAAGTGCATGAGCCAAGATCTGACGTTCGGCTTGAGCACGAGCGGGAAGTAGTTCGCTAATATCTTCTCGTCGCGTCCCCTGGCAGCCTGCACCGCGATGGTGTAGATGCTGAGGAACTCTGAGGGATGGGTCTTACCGTCGTACTTCCCGGGTACGTCGGGCTTGAAATTCTTCATGCTGGGCCACTGGACTTGCCGCAGCTCGCGGGTGAACGCAGGGCAACCCTCCGCGTACGGCAAGTCGCATGGTTCTCCGGGCGCGTGCATGTCGACAGCGGGCCCAGCGCGTTGGTCGGACTGTCGTCGCGCTTCTCTTTGACGCTCAATGCGGGTTCGAGCGTCTTCTTGTCGTCTGTCGTCGAGGACTTGGCGTTGATCGCGGCGAGCTCGTGGATCCGACGACGCCGTGGAGTCGTCGTCGACGTTGATCCAGCGAGTCGGCGAGTTTGGCCTTCGGGGCGGGGAGTGCATGGTAGTTGCACCCCGGCGGTCTTGTCCCCGGCGGTCTTGTCTCCATCAGCCCGCGCCTGGCTGACTTGCCGCGGCCACGACGTCGTCGGCTGCTGCGTCGTGTCGTTGTTGGCGAAGGCAATGAGGCTTTGGATGGTGGCCCTCCAGTCTTCAGCTTTGTCTGCCGCTGGAGGGAGATCGAGGAGCAGCTGAGCTTGAGCTAGAGCTTCTGCTGGAGTGGAGGGGAGCGGCGGCGAGCGGTGCGAGGAGCGAGATATGCTCGGACTTCTAACTGCGTTAGAAGGAGCAGGGTCTCGTCCCGGCGACCGCGCCTTGCTCGTGCCAGCACGTTGGCCTTGAGCGTCCCGCGATCCACCAACTTGACCTTGGCCCAGCAAGCGGATGGTACCTTGTGTACCACGTCGCTGTCGGTCCGGCACCTCCTGAGAGGGGCGTGGCGCGTGCACGGACGCTGAGGCCTTGGAATGCGCCCGGTCGTCCGTCTTGTCCTTGGACTTGGCGGCGCCGTGAGTTTCCTCGCCGGCGTCCGTCCTTCCGCCAGCGTCTACCCCACCAACCGTTGGTTCCGGTGGTGGCGGGATCGACGCAGACAAGCCTCCTACCTCCGAAGCCTTCTTCTTCGGCGGCATGTCGATGAAGTTGACGAAGTTGATGAAGCTGCTGAAGATTCCGCCCGCGTGAACGCCGGATCAGGTTCGCACAACCTCGACGCCCCCTACCTGGCGCGCCAAAGATGTCGGGGAAACTGATCGCCCACGAACACCTATGGGACCGGAGCCCCTTTTCGGTACGGCAAGGGAGCGGAGGGTGCACGAAGAGCGGATCGAGGCGAGCACGCGAGCAGTTTACCAAGGTTCGGGCCGCACGGATGCGTAAAACCCTACTCCTGCCTTGGTTGTATTGTGTTCTTGGCTCAGGAGCACGAAGAGCTACAGAGCTGGTTGCTAGCTACACCGAGCGTGAGAGTGATCAAGGATCGGGACCCCCTCTACATGCGCATGGGCCTCCTTTTATAGGTCAAAGGGGTCACCGATAAGTGGCAACGTAGATGAGGGTAAAAACGTAAAAACGGTAGTAGTTGGAATAGTGGATGTATAGTGGTCTATACCTAACCCTGACGGCAGGGGACAAGGGCATTGAATGCCCGTCCCCGTCACCCCAAACAGTGCAAAAAGCGTCCGTCAGGGCGTCTCCGTTCGCCACGAGGGTGGCCTCGTCATCGCGGCTCGCCACGGCGTACCCCAGGCTGCACAGCCTTCCGCCACGTGCACCTGGAAGGTCCCCAGGGCGACGCGTGTCCGGATGAGCTGGAGCGCGGGCACGTAGTGGGAGCTTGCCGCGGCAAGCGCCTTGCCGCGGTCGCTACCTTGCCGCGCCCGGAAGCTTGTCGCTCTTCGGGCCTTACCGCGACGCGCGGAGCGTTGTGGCAAGTCTTCTGAAATTCCATGTTTGGCCTTCCTGACAAGCTCCTCTTGCCAGGGCCTTGTGCCAAAGTGGTGGTCTTGAGCCCGAAACGGCATTCCCGGCAAGCTCCTCTTGCTGGGGTCTTGTCTCTTTAACTTCAATACTTTGTTCTTGAATGGCTCCAAAGGATCCAGAGCGGGCCTTGGCGGGCGCGTGTCAAGCCCTTCCACGGGACGCTGCTACTGCCCGTGCACAAGTCGAGATACTAAGGTACCGATGTCGGGGAAACAAATCGCCCACGAACACCTATGGGACCGGAGCCCCTTTTCGGTACGGCAAGGGAGCGGAGGGTGCACGAAGAGCGGATCGAGGCGAGCACGCGAGCAGTTTACCCAGGTTCGGGCCGCACGGATGCGTAAAACCCTACTCCTGCCTTGGTTGTATTGTGTTCTTGGCTCAGGAGCACGAAGAGCTACAGAGCTGGTTGCTAGCTACACCGAGCGTGAGAGTGATCAAGGATCGGGACCCCCTCTACGTGCGCATGGGCCTCCTTTTATAGGTCAAAGGGGTCACCGACAGGTGGCAACGTAGATGAGGGTAAAAACGTAAAAACGGTAGTAGTTGGAATAGTGGATGTACAGTGTATGTACAGTGGTTTATACTTAACCCTGACGGCAGGGGACAAGGGCATTGAATGCCCGTCGCCGTCGCCCCAAACAGTGCAAAAAGCGTCCGTCAGGGCGTCTCCGTTCGCGACGAGGGTGGCCTCATCATCGCGGCTCGCCACGGTGTACCCCAGGCTGCACAGCCTTCCGCCACGTGCACCTGGAAGGGCCCCAGGGCGACGTGTGGCCGGATGAGCTGGAGCGCGGGCACGTAGTGGGAGCTTGCCGTGGCAAGCGCCTTGCCGCGGTCGCTACCTTGCCGCGCCCGGAAGCTTGTCGCTCTTCGGGCCTTGCCGCGACGCGCGGAGCGTTGCGGCAAGTCTTCTGAAATGCCATGTTTGGCCTTCCTGACAAGCTCCTCTTGCCAGGGCCTTGTGCCAAAGTGGTGGTCTTGAGCCCGAAACGGCCTTCCCGGCAAGCTCCTCTTGCCGGGGTCTTGTCTCTTTAACTTGAATACTTTGTTCTTGAATGGCTCGAAAGGATCCAGAGCGGGCCTTGGCGGGCGCGTGGCAAGCCCTTCCACGGGACGCTGCTACTGCCCGTGCACAAGTCGGGATACGAAGGTACCCCTACTTTAGTGCACCGACACCGAAGCATTACGAAAAGGAAACATAGAGTTTGCATTGCGAACTCGATGGGACCGATTGCTCATCTCTGTTAGACCGTAACATTACGAAGGGAAACAGAGAGTTTGCAATCCCATCTCGGTGAGACCGAGATCCTTTTCGGTGAGACCGAAATGATTAGGGTTTTGTGGAAGTGGCTATGTCAAATGAACTCGGCGGCGCCGGATAGAAGATTTCGGTGGGGTCGAGTTTGACTTTAGGTTTAGGACATATGTCGATGTGATAAAGTGGTTGAGGGTTTTGGAGCAAATCACTAAGCACTTTGAGGTAGCAAGCTATTAAGCAACACCTCATCCCCTTTTAATAGTATTGGCTTTCCTATGGACCCAATGTGATCTTGGATCACTAAAATATAAAATGTAGAGTATGGAGCTTGAGACAATATGTGTCCTTAGCATTTTGAGGGGTCCATATTCCTAATCCATGCCATGCAATTCATTGAACTTTCTGAAATGATCATCTTGAAAGAGCATTAGTTCAATGAGCTATATGTTGTTAGTAATTACCAAAACCACATAGGGATAGTTGCACTTTCATTGATCAATCGGGTTTTGTGTAGGTTTCTTTCCGTGCTTCAGAATTCTAAACTTTTTATCTTCTTTTCTCTTCTTCCTCAGAGCTTCTAACATATGATCTCTTAAGTGCCAGTGGTCAACTGGTCCCCGGAGGACGTGACGAGTGACACGGAGCGCCAACACTCAGAGGCGAGGGATGATGACGAGGAGGAGAATAATGATGACGAGAGTATCAAGGAGGAGGAGAGCACCGGGGAAGGGGACAAGGCCGAGTCCTCACCATCGTCTAACGACCCCAAGGAGCGCCGTACCAAGGCACAACATGATCCAAGTGGCTAGGCTAGAGGCACTCCGCAACCGTCTGCTTCCGGCCGCATGATGCACAACTCGAAGTTTGGATGACTGGAGATGGAGAGTTCCGCGAGAAGCAGCCCAAGCAACCCAAAAAAATTGCCACCAAGCTCTGGAAGGTTTCTATGCCACGGATCAAGGTGGTGGTGTCGGTGGCTTCGACGTAAGTGTCTTAGTCAAGCTATTTTTATATTGGCGATTCCACTCGGCTGATAACCAAATGAATTTCGTTGTTTGTAGCAATGAGATGTCAACAACCTCTTTCGACTCGGACGCCCCAAAACAGGGCCAGATGGAGGGGGCCGCCGCTGACGCTGCCACTTCCAAAGGTATTGTTTTGCTGAGTAGTTTATTTTCTGTGTATTGTCCGACTGAATGCTGAACCGACTCTTCATCTTGTGTATCCATGCAGCACTGACAGAGATCTTTCATCTAGATGATGATGAGAGGGACGTTCCGCCGAACTCGGAAGCCGACAGGAGGATGGCCGCGGGAACCAACACGACCATGCAAGAGGGTTCTCCTCGCCGAAGGGACCGCTCTTCACCTGCCAAGGCTACCACGAAGCCCACGAGTCTGAGTCCTCTCCTCAGCCCAGCTCCTCGTTGGCAGTCTCCGCGTCCATGTCCCAGTCCACACCCATGCAACATTCGGATCCTTTCACCACTTTCACGCTGCATAGGATTTTAGAGGACAAGGTGGGGGCGAGCAAGGAGGCTCTATTCTAGGTGCGGTTGCTGAACGAGCGTCTGAAGGAGGCGTACGAAGATAGTGAAGCGTTGCAGGCAAACATGTGAGTAAGTACCTTCGTAAGTACGATTTCCAGTCGGATTCATTGAACTTTTGAGTTTTTTTCTGTTTTCCGAATGGGTAGATGTATTTTTGTTAGTGGGTTGCACGGGGCACACCCATCGGGTGTTTCGATTCCAGTGGGGGCACACTAAGTGCACCCATTGGGTGTAGTCCTAGAGACTGCCGTCGACTCGAAGTAGCCGACTGGAGTCTTTATAACTTAGTTTTTCACTGTTTTCACTCGGATTTAGCCATGGCGTTTCCGAGTCCATACGGTTCCGGTGGGGGCACGCCAAGTGAACCCACTGGGTGTAGTCTTCGAGAAGGCCGTCGACTGTAAGCAGTCGGCGGGAGTCTTAGAGTATTTTACGTTTTTCCTGAACCGTCCGAGTAGATGTCCATTTGTGGAGGAACGCTAAGTGCACCCACTAGGTGTAGTCCCCGAGACTTCCATTGATTGCGTGCAATCAACGGTATTCTTTAGAACTATGCCTTTTGTGTAGCACTCGGGGTGCGTGACCGCACTCGGTTGACCAAGTGCGCTGCCTGCTAATATGAAGACGAGTGTGTTATTGTCCTCGATCTTCTTCATTGCCAACTCAATGGCAAGCTGGTAATAAAAGATCAGTGTGTTGTTGTCCTTGATCTGTTGGGGAACGTAGTATTTTCAAAATTTTCCTACGATCACGCAAGATCTATCTACTAGATGTATAGGAACGAGAGGGAATAGTGTATCTACGTACCCTCGTAGACCGAAAGCGGAAGCGTTTATCAACGCGGTTGATGTAGTAGTGCACCTTCACGATCCGTCCCGATCTAGTACCCAACGTACGGCACCTCCGCGTTCAGCACACGTTCTACTCGATGACATCCTCACCTTCTTGATCTAGCAAAACAGGCGAAGTAGTAGATGAGTTCCGGCAGCACGACGGCGTGGTGACGGTTGTTGATGAAGAACAATCTCTGTAGGGCTTCGCCAAGCACTACAGAAACTAGACGGAGGATAAACTAGAGGGTCGGGGTAGCCGGCACATGGCTTGGTATATCTTGATGTGTCTTGGGTGCTAGCCCTACCCCTCTATTTATATGTTGAGCCTTGGGGTCGAAACTTGGAGTAAAAGCCTTCACAAAGTCGGTTTCACACGAAAGGCAAGAGTCCTTCTCGGACTCCAGGGCCAGACACCAGGGTTCCCGGCGTTTGGACCCAGACGCCACGGACCCTGGCGTCTGGCCCTTGGACTCCGCAAAACTTCCTTTTGCGCCTTCCAAAAACCTTGTGTGCTTTCCCTTTTGGCCCAAATAAAGTGTTCTCGTACCCAAACACTTTGGGAAACATCCGGAACCCCTTCCAGTGAATTCCGGAACCCTTCCGGAGGTCAAACACTATTATCCCATATATTAATCTTTATGTCCGGACCATTCCGGAGTTCCTCGTCATGTCCGTGATCACATCCGGGACTCCGAATAACATCCGGTCACCAACATACATAACTCATTAAACTATATCGTCAACGAACGTTTAAACCTGCGGACCCTATGGGTTCGAGAACTATGTAGACATGACCGAGACATCTCTCTGGTCAATAACCAATAGCGGAACCTGGATGCCCATATTGGCTCCTACATATTCTATGAAGATCTTTATCGGTCGAACCGCATAACAATATACATTGTTCCCTTTGTCATCGGTATGTTACTTGCCCGAGATTCGATCGTCGGTATCATCATACCTAGTTCAATCTCGTTACCAGCAAGTCTCTTTACTCGTTCCATAATACATCATCTCCTGACTAACTCATTAGTCGTTTGCTTGCAAGGCTTATTACGATGTGCATTACCAAGAGGGCCTAGAGATACCTCTCCGACACTCGGAGTGATAAATCCTATTCTTGATCTATGCCAACACCACGAACACCTTCGGAGACACCTGTAGAGCATCTTTATAATCACCCAGTTACGTTGTGATGTTTGATAGCACACAAGGTGTTCCTCTGGTATTTGGGAGTTGCATAATCTCATAGTCGTAGGAACATGTATAAGTCATGAAGAAAGCAATAGCAGTAAAACTAAATGATCATAGTGCTAAGCTAACGGATGGGTCTTGTCCATCACATCATTCTCCTAATGATGTGATCCCGTTGATCAAATGACAACTCATGTCTATGGTTAGGAAACATAACCATCTTTGATCAATGAGCTAGTCCAGTAGAGGCATACTAGGGACACTCTGTTTTGTCTATGTATTCACACATGTACTAAGTTTCCGGTTAATACAATTCTAGCATGAATAATAAACATTTATCATGATATAAGGAAATATAAATAACAACTTCATTATTGCCTCTAGGGCATATTTCCTTCATGATCTTCTTCACTGCCGACTCAATGGTAGGCTTACTTTAGGATTTGGTACTGATCTATCTTGTTCCTCCCTCGAAAAGTGTTTTTGCTCACCTCGTCCAACTGACTGTTTTGTTTTCTTGCAACAGGGCAATTACGTATCATTCATTTCATTATCTCCCAAGCTTGTGCAACATGCTCATGATCTAGTTGCTTAGAATTCATAATATCGTTTCTAAGAGACATATCTTAGCGGGCGGAAAATACTTAGAGATAAAGAAATCTTTGCACTTATTCCATGAATCAATACTATTTCTAGGCAAAGAGGAAAACCAAGTTTTAGCATGATCTCTAAGTGAAAACAGAAATAGGTTCAATTTAACAATATCATTATCTGTATCCCTCTTCTTTTGCATATTGCAAAAATCAACAAAGTTGTTTAGATGGGTAGCGGCGTCTTCACTAGGAAGGCCAGAAAATTGATCTTTCATGACAAGATTCAACAGATCAGCATTAATCTCACAAGATTCAGCATCGTTAATAGGAGTAATAGGAGTGCTAATAAAATCATTATTGTTGGTATGGGAAAAGTCACACAATTTGGTATTGTCTTGAGCCATGGTGACAAGCAAGCAATCCAACACTCAAGCAAACATAAGGCAAATGAACGGTAAACACACGGAAAAAGAAGGGCGAATAAAACGGGAAGGATGAAGTGGGGGAGAGGAAAACAAGAGATAAATGGAAAATAATGTAATGCGAAAGATAAGGGTTTGTGATAGGTACTTGGTATATGACTTTTGCGTAGATCTCCCCGGCAACGGCGCTAGAAATTCTTCTCGCTACTTCTCGAGCTTGCGTTGTATTCCCTCGAAGAGAAAGGGTGATGCAGCACAACAGCGTAAGTATTTCCCTCAGTTTTTGAGAACCAAGGTATCAATCTAGTAGGAGACCACACGTGAGTCCCTCGCACCTGCACAAACAAATAAGAACTTCGCAGCCAACGCTATAAGGGGTTGTCAATCCCTTCACGGTCACTTATGAAAGTGAGATCTGATAGATATGATAAGATAGTATTTTTGGTATTTTTGGTATAGAAACAGATAGTATATAAAGCAAAGTAAAGTAGATGGAAGATTAATATGACGAAGATAGACCCAAGGGCCATAGGTTTCACTAGTGGCTTCTCTCATGATAGCATAATTCTACGGTGGGTGAACAAATTACTGTCGAGCAATTGATAGAAAAGCGCATAGTTATGAGAATATCTAGGCATGGTCATTATATATAGGCATCACGTTCGTGACAAGTAGACCGAAACGATTCTGCATCTACTACTATTACTCCACACATTGACCGCTATCCAGCATGCATCTAGAGTATTAAGTTCATAAGAACAGAGGAATGCCTTAAGCAAGATGACATGATGTAGAGGGATAAACTCAAGCAATATGATATAAACCCCATCTTTTTATCATCGATGGCAACAATACTATACATGCCTTGCTTCCCCTGCTGTCACTGGGAAAGGACACCGCAAGATTGAACCCAAAGCCAAGCACTTCTCCCATTGCAAGAACTATAGATCTAGTAGTCCAAACCAAACCAATAATTCGAAGAGACTTGCAAGGATATTGTAATCATACATAAAAGATTTCAGAAAAAAATCAAATATTGTTCATAGACAATCTTGATCATAAACCCACAATTCATCGGATCTTGACAAACACACCGCAAAAAAAGATTACATCGAATAGATCTCCTCGAAGATCGAGGAGAACTTTGTATTGAGATCCAAAGAGAGAGAAGAAGCCATCTAGCTAATAACTATGGACCCAAAGGCCTGCCCCCCTGGGTGCGCCCTGCCCCCTCGTGGTCACCTCGTTTCTTCTCTGACTTGTACTCCAAGTCTCTCGTGAAGATATCATTTCGAAAATAACTCTCCTGAAGGTTTCATTTCGTTTGGACTCCGTTTGATATTCCTTTTCTGCGAAACACCGAAATAGGCAAAAAAACAGCAATCTGCATTGGGCCTTGGGTTTGTAGGTTAGTCCCAAAAATAATATAAAAGTGTATAATAAAGCCCATTAAACATCCAAAACAGAATATATAATAGCATGGAACAATCAAAAATTATAGATGCGTTGGAGACGTATCAAGCATCCCCAAGCTTAATTCCTGCTCATCCTCGAGTAGGTAAATGATAAAAACATAATTTTTGATGTGGGATGCTAACCAACATAATTCTCAATGTAATTCTCTTTATGGTGGTATGAATGTTCGGATCTGAAAGATTCAAGACAAAAGTCTATATTGACATAAGAATAATAATACTTCAAGCATACTAACAAAGCTATCATGTCTTCTCAAAATAACATGGCCAAAGAAAGTTATCCCTACAAAATCATATAGTCTGGCTATGCTCCCTCTTCATCACACAAAATATGTAAATCATGCACAACCCCGGTTTCAGCCAATCAATTGTTTCATACTCAATTTTTTTTCAAACCTTTCAACTTTCACGCAATACATAAGCGCGAGCCATGGATATAGCACTATAGGTGGCATAGAATGGTGGTTGTGGAGAAGACAAAAGAGGAAGATAGTCTCACATCAACTAGGCGTATCAATGGGCTATGGAGATGCCCATCAATAGATATTAATGAGAGTGAGTAGGGATTGCCATGCAACGGATGCACTAGAGCTATAAGTGTATGAAAGATCATCAAAAGAAACTAAGTGGGTGTGCATCCAACTTGCTTACTCATGAAGACCTAGAGCATTTTGAGGAAGCCCATAGTTGGAATATACAAGCCAAGATCTATAATGAAAATTCCCACTAGTATATGAAAGTGACAAAACAAGAGACTCTCTATCATGGAGATTATGGTGCTACTTTGAAGCACAAGTATGGAAAATGATAGTAGCATTGTCCCTTCTCTATTTCCTCTCATTTTTGGCGGGGTTTTTCCTTTTTTTTATTAGCCCCCCTCTCCCTTTTTTGGGCCATCTCTTTTTTTATTTGGCCTTTATATATTTTTTGTTTCCTCACATGGGACAATGCTCTAATAATGAAAACCATCACACTTTTATTTACTCACAACTCGAAGCTAGAACAAAATATGACTCTATGTGAATGCCTCCAGCGGTGTACCGGGATGTGCAATGAATCAAGAGTGACATGTATGAATGAATTGTGAATGGTGGCCTTGCCACAAATACGATGTCAACTACATGATCATGCATGGCAAAATGAAAATATGAAGCGTGTCATATGAACGGAACGGTGGAAAGTTGCATGGCAATATATCTCGGAATGGCTATGGAAATGCCATGATAGGTAGGTATGGTGGCTGTTTTGAGGAAGGTATATGGTGGGTGTATGGTACCAGCGAAAGTTGCGCGGTACAAGAGAGGCTAGCGATGGTGGAAGGGTGAGAGTGAGTATAATCCATGGACTCAACATTAGTCATAAAGAACTCACATACTTATTGCAAAAATCTACGAGTTATCAAAACAAAGTATTCAACGCATGCTCCTAGGGGAAGGGTTGGTAGGAGTTAACCAACGCGCGATCTCGACCTCCACACAAAGGATGACACTCGATAAATAAATCATGCTCCAGCTTCGTCACATAACGGTTCACCATCCGTGCATGCTACGGGAATCACAAACTTTAACACAAGTGTTTCTCAAATTCACAATTACTCCACTAGCATGACTCCAATATCATCATCCTCATATCTCAAAACAATCATCAAGTATCAAACTTCCCCTATCATTCATTGCACATTATGTGAAAGTTTTTACTATACTTATCTTGGATGCCTATCATATTAGGACTAGGTTTATAACCAAAGCACATTACCATGCTGTTCTAAAAAACTCTCAAAAGGATATAAGTGAAGCATGAGAGATCAATAATTTCTACAAAATAAAACCACCATCGTGCTCTAAAATATATAAGTGAAGTACTAGAGCAAAACTATCTAGCTCAAAAGATATAAGTGAAGCACATAGAGTATTCTAACAAATTCCAAATCATATTTATCTCTCTCAAAAGGTGTGTCTAGCAAGGATGATTGTGGCAAACTAGAAAGCAAAGACTCAAATCATACATGACGCTCCAAGTAAAACACATATCATGTGGTGAATAAAAATATAGTCACGAGTAAAGTACCGATAGATGAAGACGAAAGAGGGGATGCCTTCCCGGGGCATCCCCAAGCTTAGGATTTTGGTTATCCTTGAATTTTACCTTGGGGTGCCTTGGGCATCCCCAAGCTTAGGCTCTTGGTTATCCTTGAATTTTACCTTGGGGTGCCTTGGGCATCCCCAAGCTTAGGCTCTTTCCACTCTTTGTTACATAGTCCATCAAAGCCATACTCAAAACTTGAAAACTTCACAACACAAAACTTAGCTAAAAATCTCGTGAGCTCCGTTAGTATAAGAAAACAAACCACCACTCAAAGGTACTGTAATGAACTCATTATTTGTTTGTATTGGTGTTAAACCTACTGTATTCCAACTTCTCTACGATTCATGCCCCCCGGTACTACTCATAGATTCATCAAAATAAGCAAACAACACACGAAAAACATAATCTGTGAAAAACAGAACAGTATGTAGTAATCTGTAACTTTCAAATACTTCTGCAACTCTAAAAAAATTGAAATAAATTGTTGGACGTGAGGAATTTGTCTATTAATCATCTGCAAAACGAACCAACTAAAAAGCACTCTCCAGTCAAAATGACAGCCAATCTCGTGAGCGCTATAGTTTCTGTTTTTTACAGCATGATCACATAAACTTCACACAAGTCTTCCCAAAGGTTCTACTTGGCACAAACACTAACTAAAACACAAAATCACATCTAAACATAAGCTAGATGCAATATTTATTCCTAAAAATAAGCAAAAACAAATAAAATAAAATTGGGTTGCCTCCCGACAAGCGATATCGTTTAACGCCCCTAGCTAGGCACGATACAAGAATAGATCTAGGTATTGCCATCTTTGGTAGGCAATCCATAAGTGGCTATCATAATAGATTCATAAGGTGATTTGATTTTCTTTCCAGGAAAGTGTTCCATGCCTTTCCTTAATGGAAATTGGAATCTAATATTTCCTTCCTTCATATCAATAATTGCACCAATCGTTCTAAGGAAAGGTCTACCAAGAATAATAGGACATGTAGGGTTGCAATCTATGTCAAGAACGATGAAATCTACGGGCAAATAATTCCTATTTGCAACAATAAGAACATCATTAATCCTTCCCATAGGTTTCTTAATGGTAAAATCCGTAAGATGCAAGTTTAAAGAACAATCATCAAGCTCATGGAAACCTAACATATCACACACATCTTTTGGAATTGTGGAAACACTTGCACCCAAATCACACAATGCAAAACATTCATGATCTTTAATCTTTATTTTAATAGTAGGTTCCCACTCATCATAAAGCTTTCTAGGGATAGAAACTTCTAATTCAAGTTTTTCTTCATAAGATTGCATTAAAGCATCAACTATGTGTTTGGTAAAAGCCTTATTTTGACTATAAGCGTGCAGAGAATTTGGCACGGAGTGCAACAAGGAAATGCAATCTATTAAATAGCAATTATCATAATTAAATCCCTTGAAATCCAAAATTGTGGGTTCATTGCTATGCAAAGTTTTGATCTCTTCAATGCCACTTTTAACAATTTTAGCATCAAGATCTAAAAACTCCGAATCATTGGGACGCCTTTTAACTAAACTAGACTCATCTCCAGTCCCATCTTTATCAAGATTCACACTAGAAAACAAGGATTTAATATGAGACACATCAATCACTTTCAGATCTTCATCTTTATTTTCATGATAACTAGAAGAACACGCTTTCATAAAGCAATCCTTTTTTGTATGCATCCTAGCGGTTCTTTGTTTGCACTCATCAATGGAAATTATCATGGCTTTGAGAGACTCATTAATATCATGCTGAGGTGGAATAGATCTAAGTTTCAACGAATCAACATCAAGAGTAATTCTATCCATGTTTCTAGCCAACTCATCAATCTTAAGCAATTTTTGTTCAAGCAAGGCATTGCAATTATTTTGCGAATTCATAAACTCTTTAACACTAGTCTCAAATTCAGAAGGCATCTTACCAAAATTTCCATAAGAGTTATTGTAGGAATTACCATAATTATTAGAGGAATTACAAGGAAAATACCTAGGGTTAAAGTTTCCTCTGTAAGCATTGTTACCAAAATTATTCCTACCAAAAAAATTCACATCCAAAGATTCATTATTATTTTCAATCAATGTGGGTAAAGGCATATCATTATGATCACAAGAAGCACTCTTAGCAGCAAATAATTTCATAAGTTCATCCATCTTTCCACTCAAAATAATAATCTCTTCAATAGCATGTACTTTTTTACTAGTAGATCTTTCGGTGTGCCATTGAGAGTAGTTAACCATAATATTATCTAGGAGTTTGGTAGCTTCTCCTAAAGTGATTTCCATAAAAGTGCCCCCCGCGGCCGAATCTAAAAGGTTTCTAGAAGCAAAATTCAAGCTAGCATAATTTTTTTGTATAATCATCCATAAGTTCAAACCATGTGTAGGGCAATTGCGTATCATTAATTTCATTCTCTCCCACGCTTGTGCAACATGCTCATGATCTAGTTGCTTAAAATTCAAAATATCGTTTCTAAGAGAGATAATCTTAGCGGGCGGAAAATACTTAGAGATAAAGGCATCTTTTCACTTATTCCATGAATCAATAGTATTTCTAGGCAAAGAGGAAAACCAAGTTCTAGCACGATCTCTAAGTAAAAACGCAAATAGTTTCAATTTAACAATATCATTATCTGTATCCCTCTTTTTTTGCATATTGCACAAATCAACAAAGTTGTTTAGATGGGTAGCGGCATCTTCACTAGGAAGGCTAGAAATTTGATCTTTCATGACAAGATTCAATAGAGCACCATTAATCTCACAAGATTCAACATCGGTAATAGGAGCAATAGGAGTGCTAATAAAATCATTATTGTTGGTATTGGAAAAGTCACACAATTTGGTATTGTCTTGAGCCATGGTGACAAGCAAGCAATCCAACACTCAAGCAAACAAGAGGCAAACAAACGGTAAACACACGGAAAAAGAAGGGTGAGTAAAACGGCAAGGGTGAAGTGGGGGAGCGGAAAACGAGAGGCAAATGGCAAATAATGTAATGCGAAGGATAAGGGTTTGTGATAGGTACTTGGTGTATGACTTTTGCGTAGATCTCCCCGGCAACGGTGCAGCAATTCTTCTTGCTACTTCTCGAGCTTGCGTTGTATTCCCTCGAAGAGGAAAGGGTGATGCAGCACAGTAGCGTAAGTATTTCCCAAAGTTTTTGAGAACAAAAGTATCAATCCAGTTGGAGACCACGTGCGAGTACCACGCACCTGCACAAACAAATAAGAACTTCGCAGCCAACACGATAAGGGGTTGTCAATCCCTTCACGGTCACTTACGAAAGTGAGATCTGATAGATATGATAAGATAGTATTTTTGGTATTTTTTGTATAGAAACAGAAAGTATATAAAGCAAAGTAAAGTAGATGGAAGATTAATATGATGAAGATAGTCCCGGGGGCCATAGGTTTCACTAGTGGCTTTTCTCATGATAGCAGAATTCTACGGTGGGTGAACAAATTATTGTCGAGCAATTGATAGAAAAGTGCATAGTTATGAGAATATCTAGGCGTGATCATTATATATAGGCATCACATCCGTGACAAGTAGACCGAAACGATTCTGCATCTACTACTATTACTGCACACATCGACTGCTATCCAGCATGCATCTAGAGTATTAAGTTCATAAGAACAGAGTAATGCCTTAAGCAAGATGACATGATGTAGAGGGATAAACTCAAGAAATATGATATAAACCCCATCTTTTTATCCTCGATGGCAACAATACTATACATGCCTTGCTGCCCCTGTTGTCATTGGGAAAGGACACCGCAAGATTGAACCCAAAGCCAAGCACTTCTCCCATTGCAAGAACTATAGATCTAGTAGGCCAAACCAAACCAATAATTCGAAGAGACTTGCAAGGATATTATAATCATACATAAAAGATTTAAGATAAGAATCAAATATTGTTCATAGATAATCTTGATCATAAACCCACAATTCATCGGATCTTGACAAACACACCGCAAAAAAAGAAGATCGAGGAGAACTTTGTATTGAGATCCAAAGAGAGAGAGATTAAGCCATCTAGCTAATAACTATGGACCCGAAGGTCTGTGGTAAACTACTCACAACTCATTGGTGAGGCTATGGTGTTGATGTAGAAGCACTTCGTGATCGATCCCCCCTCCGGCGGAGCTCCGGAATAGTCCCCAAGATGGGATCTCACGGGAACAGAAGGTTGCGGTGGTGGAATTAGGGTTTCGTCTGTTGCCTCGATGTTTTCAGGGTACGTGGACATATATAGGAGGAAAAAGTACGTCGGTGGAGCAACGTGGGGCCCATGAGGGTGGAGGGCGCGCTCTGCCCCCTCATAGGCACCTCGTTTTTTCTCTGACTTGTAATCCAAGTCTCTCTTGAAGATATCGTTCCAAAAATAACTCTCCCGAAGGTTTCATTCCGTTTGGACTCCGTTTGATATTCCTTTTCTGCGAAACACTGAAATAGGCAAAAAACAACAATCTGCACTGGGCCTTAGGTTAGTAGGTTAGTCCCAAAAAATAATATAAAAATGTATAATAAAGCCCATTAAACATCCAAAACAAAATATATAATAGCATGGAACAATAAAAAATTATAGATACGTTGGAGACGTATCAACGTCCGATTGCTTTTCAGTTCTTGTTTTCCCTTTGAATCGAACCAGTTCGCTTCGACAGATGTCCGTGGCAACAATGCCCAACTCATAAAAAGGCTCGAGACTGCTATTTCTTTAGAAATGATTAAGCAGGCCCTGGAGAAGAAGCACATCGACTTGGCGTTGACGCAGAAGGAGGCCAGGAGCAAGACTAAGGCTGCCGAGGAGAAGTTGGCTCCAGTCAGAAAACTGAAGGAGGAAAACAAGGTGCAACAGGCTGCTGCCGAGGATGCATAGAAGGAGATCTCCGAGCTCAAGAAGAACTATACCAAGTAGGAACCAAAGTACAACACCCAAGCAAGTACCTTTGTGAAGGAGAAGAAAACCCTAGAGGAGTAGGTCGCCCAACTCCTCGAAAAGAAAAATGCCCTCGAGCGGTACATTGATGACTTCTGCATGGAGATGAACGAGAAGCTTGTTGGTAAGCCTTTCGTCCGAGTGAAACTCATTTGCTTTCGGGTTCTTGCGATCGTTGATGTTTCTATTGTTTACTTTCCTACAGAGTATTGTCCCGACGTGGAGCTGGAGACCGAGAGGATCGAAATGGATATGAATCTCGTGAGGCAGATCATCAATGACAAGGCCAATCTCGCCATCCTCTAACTAGACGACCATCTCGACAATGCCTTGGGCTATGCCACTTGGCTTAGGGGCGCCCTGGGAAGGATTGACGAGGAGCTGCAGCCTGAAGGGACCATCTAGATGGATCTGGAGTCCATGATGACCCGACCGAATGAGATCCCTGCTAAGTGCAGTCTTGGAAGAAGTTACCAGCCCGTTGTGGCATCGATGTGGCCTTATCACTCATCCGCGTCCATTGCAAGTATGTGGACGAGGAGAATTAGAAGACTCTCTTAGTTTTCAACAATAAGAAGCACAAGTTCGAAGACTTCATGGAGGCATTCGCTGAGGCTGCCACAAGGATAGCCGATGGCATCGACCTGGACACCTTTGTCGAGCCGACCAGTCCGCCCAATGATGCGTGAAAAACTCCTTCAATTAAATTTGCCTCGGAATGCTAGGTGGTTGCTATAACCATTAAACTTTAATGAGCTTCGAGCTCGCATACTTCGCTTTTGAACATTCGAACATGTCGAAGTTTTCAATCGGAAGACTGAGGTTTTGTTTGCGGATGTGCTTTTGACTTAGGCGAAATCTGGTCCACGGCTAAGTCTCCGAGTGTGGTGCATGCCCATGCTCGGATAGTGTTCGGCTTAGGCAAAGTATGGTTCGTAGCTAAGTCCCCAAGCGTGGAACATGTCCGCGCTCGGATAGTTGTTTAACTTAGCAAAAATCTGCTTCACAGCAAAGCCCCCTAGTGTGGAGCATGTCTGCACTCGGAATGTTTTTATCTTAGGCAAATACTGGTTCGTAGTTAAGCCCCCGAGTGTGGCGCATGTCCGCACTTGGAATGTTTTTAACTTAGGCGAAAACTGGATTGCAGCTAAGCCCCTGAGTGTGGAGCATTTACGCACTTGGAATATTTTTTATTTAGGCGAAGACTGGTTCACAGCTAAGCCCCCGAGTGTGGAGCATGTCCGCACTTGAAATGTTTTTAACTTAGGCGAAGACTGGTTTGCAGCTAAGCCCCCAAGTGTGGAGCATGTCCATACTCGAAATGTTTTTAACTCAGGCAAAAATTGGTTCGCAGCTAAGCCACC
>LR738710.1:743141720-743360823 GCA_902687465.1 Secale cereale
CTCAGAATGTTTTTAACTTAGCCGAAAACTGGTTCGCAGCTAAGCCCCTGATTGTGGAGCATGTCTGCACTTGGAATATTTTTAAGTTAGGCAAAAACTGGTTTACAGCTAAGCCCCAAGTGTGGAGCATGTCCGCATACGAAATGTTTTTAACTTAGGCGAAGACTGGTTTGCAGCTAAGCCCCCGAGTGTGGAGCATGTCCGCACTCGGAATGTTTTTAACTCATGCGAAAACTGGTTCGCAGCTAAGCCCCCGAGTGTGGAGCATGTTCGCACTCAGAATGTTTTTAGCTTAGGCAAAAAATTGGTTTGCAGCTAAGCTGATTCACCCGTTGGGAGTGTGTTAGTTTCCAAACGTTGTTAGCCAACGGAGTGAAAACATGACACCAGGCCAAACTAGACAATATAGAGGAAAATTAAGACTTTTATTCATCTAATTTCATTCGGAAAGCTATTACAATGAGGGTTTTATTCTAAGTGTACAACCTGCGGAGCAGATCCACATTCCAAGCTCTCGACTCTTCTATGTCCTTGCTGAAATTGTAGAGTGGATAGACTCCATTGTTCAAGACCTATGATATGGCAAAAGGCCCTTGCCACGGGGACGCCAGCTTGTGAGGCTTCTGTTGATCCATTCAGAGGACCAGATCACCTTCCTGAAAGGCACGCCCACTTATGTGTCTGTTGTGATAACGACACAGATCTTGCTGGTATCCAGTCGACCTGATGAGTGCCAACTCGCACTCTTTCTCAAGGAGGTCGAGGCCATCCTGTCGTGCATCTTCATCTTCGGCCTCCAAGTTCATATCCACTCGGGGGAATTGTGAAGTAAATCACTTGGCGAGTCTTCTTCCAAACCTCAGACCATGAAGAACGGAGTGTGATTCATGGACCAGTTCACGGTCGTTCACAGGCCCAAAGGACCGATGATAGCTCAGTGACTCAGTCACCTTCGGCATGCGCTTGGTCACACATGTCTTCAGCCCCTAGAGTATCAACCTATTCATCCGTTCTGCCTGGCCGTTCGACTGTGGGTGAGCCACGGAGGCATAATCGACCCGAGTGCCCTGAGAGTAGCAGAACTCTTGGAATTTGTTCGAGTCAAAGTTTGACCCATTGTCCATGATGAAGCTTGATACGTCTCCAACGTATCTATAATTTTTTATTGTTCTATGCTATTATATTATCTATGTTGGATGTCTTATATGCATTTATATGCTATTTTATATGATTTCTGGGACTAACCTATTATATTATCTATTGTTATATGCTATCCTTGTTTTTGAGTTTCGCAGAAAAGGAATATCAAACGGAGTCCAAACGGAACGAAACTTTAATTTTTCTTGGACCTGAAGACACCATATGGACTTGGAGTACACGCCAGCGAATCTGCGAGGCGGCAACAAGGGTCGAGGCTGCACCCACTGGGGTAGGGCGCGCCCCTACCTTGTGGGACCCTCGTGCCTCCCCTGACCTACCTCTTCTGCCTATAAATTCACATATATTCCCGAAACCCCAAAACATCCATCGAAACCACTTTTTCGCCGCCGTAACCTTTTGTTCTCATGAGATCCCATCTGGAGGCCTTTTTCGTTACTCTGTCGGAGGGGGAATCAACCACAGAGGGTATCTACATCAACCCTACTGCCCTTCTGAAAGTGCAACTATCCCTGGGTGGTTTTGGTGATTCCTAAGAACATATAGCTCATTGAACTAATGCTATTTCAAGATAAATATTTCAGGAAGTTTCAATGATTGGCATGCCATGGATTAGGAATGTGGACCCCTCAAAATGCTAAGGCCACATATTGGCTCAAGCTCAAGACTCTACATATTCTATTTTAGTGATCCAAGATCACATTGAGTCCATAGGGAAGCCAATACTATTAAAAGGGGATGAGGTGTTGCTTAATGACTTTCTTGCTCAAAGTGATTAGTGATATGCTCCAAAACCCTCAACCACTTTCTCACATCCACATATGTCCCAAACCAAAAGTCAAACTCGGCCCCACCGAAAAGTTCTATTCGACGCCACCGAGTTCATTTGACATAGCCACTGCCAAAACCCTAATCACTTCGGTCTCACTGAAAGGGATCTCGGTCTCATCGAGATGGGATTGCAAACTCTCTGCTTCCCTTCGTAACATTTCGGTCTAACCGAGATGAGCGATCGGTCCCATTGAGTTCGCAATGTAAACTCTTTGTTTCCCC
Organism: Secale cereale; assembly: GCA_902687465.1. NCBI lineage: Eukaryota > Viridiplantae > Streptophyta > Magnoliopsida > Poales > Poaceae > Secale > Secale cereale. The sequence goes on from LR738710.1 coordinate 743,143,932, forward strand.
TTCGTAACATTTCAGTCTCACCGAAATGAGCGAATCGGTCCCACCGATTTGCCTGACAAACTCTCTGGTTAGTCTTTTACAAAAATCGGTCCTACCGAGTTTGTGTAATCAGTCTCATCGAGATTACGTTATGCCCTAACCCTAATGGAATCGGTCCTACCGAGTTGATCATATCGGTCCCACCGAAATGCCTAACGGTCACATTATGAACTAAATCGGTCTTACCGAGTTCTCTGATTTGGTCCCACCGAGTTTGGTAAATTATGTGTAACGGTTAGATTTTGTGTGGAGGCTATATATACCCCTCCACCCCCTCTTCATTCGTGGAGAGAGCCATTAAAACGTACCTACACTTCGATTACTCACTGTTCTGAGAGAGAACCACCTACTCATGTGTTGAGACCAAGATATTCCATTCCTACCATATGAATCTTGATCTCTAGCCTTCCCCAAGTTGCCTTCCACTCAAATTATCTTTCCAGCAAATCCAAATCCGTGAGAGAGAGTTGAGTGTTGGGGAGACTATCATTTGAAGCACAAGAGCAAGGAGTTCATCATCAACACACCTTCTATTACCTTTTGGAGAGTGGTGTCTCCTAGACTGGTTAGGTGTCACTTGCGAGCCTCCGAAAAGATTGTGGAGTTGAACAAAGGAGTTTGTACGGGCAAGGAGATCACCTACTTCGTGAAGATCTACCCTAGTGAGGCAAGTCCTTCATGGGCGATGGCCATGGTTGGATAGACAAGGTTGCTTCTTCGTGGACCATTCGTGGGTGGAGCCCTCCATGGACTCGCGCAGCCGTTACCCTTTGTGGGTTGAAGTCTCCATCAACGTGGATGTACGATAGCACCACCCATCGGAACCACACGTAAAAAATCTTCGTGTCTACATTGCGTTTGCTCCCTCAAACTCCTCCCTTTACCCTCATATGCAATTGCTTTACATTCCGCTGCTATACTCTTACAATTGCATGTGTAGGTTGATTGCTTGACTTGTGCTAAGTTGCTAAAATCTGCCGAGAATTAAAATTGGGAAAAGGCTAGATTTTTATTTGGTCGAGTAGTCTAATCACCCCCCTCTAGACATACTTTAGATCCTACAAGTGGTATTAGAGCTTTGGTCTCCATTTGCCTTGATTTCCACAGCTTTGGTGATCATAGCCTTGGTTTCACAACCTAGGAGAGTATGGCGTCTAGCGAGGGAAGTTACCACTGTAGAGGTCCTTACTCTGATGGTACTAATTTTGGTAGTTGGAAGCATAAGATGAAAATGCATATTCTTGGACATAACCCCGCCGTTTGGGCTATTGTGTGTATTGGTTTGCAGGGTGAATTCTCCGATGAGAAGGAACCAAACCCTGAAACTACCGCAGAAGAGTTGAAGATGTTGCAATACAATGTTCAAGCTTGCGATACTCTATTCAACGGATTGTGCCCCGAAGAATTCAACAATATCAGCCGTCTTGAGAATGCAAAGGAAATTTGGGATACTTTGATTGATATGCACGAAGGTACTGACTCCGTCAAGGAATCCAAGTTGGATGTGCTTCAAAGTCAACTTCACAAGTTCAAGATGAAGGATGGTGAAAGTATCGCTGAAATGTACTCTAGGCTTGCTGTCATCACAAATGAGATTGTCGGCTTAGGAAGCGAAGAGATGTCCGACATATTCATCATCAAGAAGATCCTAAGAGCCTTGGATGGAAAATATGATACCGTGTGCACATTGATCAAAATGATGCCCAACTACAAAGATCTCAAGCCAACGGAAGTCATTGGAAGAATTGTTGCTCATGAGATGTCACTTAAAGATAAAGAAGAGCTTCACAACAAGTCTAGTGGTTCTTACAAAGCCTCATGTGATGCTCCTACATCATCAAGTGATAAACAAGTCTTCAATAAAGAATTGATCTCAATGGTGAAGAACTTCAACAAGTTCTACAAGAATAGAAGCAAAGAGAGAAGTTCCAAGTCAAGGTCCTACAATGACAAAATAACTTCTAGTCGTGATCGGAATTGCTACAATTGTGGAAGACCCGGACACTACTCCAATGAGTGTACGGCTCCCCACAAAAATAGAGAAGACTCACCTAAAAGGATAAGTAGAAGAGAAGATTCACCACCAAGAGAGAGAAGGAGTAGAGACGATCGTTATGAATGAAGACCTTCTCGGTAAAGCAAGGATTCAGAAAGGAATAACAAATCATCAAGGAGCTATACAAGACGAAGACATCAAGCTCATGTTGGTGAATGGGAATCAGGTTCCGACTCCGATGATCACTCCGAGAGAAGCTATTACTCCGACTCCGAAGATACTCAAGATGAAGGTGTTGCTGGAATTGCTCTTGTGTCATCCAACTCCTACGACATATTTGACTCACAAAATGAAGAAATTGGAAGATGCTTCATGGATAAAGGCCCTAAAGTATCACACCCCGAGTATCTTGATTTCAATATTGATGAAAATGACTTTCTAGGAGATGATGATTTACTTGTTGGTAGCAATAGTGATGAAACCTATGATGAAAACTATGATGAAATTGCTATTAATCGTGCTATTCAAGATAAAAAGAATGACAATGATAAGGAGAAGATTGAGCGTCTAAATGATGAACTAAACACTCTTAAGTTAGCTCATGAAACTACCTTGGAAGATCATCGAGAACTTTTATAGACTCATGAGAAGTTACACTTTGAAAAGCTCAACCTTGAGCAAGAGCATGCGTTCTTGAAAGCAATCAATGATGATCTTCGCAAGAAAAGTTCTTCTTACATTGCCAAGCGTTTACTCTTGTCTACTTACATGCCACAAGTAAAATCTAGCAACAAGAACACGAAAGATTCTTCCTCTAGTAGTAACAACAATCATGATGAATCCAATATTGTTGCTTTTAGAAGTTCTCTTGATTCCACAAACGATTCTCTTAGCCAAGTTACACTTGAGCAAGAAAATAGCTTATTGAAGGGAATTATAGAGAAAGGTGTTTACAGAGCCTGGCCGAGAGTAAGCAATTTGGAGAAACTGTACGCAAGCAAGGAAACACCGGAAGAATCAAGGTGTTCGTTTTGAACGAAAGCTCAATGCCAATGGAGTTGAGTGGGAAGAAGATCAATACCCCAAGACGAAGTTTGTTCCTCAACAAGAGAAGTACGATCCTACTTCTTTTCAAGGTACACAAGCACAAGATGATCTTCCACCACAAGACCACAAGCTAAAGGGCAAGGACAAGCTTCAAGAGGAGATTGATGAATTTGAAGAATCTCCTAAGGCCTTGGTCAAGTGGGTCCCCAAGACTACATCAAGTTCTACTTCATAAAGTACATCTACAACTCCAAGGATTCTCATGAAGATGGTGTGGATCCCGAAGAAGAAGAACTAGAGAGTTCTTGAGGGTGACTCTGCCAACATACTTCACTCATATCATTTTGGCGAGGACAAGTGCAAACAACATCCATATCTTGCACTAGTTCAAGGAGTCACAAACCCTCTTGTTGGTAAGACAAGGGACAAGGTAACCTAATGCTTTCATGGACATCATCTTGTGTGCAATTCACTCTATGTCTATGGATATCCTTGTTTGTTCCTTGTGGGACTAACCCGTCGAGGTATTGAAAGTGCAACTCACTCAAATGGATTGCTCCAAATGATCTACATCAACATTGAGCATCTACATCTTTAACACCTACATGAAGTCATCATCGACAAAACCCAAGGTTAGTTCATCCCTCTTAGGGGGTATTTCACATCTAGGGGGAGCTTTACTCTAATAAATTGAGCTAAAGCAACTCTAATGATGTGAACACAACAATGCTTTATGTAAAAGTGGTAACCCCACTTGTGCTTAAACAATGAGTATGACCTATGATCATATGTTCTCATTTAACTCCTAAGTCAATATAGTCATATATAGATGACCTAGTCATCGCCAATTGCTTGATAGATACTTGAATGGTTGTGCATGCTTGGCCACATGTTTCATTTGCTATCTTATTGTGTGAGCATGTTGAATGCATATTTTTCTTATTCGAGGGCATCCATTTGTTGTCTTGATTGTTTGGCTCTTTTTATTTTGACAAATGGATGGATAAGAATGCCTAAGACCCTCCTCTAGCTATCTATGCTTTTCTCATCTCAAACTCTATTCATGCTACATCACAAAGTTTGATCAAGTCAGATTTGAACCACTCTGTGTGAGTAGCACTCGGAGTCCCCGATGCGTCATAGACTTAAACTTCCAAAACCTCTTTGTGCATTTTGGTATGACCGAGACATCCACTTTGGTCACACCGAGTTCACTAAGTTGATCTAGGTTTTCAATCTCGATGCAACCGATTTGAAATTTTCAGTCACACCAAGTTGCACCAACTGCTAACAGTTTTGCATCTCGGTGCCACCGAGTTGTTCCATTTGGTTACACCAACAGGGTCAGGTTATATATACCGACGGGTCAAAATTTGGAAAACTTTCCAAAATCCTCTCGCCCCCGCGTGACCTGCTATGTTGTCTCGGGTCTCTTGATCATCTCCTCGCCGCCAGCGATCTCCCGCCGCTGGTCTCCGCCGCCGTCAATGGCAATCTGCCCCGCCGTTGCCGCTGTAGCGAGTTCACCGCCGATTTAGGGTATGAACTTGATCTTTGTGCTATTCCTTAACTCTAATTCATAGCACGTTGCTTTGCCATTATTCTTGCCACTATTGAGATCATCCTGTCGAGCAGAAACATCCTTATATTAGTTTTGTTTCGAAAAATTTAGGGTTAGGTCTCCGTCGAACTCATATCGAACCGACCGAGTTGTAGATATCGGTCTCACTGATTTGGCTTAGGCCATTGCACATGTGATTTTCGGTCAGACCGAAAATTGCAAATCGGTGCGATCGAGTTCAACTCTCTGTGAAACCCTAGCAATCTCGGTGCCACTGAACTGTGACTCGGTCTAACCGAGTTCACTAGTTTAGGTTCCATAATTGCTTCGGTATCACCGAGTTTAAGAAATCGGTAGCTCCAAAATGCTTTCTGTAGAGAACTAAAACTAAGTTTTTGAGTCATCTGTTTTGCATAAACTCTGTACTTTGTGATGCTCATCCACTCTACCTCATCTACATCTATTCACAGGGTTTGCTCTTAGTGTATTTGCCAAGATGTCCGACTAGAGTGACAGCAGATAACCCACAAGTGTAGGGGACCGCAACTGTTTTCGAGGGTAAAGTATTCAACCCAAATTTGTTGATTCGACACAAGGGGAGCCAAAGAATACTCTTAAGTATTAGCAGCTGAGTTGTCAATTCAACCACACATGGAAACTTAGTATCTACAGCAAGATAGTTTAGTAGCAAAGTAATATGATAGTGGTGGTAGCGGCAATAAAAGTAACAATAGTGTTTTTGTAGTTTTTGTGATAGTAACAAGCAATATAGGAAATGCTCGTAGGCATTGGATCGGTGATAGGAAATTATGTCGGATGCAATTCATCATGTAGAAGTTATAACCTAGGGTGACACAGAACTAGCTCCAGTTCATCAATGCAATGTAGGCATGTACTCTGAATATAGTCATACGTGCTTATGGAAAAGAATTTGCATGACATCTTTTGTCCTACCCTCCCGTGGCAGTGGGGTCCTATTGGAAACTAAGGGATATTAAGGCCTCCTTTTAATAGAGTACCGGACCAAAGCATTAAGACATAGTGAATACATGAACTCCTCAAACTATGGTCATCACCAGGAGTGGTCCCGATTATTGTCACTTTGGGGTTACCGGATCATAACACATAGTAGGTGACTATAGACTTGCAAGATAGGATCAAGAGCACACATATATTCAGGAAAACATAATAGATTCAGATCTGAAATCATGGCACTCGGGCCCTAGTGACAAGCATTAAGCATAGCAAAGTCATAGCAACATAAATCTCAGAACATAGTGGATACCAGGTATCAAACCCTAACAAAACTAACTTGATTACATGATAGATCCCTGATACGTCTCAAACGTATCTACTTTTCCAAACACTTTTGATATTGTTTTGACCTCATTCTTGCATGATTTGAACTAAACTAACCCGGACTGACGCTGTTTTCAGCAGAGCTGCCTGTATGGTTTTATTGTGTGCAGGAAAACGGATTTTTAGGTATCTCAGAAAATTCCACGAAAAATCACAGAAAATCCACGCACCCGAAGGAACCCGGAGCCAGAAGAGGGGCCAGAGGGGGGCCAGGGGGGCCCCAGGCGCCCTGGTGGCGCGGCCCACCCCCTGGCCGCGCCGGGAGGTCGCCTGGGTGGGCCCCATCTCCCCTGGTGCCCTACTTTGACCCGTATTTTAGCTCGTGACGGAAAAATCCCAGATGAGAAGTTCTTTTCCCAGTTTTCGTCGCGGAGCCGCCACCGCCCTCTGTTCTTCTTCGGGAGGGCTAATCTGGAGGCTGAATTGGCCTCCGGAGAGGGGAGATCGTCGCCATCGTCATCATCATCACCACTCCATCATCCCTCCATGACTTCTCTTTCCATGTTTGAGTAATCCCCTGCTGGAGGCGAAGGGGATGGTAGGGATTGGATGAGTTAGATCATGTAATAGTTTGTCAGATCGTTGGGGGCATGTTGCCTATCATCTACTATGGTGTTTATCATCTTTGCTTCAACTTGTTATTCTTAATGCTTGTCACTTAGGGCCCGAGTGCCATGATTTCAGATCTGAACCATATGTGTTTGCATGAATATATTTGTGTTCTTGATCCTATCTATGAGTTGTTTGCACCTATTACGGTTCAGAACCGGCGATCCCAAAAGTGACAGCTTGGGACACCAAAGGGGATGATCAGTAGTTTGAGGATTACATGTATCCATTGAGCTTATTGCTTTGTTCCGGCGCTCTTTGACAGGAGCACCTTAATCTCCATAAGTTCCTTTTGGCCCCGTTCGTAGCGGGATGGTAGGACAAAAGATGTTGTGCAAGTTCTTATTGCAAGCACGTACAACTACCTACGGGATACATGCCTAATGTTTGATATTTGCCTAGATGATCATTACTTTTCCGTGTGCCTTGCCCCAAGTTAGAATCATGATATATCTCATCCATGCAGCGCCCAACCATCCGTCTCCCTAGCCTATAGCGTTTTAAATCCTGCTGGTTACTAGTTGCTACTTTTGCCATTTACCTTTACTATTTACTTTTGCTGTTTGCTTTTACTATCACTATCATCACTATCATATCACTGTTACCACTTATCTTTTGTTGCATGTAAGTATATTTCAGGTGCGGTTGAATTGACAACTCAACTGTCAAAGCTTATAAATACTCTTTGGCTCCCCGTGTGTCGAATCAATAAATTGGGTTATTCTTACCCGCGAAGACTATCTCGATCCCTTACGGTTGAGGGTTATCAAGTACCGTTTTCTGGCGCTGTTGCCGGGGAGCATAGCAATATTTACAAGTCTACTTGAAGTATCCTACCTGCTGCACTTCATTCGCTATGGGTAAGAAAGGAGACCCCAAGGTTCCGATCTTACTATCCACTACAAGAAGAGGTACTGTTCTGAGCACTAGTGCTACACTTGATTCACCCTCTGTTATGAGTAAGTTTGCCTCACCGCCACCATATGATGCTCCTAATGAATCTGTTACTATGTCCGATACTCTTGATGATGCTTCTACTACTATTGATGATATTAGTTCACTTGGTTATGCTCTTGAGAAACAGATCGCTGCTGCTGCAAAAAAGTCTGGAATTGAAATTCCTGTTACTCGCTACCCTATTGGTGGAACTTATGATTATCCTGATTTGAGTAAACTCAAGGAGAGAATCCTTGATGATGATTACTATATGCTTGATGAAGATTTATGCAGGGAACTGACAGAGTTTTCTGGCTCTGACCCTGAAGTTATTAAGAAGCTGTTTGAAAAGCACTCTTTGAAGAACAAAACCATTCCTGATCCTGAATTTGCTACATCTCCTATATGCATTGATGATCCTGATTATAATTTATCTGTTGATCTTTCACTTATAACTATGGTTGAAGCTGACCCTTTTTATGGCAGAGAAAATGATGATGCTATTGCACACCTGACTAAACTCGGTGAGTTGGGTGGCTTGTTTACCACGGATGAGAAGATACGATACTTTTATGTGACCAAGCTTCTTCCTTTCTCCTTGAAAGAAGGTGCTAAAGCATGGTATGATTCACTCCCATGCGGTTCCATTAAGAGTCCTCAAGACTTAGCTCACTCTTTTGTTGATAAGTACTTTCCTGCTCACATGCAACATGCTGCTTTACAAAGAATTTATAACTTTAAACAGTTGCAGGATGAGCACCTCCCTAAAGCTTGGGGGAGGTACCGCGGTCTGATTCGGGCTAGACCAGGACATGAAGTCCCTAAGAACGAATTAATCGATATATTTTATGCTGGTCTAACTGATGAATCTAGGTCCTATTTGGACAGTTGTGCTGGTTGTGTTTTCAGGATTTGATGGGCAGGATTGCCAAAAACCATGAGTATTGGTCAGACCCTGAACCACCTCCACCACCAAAGAAGAGGGGCATTTTTGTTCTAAGCCCCGAAGATATGCGAGAAGCAAAGAAGTCTATTAAAGAGAAAGGTATTAAAGCTGAAGACGTGAAGAATCTACCCCCTATTGAGAAGTTGTGTGAGCCTACCACTCACCCTCCTATGGTAGAGGTACACTCTCTTTTAGATTTCAATGCAAGTGACATCCCTCATGGTAAGCCTCCTGATCAATGTTTATATGAGTTTGATAATTTTATTATGAAACAAAATCATTTTAATGAGAGGATACAAAGTCAATTGCATGATAATACCCTTGCTATCAAAAGTTTGCCTGATGTTCTAGGTAGAACAGTTAATGATGTTAAATGTCTTGTGAAACATTTTCATATGGTTCAAACTCAGCTTAAACAAATTTCTGATGTGCAGAAAGATTTACTTGCTAACAATGCCAAACAAGATGATTTGCAGGCCTTCGGGATTAAGACCCGAGGAGGAACTAACACTCAAGATCCTCTCTATCCAGAGGGGCATCCGAGGAGAATCGAGCAAGATTCTCAAATGCAGGAAGAAGAAATTGTTGGCTCTCCAAAGAAGAAGAAGAAACATAAGGAGGCTGACAATTCCAATGATCCTATTACAGATGAAGAGCCAGCTGTTGATCCCAACAGTGTATCTATCTCCGATGCTGAGACTGAAGACGGTGCTGAACCTGAAGGTAAGGATAATGAGAAGAATGATCCGCCTGGAGCTCGAGAAGAAGAAGCACCTGACAAACGTAAGAGGTACACTAAAGAAGACTTCATCGCAAGAAAACATGGGAAGGAAAGAGAACCATGGATACAGAAACCCATGCCCTTTCCAGGTAAGTCCATCAAATCTAAAGAAGAAGAGCATTACAATAAGTTTTGTGAGTGGATTAAACCTCTTTTTCTTCAAATTCCTTTGACTGATGCTATTAAGTTACCTCCTTATTCAAAATATATGAAAGATATTGTCACTAATAAAAGAAAAGTTCCTAATGAAGCAGTATCTACTATGCTTGCTAACTACTCTTTCAGTGGCAAGATTCCTGAGAAGCTCGGTGATCCAGGTATACCCACCATTCCTTGATCCATAAAGAATAATTATGTCAAAACTGCTTTATGTGATCTTGGAGCAGGAGTGAGTGTTAGGCCTCTCTCTCTTTACGAGAGGCTTTGTTTAGAGAAACTAATTCCTACAAATATCTCTCTTCAGATGGCTGACAAGTCAACCGCTGTTCCGATAGGTATTTGTGAGGATGTTCCAGTAGAAGTTGCTAATTGTTTGATTCTTACTGATTTAGTTGTGCTTGACATGCCCGAGGATGGGCGCATGTCCATTATTCTTGGTAGACCTTTTCTTAACACCGCAGGTGCTATTATTGATTGCAATAAAGGGAAGGTTACCTTCAACGTGAATGATAAAGAACACACGGTGTATTTCCCAAAGAAGACCGACAGGAGACATGGCCTCAACTCTATAGAAAATATCGAGACCGTGAAGATTGGAGAATGGGACTGTCCATTACATGTGCATCACAAATACAAAACTATCATGGTGGGGACAATGTCCATCAAAGTAAAGGTTCAGTGATTACTTCGTAAGAGGTGAGACCTTTTGCTCTATATATCGCCTGTTTGTTGGTAAGACTTGATCAACCTTACTAGCAAACGTGTTTTATATAGATAGAAAGTTGAGCTTGATATGTTTTTATTTGTTTTTAATTTTTGTTCTACTTGCTGTACCAAGTGTTTATGTTTTGAAGCTTCACAATACTACTCACTGCTTTAAGTTTTCAGAAAGTTAAGCAACTTTTTGAACTTTGAAAAAATTTCAACAGTGAAGTTTTCAGAAAAATTCCAGAAAAATTAAAATAAAAATTTCCACGATGGGAGTGAACCAGAGGGACCTAGGGCCAGCCAGGGGGGCCCACCAGTGGCCCAGGCGGCTAGCTGGCGCGGCCTGCCCCCTGGCCGCGCCCACAGGGCGCCTGGGGCCCACAAGCCCCCCCCTCCAGGTAAGTCTTCTTCCTCCCTCTCTCTTTCTCTCCAAAAACGCGAGTTCTACACTTGTTCTTGCGTTCTTGCTGCTCTTGGAGGCGATTCTTCGATCTCTCTCTACAGCCCATCATTTGAGCTGAGATTTTGAACAAATACTCCCTGGTATGTGACTCCTCCACCCCTCCAATTAGATTTCTGATTGGTGACTTCATTTGTGAGTATTTAGTAGTTCTTGGTGTTGTATAGATGAGCTTGCATGCATGTGTAGAAAGTTATTTTCCAAGTTTTGATGCAAGTTTATGCCTTGGGCAAGTGAGTTGAGTAGTTTGCCTTAACTCACCTTGTTTTAATCCACGTTTTTGTAAATTGCCAAAAATTTCAGAAATGAGTTTGTTAGGAAGGGCAAAAGGGTGGCTTGAGAAGAGGAGGCCCACGCACTCCGATCGAGTTACTAGAGCCGCAGCTTCACCATCGACTGCTAGGGTGAGCTATAACGAAGATCATGTGCCCCTAGAGTTGTTGGAAGACACAAGTCCAGCACATGCGATGACGTTTCCATGTGATGAATTCCTTGAAGCTGCGGGAATCAAGGATGAGTTTTATAATCTTTGTGCTAATGCAGGTCTGACACGGCTCGTCACGTGCCGTGTTACTCAGTATCAAAAACTCACCTCCAGTTTCATTAATAGTTTTAGATATAATCCTGATTCAGGTGCTATTGAGTTTAAAATTTACAATGATCTTATCACCATGACTTTGGGAAAGTTTTGTGAAATAATAGGTGTGCCAAACGTTGGGAGGACGGCTAGGATGACCACTCAGCCCTCCGAGCTGAAAACCGTCTTCAACTCTCTCTACAGCATGGGTACGAGGGATATTCATTGGTCAAAGATCTCCAGCATCTTATTCCCTCACCTCAGGTATTTTGCATATTATGTTGCTAGAGGGGTGTTAGCTCGTGACAACACGAGCAACACTTCTGCGCCGGATATTGCTATCCTGGCAGCCGCCCTCTCAGGGAGGTCTGATTATAATCTGGGTGCCTTAATTGCTCGACGCCTTGCTATGAACGGTAACAAGGGAGACTTATATGGTGGCGTTTATGCCACACTTATCTTAGAACATCTTGGAGGCACCCCACACCCTGATGATACTCCTTTTATTTATTTAAGCTTTGATCTTGCTGCTATGAAAAGGCATAAGTTTGTTACCATGACTTCTGAGCTTGATAATCTTGTTTATATCTTGCGTTTCGGAACCACCGCGGAACGCGAGATCCGTCTACCTGCACCTCTTTTGTTTGATTTTTCTCGCAGGAACGGATGGTCCTTTGATGTTATCCAGTTCGATGAGTTCATGGCCCATCATCAGTTTCATAACCCCATGGAGGGGGTTGTGCCCGACGAGGAGGAGCACGGTAAGTTACCACCTTTTCAGGAAGAAACCGCCACCGAGTTTGGTGAAGGGTCTTCCTCTGCTTGGCGTACGGACCCTTCCTCGTGGGAGACTCCGAGGAGTTCGGTGTACGCGCCAGCATCCTTCTACGACCCTTGGACTCACCACCATACCCCCGGAGTAGGAGGCTCCTGGGGGCAGTAGCTGCTACCAACTTAGGCCAAAAGCCTAAGCTTGGGGGAGTACGTGCCCCTCTCACTTTTCCATTGTATTATCCGTCTTATTCGCTTTGATCTTTTCGAAGTTTTTGCCCGTTCTTCTTTATTTCTCTCCTTGCAAAAACAACAAAAATATTTCCTCTTTCTTTTTGCTTTCGTTTAACCTTTGAAATAATCCAAAAAGATTTCCTTTTTCTCTTTAGTTTGCTTTGTTTACAGAGATCAGCTCGAGTCCGTGATGGCATTTAATTATATTTCCTACGTTCGATCGTGCAAGTGACGAAGCAGTAATGACGAAGATCGACTGAAGGGAAGCAACAAGGAAGACCGGTATGAACTCTTCTTGTTTCTACTTTTGTACATATGCCTGTACTTATGATCTAGAGACCAGCTTGTAGCGACATAGTGCTATGTTTACAATGCTCTTCCAGTGGTTCATGCTTTCCTTGTGGCTAGTCTCGAATAGCTAGAGTATATAATATGTTATTGAAATGATTTACATGCATTGCACTGTTCATAGTCTGGTATACTAAGGTGGTATTTCCCTTTAGAGAATTTTTGGATTGACTTGGCACATGTTTACACATGTTTAAGACTAAAAAGTCTGCTCTGTCTTGATGATCTTTGAGTTTTAGAATAGTTATATCACTTCCATGCCCGATTCAATGTTGCTTTGTCGCTCTGCATGATTATGACCGTTATTGCTCTCTAGTTGGTCGCTTCCCAGTCTTTTGCTAACCTCCACCTGTACTAAGCGGACTGACTGCTTGTGCATCCAAAATCCTTTAAACCAGTTATGCCATATGAGTCCACCATACCTTCCTATACATGGTATTTACCTGCCATTCCTAATGAAGACTTTCGTGTACCATCTCGAAATTAATCAAAAGCATTTCTCTTTTTGTGCCTCTGTTTTAGCTCATGAGGAAGTAGTAGTTACTCCAGGATCTTTTTGAGTTGAACAAGTTTCACCCCGGGATTGCATGTCTAATCTGCAAACCCATAATACGAGAAGGAACTGGCATTGAGTGCGCCCGGCTCATTAAAAATTATACAACAAACAAACCCTCCTTCACGCTTTGTTCATGAGAAATCAGAAAACTTTGGTAGTGATAAACAAAAGAGATTAAGAGGATGTGATCGTCGTCATGCGGGAGCCGTTCCTCGAAACTTGTCCAGCTCAAGAAGTGATTGAGTTATCTGCTAGCATTCGTTGACGAAATATGCACCTCTCAAAAACATTTTTACCTCTGTTTTTTTAAAACCAAGAGCTCTGGTACATGTTTAGTTTTTGTTTCCGACCACGGGTTTTCAACCTTGCCAACAAAATCCATGGTTCGAGAGTCTCCACCTTCTTTCTTCAGAGCACCAACTAGGAGAGCATAATTGTCATTCTGAGTGTAATGTGCATTGTCCCAAAGTATTACATTGCCTTCTGCATGCTTGTGATATTATTTATTCAGAAATTCTTAGTTCTAGTCTCCTTTAAAACTCTGAAGGAGTTTCTGCATTTATGTTTTGCTTCACTCATGGAGGCTAGCGAAATACCACCCTAATATGCTCAAGCTATGTGCAATGTAATCTTGTCTTGATTTTCAGTAATATATTATTTACTTTTTGGTATTTGTGATTGATCACTTGAAAGAAGGATTGCTCCGTGCATTGTCCTCATAGTACTGTTTCAATACTTGCTAGACTCTTTTCGTAGTACATGCTTATATACATCTAATGAAGCAAAAGAGTTTGTCAAAGTTTTCTTTGTCGCGTCCAATTCGTTGAACTGAATTGCTTGAGGACAAGCAATATGCTAAGCTTGGGGGAGTTGATACGTCTCAAACGTATCTACTTTTCCAAACACTTTTGATATTGTTTTGACCTCATTCTTGCATGATTTGAACTAAACTAACCCGGACTGACGCTGTTTTCAGCAGAGCTGCCTGTATGGTTTTATTGTGTGCAGGAAAACGGATTTTTAGGTATCTCAGAAAATTCCACGAAAAATCACAGAAAATCCACGCACCCGAAGGAACCCGGAGCCAGAAGAGGGGCCAGAGGGGGGCCAGGGGGGCCCCAGGCGCCCTAGTGGCGCGACCCACCCCCTGGCCGCGCCGGGAGGTCGCCTGGGTGGGCCCCACCTCCCCTGGTGCCCTACTTTGACACGTATTTTAGCTCGTGACGGAAAAATCCCAGATGATAAGTTCTTTTCCCAGTTTTCGTCGCGGAGCCGCCGCCGCCCTCTGTTCTTCTTCGGGAGGGCTAATCTGGAGGCTGAATTGGCCTCCGGAGAGGGGAGATCGTCGCCATCGTCATCATCATCACCACTCCATCATCCCTCCATGACTTCTCCTTCCATGTTTGAGTAATCCCCTGCTGTAGGCGAAGGGGATGGTAGGGATTGGATGAGTTAGATCATGTAATAGTTTGTCAGATCGTTGGGGGCATGTTGCCTATCATCTACTATGGTGTTTATCATCTTTGCTTCAACTTGTTATTCTTAATTCTTGTCACTTAGGGCCCGAGTGCCATGATTTCAGATCTGAACCATATGTGTTTGCATGAATATATTTGTGTTCTTGATCCTATCTATGAGTTGTTTGCACCTATTATGGTTCGGAACCGGCGATCCCAAAAGTGACAGCTTGGGACACCAAAGGGGATGGTCTGTAGTTTGAGGATTACATGTGTCCATTGAGTTTATTGCTTTGTTCCGACGCTCTTTGACAGGAGCACCTTAATCTCCATAAGTTCCTTTTGGCCCCGTTCGTAGCGGGATGGTAGGACAAAAGATGTTGTGCAAGTTCTTATTGCAAGCACGTACAACTACCTACGGGATACATGCCTAATGTTTGATATTTGCCTAGATGATCATTACTTTTCCGTGTGCCTTGCCCCAAGTTAGAATCATGATATATCTCATCCATGCAGCGCCCAACCATCCGTCTCCCTAGCCTACAGTGTTTTAAATCCTGCTGGTTACTAGTTGCTACTTTTGCCATTTACCTTTACTATTTACTTTTGTTGTTTGCTTTTACTATCACTATCATCACTATCATATCACTGTTACCACTTATCTTTTTTGCAAGTAAGTATATTTCAGGTGCGGTTGAATTGACAACTCAACTGTCAAAGCTTATAAATACTCTTTGGCTCCCCGTGTGTCGAATCAATAAATTGGGTTATTCTTACCCGCGAAGACTATCTCGATCCCTTACGGTTGAGGGTTATCAATCCCATCCAACCCATCACCGTTCAGCAAGCCTACGATGGAATTAGTCACACACGGCGGCGAGCAGCATGGAATTGGTGATGGAGGAAGGTTGATGATGATGACGGCGACGATCTCCACTCTCCAGAGCCCCGAACAGACTCCAGATCAGCCCTCCCGAGAGAGATTAGGGCTTGGCGGCGCCTCCGTCTCGTGAAATGTGATAATTCCTTCTCTTTGATTTTTTCTCCCCGAAAGTGAAGATATAGGATCTGGGGGTATGTCAGTAAGTCACCAGGGGGCCCACGAGGCAGGGGCGCGACCTGGGCAGGGGGCGCACCTGATTTTTTTCTCCCCGAAAGTGAAGATATAGGATCTGGGGGTATGTCGGTAAGTCACCAGGGGGCCCACGAGGCAGGGGCGCGACCTGGGCAGGGGGCGCACCTCCCACCCTCGTGGACAGGCCCTGGGCCCCTGGTGTGGATCTTCTTGCAGATATTTTTTATATTTTCCGAAATAATTCTCCGTTGATTTTCATGCGAATCCGAGAACTTTTTATTCTGCACAAAAACAACACCATGGCAGTTCTGCTGAAAACAGCGCCAGTCCGGGTTAGTTCCATTCAAATCATGCAACTTAGAGTCCAAAACAAGGGCAAACGGGTTTGGAAAAGTAGATACGTTGGAGACGTATCAACTCCCCCAAGCTTAAACCTTTCCTTGTCCTCAAGCAATTCAGTTGATAAACTCAAAGTGATAAATAAAAACTTTGACAAACTCTGTTTGCTCTTGTTATTGTAAATATGTAAGCTAGCATTCAGGTTTTCAACAAGATCATGAACTAACCACATTCACAATAACTTTCAGGTCTCAAGACTACTCACATTAATGGCATAATCAACTAGCGAGCAATAATAATAAACCTCGGATGACAACACTTTCTCAAAACAATCATGATATGATATAACAAGATGGTATCTTGCTATCCCTTTCTGAGACCGCAAAACATAAATGCAGAGCACCTTTGAAGATCAAGGACTGACTAGACATTGTAATTCATGGTAAAAGAGATCCAGTCATGATCATACTCAATGCAAATTAATATTAATACATGCAACGATAGAGGTGCTCTCCTACTGGTGCTCTTTGATAAGAGAATGATGACTCTGCATAAAAGTAAATAGATAGGCCCTTCGCAGAGGGAAGCAGGGATTTGTAGAGGTGCCAGAGCTCGATTTTTAAGTAGAGATGGATAACATTTTGAGCGGTATACTTTCATTGTCAACATAACAACCAAGAATCTCGATATCTCCCATGCTACGCACATTATAGGCGGTTCCCAAACAGAATGGTAAAGTTTATACTCCCCCAACCACCAACAAGCACACTCCACGGCTAGCCCGAAACAACGGGTACCGTCCAAACTAGCAGCAGCCCTGGGGGAGTTTTGTTTAATTATTATGATTTTGAGCATGGGACTGGTGATACGTCTCCAATGTATCTATAATTTTTGATTGTTCCATGCTATTATATTATCCTTCTAGGATGTCTTATGGGCTTTTATATACACTTTTATATGATTTTTGGGACTAACCTATTAACCCAGAGCCCAGTGCCAGTTTCTGTTTTTTCCTTGTTTTTGATTTTGCAGAAAAGAATATCAAACGGAGTCCAATTGATGAGCCAATTTTTGATGATTTTTTCTGGACCAAAAGAAGCCCCCGAAGCAAAAGAGTTGGGCCAGGAGAGCCACGGGCTGCCCACGAGGGTGGCGGGTGCGCCCTGGGCAGGGGGGGCGCGCCCTCCTATCTCGTGGACGGCCCAGAGGCCCCCCTGACTTGTGCCCTACGCCAAAAAATCCTATAAATACTGAAACCTTCGGAAATTAACCTAGATCGGGAGTTCCGCCAACGAAAGCCTCTGTAGCCACTGAAAACCAATCTAGACCCTGTTCCGGCACCCTACCGGAGGGGGGAACCCTCACCGGTGGCTATCTTCATCATCCCGGCGCTCTCCATGACGAGGAGGGAGTAGTCCACCCTCGGGGCCGAGGGTATGTACCATTAGCTATGTGTTTGATCTCTCTCTCTCTCTCTCTCTCTCTCTCTCTCTCTCTCTTGTGTTCTTGAGATGGAACAATCTTGATGTATTGCAAGCTTTGCTATTATAGTTGGATCTTATGATGCTTCTCCCCCTCTACTCTCTTGTAATGGATTGAGTTTTCCCTTTGAAGTTATCTTATCGGATTGAGTCTTTAAGGATTTGAGAACACTTGATGTATGTCTTGCACGTGCTTATCTATGGTGACAATGGGATATCATGTGATCTACTTGATGTATGTTTTGGTGATCAACTTGTGGGTTCCATGACCTTGGGAATCTATGCATAGGTGTTGGCACACGTTTTCGTCTTGACTTTCCGGTAGAAACTTTGGGGCACTCTTTGAAGTTCTATGTGTTGGTTGAATAGATGTTTCTGAGATTGTGTGATGCATATCGTATAATCATGCCCACTGATACTTGAGGTGAAAATGGAGTATCTAGGTGGCATTAGGGTTTTGGTTGATTTGTGTCTTAAGGTGTTATTCTAGTACAAACTCTATGATAGATTGAACGTTACTACAGACTCTTGAATAGATCGATCAGAAAGAATAACTTTGAGGTGGTTTCGTACCCTACCATAATCTCTTCGTTTGTTCTCCGCTATTAGTGACTTTGGAGTGACTCTTTGTTGCATGTTGAGGGCTAGTAATATGATCCAATTTTGTTATCATTGTTGAGAGAACTTGCAATATTGAAAGTATGAACCCTAGGCCTTGTTCACTATCATTGCAACACCGTTTATGCTCACGTTTACCACTTGCTACCTTGCTGTTTTTATATTTTCCTTTTACAAAAACCAATATCTACTATCCATATTACACTTGTATCACCATCTCTTCGCCGAACTAGTGCACCTATACAATTTACCATTGTATTGGGTGTGTTGGGGACACAAGAGACTCTTTGTTATTTTGTTGCAGGGTTGTTTGACAGAGACCATCTTCATCCTACGCCTCCCATGGATTGATAAACCTTAGGTCATCCACTTGAGGGAAATTTGCTACTGTCCTACAAACCTCTACACTTGGAGGCCCAATAACGTCTACAAGAAGAAGGTTGCGTAGTAGACATAAACTGGTCATCCCGATTACCAGCCATTTTCTCATGAATGATGAGCGGAGTCCACTCATCGTGAGAATAACCCACCTAGCATGGAAGATATAGACAACCCTAGTTGATACATGAGCTGTTCGAGCATACAAAACAGAATTTCATTTGAAGGTTTAGAGTTTGGCACATACAAATTTACTTGGAACTGCAGGTAAATACCGCATATAGGAAGGTATGGTGGACTCATATTGAATAACTTTGGGGTATATGGAAGTGGATGCACAAGCAGTATTCCCGCTTAGTACAGGTGAAGGCTAGAAAGAGACTGGGAAGCGACCAGCTAGAGAGCAACAACGGTCATGAACATGCATTAAAATTAATCAACAATGAATGCAAGCATGAGTAGGATATAAATCACCATGAACATAAATATCGTGAAGGCTATGTTGATTTTTTCAACTACATGCGTGAACATGTGCCAAGTCAGATCACTTAAATCATTCAAAGGAGGATACCACCCATCATACCACATCACAACCATGTTAATACCATGTTGGCACGCAAGATAGACCATTATAAACTCTCAGCTAATTAAACATGGCATAAGAAGCTATGATCTCTAATTGTCATTGCAAGCATGTTTCATTCATAACAAGCCGAATCAGGTTCGATGAGCCATCATATTTACAAAAACAAGAGAGGTCGAGTTCATACCAGCTTTTCTGATCTCAATTTGTTCATCATATATCATCCTTATTGCCTTTCACTCGCACGACCGAACGGTGTGGATAATAATAATAGTGCACGTGCATTTGACTAAGCTGGAATCTGCAGACATTTAATACAAGAGAGAAGACAAGGTAATATGGCTCAAGGTTAAATCAACAACAAAGCATATAAGAGCCACTAAGCAATTTCAATCATGGTCTTCTACTCTTAACCCCCAAAGAAAAGAAAAGAAACTATTTACACGGGAAAGCTCCCAACAAGCAAAAGAAGAACGGGAAATCTTTTTGGGTTTTCATTTTAACTACTACTACAAGCGAAAAAAGTAAACTAGCTAGAAGCTACAACTACTATTTTTTTTGTTTTTCTGGGTTTTTCTAGCACACAAGAAAAAGACTAAGAAAAAGAAATTGAAACTAAGCATGGATGGTACAGTGAAAGAGTGTGAGCACCGACAACTAGAATAAGTGTGAACATGAATGTAAGTCGGTGAGAAACATGTACTCCCACAAGCTTATACTTTTGGCCTAAGTTGGTCTATGGCCACGGATCGAAGACGCTACCTCCAGTGTACTGAGATGTGTCCTCTGGGTGCCACTGGTTGGCGAGCTCATCCAGCTCCCACCCATAAACAGATTGACGAGAAGGATCAAGTGGTGGTTCTGGCTCAGGCTCTGAAGCTTGTGCTTGGCCTTGGTACTTGTAGAAGGCATCTGATGTGATGAGGAATACGCTGTTCTTTCTGGTCGAGGAGGAAGTCGGGGAGGCCTGCATTATTTGCGAACCAATAAAAGTCTTCGTAAATCCCGGCGGATATGAAATCATTGCAAGGCCATTCACACGGTCGAACTTCCGCAATGTGAGGAAGATTATACTTGGGCTTCTTATTTTCTTGTTTCTTCTTCTCCTCTGAGCTCTTGCTGGAGGAGCCCCTCAACAATCTCTTTAACATTTTCATTTTCTGAAAATTATAGAATTTTTTAGTGACTCACAATAAAGGTTAACCAAACTCAATAAGATTGAGAGCAACAACTCCTATAAGTGCCTAGAGACTATATTATGCATTAGAACTACTTGGGACCAAGAAAATTTGACATGCAAGCTCAAGAACAAGTCCACTACAGCAGCAAAAATTTGCAACAAATAAAGCACTAGAACAAAAACTAATTGGACCAATGGAGGAGTCACATACCAGGGAACAATCTCCCCAAATAGTTTGGTGAATGGTGCTTTGACCAAGGAGATCGAAAATGGCAGCAAGATAAGCTAGAACTCGGGTTTGAGCTGGTTGGTGATTTTTTTTGGGAGGAAGAAGAAGAGCATGGGTGCATAAATAAGTGGAGGGGGGCCACGTGGGGCCCACGAGGCAGGGGGCTCGCCCTGGACCCTCATAGACACGTGCTGGCTCCCCTCGCTGTGTGTTCAGTTCCATATTTCCTCAAATATTCTAGAAAAAATCATATTTCATTTTCATGGCATTTGGAGAACTTTTAGTTTTGGGATATTTTTTATTGCACCGATAATTCTGGAAACAGACAGAAAATGCTATTTTTTCTTTATTTATCTTAATTGACAGAAAGTAAAAGGAGGGTACAGAAGGTTGTGCTATCTAGATTCACCTATCCCATGCTCATCAAAAGGAATCCATTAACAAGGTTGATCAGGTCTTGTTAATAAACTCTTTCCGAGTAACATGAAACCCGAGAATTTTCGAATAACACTAGGTTACCTCAATGGGGATATGTATATCCCCAACAATAAGGATGTCATATGTCTGCTTGATAGTAGGAAGAGGAAACTCAAAACCTCCAATAGTGATAGTTGAAGTTTTTCCAATATAATTGATACTGTGGACCTGAGGTTGTTTCCTCGAAAAGTGTACCGTATGCTCATTACCATTGACATGAAAAGTGGCATTGCCTTTGTTGCAATCAATAACAGCCCCTGTACTATTCAAAAAGGGTTTTCCAAGAATAATAGACATACTATCATCCTCGGGAATATCAAGTATAACAAAGTCTGTTAGAATAGTAACATTTGCAACTACAACAGGCACATCCTCACAAATACCGACATGTATAGCAGTTGATTTATCAGCCATTTGCAAACATATTTCAGTAGGTGTCAACTTACTCAAGTCAAGTCTACGATATAAAGAGAGAGGCATAACGCTAACACCAGCTCCAAGATCACACAAAGCAGTTTTAACATAGTTTTTCTTAATGGAGCAAGGTATAGTAGGTACTCCTGGATCTCCTAATTTCTTAGGCATTCCACCCTCAAAAGTGTAATTAGCAAGCATGGTGGAAATTTCTACTTCATGTATCTTTCTTTTGTTGATAATAATATATTTCATATACTTGGCATAAGGATTGGTTTTAAGCACATCAGTCAAACACATACGCAAAAAGATAGGTCTAATCATTTCAGCAAAGCGCTCAAAATCTTCATCATCCTTTTTCTTGGATGGTTTCGGAGGAAAAGGCATGGGTTTCTGAACCCATGGTTCTCTTTCCCTAACGAGATTCCTAGCAACAAAGTCTCTCTTATCATAACGTTGATTCTTTGATTGTGGGTTATCAAGATCAACATCAGGTTCAATCTCTACATCATTATCATTACTAGGTTGAGCATCATCATGAACATCAACATTAATATTATCACTAGGTTCATGTTCATTACCAGATTGTGTCTCAGCATCAGAAACAGATATATCATTGGGATTCTTAGGTTTGTCAGCTACAGGTTTACTAGAAGCATGCAAAGTCCTATCATTTTTCTTTTTCTTCTTTTTATAAGAACTAGGTGCATCGAAATTAGCTCTCTAAGAATGTTGCTCAATTCTCTTAGGGTGGCCTTCAGGATACAGAGGTTCCTGAGTCATTTTACCACCTCTAGTAGCAACTCTAACATCATAGTCGTTATTCTTACTATTTAATTCATTGAGAAAATCATTCTGAGCCTTAAGTACTTGTTCTACTTGAGTGGTGGCCATGGAAGCATGTTTACTAATAAGTTTCAGTTCACCTTTAGCTCTAGACAGATAATCACTCAAGCGTTCAATCATATAAGCATCGTGTTGTAATTGTCTACCAACATAAGCATTGAAGTTTTCCTGTTTCACAATAAAATTGTCAAACTCATCTAAGCATTGGCTAGCAGACTTATAACGAGGAATATCACCTTCATCAAATCTATAAAGAGAATTTACCTTTACTACCTGTGTCGAGTTATCAAGACCATGTATTTCTTCAATAGGTGGTAAATTCTTAACATCTTCAGCTTTAATATATTTTTATTTCATAGATTTCTTTGCCTCTTGCATATCTCCAGGACTGAGAAATAGAACACCTCTTTTCTTCGGAGTTGGCTTAGGGGCTGGTTCAGAAAGTGTCCAATTATTTTCATTGGCCAGCATATTATTCAATAGTAGTTCAGCTTGTTCAGTTGTTATTTCCCTAAAAACACAACCAACACAACTATCCAGGTGGTCTCTGGAAGCATCGGTTAGTCCATTATAAAAGACATCTAGTATATCATGCATCTCAAGAGGATGATCAGGCAAAGCATTAAGTAACTGGAGAAGCCTCCCCCAAGCTTGTGGGAGACTCTCTTCTTCAATTTGCACAAAGTTATATATTTCCCATAAGGCAGCTTGTTTCTTATGAACGGGAAAATATTTAGCAGATAAGTAATACATCATATCCTGGGGACTACACACACAACCAGGATTAAGAGAATTAAGCCAAGTCTTAGCATCACCCTTTAACGAGAACGGAAACAACTTAAGGATATAGTAGTAGCGAATCTTTTCATCATTGGTAAACATGGTGGCTATATCATTTAACTTAGTAAGATGTGCCACAACAGTTTCAGACTCATAGCCATGGAAAGGATCATATTCAACCAAAGTAATTAACTCAGGATCAACAGAGAATTCACAATCCTTACCAGTAACACAGATAGGTGAAGAAGCAAAAGCAGGGTCATGTTTCATTCTAGCGTTCAAGGACTTCTCTTTCAGCTTAGCTAATAATTTCTTAAGATCATATCTATCATTGCAAGCAAGAAAGTCTCTAGCAGTTTCTTCATCCATAACATAACCCTCAGACACAACAGGCAATTCATATCTATTGGGAGTAGTCTCATCATCACTTTCATAAATATCATCAGTTCCAACATTCGCACTCTCCCTAACCTTAGCAATTTGTTAATCTAGAAATTCACCTAGTGGCACAATATCAGGCATAGAAGTAGTTTCATCATACATAGCAGAAGTAGCATCATCAAGAACATACGACATATCAGATTGAGCAGCAGGAGTAGGTTTCGCAAGTTTACTCATAACAGAAGGAGAATCAAGTGCAGAGCTAGATGACAGTTCCTTACCTCCCCTCGTAGTTGAGGGTAAGATCTTGGTTTTTGAGTCCTTCAAATTCTTCATAGTGATCAACAGATATAAATCCCAAGTGACTTAAAGAATAGAGCTATGCTCCACGGCAACGGTGCCAGAAAATAGTCTTGATAACCCACAAGTGTAGGGGATCGCAACAGTTTTCGAGGGTAAAGTATTCAACCCAAATTTGTTGATTCGACACAAGGGGAGCCAAAGAATACTCTTAAGTATTAGCAGCTGAGTTGTCAATTCAACCACACATGGAAACTTAGTATCTGCAGCAAGATAGTTTAGTAGCAAAGTAATATGATAGTGGCGGTAGCGGCAATAAAAGTAACAATAGTGTTTTTGTAGTTTTTGTCATAGTAGCAGCGGAAAAGTAAATAAGCAACAAGCAATATAGGAAATGCTCGTAGGCACTGGATCGGAGATGGGAAATTATGTCAGATGCAATTCATCATGTAGAAGTTATAACCTAGGGTGACACAGAACTAGCTCCAGTTCATCAATGCAATGTAGGCATGTATTCTGAATATAGTCATACGTGCTTATGGAAAAGAATTTGCATGACATCTTTTGTCCTACCCTCCCGTGGCAGTGGGGTCCTATTGGAAACTAAGGGATATTAAGGCCTTCTTTTAATAGAGTACCGGACCAAAGCATTAAGACATAGTGAAAGCACATTTGCTCCCTGGGTGGTTTTGGTAATTAATGACAACATATTTTGTGGTTGGACTAATGCTTTTATCAAGTATATTTCAGGAAATCCAATCACTTTGGTATGGGAAGATGACTGAAGAAGTGGACCCCTCAAATGCTAAGGCAAGCATTGGCAAAAGCTCAAGACTCCATTTTTGGTTTAGTGATCCAAGATCACATTGAGTCCATAGGAAAAGCCAATACTATTAAAAGGGGATGAGGTTGTGTTGATGATCTGGTTGCTCAAGTGCTTAGTGATTTAGCTCCTTCAACTATCAGCACCTTTCACTACTATACACACCCATAAGTAATCTCGGACAAACCGATTCTTCCAACTCAGTCCCACCGAGATGAACCACTTCAGCCATATTCCAAACCCTAGAAAAATCGGTCATTACGAGTTTGAGATCGGTCTCACCGAAACTGAACTGCCAACCTTCTGTAACCATTTCACATCATATCGGAATAACCGAGTTTGCATTATCGGTCTCACCGAGATTGACAAGCTTCTGTCTTGGCTCAAATCGGTCTCACCGATATTACATTTTCGGTCTCACCGATTCTGGCATGTTCCTGTCTTTTCTCAAATCGGTCTAACCGAGTTTTCTTTCTCGGTCCCACCGAAAATCCCAACGTTCATATCATGTACACTTTCGGTCTCACCGAGATGGTATTTTCGGTCCCACCGAAAACCCCAACATTCACTATATTTGAACTTTCGGTCTGACCGAGTTTTCACTTCGGTCTCACCGAGATGGCTCAAATATGTGTGTAACGGTTGGATTTTGTGTGGAGGCTATATATACCCCTCCACCCCCTCTTCATTCGTGAGGAGAGCCATCAGAAAGTCTACCACTCCTACCTTACACTTTTTGAGAAGAGAACCACCTACCCTTGTGTTGAGATCAAGCCATTCCATTCCTACCATATGAAACTTGATTTCTAGCCTTCCCAAGTTGCTTTCCACTCAATCCTTTCTTCCACCACAACCATATCAGTGAGGAGAGTTGAGTGTTGGGGAGGTTATCATTTGAAGCACAAGAGCAAGGAGTTCATCATCATCAACCACATCTATTACCTTTTGGAGGGTGGTGCCTCCTAGATTGGTTAGGTGTCGCTTGGGAGCCTCCGTCTTTGAGATGTGGAGTTGAACCAAGAAGTTTGTAAGGGCAAGGAGATCGCCTACTTCGTGAAGATCTACCCCAAGTAAGGCTAGTCCTCCGTGGGCGTAGGCCATGATGGAATAGACAAGGTTGCTTCTTCGTGGACCCTTCGTGGGTGGAGCCCTCCGTGGACTCGCGCAGCCGTTACCCTCCGTGGGTTGAAGTGTCCATCAACGTGGATGTACGATAGCACCACCTATCGGAACCACGACAAAAATCTCCGTGTCACCAAACTGCGTTTGATCTTCTCCACCTCTCTTTACTATATGTGCAATTTACTTTCCGCTGCCCATACTCTAGAATTGCATGTGTAGTGTGATACTTGATTTGATCTTGATTGTGAAACTGCCTAAAACTTTGCATAATCAAAAGGCAGATTTTTATATTGTCAAGTAGTCTAATCACCCCCCCCTCTAGACATACTTCTTCGATCCTACAATTGGTATCAGAGCCTTGGTCTCCATTGCTTTGGTTTACACACCATTGGAGGAAGATGGACGTGTCTACGGATGGGAGTGTTAGCCATAGAGTGCCTGTTCTTAATGGAAGGTTCTATAACTCTTGGAGGTCTGAAATGCTTAGTATCTTTAAGATGTACAATTTGTGCAAATATGTTGAGACCCCCTATGTGCCTCCTTTTGATCCCTTGCACCCTACCATGGATGAAGAGCTTGATTTGCTTCGTAACCTTAGAACTGTAAATCTTATCATTAGAGGGTTACCCGATGACTTGCTTAATCTTGTTACAAACTTTGAGTCCGCCTATGCTATGTGGAAATTCTTGGAAGAACTTTATCCGGACTACTCTTTGAGAAGTCTTGATGAAATTCTACACAAGACTATTGAATTTGATAAGTTGCACCCCAATGATCCCAACTTTGATAAATGCTTTTTTGAGCTTCGTGATCTTATGAAAAAGAAGGGTGATCCCGGTCTTATCAATATTATAATTAGAAATGCTCTTGCATTGCATTCCGAAGATTATTGTTCCATTGACCAAACTAATGCAAGTACTTATCAAATTGACCTAGGTATTGATGATGAACAATCTATGGGTCAATATGATGATGAGCAAGACGATGATTACTCCGATTCGGACACCGAGCTAGACAAGGTCATGAAGAGTCTCAATCTCATGGCAAATATGAGAGACTACATGTCCGGTGGAAAAGAGTGGATTCTTGATAGTGGATGCACCGATCACATGACCGGAGATAAAGACATGTTTCGAGAGCTTGCAAAGAACGATGGTCCACGCAAGTATGTGACTTTTGGAGACAACTCCAAGGGTAAGGTACTTGGCCTTGGTAAGGTGGCCATATCTCATGATAGCTCTATTCAAAATGTCATGCTTGTAGAATCTCTTGGATACAATTTACTTTCCGTGTCTAGATTAGCTGACTTTGGATTCAATGTGCTATTCACCAAAGTAGATTGCCAAGTCTTTCGTCGTGACAATCAAAACATGGCATTTACCGGTATCCGTAGAGGTGATCTTTATATTGTTGATTTCACTAAGAAAGCCCAACCTAGAGCTTGTTTCATTGCTAAATCCTCTAAAGGTTGGTTATGGCATAGAAGGCTAGGACATGTTGGTATGCGTAATCTAGACAAGCTAATCAAAGGTGATCATATTCTTGGTGTTAAAGATGTTTTCTTTGACAAAGATAGACTTTGTAGTGCTTGTCAAGCAGGAAAACAAGTTGGTGGAAGTCATCCCGTGAAAAACATCATGACCACTAGGAGACCGCTTGAGCTTCTTCATATGGATCTCTTCGGTCCCAATGCTTACAAAAGCCTTGGTGGTAACTCCTTTGGTCTAGTTATAGTTGATGATTATTCCAGATTTACGTGGGTATTTTTCCTTGATGATAAATCGCAGGTTCAGAGGATCTTCAAGACCTTTGCCAAAAAGGCCCAAAATCAATTTGAGGTGAAGATCAAGAAAGTTCGGAGTGACAATGGAACGGAGTTCAAGAACGCAAATGTAGACTCTTTTCTCGATGAGGAAGGGATTCTACATGAGTTCTCGGCTACGTACACTCCTCAACAAAATGGAGTTGTTGAGAGGAAGAACCGAACGCTCATAGAGATGGCAAGAACGATGCTTGATGAATACAAGACACCGAAGCATTTTTGGGGAGAAGCGGTCGAGACAGCTTGTCATGCTATCAACAGGCTTTATCTTCATAAGCTCCTCGGCAAGACATCATACGAGCTCCTCACCGGTAACAAACCCCAAGTGGGATACTTTCGTGTCTTTGGTTCAAAATGCTATATCCTTGATAAGCATCGTCGGTCTAAATTTGCTCCTAAATCTCATGAAGGCTTTCTTCTTGGTTATGGATCAAACTCCCACACCTACCGTGTCTACAATAATTTCACCCGAAAGGTTGAAGAGACGGTAGATGTGAAGTTTGATGAATCTAATGGCTCACAAGTAGAGCAAATGCCTATTGATGTAGGAGACAAGGACCCATCTGAAGCTATCCAAGATTTATCTATTGGAAAGATCCGTCCCATGGAAGTGAAGGAGAGTACCTCATCTACATATGTGGAGCCACCTACCTCACGGCGAGATGAACCTCAAGGCAACATGGAGGCCTCCACGAGTGGAACTCACCAAGATGAGGAAATGCAACAAGAAGATCCACCACAACCTCCTTCTCCACCACCTCAAGACAACACCAACAACAATGAAGAAGAAGAAGAAGAAGATGAAGATGATGAGGAAGCTGAGCCACAACATCAACAAAAGCTATCCCGAGTTCGAGCAAGAGTCAAGAAGAATCATCCCGTGGAACAAATGATGAACGACATCAACTCCGGGAGAATTACTCGCTCTAAAACTCGCTTAGCTAACTTTTGTGAGCATTACTCATTTATCTCTAGTATTGAACCTATGAAGGTAGAAGAAGCACTTGAAGACCCAGATTGGGTGAACGCTATGCACGAAGAACTACACAACTTCGAGAGGAACAAGGTGTGGACTTTGGTAGAGAAGCCCAAGGATGATCAAAACATCATTGGAACCAAATGGGTGTTTCGGAACAAGCAAGATGAAGATGGACAAGTCATCCGCAACAAGGCTCGTCTCGTAGCTCAAGGTTACACACAAGTCGAAGGTATGGACTATGGTGAGACCTATGCCCCCGTTGCTAGACTTGAGTCCATTCGCATCCTTCTTGCTTATGCCAATCACCATGATATTACTCTCTATCAAATGGATATCAAAAGTGCTTTCCTAAATGGTGAAATTGAGGAGGAAGTATTTTTGAAACAACCTCCCGGTTTTGTGAATCCCAAAAAGCCTAATCATGTTTACAAGTTGCATAAAGCCCTTTATGGTCTTAAACAAGCTCCTAGAGCTTGGTACAAATGCTTAACTAGCTTTCTTCTTGAAAAAGGCTTTGAGATTGGAAAGATAGACTCAACGCTATTCACGAAAAGGGTTAATGGTGAACTATTTGTGTGCCAAATATATGTTGATGATATTATCTTTGGTTCAACTAACCCCCATTTTAGCAAGAAGTTTGGACAACTTATGTCGGAGAAGTATGAGATGTCCATGATGTGTGAACTCAAATTCTTCCTTGGGTTGCAAATCAAGCAATCTAAGGAGGGTACTTTTGTCTCACAAACAAAGTACACCAAGGATCTCTTCAAGAAGTTCAACATGCAAGAAAGCAAAGGTATGAGTACCCCCATGCCTACTAGTGGACATAATGACTTGACAAAAGATGGAGAACCCGTTGATCAAAGCGTTTACCGTTCTATGATTGGTTCTCTACTATATCTTTGTGCTTCTCGTCCTGACATAATGTTGAGTGTATGCATGTGTGCGCGATATCAAGCAGCCCCTAAAGAATGTCATCTTAAAGCTGTTAAAAGGATAGTGAGATACCTGATACACACACCAAACTTTGGCATTTGGTATCCTAAGAGGGCCTCTTTCGATCTTGTTGGCTATTCCGACTCGGACTATGCCGGTGACAAGGTTGATAGAAAGTCAACTTCGGGTACGTGTCAATTCCTTGGTAGATCCCTTGTATCTTGGTCCTCCAAGAAACAAAATTCGGTATCATTATCCACTGCCGAAGCAGAATATATTGCTGCTGGTTCGTGTTGTGCTCAATTGCTATGGATGACACAAACGCTTAAGGATTATGGGATACATGTGAGACGTGTTCCCTTGCTTTGTGACAATGAGAGTGCAATTAAAATTGGACACAATCCAGTGCAACACTCTCGAACAAAGCATATTGAAGTTCGTCACCATTTTATTCGTGATCATATTGCCAAAGGGGACATTAATCTTAAGCATGTTCGTACTAACAAGCAACTTGCTGATATCTTTACAAAACCTCTTGATGAGAAAGTGTTTTGTCGCTTGAGGAGTGAGTTGAACATCATTGATGCTTCAAATTTGGAGTGATAACTCCATTGATGCATGCAAGGCATGAGCTCACTTGACTAATCCTTGATATTTCTCTTATGATGATGATCATATGTCTTGGACACATTTGCCTCCTTGTATTGCATCTAACTCCTTGCAGGTACTTGGATGATCTACATTTCACAAGATTACCACACACTCAAATCATGAGTAATCTTGTCATTGACCAAGTATCTAGCCCTTTGGGATGTTGAGTTCAAGGAACAAAATTCCATATATCCTTTTTGACATCTTATACATATGGTATTTCACTCTTGTCATCTTGGATATCCTCGAGTATTTCCTTGCTTGCCTAACCCATGTAGGAAGATGGACTATACAAGTAGAAATGGCGCTCCAACTTCACATTCAATGAGCACCTACATCAAGCTTACCTACATGAGTAAAGCAACAACAAGCCCAAGGTATGTTCTTCACATCTTTAAGGAGCTTTACTCAAAGTCATGAGTACAAGCAGCTTCATAAGATGTGATCACATCAAATGCTTAATCGAAAAATGGCAAGCCCATTTTGAGCTTAAATGATGAGTATGACCTATGATCAAATGTCCTCATTTGACTCCTAAGTCAATATACTCAAACATAGGTGACTTTGTCGCCGACCTTTATCTAGATGAAGTACATATGCTTTTGGAGTTTTTCTGTTTTCTCCTATGTTCTCTCATTGAGTTTTCTTTAAACAATAATAATAATAAAAAAAAACTTCATCTAGAAATCTTTTTTATTTCTTTTCTTATGTTTTTGTATATCATTCTGGCTCTGATCAATTCCTTGAAAATCTTTTACAAATTCCTTGCAAATCCTTTGAAACATTCCTCGCAGAGTGAGCTGAATTATTTCTGTATTTCCTTGGAATTAAACTCGGCGTCACCGACTTATTTATTTCGGTCTAACCGAAAAGGATTCGGACCCACCGATCCATCTAATTCGGTGTCACCGATTTATCTTCCAGGACATCTACTTCTGCAGCTCCACTCAAAATCTAAATCTTAAGAGGGAGAAGACTCAAATTTAAATTCTCAATGTTTCTCTATGAATGTTCTTATTTGCCCTGTTGTGATTCTTAAGGATCCCACTTCTTTCTTTCTTTCTTTCCATCTTTCCTGCCCTACCTAGTTTGCTGTCCTTTTCGGCACTTGATGTCAAAGGGGGAGAAGACTTAGGGGGAGTAGGGGGAGTAGGGGGAGAAGAGAAGACTTAGGGGGAGAAGAAAAGCAATCTTATCTTAAGGGGGGAGAGAATCACATCAAAGCTTTGTCGTGTTTTACATTGGACATTACAATTGGCATCATTCTTTTGATTTTGCTATTTCCATCAAAACCCCTTGTTCTGATATCTTATGGAATCTTTTAGTTTAGAGGGAGAAGACTTAGAGGAATCTTCACAATTGATATCTTATGGAAAGCAAAATCTCTCAGAGTTCATTGAAAATCTTTTAGTTTCGGAGACATGTTTGCTGATTCAAGCTTGTGCTCAATATGAGACACTCTTTATACATGTCCTCCCTGGCCTGGTACTCTTGATGTTCTTGCAGTTGGTTGAAGGAATACTCTTGTGTTATCTAACCCTGTTTTCCCAAGTTTATCCCTTCAGGTACAATGCCAAGGAACCTCAAGGTAAGTATATGCATCTTGCAGAATGTGCATGATGGTGACTTGCTTGTAAATACTTGTTTGCAAGAAATCACCATGCACATATGCATTATCACTCACTTCCCTTTCATCTGCTCTGATGCATATAGCCAAGCTGCATGTAGCACATCTTGCTTATCTCTCTTGTGTGCTTGTGGTAGTCCAAAACCATAATCTATGAAAATCTTGCACACTTGTAGGGGGAGCCTGTGTACTACATGCTTGTCAAAGCTTTCGTGATAATTCTGTCTTTCTTTCAATAAGCTTTGATGTATTGTTTAGTGTTATTATAGTGTGTTGCCATCAATTACCAAAAAGGGGGAGATTGAAAGCACATTTGCTCCCTGGGTGGTTTTGGTAATTAATGACAACATACTTTGTGGTTGGACTAATGCTTTTATCAAGTATATTTCAGGAAATCCAATCACTTTGGTATGGCAAGATGACTGAAGAAGTGGACCCCTCAAATGCTAAGGCAAGCATTGGCAAAAGCTCAAGACTCCATTTTTGGTTTAGTGATCCAAGATCACATCGAGTCCATAGGAAAAGCCAATACTATTAAAAGGGGATGAGGTTGTGTTGATGATCTGGTTGCTCAAGTGCTTAGTGATTTAGCTCCTTCAACTATCAGCACCTTTCACTACTATACACACCCATAAGTAATCTCGGACAAACCGATTCTTCCAACTCAGTCCCACCGAGATGAACCACTTCAGCCATATTCCAAACCCTAGAAAAATCGGTCATTCCGAGTTTGAGATCGGTCTCACCGAAACTGAACTGCCAACCTTCTGTAACCATTTCACATCATATCGGAATAACCGAGTTTGCATTATCGGTCTCACCGAGATTGACAAGCTTCTGTCTTGGCTCAAATCGGCCTCACCGATATTACATTTTCGGTCTCACCGATTCTGGCATGTTCCTGTCTTTTCTCAAATCGGTCTAACCGAGTTTTCTTTCTCGGTCCCACCGAAAATCCCAACGTTCATATCATGTACACTTTCGGTCTCACCGAGATGGTATTTTCGGTCCCACCGAAAACCCCAACGTTCACTATATTTGAACTTTCGGTCTGACCGAGTTTTCACTTCGGTCTCACCGAGATGGCTCAAATATGTGTGTAACGGTTGGATTTTGTGTGGAGGCTATATATACCCCTCCACCCCCTCTTCATTCGTGAGGAGAGCCATCAGAAAGTCTACCACTCCTACCTTACACTTTATGAGAAGAGAACCACCTACCCTTGTGTTGAGATCAAGCCATTCCATTCCTACCATATGAAACTTGATTTCTAGCCTTCCCAAGTTGCTTTCCACTCAATCCTTTCTTCCACCACAACCATATCAGTGAGGAGAGTTGAGTGTTGGGGAGATTATCATTTGAAGCACAAGAGCAAGGAGTTCATCATCATCAACCACATCTATTACCTTTTGGAGGGTGGTGCCTCCTAGATTGGTTAGGTGTCGCTTGGGAGCCTCCGTCTTTGAGATGTGGAGTTGAACCAAGAAGTTTGTAAGGGCAAGGAGATCGCCTACTTCGTGAAGATCTACCCCGAGTAAGGCTAGTCCTCCGTGGGCGTAGGCCATGATGGAATAGACAAGGTTGCTTCTTCGTGGACCCTTCGTGGGTGGAGCCCTCCGTGGACTCGCGCAGCCGTTACCCTCTGTGGGTTGAAGTCTCCATCAACGTGGATGTACGATAGCACCACCTATCGGAACCACGACAAAAATCTCCGTGTCACCAAACTGCGTTTGATCTTCTCCACCTCTCTTTACTATATGTGCAATTTACTTTCCGCTGCCCATACTCTAGAATTGCATGTGTAGTGTGATACTTGATTTGATCTTGATTGTGAAACTGCCTAAAACTTTGCATAATCAAAAGGCAGATTTTTATATTGTCAAGTAGTCTAATCACCCCCCCTCTAGACATACTTCTTCGATCCTACACATAGTGAATACATGAACTCCTCAAACTATGGTCATCACCAGGAGTGGTCCCGATTATTGTCACTTTGGAGTTGCCGGATCATAACACATAGTAGGTGACTATAGACTTGCAAGATAGGATCAAGAACACACATATTGTCGGTGTACTAAGATAGGGGTACCTTAGTACCCCAACTTGTGCACGGGCAGTAGCAGCTTCCCGCGGCAGGGTTTACCACGTGCTCGCCGGCAACCTTTCTGGTCCCTATAAAGCCATTCAAAAACAAAGTATACAAGAGAGAAGATCAAGGCCCCGGCAAGTGGAGCTTGCCGGGATGGCCGTCCCAGGCTCAAGATTATCACATTAACACAAGACCCTGGCAAGAGGAGCTTGCCAGGAAGACCAGAAGACTGCATCTCAGAAGACATGCCTCGGTGCACCCTGCGCCCCGGCAGGACCCGGGGAGCGACAAGCTTCCGGGTTCGGCAAGATCAAGACCCCGGCAAGGTGCTTGCCGGGGGAAGCCTGCGCTGTGTGCCCGCGCTCCAGCTCATCGGCCCACGCTTCGCCCTGGGGCCCTTCCAGGGACGCGTGGCGGATGGCTGTGCAGCCTGGGGGACACGGTGGCACGCCACGGTGACGAGGCTACCGCCGTGGCGAACGGAGACGCATGGACGAGTGCTTTTGGGGTCGACGGTGACGGGCATTTAATGCCCTTGTCCCCCACTGTCAAAGTTAGGTGAAGACCACTGTTCATGCACTGTTCATGCACTGTTCCCGCACTATTACAACTACCACCAAAGTTACATTTTTACCCTCCTCTACGTTGACACCTGTCGGTGACCCCTTGAGCTATAAAAGGAGGCCCATGCACAACGTAGAGGGGGTTCGCAACTTAGACAACTCTCACGCTCGGTGTAGCTAGCACTGTAGCTCTTCAAGCTCCCGAGCTCAATACAACCAAGGCAGGAGTAGGGTTTTACGCGTCCGCGCGGCCCGAACCTGGGTAAACTGCCCGCGTGTGCTCCTCGATCCGCTCTTCGTGCTCCCTCCGCTCCCTTACCGCAACGTACAAGGGGTTCCGGTCCCATAGGTGCTCGTGGTGGACAGTTTCCCCCGACATCTTTGGCGCGCCAGGTAGGGGGCGTCGAGGTTGTGCGAACCTGATCCGGCGCTCACGCGGGCGCAATCTTCATCAACCTCTCCAGCTTCATCAACTTCATCAGCAGCAACATGGCCCCGAAGAAGAAGGCTTCGGAGGTCGCAGGCCCGTCTGCGTCGATTCCCCCGCCGCCAGAACCAACGGTGGGTGGAGGAGACACCGGCGGAAGGGTGGTCGCCGGCGAGGAAACTCACGGCACCGCCAAGTCCAAGGACAAGGCGGACGACCGGGCAAACTCCAAGGCCTCGGTCTCCGTAGACGCACCACGTCCATCTCGGCAGACGACAGGCCAGCAGCGCCGTGGTACAGGAGGTACCATCTGCTTGCTGGGCCAAGGACAAACCGGAGGCTCGCGGGATGCTCAAGGCCATCGTCCTGGCACGAGCAAGGCGCGGTCGCCGGGGCGAGAGACCGCTCCTTCTAACCCTGTTAGAAGTCCGAGCATATCTGGCTCCTCGCACCGCTCGCCGCCGCTCCCCTCCTCTCCAGCAGAAGCTCTCGCAAGAGCACAACTGCTCCTCGACTTCCCTCCAGCGGCAGACAAGGCCGAAGACTGGAGGGCGACGATCCAAAGCCTCATCGCCTTCGCCAACAACGACACGCCGCAGCAGCCGGCGACCTCGCGGCCACGACAAGTCGACCAGACGAAGGCCGACGGCGACAAGACCGCCGGGGGTGCAACCACCGTGCACTCCCCGCCGCGGAAGCAGAAGACGCCTCCCCGCCGGATCAACGTCGACGACGACTCCACGGCGTCGTCGGATCCGCGGGCTCGTCGGGACCAGCGCCAAGTCCTTGACGATCGGCGACAAGAGGATGCTCGGATGACAATCGAGCGCCGACGAGAAGCCCGGCGACAATCGGATCAGCGTGCTGGGACCGCTGTCGACACGCACGCGCCCGGTGAACCAGGCGACTTGCCGTATGCGGCAGGTTGCCCTGCATTTACTCGTGAGCTGCGGCGCGTCCAGTGGCCCAGCATGAAAAACTTCAAGCCCGACGTACCCGAGAAGTACGACGGCAAGACGCACCCCTCGGAGTTCCTCAGCATCTACACCATCACGGTACAGGCTGCCGGGGGACGCGACGAGAAGATATTGGCCAACTACTTCCCGCTGGTGCTTAAGCCAAACGTCCATTCTTGGCTTATGCACTTGCCGGAAGGCTCCATTTCTTCGTGGGCAGATTTGTGCCACTAGTTTGTTGGCGCCTTCACGGGCGGCCACAAACCCCACGGCCAGGAGAGTGATCTCCACATCTTGGCCCAG
The DNA here is from genome assembly GCA_902687465.1 of Secale cereale. Classification (NCBI taxonomy): domain Eukaryota; kingdom Viridiplantae; phylum Streptophyta; class Magnoliopsida; order Poales; family Poaceae; genus Secale; species Secale cereale. The sequence continues at coordinate 743,179,855 of LR738710.1, forward strand.
AAGGAAGGAGAACCCCTGCGCAAGTACATTCAACGATTCAGCCGCGTGCAGCACAACATTCCCGACGTCCACCCTGCCGCGGTTATCAGCGCGTTCAACCAGAACGTGCGTAACCGCCGCATGCGGGAAGAGATGGCCATGACCAAGATACGGGATGTCAGCGAGCTCTACGCTCTGGCTGACAAGTGCGCGCGCGCTGAAGAGGGGAGGAGACTCCCCGGAGAGGATACTGGCGCAGGGGGAAGCGACAGTGAGGATGCCGCCCCGGCAAAGAAGAGCCGGCGGCGGAACAATAGAAAGAAGAAGAGCAAGGAAGTGCTAGTCGTCGAGCAGTCCGGCAAGGAGGCTCCCGCCAAGAAGACACAGGCTGGCGGCTCCGGCAAGGAGCCTGCCCCTGTAGCGGCAGCCGATAAGCAGGACGATTCCGACAAGCAATATTGCAAGATCCACCGCACCAAGGGCCACGACCTTTCAAACTGTAAGCGAGTCGAGTACCTCGTAGAGCAGCAGAAAGCTGAATACGAGCGGCGCGACAAGGAGAAGGCCCAAGGTGGCGGAGGAGAGCCAAGCAAGAAGCGGCCATTCAATGGCCGGGGAGGACGCCGCGGCAAGGCCAAGCAGCGGCAAGGTGATCGACCTCCCCGGGGCCGCGACAAGGATGAGGAAGAAGAAGACGACGATGACATGGAGGAAGGTCATAACAGCGAGCAGGAGTTCCAGAAGGCCACAGAAGTCCTGTGTGTCGACGGAGACGCCTCTCTGCATGCTTCCCACCGCCAGCTCAAGCAGTGGGTGCGGGAAGTAAACGCAGCTGAGCCGCCCGTCGAGTCACGCAGGCTGCTGAGGTGGTCCAGCACGCCCATCATTTTTGATCTTGAGGATCACCCTGACCGCACAACTACGGTCGGGTGCTTGCCGATGTTGGTCTCACCCACCATCCGCAACCTCAAGGTCACCAAAATGTTGGTTGACGGCGGGGCCGGCCTGAACTTGATCTCCTCGGCTGTGATCAAGAAACTCCAGATACCAGACGGCGAGCTCGAAGAAACCGGGTCGTTCCAAGGAATAAACCCGGGGAGGAGCAAGCCGAAGGGGAAGATCACTCTGCCAGTGACCTTTGGCGGGGAACTCAACTTCAGGACGGAGAGGATAACCTTTGACGTGGCCGATATCCCATTACCATACAATGGGATACTTGGACGTCCTGCCCTCGCCAAGTTCATGGCAGCTTCCCACTACGCCTACAATGTACTCAAGATGCCGGGGCCGATAAGCGTCATCTCTGTCCCTGGCGACAAGAAGGATGCGCTTATCTGCGCCGACAAGATATACCGGGATGCAGCAGCCGCGGCGGAGAGCAACACACTTGCCGCTGAAGCTCCCGGGGGGAAGAAGACCAAGACCAAGTCCGACAAGAGCTCTGGGGCCCACTCCGGCAAACGCACCTCTTCGGAGTGCTGCGCTGCCGTCGAGGACGTTCCATCGAGCTCCACCGGCAAGTGCAAGATGGGGATGGCCGCTCCACCGGCAACCAAGAAGGTGTCCGCCAAGGAGGACGGCACTGGTGGTACCTTCACCATCAGTGCTACACTTGAGAACAAATAGGAAAGCGCGCTCGTTGCCTTCCTGCGGGCGAATGTCGATGTGTTTGCATGGCAACCATCTGACATCCCCGGCGTTCCCAGGAAGGTAATTGAGCACAAGCTTGCTGTTTGTCCTCATGCGCGGCCCGTCAAGCAGAAGGTTAGGAAGCAAGCCGTGGAGCGCCAAGAATTCATCGCCAAAGAAATCAAGAAGTTGGAAGCAGCAGGCCTGGTTAGAGGCGTGATCCATCCCACTTGGTTAGCAAATCCAGTTGTCGTGCGTAAGGCCAACGGGAAGTGGAGACTGTGTATAGACTTCACTGATGTGAATAAAGCATGTCCCAAGGATCCATTTCCCTTGCCGCGCATTGAACAGATTGTCGATTCAACCGCTGGATGCGAGCTGCTTTCCTTCCTTGATGCATATTCAGGCTACCACCAGATTTTTATGGCCAAGGAAGACGAAGAGAAGACTGCATTCATTACTCCATGTGGCACATATTGCTTCATACGCATGCCCTTTGGATTGAAGAATGCAGGCTCTACATTTGCAAGGGTGGTGCACACTGCTTTTGAGCCACAGATCCACAGAAATGTAGAAGCTTACATGGATGACATAGTGGTCAGGAGCAAGAGCAAAGATACCCTGATCCAAGACTTGGAAGAAACATTTGCAAATCTGCGCAAGATCCAGCTCAAGTTGAACCCCGAGAAGTGCGTCTTCGCAGTCCCTTCCGGCAAGCTTCTCGGGTTCTTTGTGTCCCAGAGGGGGATTGAAGCCAATCCCGACAAGATAAAGGCCATCGAGCAGATCGAAGCCCCGAAGCGCGTCAAGGACGTAAGGAGACTTGCTGGTTGTGTGGCTGCCCTCAGTAGGTTCATTTCAAAATCCGCAGAACTCGCCCTGCCTTTCTTTAAAATTTTGAAGAAGGCAGGTCCTATGAAATGGACTCCGGAAGCGGAGGCAGCGCTGCAGGATTTGAAAGGATACATGTCCTCCACTCCAATACTTGTCGCACCTAAACCACAAGAGAAGTTGCTGCTGTACTTAGCGGCAACCAATCAAGTGGTTAGTGCTGCGTTGGTAGCGGAAAGGGAGGCAGAGGAAGAGCCCACACCTCCGGCAAGCGAATCCAGCGACAAGCAGGGGGCTCCACCGGCAAGCTCTGGCCCCGACAAAGACAACTCTGCGCAGGAGCAAGGAGAAGTGCGAAGGAAGATGGTGCAGCGCCCAGTGTATTTCGTAAGTTCCCTCTTGCAGGGGGGCTAGATCGAGATACTCTGGGGTGCAAAAGTTGCTTTTCGGCCTCCTCATGGCCTCGAGAAAGCTGTGCCATTACTTCCAAGCACATGAGATAACATTGGTCACTCGCTTTCCGTTGAAAAGGATATTGCAGAATCCAGAAGCAACATGCAGGATCGTCGAGTGGGCACTGGAGCTGTCAAGCTTTGGTCTCAAGTTTGAGAGTACTTCAACCATACAAAGCAGAGCTTTGGCAGAATTCATAGCTGAATGGACCCCAACGCCAGATGAGGAAGCTCCAGAGACAAGCGTCCCCGTACAAGAAGCGAGCAGTGAATGGGTAATGTACTTTGATGGTGCCTTCTCGCTGCAAGGCGCCGGTGCCGGCGTGGTACTCATAGCGCCCACCGGAGAGCACCTCAAGTACGTTGTCCAGATGCACTTTCCCAAGGAACAAGCGACAAACAATACTGCTGAGTATGAAGGCTTGCTTGCCGGCCTCAGAATTGCAGCCGAACTTGGGATCAAGAAGTTGATTGTGCGGGGAGATTCTCAGTTGGTGGTCCGACAAGTAAATAAGAGTTACCAAAGCCCTTTCATGGAAGCCTATGTAGATGAAGTGAGGAAGCTTGAAGAGCACTTTGAAGGTCTGCAGATGGAGCATGTCCCAAGAGCTCAGAATGATATTGCAGATGGCCTCTCAAAGTGTGCTGCGATGAAGTTACCTGTGGAACCAGGGACCTTCCTACTCAAGCTAACTCAGCCATCCGTTACACCATCAATTGGGCAGAACAAGAAGAGAAAGTTGGTCTCCGGTGACTACTTGCCGGCGGATCTCCCTGAAGCCGCCGCCAAGGTCCCCAAGATCAACAACCAGAACGCTGAGGAACAGTTTGCTCCTGCAGGTCCAAGGGTCTGTACAGTTGAAGCAAGCGTTCCCGACAAGCCTTGCCCCGGCAGGCTTGCCGGGGAACCATCAGCTCCGGCAGAGCCAGAGGTTCTTGCCGTAGAAGCCGAGGTTCCCGCAGCGGCCCTCATGCCTTTAGTCCTTGATGTTGAGCCTCGGGCTCCAGCATGGGCACAACAGATCGTCCGTTTTCTGCAAACCGGAGAACTTCTAGACGACCCAGAAGAGATAGAGAAAATAACCAGGCAGTCAAGTATGTACCAGTTCGTGGATAACGAACTGTACAGAAGAAGGCTCAATGGTGTCAGGTTGAAGTGCATTTCCAGAGAAGATGGACAGAAGCTGTTGGCAGAGATACATGGAGGCATATGTGGCCACCACATTGGCGCAAGGGCACTTGCCGGAAAAGCTTTCTGGCAAGGGTTCTTATGGCAATAAGCCCTCCAGGATGCAACTGCACTAGTAACCAAGTGTGAAGCGTGCCAGTTCCATGCCAAGCAAATTCATCAGCCAGCTCAAGCTCTCCAGACGATCCCTTTGTCCTGGCCCTTCTCGGTCTGGGGGCTCGATATCCTCGGCCCCTTCCCCCGTGCTGTCGGGGGCTTTGAGTACTTGTACGTTGCAATCGACAAGTTCACAAAGTGGCCAGAAGTGGAACCAGTGAGAAAGGTGACAGCACAGTCAGCAGTCAGGTTATTCAGATCAATTGTTTGCCGTTTCGGAATCCCTAACAGGATCATCATCGACAACGGCACGCTGTTCACAAGTCGCACCTTCATGCAATACGTCCAAGACCTTGGCGCCAAGGTCTGTTTCGCTTCTGTTGCCCACCCGAGGAGCAATGGTCAAGCGGAGAGGGCCAATGCTGAAGTGCTGCGCGGACTCAAGACAAGAACCTTCGACAGGCTGTGCAAGTGCGGAAGAAACTGGATAGAGGAGCTGCCGGCGGCTCTTTGGTCAATCAGGACGACACCAAGTCGAGCCACCGGACAGACACCCTTTGCTCTTGTCTATGGAGCAGAGGCAGTTCTCCCCACGGAACTCGTATACGGATCTCCTCGAGTGCTCGCTTATGATGAGCTCGAGCAAGAGCAACTGCGACAAGATGACGCATTGCTCCTTGAGGAGGAACGTCTCCAGGCTGCTGTACGAGATGCTCGATACCAGCAAGCCTTGCGCCGCTATCATAGCCGCAAGGTTAAGGCCAGGAGTCTCGAGGAAGGCGACCTTGTTCTTCGGCGTGTTCAGTCCGCCAAGAATTCCAACAAGTTGACGCCGAAGTGGGAAGGCCCTTATCGGGTGAGACAAGTCACAAGGCCCAGCGCTGTCCGCCTTGAGACCGAAGAAGGCTTACCGGTGAGCAACTCCTGCAACATAGAGCATCTTCGCAAGTTTCACCCATAAGGTGCGGTTGCCGTGATCCGCTCCGGCAACCACCTTTTGTATGAGTATTGCCGCTGTCGCATGTAAACCTTTGTACAAAGCCGGGCGCAGATCCCGTGCATCAGTAAAGCTTTTGTGTTTCACACTATTTGCCATTTTCATGCTTTTCTTTGATTATTTGCACGCATTGTTTGGCATCTTGTGCAACACGCATACCCGGTAAGCATTAATGGGCCAAGAAGCCCCGTACTTGTTTTCCCTTCTCTTCTTCTTTCAATCTTAAGCAGAAGGAACGTTCCTCGCGCACAAGTTTGCCGGGGGGGGGGGGAAGGAGGTGGAGGACGAACCAAGTGCTGTTCAAGAAAGAGAAGCTTGCCGGAGAACGAACAGATTATGAAAGCTAAGTTACCGGAATTTGAGCAGTTCAAATTTTTAAATTTTAGTTGTCTTCCTTGAACAACCACACTTTGTATGGTACACCTGTGCACGGAGGAACCTACCCGTGGCTAGCCGCACCCTTACTTTGTTTTCGAGTACGCTCAACGACTTAAGTGAGCTGCGACAAGTGTCGCGCCCTTGCTTCGTTTTCGAGTTCGCTCAGCAAGCTAAGTGCGTTGCGACTAGCTGCGGCAAGGTTACTTGCCGGTAACACCTTTGCCAGCAGGCTGCTCAGAGTCCAGCACTCAGCGCTCGCGGCAAGGGCCCCTTGCCGGCAAGTCCCCTAAAAGCGTAGGGTAAAAAAACATACAAAGTAAAAGACCAAAAGCAAGGGAGATAACAATGCGTTGATTGCTCAGAAATAAGATAATATATTACAGAGATAACTTGTCGCAATGACTAACAGATTCATGTTCATGGTACACTTTGCAGCAGCAAAGGAAACAGAAAGGAGGAAGCCTAATCTACGCGGTCGCCTTCACGCCTGGAGATCTTGTTCACCTTGGCGACGATGTGGGCGACCTGCGCCTTCAACGCCTCCAGATATGCGTCGGCCGGCAAGCTGCGGAGGACGTTGACAAGATTAATGCCAGGGTTGCGGTAGACGATCTTCGTCAAGACGCGCTCCAAGGTGCCTGCACAGAGCTGACGCGACTCCTCGGCCAGCTGCGCGGGGAGCTTCTCCTGCAGCCGTGCAAGCGCCGGCGCGATTCCCCTGAAGAAAAGACTTAATTTGGCGCTGTGGGGGAGATTCTGGTCCGGAGAGTACACGAGGTGCTCCACCCTCAGCGCCATCAGCTCCTTGTCAATGTTGGCGGCAGAGGCGACCAGATCGTCGGTCCACTGCTCCACGGCCCGGCTGAAGTTGTTCGCTGAAGTGGCGGCGCTCTCCACTAGGCCTCGTTCCTTGCGAAGCTCGTCCTTCAGCTTCGTTTCGCGGTCCCGGGCAGCGTCAAGTGAATCAGTCAAAGTGGAGACCTTCAACTCCAAATCAGCGATTGAATCTTTGGCGGCAGTAAGCTCGTCGCCCTTCTTGGAGAGTCGTACCTGCAAGTCGGAGTTGGTGTGGGCGTCCTTCTCCCGCTCCACGTTGAGCGCGGTGACCCTGTCCTCGCTTGCTTTAAGGTACTGCTCCAACTGCTCCACCTTGAGCTCTAGGCTCCTCTTGGCGGTCTCCGCGGCGGCAGCGGCATCCTTCGCCTCCTTCAAGGCCCCGCCAAGAGCCTGCTCCCGGGCGGTGAGCTCGTCGTCATGGGCGTCGAGCTCAACCTTCCACTGGTTGAGCGCCCCTTCCCGCCGAGATAACTCCTCGGCGGCCAGCCGCTGTCGCTCCTCTGCCTCAGCCTTCTCCAGGAGGAAGGCTTGCTGCTCCTCGGCAAGCCCTTCACGCTCCTCCGCCAAGTTGCGGAGAGCTGCCTGGTTGGCGGCGTGGAGTTCGGCGGCGCGCTTCTCCAAGTCCACTCCAGCCTTGGCGGCAAGAGCTTCCCGGGAGTCCAGCTTCGCCTGCCTGGCCCGGTAAAGGGCCAGGAGCCGGCGAAGTAGCTTCTCCTCTTCGGGCTCATCGCTCCCGCCAGGCGCTTCGACAATCTTCAACCCCGCGGAGGCGAGGACTTCTCCGTCAAAGGTCTCTCCCTCCACAGAGGCTCGCGACGAGGACCCCCAAGGGACTTGTATGAAGACGCCATTGGGGGCCTCAAGATAAACGCTTGGCTGCTCCTTGGCGGCGGAGGGATCGGCGGCCGGTGCAGCGCTTGACGCTCCTGCTGCCTCCGGGCCAGCAGTGTGGTCGCCGTCCCCCTCCCCAGCCGCAGCGTCTGCGGCCGGGGCGGTCTCCTCAGCGGCAGGCTCGTCGGCCCCTGCCATGCCCTCAGTGGCAGTGGCGTTGCCGCCGTCGCCTTGCGTGCCCTCCTCGCCGGCTGCCTCAGTTTCCATCCGCTCCGGCCCAGGAGGATCTAAAAAAAAAGATCAAGCAAATATCCAAAAAGACAAGTTGAAGAAGATAAAGCTACAAGACTCACCTTCGCGGACTTCTTCGACGACAGGCTCCCTCGCCGGGGAGTCCTCCCTTGGCGGTGGAGCGGTGGTCCCTGCTGGCGGAGGGCCGCTCGCGCCCTTCCTTGGCGGGGTGGCCACCCTCGTCGGGCTGCTCGCCCTTGGGGGGTACTCGCCCTTGGCGGAGTACCTGTCCTTGGCGGAACACTCTCCCTCGCCGGGGAGCTCGCCCTTGGCGGGGAGGGTGGAACCTGTGGCTCTTCGGGGATAGTCTCCGGGCGCTCCTGCGGTTGCGGCTCCACTTCTGCACAAGACAAACAAGAAAAACAAGGCAACAAGATATTAGTACAAGCAAAAACCTCAAGCGCGCACGACGAACGGAAAGCTCAAGACCAGACTTATGCTGGGGGCTGCGCTGGGGGCTGCTCCTCGGAGCAGCAGGTCCGGCAAGCCTGCCGCTGGTGCGTCTCCGGTCGCCGCGGCGGGCGAGTCGTCTTCGACCTCAACCACAGGGATCTTGGCCCTCTTCGCCATCCGCTGGGTCAGGGTCCTGCAAGCAAAGCAAGAACAAGATCAGAATCATCAAAGAAAGAATCAAGACAGAATCGAAGAAGTTATAAAGCAGCAAGTACTTACTCCTCTTCCTCGTTGTCGTCGGAGCTGAGGGCGGAGAAGTCGAACTCCACCTGAGCTGCTCCCGCGCGAGGAGCAGGAGGAGAAGGCTCCCTCGGGCGCTTGGCGGTCTCCGGGGCTGGGGGCTGCGAAGACCCAGCCTCCGTTGACGCCGAGGCCCGAGGAGCAGGCGGAGCGGCCGTTCCGCTCCAGGAGGATCCCCCTCCGCTTGGCGCTGGAGCGCGGGGCGCCTCCGTCGCGGCTTGGCTCGCTCTGGTGGCGCGCGCCGCCCGGCGAGCAGGCTGCTGTCGAGGCGCCTGCGTCCTCGTCGCTGTAGCCGCCTTGCGGAGGCGCTTCAGCGGTGCTTGCTTAGGACTTGCCAGAGGCGGGGAGTTCTCTGAGGACGAGGAGGCGTCGTCATCAAGTCCTAGAGATCCGCCGGTGTCTTCATCGGCCTCGACGCCCTCCTCCTCCTCCCCGGCAGGCCCGCTGGGTCCAGCATCATGACCTAGGGCCCCGCTCCCTCCGGCGGCTCCGCTCCCTCCGGCGGGTCCGCTCCCTCCGACACCTCTGCTCCCTCCGGCAACCTCGCCTCCTGCGGCGGCCTCGCTCACAATCCCGGGAATCCCGGCATGCCTCAGGGAAGGAACCCCGGCAAGCTCGTCGGGCGGAAGCTTGAGCAGCCTGCGGATCTCTGCCTCCTCTGCTTGGCACGCCTCGTCCGCGGCCTGCGCCTCGTCGACGGTGAATCCGAAATCCCCCGCCGCTGTGGCCACGGCGGCCTCTTCCATCCGAAAAGCGATATAGGCTATATCCCGCTCCGTGGTGGCCCGGGTGAGACCCTTGTTCTCCTCGGTGTTCTTGGGCACCTCGACCAGATTGTCGAAGAAACTCAGAATTGCGTCTGGCGGAGGCTCTATCCAGGTGGGGTCGACGCCGTGGGAATCGCACGCGGGCATCATCGCGCGCAAGGAATCCCGAGCAGTGCTGTTGCACAGCGGCACCACTCCCCGGGGAGGTCTAAACCACTCCGGATGGGCCGGGTCATGCTTGAAGAGCTCCCGGACCATCCCCTTCAGCTCCAAAGCCGTGAAGTTGAAGTTCAACCCAGGGCGCAACCTCATAATATCCGCCGCATTGCCATATTCCCATGCTGGCCTTTTCCTCTTCTGTAAAGGGGCAATGCGGCGGCGGAGGAATCTGCCCCTACCTCTCGGATGGTCAACTTGGCTACCCGAAGATGAAGTATCCTGATAAGGGCAATATTGAGCTTGCCGTCCTCTGGGGCCAATTCGCTCCAGTCTCTGCCGCGCACTATGGTAGTTGTGCGCGGCGCAGTGAAAGGCTCCGGCTTGTCCTCCACTACCCAACACCAATCTGCGCGCCATTCTTCCCACTTACTGCAGAGCTCTCCTTTCAGATATGAATCCTTCTTGTTCAACCGGAAGATCCAGGAGATACCTCCGGAGAGGGGAGCGCCAGCCTCTACTCTAGGCATAAAGAAATGGCGAAAGAGCGCTACGTTTGGATGGATCCCCACATAGTTTTCGCACAAATGTGCGAAAACCGCCATCGTAAGGATGGCGTTGGGGGTAAAGTCTAGGAGGTGGAAGCCGTATGTGTTCATAATATCACAGAAAAACTCCGAGTACGGAGGGCACAATCCACAATGGAAGAAGACAGCAAAGAAGAAATACCTGCCGGGAAACAAATCTCTGGCGACGGCGGGGAAGGCTCTGGTGCGGGGATGAGCTTTGGTCTCCCCGGACCAGAAGAGGTAGTACTTGTTCCACAACTCCTTCGCGCTGAGCCTTGGCGCGAAGACCACGTTCCTCTTCCGCAGGGCGGCAAGCTTCGCCGCCTGCTCGGACTTCTCCTTCTTGGTCTTCTCCGCTTTCGCCTTCTCTCTCTTCGGAGCCATGGCGGAGGCGGCGAGGGAAGGGGCGAGGAGCTCGACGACGCCGCGGATGCGGAAGACGGCGGAGGAGGGGTGGAGGCAAAGAGCAGCGGAGGTTTTCTGGAGGATGAAGGCGCAATGAAGACGAAGGAGGGAAACTGCCCCTGCTTCCTCTGCTTTTAAGGGGGGAGTGGGGGACGCTCCGCATTTCCCATTAAAGAACGAGGCCACGGTCTCTCCCACGACGCCGCAATCGACGCGTGCCGTTAGGGAGGGGCGTGGCGGATGCGGAAGGGGATTCGGCGTGCTGTGGGCCGCGCGTGCCCGTGCACTGTTTTGGGCTTGGCCCAACAGCGCTCGGCACCGTGTGTGGCCCAGGCCCGGGGGCTCCTGTCGGTGTACTAAGATAGGGGTACCTTAGTACCCCAACTTGTGCACGGGCAGTAGCAGGTTCCCGCGGCAGGGTTTACCACGTGCTCGCCGGCAACCTTTCTGGTCCCTATAAAGCCATTCAAAAACAAAGTATACAAGACAGAAGATCAAGGCCCCGGCAAGTGGAGCTTGCCGAGAAGGCCGTCCCAGGCTCAAGATTATCACATTAACACAAGACCCTGGCAAGAGGAGCTTGCCAGGAAGACCAGAAGACTGCATGTCAGAAGACATGCCTCGGCGCACCCTGTGCCCCGGCAGGACCCGGGGAGCGACAAGCTTCCGGGTCCGGCAAGATCAAGACCCCGGCAAGGTGCTTGCCGGGGGAAGCCTGCGCTGTGTGCCCGCGCTCCAGCTCATCGGCCCACGCGTCGCCCTGGGGCCCTTCCAGGGACGCGTGGCGGATGACCGTGCAGCCTGGGGGACACGGTGGCACGCCACGGTGACGAGGCTACCGCCGTGGCGAACGGAGACGCATGGACGGGTGCTTTTGGGGTCGATGGTGACGGGCATTTAATGCCCTTGTCCCCCACTGTCAAAGTTAGGTGAAGACCATTGTTCATGCACTGTTCATGCACTGTTCCCGCACTGTTACAACTACCACCAAAGTTACATTTTTACCCTCCTCTACGTTGACACCTGTCGGTCACCCCTTGAGCTATAAAAGGAGGCCCATGCACAACGTAGAGGGGGTTCGCAACTTAGACATCTCTCACGCTCGGTGTAGCTAGCACTGTAGCTCTTCAAGCTCCCGAGCTCAATACAACCAAGGCAGGAGTAGGGTTTTACGCGTCCGCGCGGCCCGAACCTGGGTAAACTGCCCGCGTGTGCTCCTCGATCCGCTCTTCGTGCTCCCTCCGCTCCCTTACCGCAACGTACAAGGGACTCCGGTCCCATAGGTGCTCGTGGTGGACAGTTTCCCCCGACACATATATTCAGGAAAACATAATAGGTTCAGATCTGAAATCATGGCACTCGAGCCCTAGTGACAAGCATTAAGCATAGCAAAGTCATAACAACATAAATCTCAGAACACAGTGGATACTAGCTATCAAACCCTAACAAAACTAACTCGATTACATGATAGATCCCATCTAACCCATCACCGTCCAGCAAGCCTATGATGGAATTACTCACACACGACGGTGGGCATCATGGAATTGGTGATGGAGGAAGGTTGATGATTACGACGGCGATGATCTCCACTCTCCGGAGCCCCGAACGGACTCCAGATCAGCCCTCCTGAGAGAGATTAGGGCTTGGCGGCGGCTCCGTCTCGTGAAACGTGATAATTCATTCTCTCTGATTTTTTTCTCCCCGAAAGTGAAGATATAGGATCTGGGGGTACGTCGGTAAGTCACCAGGGGGCCCACAAGGCAGGGGCGTGCCCTGGGTAGGGGGCGCGCCCCCCACCCTCGTGGACAGGCCTTGGGCCCCCTGGTGTGGATCTTCTTGCAGATATTTTTATATTTTATGAAATAATTCTCCGTTGATTTTCGAGCGAATCCGAGAACTTTTTATTCTGCACAAAAACAACACCATAGCAGTTCTGCTGAAAACAGCGTCAGTTCGGGTTAGCTCCATTCAAAAACTGTAAGTTAGAGTCCAAAACAACGGCAAAAGGGTTTGGAAAAGTAGATACATTGGAGACGTATCAACAACCAGAACAGGTCTGAGGAGCAAGCACAGTTGAGTGAGGGCTATAGTTCCTCAAATAGCAGCTACTGTGAGAGTAGCAGGAGCACTCCAAGCAACCTGCCTAAGGCTGCTACCAAGTCAAGGAAGAAGAGAACTTCTGAAACTGAGGATGAGGACTTTGTGGCTGATGAGGCCACTTCAAAGAAGAAGGTGCTAAGGAAAGAGTATGGCACAGCTGCTTCAACAAAGCCAGGTCTAAACAAAAAGGCACCTGCCAAAAGAGCATCAACTCAAGAGACAATGATTTTCACTCTTGAAACCGGAGATGATGAGCCAGGAGGAACTAAGAAGAGAGCTAGTAAAACCACAGCCAGAGTGATTGGCAAGCCATCCATGAGAGATGATGATGATGATGAAGCTGAAGAAGAAGAAGAGGTTGTTGCACCAGCACCTAAAGCTCAGAAGTTTATGGGAGATGCAATCAAGTCAGGGGCTGCTCCTTCAAAGCCCAAGACTTCTCCCAAAGCTGCCGCTCAAGCCACCAAGTCTACACCCAAGAGAAGCACAAGGAATATTCCAGCTGTAGAGAAGAACAAGGCCCCAGTGCCTGAGATTGATGAACATGCTGAGGTCCAAGTGCTCAGAAAGCTCAAGCCCAAGATCCCTGATCATGATAATACTCATATTGTTGCCGAGGACATGAAGTTGAGAAAGGATGGAGGTCTCAGAAGATGGAGAGAAAGTGACCCATATGCTACGAGGAGAAGGACTGCTGTGGACTACAGATTTCATACCAAAGAACATCAAGACTTCTATGAGACATTTCTTCTTGACAAGAGGCCCATAGTGTGTCATATGAGATGGGTTGATTGGGACTACATCAAGAAAAATGAAGATCACTTTCCAAGTGTGCTTCAAAGCTTCAAGGCCTGTGGTATCGACAAGTTTGTAGGTCAAGAGTTGAAAAAATGGAATGATGAACTCATCCTGCAATTCTACTCCACAACTCACTTTTATCCAGATGGAAGAATTGTGTGGATGTTTGAAGGTACAAGGTACCAGTCAACTGTTGATGAGTGGTCTAGTTGATAAAATCCCCTAAAGAGCATGAGGATGACTTGGATGTATATGCCAAGAAGAAGCAAGACCACAACTCTATGGCAAACATGTACAAAGAAATCCCTGATGAAGCTTTGGAGACACATAAGTTTGGATCTGTGCATTACTTGTTGTCTGGTCTTGCCACAATCAACACAATCTTGAGGCATACATTGTTGCCCAAATCATGAGATCACAAGATGATCAGAGGACATTCAACCAACTTGATGCACATGTTTGATGTCCCTAAAAAATTCAAGGTCATGAGTCTGATTGTTGAAACAATCAAGAGTACTGCTGCAGATCATAAGAGATCATGCGGGTATGCTCCACACATTCAGGAGCTCATCAACTCCAAGATGGGCACATGCATATACTTGTTGGACAAGGAACATCTGCCCCTATATCCTGAATTTGAGGACAAGACAGTTGTGATGGATGAGAATGAACCTTCATCAGTGCAAGCACAGGAGAAGAGAGCCAAAGCTAGAGGTGAGAAAGCTGCCAAGATGCCAAGGTTTGAGGAGGCATCTCAAATGTCCCTCAAGTCAAAGCAAGATCAAATGATATATTTGATTCAAGCAACTTTGAGGATTGAGAAGGGCTTGGCCACCCTGACTCAAAATCAGGAGAGCTTGGAGAGGATCATTGAAACAAAGTTCTATGGTCTTGATCTAAAAGTGACTGAGATACCGATTGTAGTTGAGCAGCTCTAGGAGGAAGCCGAGGAGAGGAGAGGGCAGGCTACCACATATGACTTTCGGAGAGTGCCTCGAGGTCAGAGATCTGCTATAGTGCTTGTACCTGATACTAGAGCTACTACATCAGCACCAGCAGCCACAGCTTCAGTGCCACCTCTAGCAGCCACTCCACTAGCTCCAACTACATCATCTGAAGCATTTGTCCTTGGAGTTCTCTCTACACCACCTCCCGAAGATCAAGCCAAGAGAGACGCATAACACTATGCATTTTCAAACTTGTTGGTAACTTGTTGCCATAGGAGGATAAATATGTATAGATCATAGGCTTCGAGAGAGAGTGTTTTGCCTCTTGGTCTCTTGGTTTTGGTTGAACTTCATTTGTGTGTTTGTTTGATACTCTATGTCCGTGTGTGAGATACTTGTTTGATCATGTTATTGATCATATGCTACCTTAATGCTTGCTTGAATGATGTTATTATCTATCTTTCATATATGATCATTCACTTTGCTTGGTGATGAGTGCATGCTTTTAGTTTATATCATTTTGAGCACTCCACCAAGATGTATGTGACATGGAAGAGTAACCCATGATCCTAATCGATTGTGCATTTGCATTCAAACGCAAATTTTACATAATGCACAAATTTAGGGGGAGCTCTTGCCCATCACATACTTCTCAAAGGGACAATGTATTTAAATCTTATTATCATTTGTCGAAGCTTTGATCTATATGTTGTCATCAATTACCAAAAAGGGGGAGATTGAAAGTGCAACTATCCCTGGGTGGTTTTGGTAGTTCCTAACAACATATAGCTCACTGAACTAATGCTATTTCAAGATAAATATTTCAGGAAAGTTCAATAATTGGCATGGCATGGATTAGGAATGTGGACCCCTCAAAATGCTAAGGACACATATTGGCTCAAGCTCAAGACTCTACATTTTCTATTTTAGTGATCCAAGATCACATTGAGTCCATAGGGAAGGCAATACTATTAAAAGGGGATGAGGTGTTGCTTATTGACTTTCTTGCTCAAAGTGCTTAGTGATATGCTCCAAAACCCTCAACCACTTTATCACATCCAGATATGTCCCAAACCAAAAGTCAAACTCGGCCCCACCAAAAAGTCCTATCCGGCGCCACCGAGTTCATTTGACATAGCCAATGCCAAAACCCCAATCACTTCGGTCTCACCGAAAGGGATCTCAGTCTCACTGATATGGGATTGCAAACTCTTTGTTTCCCTTCGTAACATTTCAGTCTAACCGAGATGAGCGATCGGTCCCACCTAGTTCGCGATGCAAACTCTCTGTTTCCCCTTCGTAACATTTCGGTCTCACCGACATGAGAAAATTGGTCCCACCGAGTTTGCCTAACCAACTCTCTGGTTACTCTATTACCAAAATCGGTCCCACCGAGTTTGTGTAATCGGTCTCACCGATATTACATTATGCCCTAACCCTAATGAAATAGGTCTTACTGAGTTAATCATAGCGGTCCCACCAAAATGCCTAACGGTCACATTATGAACTAAATCGGTCTGACCGAGTTTTCTGATTTGGTCCCACCGAGTTTGGTAAATTGTGTGTAACGGTTAGATTTTGTGTGGAGGCTATATATACCCCTCCACCCCTCTTCATTCGTGGAGAGAGCCATCAGAACTTACCTACACTACCATTACTCACTGTTCTGAGAGAGAACCACCTACTCATGTGTTGAGACTAAGATATTCCATTCCTACCATATGAATCTTGATCTCTAGGCTTCCCCAAGTTGCTTTACACTCAAATTATTTTTCCACCAAATCCAAATCTGTGAGAGAGAGTTGAGTGTTGAGGAGACTATCATTTGAAGCACAAGAGCAAGGAGTTCATCATCAACACACAATCTATTACCTTTTGGAGAGTGGTGTCTCCTAGATTAGTTAGGTGGCACTTGGGAGCCTCCGACAAGATTGTGGAGTTGAACCAAGGAGTTTGTACCAGCAAGGAGATCGCCTACTTCGTGAAGATCTGCCCTAGTGAGGCAAGTCCTTCGTGGGCGATGGCCATGGTGGGATAGACAAGGTTGCTTCTTCGTGGACCCTTCGTGGGTGGAGCCCTCCATGGCCTCGCGCAACCGTTACCCTTCGTGGGTTGAAGTCTCCATCAACGTGGATGTATGATAGCACCACTTATCGGAACCACGCGTAAAAAATCTCCGTGTCTACATTGCGTTTGCTCCCCCAAACTCCTCCCTTTACCTTCATATGGAATTGCTTTACATTCCGCTGCTATACTCTTAGAATTGCATGTGTAGGTTAATTGCTTGACTTGTGCTAAGTTGCTAAAATCTTCCAAGAATTACAATTGGGAAAAGGCTAAATTTTTATTTGGGTAAGTAGTCTAATGACCCCCCTCTAGACATACTTTCGATCCTACACCTTCCGATGAAGTATGAGTAGTTTACCATAGACCTACGGGTCCATAGCTTTTAGCTAGATGGCTTCTTCTCTCTCTTTGTTCCACAATACCATGTTCTCCTCGTTGTTCCTGGAGATCTATCAGTTGTAATCTTCTTTTGAGGTATGTTTGTCAAGATCCGGTGAATTGTGAGTTTATGATCATATTATCTATGAATAATATTTGAGTTTCTTCTGACTTCTTTTATGCATGATTTAATATCTTAGTAATTCTCTTCGAACTATCGGTCCGGTTTGGCCAACTAGATTGGTTTTTCTTGCAATGTGAGAAGTGCTTTGCTTTGGGTTCAATCTTGCGGTGCTCAATCCCAGTGACAGAAAGGGACATGACACGTATTGTATTGTTGCCATCGAGGATAACAAGATGGGGTTTTCATCATATTGCCTGAGTTAATTCCACTATATTAAGTCATCTTGCTTAAGGCGTTACTCTGTTCTTATGAACTTAATACTATAGATGCAGAATCGTCTCGGTTGATGTGTAGAGTAATAGTAGTAGATGCAGGCAGGAGTTGGTCTACTTGTCACGGACGTGATGCCTATATTCATGATCATTGCCATATATGTCGTTATAATTATTAGCTCTTCTATTAGTTGCTTGACAATAATTTGTTCACCCACTGTAATACTTGCTATCACGAGAGAAGCCTCTAGTGAAACCTATAGCCCCCGGGTCTACTTTACATCTTATAAGTTTCAGATCTACTATTTGCAATCTTTTACTTTTCAATCTATAAACCAAAAACCCCAAAAATATTTACTTTACTAGTTCAACTATCAATATCAAATCTCACTTTTGCAAATAACCATGAAGGGATTGACAACCCATTTATAACGTTGGGTGCAAGTTGTTTGTTTGTTTGTGCAGGTATTTGGCAATTTGTGTGTAATCTCCTATTGGATTGATACCTTGGTTCTCAAACTAAGGGAAATACTTACTCTATTTTGCTGCATCACCCTTTCCTCTTCAAGGGAAAAACCAACGCAAGCTCAAGAGGTAGCAGGAAGAATTTCTGGCACCGTTGCCGGGGAGATCTACGCCAAGTCAAGTCAAGATTTATCTTCTTTCAACTCGCCAATGTTTGGTGCTGTTGAGATCTACGCCAAGTCAAGTCCTACCAAGTAATCTTCATTAAACTCTCATCTCTTGCATTTACATTATTTGTCGTTCGCCTCTTTTTTTCCTCTCCCCCACTTCTAAAACGATCTTCGAAAAGTTTTGGCTTTTCTTCGCCCTTCTTTCGTTCATCTTGTTCGCATGCTTTTTGTGTGCTTGTGTGTTGGATTGCTTGCTTTATCACGATGCCTCAAGAAAATACCAAATTATGTGACTTTTCCAACACAAATAATAATGATTTTTTTTTGACTATATACTGCAGGGCAAAAGCCCCACAGCCCACTTTATTTATTTATAAAAGAATGAAAATACAACAAAGTTAGAGATACTTACAAAGGTTGAGGAAAAGAAGGGGCTAAGGTAAATTAGCTAACCAATACATGAAGCTATCCTTATATTTACATTTTATCCTATGAGATAAGAGAGTCATGTCATGAATAAAGTTGTGCCTCCATCGCCTGAAGAGAGGAGAAACATTCCTGAAGACCTTTCCATTCCTGGTAATCCAAATATTCCAGGCAGCAGTAAAAACCACTTCAGTAAAGAAAGGTTGACCAAAGTCAGTCCTTGCTTTGCAAGCCATTTGGTAGGTACTCATACCAGGTGTAGGATCCCATGAGATTTGCAAATAGTTCCAAACTCTTTGGCTGAATATGCAGGAGAAGAAAAGATGGCTGACATCTTCATGTATAAGATGAGGACAGAGAACACAGGTTAAGTCATCCACATGCCAATGTCTGCGTTGAAGCATGTCTCTGGTGTTGAGCCTGTCTCTAAGGAGAAGCCAACCAAACATTTTGATCTTCATTGTGCAGGCACTCTTCCATATCCAAGAAAAGATAGGGTCAGAAACAATTTGTTGATGAACCTGAGTATAGTATGATTTGGGCCTAAAGGAACCTTTATTAAAAGGCCAAATCCAGCTATCAATGTCCTGTGAAGTACCTTGAGAGCTCAAAGCAGTTTGCAGATGCTGCAGTTCATCAAAAGCATGTGTGGATAGAGGCATATGAAAAGATCCCAAAATATCCTGAGCCAAAACTTGAGCAACAGAAAGATGACCATCAATCACAAAAGAGTATAGCCTGGGGTAATAATTGCTCAATGTCTCTCCATTGAGGGCAGATATCCAAGGATCATGCCAGAAAAGTATGGAAGTTCCATTACCAAGGTGAGGTTTGGCAATGGACAAATATTTGGCAGATAATTTGAAAACATCTCTCCACCAAAAAGATCCACAAAGAATAGTTGAATGAGGCACAGAATCATGATAGTAAGAATCCCAGACCAAGCTTACCCAAGGGATATCATGATGGTTGTAAAACTTATGAAGAAATTTCATCAACAGAGCTTCATTGTGCACTTTGAGGTTAAGCACTCCAAGACCCCCTTTATCCTTTGGTAAACAAACCAATTTCCATGCTGCAAGAGACTGCTTTGGTGTGTCAGAATTGCCTCTCCACAAACACTGTCTCTGTATCCTTTCAATTTGTTTAAGAATGCCAATTGGGATGTCCAGAGAGCAAAAGAAATATATAGGCATAGAAGATAAGACAGACTGAAGAAGCTGTAGTCTGCAGCCTTGATTAAGGAAACATGAAGATGCAGAGAGCCTTCTTTCAATTCTATGCACCAAAGGGAGCAAGTCTTGGACAGTAGGCTTAGTTGTACCCATAGGCAAACCTAAATAAGTAAATGGCATAGTGCCAAGCTGACAGCCTAATAATGTGGATAACCTGTGTGCCTCCTCAGCAGATAAATTGATGGGGATCATCATAGATTTAGCAAAGTTTACTGATAGTCCAGTTGAAGCTGCAAAAACATCTAGCATGTCCTTCAGGGCAATGAGTTGATGATCTATAGCAGGAAGAAAAATTAAAGTATCATCTGCATATTGAACAATTGGGTAATCTGGACAGTTTGTAGGGATTGGTAGAGTTAAGATGCCTCTACTGCACATGTAATTCACCACAGATTGTAGGAGGTCAGCAGCAAGAACAAAAAGCAAAGGAGACATGGGATCCCCTTGTCTGACCCCTCTCTTACAGTGGAAGTGACTACCAGGTACCCCATTCAGCAAAATGGATGAAGAACCAGAAGATAGAATGGTCTTGATCCATGAAATCCACTTCCCATTGAAACCCTTATATCTGAGGATCCTTAAGATAGCTTCATGTTCAATGGTGTCAAAGCCTTTAGTGAAGTACAACTTCAGAAGCACAATAGGCCTTTTGGATGTTTGGCATTGATGTATATACTCAAAACACCATGCCAAACAGTCCTGAATGGATCTAGACTTCAAGAATCCATACTGATTCTTATGCAAACAAGAAAGAATGACTCTTTGCAGCCTATTAGCTAAAAGTTTTGTTAGAAACTTTAGGCATGTGTTAGTCAGTGAAATAGGCCTATAGTCATTCATAGTTAATGATTTTATTAGCACTCCGATTGCTCTCGCTACTAATGCAGAATTTTGTGAAATTAATGCTGCTTTATTGAATCTAGTCATGAAAGATCAATTATCTGGCCTTCCTAGTGAAGATGATGCATCCCTTCTGAATAATTTTGTTGATTTATGTGATATGCAAAAGAAAAGAGATATCTTGTTAAATGAAAGCTATTCCTGTTTTCACTTTGAGACCAGGCTAAAACTTGGTATTCATCTTTGCCTAAAAATAGTATTGATTCATGGAATAAGTGCAAAGATTTTTTTATTGCCAGGTATTTTCCTCCCGCTAAGATCATCTCCCTTAGGAACGATATTACGAATTTAAACAACTTGATCATGAGCATGTTGCACAATCTTGGGAGATGATGAAACTTATGATAAGAAATTGTCCTACACATGGTATGAATTTATGGATGATTATAGAAAATATTTATGCCGGATTGAACTTTCCTTCTAGAAATCTTTTAGATTAGGCCACCTGGGGTACTTTTATTGAAATTAGTTTAGCAGAACCTACTAAACTCCTAGATAATATAATGGTTAACTATTCTCAATGGCATACCGAAAGATCTTCCAGTAGTAAAAAAGTGCATGCTATTGAAGAGATTAATGTTTTGAGTGGAAAGATAGATGAACTTATGAAATTATTTACTAGCAATGGTACTAATATTGATCCTAATGATATGCCCTTGTCCACCTTGATTGATAATAATAATGAATCTATGGATGTGAATTTTGTTGGTAGGAACAATTTTGGTAACAATGCTTATAGAGGAAATTTTAATCCTAGGCCTTTTCCTAGTAATTCCTATAAAAATTATGGAAATTCCTACAATAATTCTTATGGAAATTATAATAAGATGCCCTATGATTTTGAGAATAGTGTTAAAGAATTTATGAATTCTCAAAAGAATTTAATGCTATTATTGAAGAAAAATTGCTTAAGATTCATGATTTGGCTAGGAGCGTGGATATAATTTCTCTTGATGTTTATTCTTTGAATCTTAGATCTATTCCAGCCAAGCATGATATAAACGAGTCTCTCAAAGCTATGAGAATTTCCATTGATGAGTGCAAAGAAAGAACCGCTAAGATGCGTGCTAAAAAGATTGGTTTATAAAAACATGTTCTTCTAGTTTCCGTGAAAATAATGATGAATATCTTAAAGTGATTGATGTGACTCCTATCGAATCTTTGTTTTCCAAAATAAATCTTGATAAAGATGGGACTGGAGATGAGTCTACATTTTTTAAGAGGCGTCCCAATGATTCAGAGTTATTTGATCTTGATGCAAAAATTGGTAAAAGTGGAATTGATGAAGTCAAAACTTTAAGTAGTAATGAACCCAGTAGATTGGATCTCAAGGAATTTAAATATGATAATTGTTCTTTAATAGATTGTATTTCCTTCTTGCAATTCATGTTGAATTCTCCTCTAGCTTATAATCAAAATAAAGCTTTCACTAAACATATCATTGAAGCTATGATGTAATCTTTTGAAGAAAATCTTGAATTAGAAGTTTCTATCCCTAGAAAACTGTATGATGAGTGGGAACTTACTATTAAGTTCAAGATTAAATATTATGAGTGCCATGCTTTGTGTGATTTGGGTGCTAGCACTTCTACGATTCCAAAAACTTTATGTGATGTTTTAGGTTTATGTGAATTTGATGAGTGTTCTTTAAATTTGCATCTTGCGGATTCCGCCATTAAGAAACCTATGGAAAGGATTTATGATGTTCTTATTGTTACAAATAGGAATTATGTGCCCGTATATTACATTGTTCTTGATATAGATTGCAATCCTACATGTCCAATTATTCTTGGTAGACCTTTCCTTAGAACAATTGGTGCAATTATTGATATGAAAGAAAGAAACATTAGATTCAATTTCCGTTAAGGAAGGGATGGAACACTTTCCAAGAAAGAAAAATAAATTGCCTTATGAATCTATTATGAGAGCTACCTATGGATTTCATACCAAAGATGATAATACCTAGATCTATTTGCGTTTTATGCCTATCTAAGGGCGTTAAACAATAGCGCTTGTTGGGAGGCAACCCAATTTTCTTTTTTCTTTTTTCCTTTTTACTTATGTTTTCCAAGTTTTACACATTATTACTTATGTAGTAATTGTGTTTTGGTGTTTTAATTATTATTTAAGCCAAGTAAGACCTTTGGGATGGCTTACGGTGATCGTTGATTTGATTTTGCTAAAAAAACAGAAACTTTTGCGCCCAGTGCAGAAAATTCAATAATTCACTAGAACGTCGAAACCTTCTGATTTTTTTACACAAAACTGATATACAAATTACCAACGTCGTCCCAGTTTTCAGAATTTGTAGAGTTACAGAAGTATACGAAGTTTTTCAGATTGCTACAGACTGCTCTATTTTTGACAGATTCTGTTTTCTATGTGTTGTTTGCTTATTTTGATGCATCTATGGCTAGTATCAAGGGGTATGCACCCTAGAGAAGTTAGAATACAGTATATACAATGTTGAGGATATCGCTTATCGTTATCATCTTGGTCAGTTGTTGATTAGAGATTAATCGGATATCGGTCGATTAATCGATTTTATCGGTCGACTATTAATCGGCTATTTTTCGCAAATCTCAGGTTCCCAACACTAAAATATGCTATATTCAACACCAAAAATATTGGATAGAAGTGTTACCTTGATACCTAGCCTTTGAATCCTTGTATAATAAAGAACAAAATAGGAAAACAATACATATCGCATAACAAGGTCGACGAAATACGAATAAACATACTTTTTGCAAACATAGCGCCATGAACAGTCCCGATTTATCGGTGGATTCCCGATAAATCGCTTGTCATAGCGATAAATCGTCCCAAATGATAAATGGTGAAGATAAGTGAAAGTGCAGTATATCGACTAGAGGGGGGTGAATAGGCGATTTTTATGAAATGCTTCAAAACTTGGTAGTTTCGAAGACAAAAGATAAACTCAATCCTTTTAGTATGCAGTGGAAAGTGGACTACACTAGATAAGCCATAGTAATGCATTCAATGAAGTGAAAGCACGAAGACTAATAGCAGCTAGGCAGTAGGGATCATGATGGAAGAAGGAATGAAGCCAATCACAACAAGTAGATACTCAGTGAAGTCAATCAGATAAGGCAAGCATGCAATGACTTCACAACATAGAGCAGTAAGTAAAGGGAAGGAAAGGATAGACCCAGTAGCTCGGGGAAGACAGTGATTTGTTAGACCAGTTCCAGTTGCTGTGACAACTGTACGTCTGGTTAGGGAGGCTGAGATTTAACTCAGAAGACCGCGTCTTCACCTTGTTCCCCTTGAGCTAAGGACACCTAGTCCTCGCCCAATCACTCTGGTAAGTCTTCAAGGTAGACTTCCAAACCTTCACAGACTTCGTTCACCGGCGATCCACAATTACTCTTGGATGCTCAGAACGCAATGCCTAACCGGCTGGAGGAAACACAGTCCTCAAGTGTAATAAGTCTTCAGGTCACATAGACAGAAAGACTTCAGTGATGCCTAACACTCTTTGGCCGTGCAATAACTCTGAGCAGCCACCAATTTATGGTTTAGGGGGTGGGCTATTTATAGCCACTGGGCAACCCGACCTGATTTGTCCGAAGTGACCCTGGGTCACTAAGGAACTGACACGTGTTCCAAAGGTCAGATTTCAAACACACACGACAACTTTACTTGAGCTACAAGTAAAGCTGACTCATCCGACTCTGGATAAGATTTGCTCTCATTGTCTTCGCTCGAAGACATAGGATTTGGTTGAGCATCACTTCAGTCACTCTGACTTAGTTCACTTGGACCCCACTTAACAGTACGGTGGTTCCTATGACTCAACAAAGAAGAAAAAGAAGCAACGAAACATCTACGTCTTCGCTCTCCATAGTCTTCACACAATGCCTTCTCATGTCATAGTCTTCAATATGATTATCTTCATATACCACCACTGATGTCAATGTCTTCATACATTTTTAGGGGTTATCTCCGGTAGGTAAACCGAATCAATGAGGGACTACTACCTGTGTTATCCTGCAATTCTCACAAACACATTAGTCCCTCAACCAGGTTTGTCGTCAATACTCCAAAACCAACTAGGGGTGGCACTAGATGCACTTACAATCTCCCCCTTTTTGGTGATTGATGACAAACTGGTTGAAGTTTTCAACGGGGATAAAGGTATGTGAAATTGTAAAGGATAATGATATGTGTATTGCTTGGAGCGTCTTGTATGATATGAGTCTTTGCTTTTAGTTTGGAAAAATCTTCCTTGCTGTACACACCTTTTTAGAGGGACACGCTTCAATCATGATTTATTAGAATACTCTATGTGCTTCACTTATATCTTTTGAGCTAGGCAATTTCGCTCTAGTGCTTCACTTATATATTTACATCACGGTGGTGGTTTTATTTTATAGAAATTGTTGAACTCTCTTGCTTCACTCATATTATTTTGAGAGTCTTAAAGAACAGTATGGTAATTTGCTTGGGTTATGAAATTAGTCCTAATATGATAGACATCCAAAGGAGATATAATAAAACCTTTCATATATAGGGCATGGAATATTATGTGAAGTTTGACTCCTTGTAATAGTTTTTGAGATGTTAAGATGGTAATATTAGAGTCATGCTAGTGGTAGTTTGTGAGGTTAAAGAAATAATTGTGTTAAGGTTTGTGATTCTCGAAGCTTGCACGTATGGCCTATGTAACCAAATTGGCGCGCACTATATCTTGATCGTTTCCTCTTTGCGGGAAGGTCAGGGCGTGATACGTCTCCGACGTATCTATAACTTATGAAGTATTCATGATATTATATTATCCAACTTAGATGTTTTATATACATCTATATGCTATTTATATGATTTTTGGGACTAACCTATTAACCTAGAGCCCAGTGCGAGTGTCTGTTTTTCCTTGTTCTTGAGTTTTACAGAAAAGGAATGCCAAATGGAGTCCAATTGACGTGCTAATTTTTGATGATTTTTTATGGACCAAAAGAAGCCCCTGGAGTAAAAGAGTTGGGCCAGAAGAGTCCCGGGTTGTCCACGAGGGTGAGGGCGCGCCCATCCCCTGGGCGTGGGCCCCTATCTCGTGGACGACTAGGAGACCTCCTGGGCGTGAGACCGACGCCAAAAATTCCTATATATACACAAACCTCCAGAAAATAACCTAGATCGGAAGTTGCACCGCTGCAAGCCTCTGTAACCGCAAGAAATCAATCTAGGCCCTCTTTGGCACCCTGTCGGAGGGGCCCATCATCATCGGAGGCCATGGAGGAGGATCTCGGAGGGGCCATCATCGCCATGGAGGTCAAGGACCAGCGGGAGAACCTCTCCCCATCCAGGGGGAGGCCATGGAGGAGTAAGCGCAAGGGGGAGAACCTCTCCTCCTCTCTCTCGGTGGCGTCGGAGTGCCATCGGGAGGGGAATCATCGCCGCGGTGATCGTCTTCATCAACATCACCATCATCATCACCATCCTCATCTCTTTTACGCGGTCCATTCTCCCGCACTCCGCTGTAATCCCTACTTGAACATGGTGCTTTATTCTACATATTATGATCCAATGATGTCTTGCCATCCTATGATGTTTTGAGTAGATATCCTTTGCCTTTGGGTTGATTGATGATCTAGATTGTTACGAGTTGTATCTTTTATTTTGGTGTTGTCCTATGGTGCCCTCCGTGTCGCGCAAGCGCGAGGGATTCCTGCTGTAGGGTGTTGCAATACGTTCATGATTCACTTATAGTGGGTTGCTTGAGTGACAGAAGCATAAACCTGAGTAAGGGGTTGTTGTGTATGGGATAAAGGGGACTTGATGCTTTAATGCTATGGTTGGGTTTTACCATAATGATCTTTAGTAGTTGCGGATGCTTGCTAGAGTTCCAATCATAAGTGCATATGATCCAAGAAGAGAAAGTATGTTAGCTTATGCCTCTCCCTCATATGAAATTGCAATGACGACTACCGGTTTTTTAACAATTGCCTGGGACAATTCCGCACACCGATCCATTATTATTCCACACTCGCTATTTATAATATTTAGTAATATATTATAACTTGATGATAACAACACCTACTTTTATATTTTTGCTTTCTGATATCATGCAAAGTTATCCTCTTCATACCCACAACATAGTTTTATTTCTCGTTTCTAGTTGGAAGCAAACGTTCGATGTACATAGGGTCATATGATACGTCTCCAACGTATCTATAATTTTTTATTGTTCCATGCTATTATATATATGATGTTTTGGATGTTTAATGGGCTTTCTTATACACTTTTATATTATTTTTGGGACTAACCTATTAACCCAAAGGCCCAGTCCAGATTGCTATTTTTTGCCTATTTCAGGGTTTTACAAAAAAGGAATATCAAACGGAATCCAAACGGAATGAAACCTTCGGGAGAGATATTTTTGGAGTGATATCTTCACTGGAGACTTGAGAACCATGGACTAGGGCACACGTGGCGTCCACGAGGGTGGGGGCGGGCCCCTCCTCCTGGGCGTGCCCCTGCCTCGTGGGCCCCGCGTTGCTCCCCCGATGCCCTCCTTCCTCCTATATATACCCATGTACCCTGAAAACTTCGAAGAAACAGAGAAAACCCTAATTCCACCGCCGCAACCTTCTGTTGCCGTGAGATCCCATCTTGGGGCCTGTTCCAGAGCTCCACCGGAGGGGGGATCTTCAACGGAGTGCTTCTACGTCAACACCATCACCTCACCATGAGTTGTGAGTAGTTTACCATAGACCTTCGGTTCCATATTTAGTACCTAGATGGCTTCTTCTCTCTTTTTGGATCTCAATACCAAGTTCTCCTTGGTCTTCAAGGAGACCTATTCGATGTAATCTTTCTGCGGTGTGTTTGTCGAGATCCGATGAATTGTGGGTGTATGATCAAGATTATCTATGAGAAATATTTGGTTCTTTTCCGAAATCTTTTATGTTTGATTATAATATCCTTGCAAGTCTCTTCGAATTATCGGTTTGGTTTGGCCTACTAGATCTATAGTTCTTGCAATGGGAGAAGTGCTTGGCTTTGGGTTCAATCTTGCAGTGCCCTTTCCCAGTTACAGCAAGGGCATCAAGGCACGTATAATATTGTTGCCATCGAGGATAAAAAGATGGGGTTTATATCATATTGCTTGAGTTTATCCCTCTACATCATGTCATCTTGCTTAAAGCGTTACTCTGTTCTTTTGAACTTAATACTCTAGATGCATGTTGGTTAGCGGTCGATGTGTGGAGTAATAGTAGTATATGCAGAATTGTTTCGGTCTACTTGTCACGGACGTGATGCCTATATATAATGATCATGCCTAGATATTCTCATAATTATTCACTTTTCTATCAATTGCTCGACAGTAATTCATTCACCCACCGTAGAATTCTGCTATAATGAGAGAAGCCACTAGTGAAACCAATGCCCCCCGGTTCTATTCTCAACATATCAATCTACAATCTACTTTACTTTGTTGTTTTTACTTTCTGTTCTTATATCCAAAAATACCAAAAATATCAAACTATCCTATCTATCAGATCTCACTTTCATAAGTGACCGTAAAGGGATTGACAACCCCTTATCGCGTTGGCTGCGAAGTGTCGGGGGAAACTGTCCACCACGAACACCTATGGGACCGGAGCCCCTTGTTCGTGCGGTAAGAGGGCGGAGGGTGCACAAAGAGCAGATCGTGGAGATCACGCAGGCACTTTACCCAGGTTCGGGCCGCGATGGACGCGTAAAACCCTACTCCTGCTTAGTTTGTATTGAATTGGGGAGCTCGGGAGCTTGAAGAACTAGCTACACCGAGCGTATGAGCGATCTAGGTTCCGAACCCTTTCTACGTTGTGCATGGGCCTCCTTTTATAGCTCAAGGGGTCACCGACAGGTGTCAACGTAGGAGAAGGGGTAAAAAATGTAATAGTGGTGGTAGTTGTAACAGTGCGGGAACAGTGGATGAACAGTGCGTGAACAGTGGTCATCACCTACTTTGACAGTGGGGGACAAGAGCATTTAATGCCCGTCGCCGTCGACCCCAAAAGCGCCCGCCCTTACGTCTCCGTTTGCCACGGCGGTGGCTTTATCACCGTCGAGTGCCACCGTGTCCCCCAGGCTACACAGCCATCCGCCACGCGTCCCTGGAGTGGCCCCAGGGCGACGCGTGGCTCGATGAGCTGGAGCGTGGGCACACAACGTAACTCTCCCCGGCAAGCACCTTGCCGGGGTCTTGACCTTGCCGGACCCGGGAGCTTGTCGGGCTCTGAAGCTTGTCGCTCCCCGGGCCCTGCCGGGGCGCACGTTGCGCCGAGGCATGTCTTCTGTAACGTAATCTTCTAGTCTTCCTGGCAAGCTCCTCTTGCCAGGGCCTTGCGTGAGTGAGGTAATCTTGAGCCTGGAACGGCCTTCCCGGCAAGCTCCACTTGCCGGGGTCTTGATCTTCTGGCTTGTATACTTTGTTTTTGAATGGTTTTATATGGAGCAGGAAGGTCTCCGGCGAGCACGTGGTAGGGCCTGCCGCGGGAAGCTGCTACTGCCCATGCACAAGTCGGGGTACTGAGGTACCCCTACCTTAGTACACCGACAGGAGCCCCCGGGCCTGGGCCACACACGATGCCGAGCGCTGTTGGGCCAGGCCCAAAACAGTGCACGGGCACGCGCGGCCCACGGCGCGCCGAATCCACTTCCGCATCCGCCGCGTCCCTCCGTAACGGCACGCGTCGATTGCGGCGTCGTGGGATGGGACGTGGCCACGTTCTTTTAATGGAAAGAGCGAAACGTCCCCCACTTCCCCATAAAAGCAGAGGAAGCAGGAGCGGTTCCCCTCTTACGCCTTCATTGCTTCTTCTTCCATCTCCAGAGATTCCCCCTTGCGCTCCGCCTCCACATCTCCTCCGCCGTCTTCCGCATCTGCGGCGCCGCCGGACTCTTCGTCCCCTTTCCCTCGCCGCCTCCGCCATGGCCCCGAAGACCGAGAAGGCGAAGGCGGAGAAGACCAAGAAGGAGAAATCAGAGCAGGCGGCGAGGCTTACTCTGCTGCGGAAGCGGAACGTCGTCTTCTCGCCGAGGCTCAGCGCGCGGGAGCTTTGGAACAAGTACTACTTGTTCTGGGCCAAGGAGACCAAGGCGCACCCTCGGACCAGAGCCTATCCTGCCGCCGCCAAGGACAATTATCCCGGCGGGTACTTCTTCTTCGCAGCTTTCTTCCATTGCGGCCTTTGTCCCCCTTTTTCCGACTTTTTCTGCGATATCATGCACACCTACGGCCTCCACCTTCTTGACTTCACCCCCAACGCCATCCTCACGATGGCGGTTTTCGCACATCTGTGCAAAAACTATATTGGGATTTATCCGAACGTAGCGCTGTTTAGGCACTTCTTCACCCCTAGAGTAGAGGCCGGCGCCCCCCTCTCCGGGGGAATTTCTTGGGTCTTCCGCTTGAACAAGAAGGAGTTCTACTTGCCGGGGGAGCTCCGCGGCAAGTGGGAGGAGTGGCGTGCGGACTGGTGCTGGATAGTTGAGGACGAGCCGCAACCCTTCACTGCGCCGCGCACAACAGCCATCGTGCGCGGCAGGGACTGGAGTGAGCTGGACTCGGACGACATCAAGCTCAACGTCGCCCTCGTCAGAATTCTTCGTCTCCGGGTAGCTAAGTTGTCTGTCGGAGAAGTAGGAGCAGATTTCCTCCGCCGCCACATTGCCCCTCTACAGGATAGGAAGAGGCCAGCATGGGAGTACGGCAATGCGGCGGACATAATGAGACTGCGCCCAGGGCTAAACTTCAACTTCACATCGCTGGAGCTGAAGGGGATGGTCCGGGAAATCTTTAAGCACGACCCGGCCCACCCAGAGTGGTTCAGAGCTCCCCGGGGAGTGGTGCCTCTCTGCAACAGCACGGCCCGGGATCCTCTTCGTGCCATGATGCCCGCGTGTGACTCGCATGGCGTGGACCGCACATGGATTCCGCCCAAGTCATCAGACATCATAAGCTTCTTCGACAACCTGGTGGAGGTGGCGAAGAACAAGGATGAGATCAAGGGGCTCACACGGGACACCACCGACCAGGAGATTGCTTATATAGCTTCTCGGGTAGAGGAGGCCGCTGCAGCCGCAGCGGCTGGAGAGTTTGGCTTTACACCCGACGAGGCAGAGGCTGCGGATGCGTCCTGCCAAGCAGAGGAGGCGGAGATCCGCAAACTACTGCAGCTTCCTCCCGACGAGCTTGCCGGGGTCCCTTCTCTGAGGCACTCCGGGATCCCCGGAATCGTGACCGAGGCCGCGGCGAGAGGCGGCGCTGCCGGAGGAAATAGAGGCGCCGCAGGGAGCGGAGGCGCCGGAGGGGGCGGAGGCGCCGGAGGGAGAACGGCCGCAGGACAAGGCGCTGGGTCCAGCAAGCCTGCCGGGGAGGAGGAGGAGGAGGACGTCGGGGCCGACGAGGACTCCGACGGGTCTCTGGGGCTCTATGCCGACGACCTCTCCTCGTCATCGGAGACCTCCCCGCCTCGGGCAAGTCCCAGGCGTTCTCCGCTGAAACGTCTCCGCAAGGCGACGACGGGGACGAGGGCGCAGGCACCCCGACAACAACCAACTCGCCGGGCGGCGCGAGCTACCCGGGGAAGTCAAGCTGCGACGGGGGCGCCCGGCGCACCAACCACGACGGGGGCAACCCGCACACAGGCCGCGGCGGGGGCGCCCCGCACGTCGGCGCCAAGCGGAGGAGGGTCTTCACAGGGCGGAGCAGCTGCTCCGCCTGCTCCCCGGGCCTCGGCGTCCACAGGGGCCGGGTCCTCGCAGCCCCCAGCCCCGGGGACCGCCAAGCGCCCGAGGGAGTCTTCGCCTCCTGCTCCTCGCGCGGACGCGCCCCAGGTGGCGTTCGACTTCTCCGCCCGGAGTGACGACGACGACGAGGAGGAACAGGAGTAAGAACTTGAGGTTTTGCATCTTCTTTAACTTTGTCTTGATTCTTGTTGATTCTGATCTTGCTTCTTGCTTTGATTTCAGGACCCTGGCCCAGCGAGTGGCGAAGAAGGCCAAGTTTCCCGTCGTCGAGGTCGCGGACGACTCGCCCGTCGCGGCGACTGGGGACGTGCCGGAGACGAGCCTGTCGGACCCGAGCGCTTCTCCGAGGAGCAGCCCCCAGCGTAAGTTTGGTTTCAACCTTTCCGCTCGCCGGGCGCGCTTGAGGAACTTGTTTATATTGACACCTTGTTGTTCTTGTTTTGCTTTGATTGTCTTGTGCAGAGGTGGAGCCGCAGCCACAGGAGCATCCGGAGACCGCTCCCGAGGAGCCGCAGGCCCAGCCGTCCCCGCCAAGGACGAACTCTCCGGCAAGGGAGAGTGCTCCGCCAAGGGCGGGTACTCTGCCAAGGGCGAGTACCCCGCCAAGGGCGAGCAACCCGGCGAGGGCGGCCACCCCGCCAAGGCAGAGCTCCCCGGCGAGGGAGCCCGCCGTCGACAAAGTCCGCCAAGGTAAGTTTTGCAACTCCGTCTTCTTGAATTCGTCTTTTTTGGATATTTGCTTGAACTTCTTCTTCTTTTTCTTCTTCCTCTAGATCCTCCTCCCCCAGAACAGATGGAGACGGAAACCGTCGTTGTGGAGGAGGGCACGCAGGGCGACGGCGGCAACGCCCCTGTCGTTGAGGACACGGCGGGAGCCGCCGAGCCGGCTGCGGAGGAGACTGCTCCGACCGCAGACGCAGCGGCCGGGGAGGGGGACGGCGACCGCACTGCCGGCCCGGAGGCGGCAGGAGCATCGAGTGCTGCACCGGCCGCCGACCCCTCCGCCGGAAAGGAGCAGTCGGGCTACTATCTTGAGGCTCCCAACGGCGTCTTCATCCAGGTGCCGTGGGGATCCTCGTCGCGAGCCCCCGCGGAGGGAGAGGCCTTTGATGGGGAGGTTCTCGCCTCCGCGGGTCTGAAGGTCGTCGAGGCGCCCGGCGGGAGTGAAGAGCCCGAGGAGGAGAAGCTGCTCCACCAGCTCCTGGCCCTTTACCGGGCCAGGCAGGCAAAGCTTGCGTCTCGGGAGGCCCTCGCCGCCAAGGCCGCCGCTGACATGGAGAAGCGCGCGGCGGAGCTCCGCGCCGCGAACCAGGCTGCCCTCCGCGACGTGGCGGAGGAGCGCGAGAGGCTCGCCGGGGAGTACCAGGAGTGGCTCCTGGAGAAGGCCGAGGCCGAGGAGCAGCAGCGACTCGCCGGAGAGGAGCTGTCCCGGCGAGAAGGAGAGCTCACCCAACGGAAGGTCAACCTCGACTCCCACGAGGAAGACCTTGCCGCCCGGGAGCAGGCCCTTGGCGGAGAGCTAAAGGAGGCGAAGGCCGCCGCGGCTGCCGCGTAGACCACTGTAGGATCGAAAGTAGGTCTAGAGGGGGGGTGATTAGACTACTTGACAATATAAAAAATCTGCCTTTAGATCATGCAATGTTTTTGGCAGTTTTGCAATTAAGAACAATTCAAGTATCACCCTACACATGCAATTCTAGAGTATAAGCAGCGGAAAGTAAATTGCACATGTAAAAGAGAGGTGGAGAAGATCAAACGCAGTTTGGTGACACGAAGATTTTTGTCGTGGTTCCGATAGGTGGTGCTATCGTACATCCACGTTGATGGAGACTTCAACCCACGGAGGGTAACGGCTGCGCGAGTCCACGGAGGGCTCCACCCACGAAGGGTCCACGAAGAAGCAACCTTGTCTATTCCATCACGGCCTACGCCCACGGAGGACTAGCCTTACTCGGGGTAGATCTTCACGAAGTAGGCGATCTCCTTGCCCTTACAAACTTCTTGGTTCAACTCCACATCTCAAGACGGAGGCTCCCAAGCGACACCTAACCAATCTAGGAGGCACCACCCCCCAAAAGGTAATAGACGGTGTTGATGATGATGAACTCCTTGCTCTTGTGCTTCAAATGATAAGCTCCCCAACACTCAACTTTCTTCACTGATATGGCTGTGGTGGAAGAAGGGTTTGAGTGGAAAGCAACTTGGGAAGGCTAGAAATCAAGTTTCATATGGTAGGAATGGAATGGCTTGATCTCAACACAAGGGTAGGTGGTTCACTTCTCAGAAAGTGTATGGTAGAAGTGGTGGTACTTTCTGATGGCTCTCCTCACGAATGAGGAGGGGGTGGAGGGGTATATATAGCCTCCACACAAAATCCAACCGTTACACACACATTTGACCAATCTCGGTGAGACCGAAGTGAAAACTCGGTCAGACCGAAAGTTCAAATATAGTGAACGTTGGGATTTTCGGTGGGACCGAAAATACCATCTCGGTGTGTCCGAAGTGAGTCAAAGGTTAGGGTTTGCCATCTCGGTGTGACCGAAAACAACAACTCGGATATTCCGAAATGCTGTCAATTGGTTACAGAAGGTTGGCAGACCATTTTCGGTGAGACCGAAACTCAGAATCGGATGGACCGAGAAATTAGGGTTTGGGGAAATAACTGAAGTGGTTCATCTCGGTGGGACTGAGTTTGCAGAATCGGTTTGTCCGAGATTACTTATGAGTGTGTTGATAAGTGAAGAGTGCTGATAGTTGAGGGAGCTAGATCACCAAGCACTTGAGCAACAAGAACATTAACACAACCTCATCCCCTTTTAATAGTATTGGCTTTTCCTATGGACTCAATGTGATCTTTGATCACTAAACCAAAAATAGAGTCTTGAGCTTTTGCCAATGCTTGTCTTAGCATTTTGAGGGGTCCACTTCTTCAGACATTTCCATACCCATATCATCGAACTTTTCTGAAATGATTCTCAAGTGAATATTAGTTCAATGATATATATGTTGTTATTAATTACCAAAACCACCCGGGGATTAGTTGCACTTTCAATCTCCCCCTTTTTGGTAATTGATGACAACATATAGATCAAAGCTTCGACAAAAGATATAATCAAGGAATAATATCGTCGCTTTGAGAAGTATGTGATAAACAAGAGCTCCCCCTAAATTTGTGCATTATTTAAAATTTGCGTTTGAATGCAAATGCACAATCGATTAGGATTATGGGTCACTCTTCCATGTCACATACATCTTGGTGGAGCGCACAAAATGATAAGAATGAATAACATGCACTCAATCACCAAGACAAGAGTAAATAGCCATACAAAGAGGAATAGCATATGATAAGCAATGAGCACACATTAAGGCATAGTATGACTAAGCACTCATTAAGGTAGCATCAAACGTAGTAGCAAGCACACTTAAAGTATCAGGAACCAAAAGAAACCAATGTATCTCAACGAAAAACCGGCAAAAGAACGAAAGACGAAAGAGCACTCTCTCTCTCGAAGCCCTATGATCTATAACAATTTCTCCCCCTTTGGCAACAAGTTACCAAAAAGTTCGAAAAGGTATAGAGCTAAACGTCACTGCGGGCTCTGCTGGCGGCTCCCGTCTGGGTAGATGTCGGTGTAGAGATAGCTCCCTCGGCGAAGACTTCTGCTGAAGTCTGCGGTGGAGGAGTGGATGCTGGAGCTGTAGGAACTGCTGGAGCTGTGGCTGGTGCTGAAGTGGTAGCCCTGGAGTCTGTCACTGGGATAGCTGCAGATCTGGATCCTCTGGGAACCTGAGCAGTCTGGCGATGAGAGTCCTGGACTAGATCATCCTGCATAAGCTCTGCTCTCTCCTGCCTAGTCTCCTCCATGTCTGCCTCAAGCTTGTTGACAGACACCTGAATCTCAGTCA
This sequence comes from Secale cereale, assembly GCA_902687465.1. Taxonomy (NCBI): domain Eukaryota; kingdom Viridiplantae; phylum Streptophyta; class Magnoliopsida; order Poales; family Poaceae; genus Secale; species Secale cereale. The sequence goes on from LR738710.1 coordinate 743,214,504, forward strand.
GCTTCACGTCCAGAGCGTGGATCTTGTCCTCGACAATCCTCTCAAGGCTCTCCTGAGATTGCTCAATGCTGGCCAGGCGTTGTTCAATCCTCTGGGTAGCTTCAAGAATTTGTTCTCCAAAGCTCTTTGGCTTAGCTGCTGCTGCTGCTGCCTCTTTGTCAGCTTTAGCCTTCTTTGCAGCTTCGATTTTCGCTTGTCCTTCAACTGAGGTAGGATCCTCTTCATCCATCACAACTACGTTGTCCTCATGCTCTGGCTGCAGTGGCAAGTGCTTCCTATCCAACATGAATTTGCCCGTGCCAAACTTGGCGTTGATGAGCATCTGTATCTGCGGTGCAAACCCACACGACCTCTTCTGGTCAGCTGCAGTCCTCTTAATGGTCTCTACCATCAAGTCCATCACCTTAAAAGGTGCCTTCTCATCGAGAATGTGCAGCATGTTGATAGAATAGCCTCGTATCATCCGGTGGTCTCCTGACTTAGGCATCAAAGTATGCCTCAGAATAGTGTTAGTGGTGGTCAGACCTGCCTGGAGATAATATACTGAGCCAAGCTTCCATCCTTCCAAATCAGCAGCTGGGATCTCCTTGTACATATTCTTCATGGAATCATGACTCTTCTTAGGAATCCCATAGACATCAATGTCGTCCTCTCTCTGCACTGGAGCGTTCAGAAGTTCTGCCCATTCTTCAACAGTCGAAGAAAACCGTTGACCTTCAGTCATCCAGGTGATCTTGCCATCAGGATAGAAGTGGGCTGTGGCATAGAACTGCATGATCATCTCGTCATTCCAGGCTGTCAGCTCTTGACCCACAAAGTCAGCAACTCCACATGCAGTAAAGCTCTCATGCACATGGGGAAAGAAGTCCCGGTGCTCTTCACTGTCAATATACTTCCAGTCAACATACCTGGTGTCAGCAACAATGGGCTTCTTATCCATTAGCACGGTCTCATAGAAATCCTGCTGCTCTCTGGTGTGGAATCTGGGGTCCACAGCAGTCCTTCTCCTTACGGCATATGGATCAGACTGTCTCCATAGCCTGAGACCTTTGTCCTTCCTTGCCTTCATGTCCTCAGCTTGAGGATGAGCATCATTGTGAAGTGGCAACTTGGGACGGAGCTTAAGCAACACATGCTCTTCATCTGATTCAGACGGTGGCATCTCACCTTTGTTCTTCTCAGAAGCTGGAATGCTTCTGGTTGTTCTCTTGGGCTTGGCTGGAGCTGCCTTGACTGGAGCAGACTTCTTGGGCTTAGAAGAGGCTTGAGCCCGAATAGCATCACCCATGAACTTAGCTTTCTGAGGAGGAGGCTGGGGTGCTTCTTCTTCTTCTTCTTCAGCATCCTGAGGTTCAGCATATACTACCCTCTTCCTTTTGGAAGTCTTCTTCACCTTGCTTGGAGCAGGCTCTTCCAAGTTGAGCTTCTTAGCAACTGCTGACTGCTTTACTTTGCTTGTGCCTTTCCTTGGCTGCTGCCCTTGGTGCTCTTTGGCAACCACATTCCTCTTGGGCTTGGAGGTAACTTCCTCAGCAACAAAGTCGGAGTCCTCATCATCAGAAGTTCTCTTCTTCCTGGTTCTCGTGGCTGCAGGAGGCAAACCACTAGGGGTGCTCCTCTCACCATCATCACTGGAGCTGCTCGCAGGACTTGTATCTGCCTCTGGAATTTCAGCAAACGGTGATTCAGACCTGTTCTGGCTGTCACTGACATCTGACATGGCTGAAAAACCTGTGAAAAGATAAGGTATAGGCAGAGTAGAAGAGTTATCACAACTGCAGAAGTTTTTGCAAAAAAAAATGAGTTCAAAACTTAGTTTTGAGTTTTCACAGAATGTATTTCGGTCAAACCGATTTCAGGTTTCGGTGCAACCGAAGTGCTCAACAGGAACCTACACACCACTTTCGGTCAGACCGAAATGGGTTTCGGTCCTACCGAAAACTTAGGGTTTCACTGAAACTACTTTTCGGTCGTTCCGATTGGCACAACTCGGTTAAACCGATTTATGCAGTGCAATGGCCAGAGGCCAAATCGGTCATTCCGATTTTCAAAAATCGGCTTCACCGAGATGCATTCCGTGGAAACCTAAACCTAAGAATTTTCCTCGAAACTAGAAGATCTGAACTATTGTATGGGGAACATATCAAACATGGATTGAATCATGGCAACCTATCGTGCAAGAATCGGAAGTGGAGCACGAAAAGGGATCGGGACACACCCTAACTTGGTGGTGTCCCTCTACGGCGGCAACGGTGGAGATGATTACCGTTGACGGCGGCGGAGACCTGTGGCGAGGGCGCACAGGCGACGATCCGTAGACCAGGGCGGCGGCAGCAGGGGTCTTGGGGGCGAACGGTTTGAAGAAAGAAATCACGCGCAGCCCCTCAGGTATATATAACCCCGTGCTGTCGGTGGGACCGAGTTGAAAAACTCGGTGTCACCGAGATGTATATCTGCTGTGCAGTTACACATATCGGTCAGACCGAGAGTTTGAACTCGGTTTCACCGAGATGAAACCTAGATCAGTCTAAGCGTTTCGGTTGGACCGAGATTGAGAAACCGGTCAGACCGAAATGGACTTAGAAGGTTTTGGAAGTCAGCCTTAGACGAATCGGTGGTTCCGAGTGCTCCTCACTCGGACTGTCCAAAAAAGACTTGTTCAAAGTTGTGATATGAGCATGAATAGAATTTTGAGACAAGAAAGCATAGATAGCTAGGGAAGGTGCTTAGGCATTCTTGTCCATCCATTTGGCCAGAAAAACCAAAACAATCAAAACAACAAATGGATGTCCTTGAATGGATAAAATCATGCATTCAACATGCTCACACAATAAGATAGCAACTGAAATATGTGTCAAACAAGCACAACCAATCACTCTAGCTACTAGCACACAATTTGTCGATGACTAGGTCATCTATATATGAGTATATTGACTTAGGAGCCAAATGAGAACATTTGATCATAGGTCATACTCATCGTTTAAGCACAAGTGGGGTTACCACTTTTACATAAAGCATTTATGTGTTCACATCATTTGGAGATGCTTTTGCTCAATTTTTAGAGCAAAGCTCCCCCTAGATGTGAGAACCCCTTTTAAAGGGTCAAACTAACCTTGGGTTGTCGTAGAAGACTTCATGTAGATGTTGAAGATGTGGATGCTCAATGTTGATGTAGATCATCAAGAGTTGGGAGCAATCCTTTGGATTAGGGCACTTTCAATACCTACATGGGTTAGTCCCACAAGGAACAAACAAGAATATCCATAGACATAGAGTGAAGTTCACAAAAGATGATGTCCATGAAAGCAATGATTACCTTGTCCCTTGACTTACCAACAAGAGGGTTTGTGACTCCATGAACAAGTGCATGATGTGGAAGTTGATGGCACAAGTTCTTGCCAAAATGAATATGAGTGAAGTTTGTTGGCGGAGTCACCCTCAAGAACCTACTAGTTCTTCTTCTTTGGGATCCACATCATCTTGATGGGAATCCTTGGTGTTGTAGTTGAGCTTGACGAAGTAGAACTTGATGTGTCCTTGGGAACCCACTTGACCATGGCTTGAGGTGCTTCAATGAATGCATCAATCTCCTCTTGAAGCTTGTCCTTGGCCTTTAGCTTGTGGTCTTGTGGTGGAAGGTCATCTTGAGCTTGTTCCACATTGGAAGAAGTAGGATCATACTTCTCCTTTTGTGAGACAAACTGTGGAGTAGGGTATTGACCTTCTTCCCACTCAACACCTTCGGCGTTGAACTTTCGCTCAAAACCAATCCCTTGATTCTTCCGGTGTCTTCCTTGTTTGCGAACAATCTCCTCAAAGTTCTTGCTTCCGGCAAGACTCTTGTAGACACCTTTCTCTATGATTTCCTTCAATAAGCTATTTTCTTGCTCAAGTGTAACTTGGCTTGAAACATTGTTAGTGGAATCAAGAGAACTACTAGAAGTAACAACATTTGATTTAACATTGTTATTGTTACTACTAGAGGAAGAATTTTTCTTATGCTTGTCATGCTTAGTCTTAATAGGTGGCAAGAAATTAGACAAGAGAAGTCGTTTGGTAAGATATGAAGAACTCTTCTTTCGAAGATCGTCATTGATCGCTTTTAGAAACTCATGTTCTTGCTCTAGAGTGAGCTTCTCGAAGCGTAGCTTCTCATGAGATCTTAGGAGCTCTCTATGATCTTCTTGAGTTGTTTCATGAGCTAACTTAAGAGTGTTTAGTTCTTTAGTTAGACGCTCAATCTCCTTCATAGCATTGTCATTCGACTCTTCTCGACTATAAAGACTACTAGCATTTTCATCATTACTAAGCTCACTAGATTTATCATGCAAGAGCTCATCTTCACCAAGCAAGTCATCCTCATCACTATCAAAGTCAATGAATTTAGGGTGTGTTACCTTGGGGCCTTTAGCCATGAAGCATCTTCCAATTCCCTCATTTGGTGAATCAAATAAGTCGTAGGAGTTGGAGTTGGAGGATACTAGTGCAAGTCCGGCAACACCTTCATCTTGACTATAGTCGGAGTCGGAGTGATAGCTTCCATCGGATTGATTGTCAGAGTCGGAGCCGGAGACCCATTCACCAACGTGAGCTTGATGTCTTCTTCTTGTGTAGCTCCTTGATGACTTGTCTTTCCTCTCCGAATCCTTGCTTCTCCGAGAGGGTCTTCGTTCATAACGATCATCTCTACTCCTTCTCTCTCTCCGAGGTGACTCATCTCTTGCTCTTCTTCTTGGAGATTCTTCTCTTCTCTTGTGGGGAGCCGTACACTCATTTGAGAAGTGTCCGGGTCTTCCACAATTGTAGCAGTTTCGATCACGGCTAGAAGATCTCTTTTCATCATATGATTTAGACTTTGAGCTTCTTTCCTTGCCTCTATTCTTGTAGAACTTGTTGAAGTTCTTGACCATTAGGCTTATCTCTTCATTGGAAATTAGCTTGTCACTTGAGGTAGTAGGAGCATCACTTGTAGCTTTGTAAGCACCACTTGACTTGTTGTGAAGCTCTTCCTTATCCTTAAGTGTCATCTCATGAGCAACAATTCTTCCAATGACTTCAGTTGGCTTGAGAGTCTTGTAGTTTGGCATCATTTGGATAAAAGTGCACACGGTGTCATATTTTCCATCCAAAGCTCTGAGAATCTTCTTAATGATGAATCGGTCGGTCATTTCTTCGCTTCCTAAGCCAGCAATCTCATTTGTGATGAGAGCAAGCCTAGAGTACATTTTAGCGACTCCTTCACCATCCTTCATCTTGAACTTGTCAAGTTGACCTTGAAGAATATCTAGCTTTGATTCCTTCACAGATTCTGTACCTTCGTGCATTTCAACCAAAGTATCCCAAATCTCTTTAGCATTCTCAAGACGGCTGATTTTGTTGAACTCTTCGGGACACAAAGCATTGAAGAGAATGTCACAAGCTTGAGCATTGTTTTGCAACATCCGCAACTCTTCGGGTGTAGCTTCGCGATCCGGAACTTTTCCTTCTTCAAAGAAATCACCTTGCATGCCAACACAAATAATGCCCCATGCGGCTGGGTTATGACCAAGAATATGCATTTTCATTTTATGCTTCCAACTAGCAAAATTTGTACCATCAAAGTAAGGACCTCTACGATAATTACCCTCACTAGACGCCATACTCTCCTAGGTTGTGAAACCAAGCTTATGGAGTCCAATGCAATGGAAACCAAGGCAATGGAGACCAAAGCTCTGATACCACTTGTAGGATCGAAAGTAGGTCTAGAGGGGGGGTGATTAGACTACTTGACAATATAAAAAATCTGCCTTTAGATCATGCAATGTTTTTGGCAGTTTTGCAATTAAGAACAATTCAAGTATCACCCTACACATGCAATTCTAGAGTATAAGCAGCGGAAAGTAAATTGCACATGTAAAAGAGAGGTGGAGAAGATCAAACGCAGTTTGGTGACACGAAGATTTTTGTCGTGGTTCCGATAGGTGGTGCTATCGTACATCCACGTTGATGGAGACTTCAACCCACGGAGGGTAACGGCTGCGCGAGTCCACGGAGGGCTCCACCCACGAAGGGTCCACGAAGAAGCAACCTTGTCTATTCCATCACGGCCTACGCCCACGGAGGACTAGCCTTACTCGGGGTAGATCTTCACGAAGTAGGCGAACTCCTTGCCCTTACAAACTTCTTGGTTCAACTCCACATCTCAAGACGGAGGCTCCCAAGCGACACCTAACCAATCTAGGAGGCACCACCCCCCAAAAGGTAATAGACGGTGTTGATGATGATGAACTCCTTGCTCTTGTGCTTCAAATGATAATCTCCCCAACACTCAACTTTCTTCACTGATATGGCTGTGGTGGAAGAAGGGTTTGAGTGGAAAGCAACTTGGGAAGGCTAGAAATCAAGTTTCATATGGTAGGAATGGAATGGCTTGATCTCAACACAAGGGTAGGTGGTTCACTTCTCAGAAAGTGTATGGTAGAAGTGGTGGTACTTTCTGATGGCTCTCCTCACGAATGAGGAGGGGGTGGAGGGGTATATATAGCCTCCACACAAAATCCAACCGTTACACACACATTTGACCAATCTCGGTGAGACCGAAGTGAAAACTCGGTCAGACCGAAAGTTCAAATATAGTGAACGTTGGGATTTTCGGTGGGACCGAAAATACCATCTCGGTGTGTCCGAAGTGAGTCAAAGGTTAGGGTTTGCCATCTCGGTGTGACCGAAAACAACAACTCGGATATTCCGAAATGCTGTCAATTGGTTACAGAAGGTTGGCAGACCATTTTCGGTGAGACCGAAACTCAGAATCGGATGGACCGAGAAATTAGGGTTTGGGGAAATAACTGAAGTGGTTCATCTCGGTGGGACTGAGTTTGCAGAATCGGTTTGTCCGAGATTACTTATGAGTGTGTTGATAAGTGAAGAGTGCTGATAGTTGAGGGAGCTAGATCACCAAGCACTTGAGCAACAAGAACATTAACACAACCTCATCCCCTTTTAATAGTATTGGCTTTTCCTATGGACTCAATGTGATCTTTGATCACTAAACCAAAAATAGAGTCTTGAGCTTTTGCCAATGCTTGTCTTAGCATTTTGAGGGGTCCACTTCTTCAGACATTTCCATACCCATATCATCGAACTTTTCTGAAATGATTCTCAAGTGAATATTAGTTCAATGATATATATGTTGTTATTAATTACCAAAACCACCCGGGGATTAGTTGCACTTTCAACCACCAAGGAGGAGCTCGCGGCCAAGGTTGCGCAACTGGAGGAGTCCCTGAAAGCGAGCGTGGAGAGGGTCACCGCGCTCAACACAGAGCGCGAGAAGGATGCCCACACCAACTCTGAACTCCAGGCGCGTCTCTCCAAGCAGGGCGACGAGCTGAAGGCCGCCAAGGATTCGATTGAGGATCTGGAGCTGAAGGTTTCCACGTTGAAGGACTCGCTTGACGCCGTCCGAGACCGGGAAACCAAGCTGAAGGAAGAGCTCCGCAGGGAGCGAGGCTTGGTGGAGAGCGCCACCACTGCGGCTGAGAACTTCCGTCGTACCGTCGAGGTATGGACCGATGACCTGGTGGCCTCCGCATCCAACATCGACCAGGAGCTGATGGCGCTGAAGGTTGAGCATCTTATATACTCTCCGGATCCAAACCTCCCCCACAGCGCCAAGCTCAGTCTCTTCTTCAGAGGGATCGCGCCGGCTCTTGCAGATCTTCGGAAGAAGCTCCCCGCGTAACTGGCCGAGGAGTCGCGCCAGCTCTGCGCGGGAACCTTGGAGCGCGTACTGACGAAGATTGTATACCGCAATCCCGGTATAAACCTCGCCAACGTTCTCCGCAGCTTGCCGGCCGACGCGGATATGGAGGCGCTGAAGGCGCAGGTCGCCCACATTATCGCCAAGGTGAACAAGATTTCCAGGATTGAAGGCGACCGTGTAGACTAGGCCTCCTTTTCCTTTATCTCTTTTGTTGCTGCATATGGTGCTATGAACTCATTAGTCATTGTGACAAGTTATCCTTTGTAAGATATTTATCTTTATTTTAGTCAATCAGTGCAATGTTATCTTCCTTGTCTTGGTCCTTTACTTTGTATGCTTTTCACCCTACGCTTCCAGGGAGCTTGCCGGCAAGGGCCCTTTGCCGCGAGCGCTGAGTGCTGGACTCTGAGCAGCCTGCTGGCCAAGGTCTTACCGGCAAGCAACCTTGCCGCAGCTAGCCGCGACACACTTAGCTTGCTAAGCGAACTCGAAAACGAAGAAAGGGCGCGACACTTGTCGCAGCTCACTTAAGTCGTTGAGCGTACTCGAAAACAAGATAAGGGTGCGGCTAACCACGGGTAGGTTCCTCCGCGCACAGGTTTTCCATACAAAGTGTGGTTGTTCAAGGAAGACAACTAAAATTTAAAAATTTGAGCTGGTCAAATTCTGATAACTTAGCTTTCATATTTCGCTTGCTTCCCGGTAAGGCTTCTCTTTCTTGAACAGTACTTGGTTCATCTTCCATCTCCTTCCCCCCGGCAAACTTGTGCGCGAGGAACATTCCTTCTGCTTAAGAGGCAAGGAAAAAGAAGAGGGAAACAAGTATATGGCCTTTCGGCGTGCTAATGCTTACCGGATACGTGTGTTGCACAAGAAATGCCAAATAACGCATGCAAATAGCGAAGAAAAGCATGGAAAAGGCAAATAGCACAAAACACAAAAGCTTTACTGATGCACGGGGTCTGCGCCCGGCTTTGTACAAAGGATTACATGCAACAGCGGCAAAGCTTGTACAAAAGGTGGTTGCCGGAGCGGATCACGGCAACCGCGCCTTATGGGTGAAACTTGCGAAGATGCTCTATGTTCCAGGAGTTGCTCACCGGTAAGCCTTCTTCGGTCTCAAGGCGGACAGCGCCGGGCCTTGTGACTTGTCTCACCCGATAAGGGCCTTCCCACTTCGGCGTCAACTTGTTGGAATTCTTGGCGGACTGAACACGCCGAAGAACAAGGTCGCCTTCCTCGAGACTCCTGGCCTTAACCTTGCGGCTATGGTAGCGACGCAAGGCTTGCTGGTATCGAGCAGCTCGTACAGCAGCCTGGAGACGTTCCTCCTCGAGGAGCAATGCATCATCTTGTCGCAGTTGCTCTTGCTCGAGCTCATCATAAACGAGCACTCGAGGAGATCCGTATACGAGTTCCGTGGGGAGAACTGCCTCTGCTCCATAGACTAGAGCAAAGGGTGTCTGTCCGGTGGCTCGACTTGGTGTCGTCCTGATTGACCAAAGAGCCGCCGGTAGCTCCTCTATCCAGTTTCTTCCGCACCTGCGCAGCCTGTCAAAGGTCCTTGTCTTGAGTCCGCGCAGCACTTCAGCATTTGCCCTCTCCGCTTGACCGTTGCTCCTCGGGTGAGCAACAGAAGCGAAACAGACCTTGGCGCCAAGGTCTTGGACGTATTGCATGAAGGTGCGACTTGTAAATTGCGTGCCGTTGTCGGTGATGATCCTGTTAGGGATTCCGAAACGGCAAACAATCGACCTGAAGAACCTGACTGCTGACTGTGCTGTCACCTTTCTCACTGGTTCCACTTCTGGCCACTTTGTGAACTTGTCGATTGCAACGTACAAGTACTCAAAGCCCCCGACAGCTCGGGGGAAGGGGCCGAGGATATCGAGCCCCCAGACCGAGAAGGGCCAGGACAAAGGAATCGTCTGGAGAGCTTGAGCTGGCTGATGAATTTGTTTTGCATGGAACTGGCACGCTTCACACTTGGTTACTAGTGCAGTTGCATCTTGGAGGGCTTCTTGCCAGAAGAACCCTTGCCGGAAAGCTTTCCCGGCAAGTGCCCTTGCGCCAATGTGGTGGCCACATATGCCTCCATGTATTTCAGCCAACAGCTTCTGTCCATCTTCTCTGGAAATGCACTTCAATCTGACACCATTGAGTCTTCTTCTGTACAGCTCATTATCCATGAACTGGTACATACTTGACTGCCTGGTTATCTTCTCTATTTCTTCTGGGTCGTCGGGAAGTTCTCCAGTTTGCAGAAAACGGATGATCTGCTGCGCCCATGCCGGAGCCCGAGGCTCAACGGCAAGGACTAAAGGCATGAGGGGCGCTGCGGGGACCTCAGCTTCTACGGCAAGAACCTCTGGTTCTGCCGGAGCTGACGGTCCCCCGGCAAGCTCGCTGGGGCGAGGCTTGTCGGGAACACTTGCTTCAACTGCACAGACCCGAGAATCTGCAGGAGCAAACTGTTCCTCAGCGTTCTGGTCGTTGATCTTGGGGACCTTGGCGGCGACCTCGGGGAGATCCGCCGGCAAGTAATCGCCGGAGACCAACTTTCTCTTCTTGGATTGCCCAATTGATGGTGTAACGGATGGCTGAGTTAGCTTGAGCAAGAAGGTCCCTGGTTCCACAGGTAGCTTCATCGCAGCACACTTTGAAAGGCCATCTGCAATTTCATTCTGAGCTCTCGGGACGTGCTCCATTTGCAGACCTTCAAAGTGCTCTTCAAGCTTCCTCACTTCATCTACATAAGCTTCCATCAAAGGGCTCTGGTAACTCTTGTTGACTTGTCGGACCACCAACTGAGAATCTCCCCGCACAATCAGCTTCCTGATCCCAAGTTCGGCCGCAATCCTAAGGCCGGCAAGCAAGCCTTCATACTCAGCAGTATTGTTTGTCGCTTGCTCCCTGGGAAAATGCATCTGGATAACATACTTGAGGTGTTCTCCGGTGGGCGCGATGAGTACCACACCGGCTCCAGCGCCTTGCAGCGAGAAGGCACCATCAAAGTACATTACCCATTCACTTGTCGCTTCTTGTACGGGTACACTTGTCTCTGGAACTTCCTCATCGGGCGTCGGGGTCCACTCAGCTATAAATTCTGCCAAAGCTCGGCTCTGTATGGTTGAGGTACTTTCAAACTTGAGTCCAAAGCTCGACAGTTCCAGTGCCCACTCAACAATCCTGCCTGTTGCTTCTGGATTGTGCAATATCCTCTTCAGCGGAAAGCGAGTGACTACTGTTATCTCATGTGCCTGGAAGTAATGGCGCAGCTTTCTCGAGGCCATGAGGAGGCCGAAAAGCAACTTTTGCACCCCGGAGTATCTTGATCTAGCCCCCTGCAAGAGGGAACTTACAAAATACACCGGGCGCTGCACCATCTTTCTTCGCACTTCTTCCTGTCCCTGCGCAGAGTTGTCCTTGTCGGGGCCAGAGCTTGTCGGAGCAGCCCCCTGCTTGTCGCTGGATTCGCTTGCCGGTGGTGCAGACTCCTCGTCGGCCTCTCTCTCCGCTACTAACGCAGCACTAACCACCTGGTTGGTTGCCGCTAGGTATAGCAGCAACTTCTCCTGTGGTCTAGGTGCGACAAGTATTGGAGTGGAGGATAGGTACCGTTTCAAGTCCTGCAGCGCTGCCTCCGCTTCCGGAGTCCACTTCATGGGACCTGCCTTCTTCAAGATTTTGAAGAAAGGTAGGGCGCGTTCTGCAGACTTCGAAATGAACCTACTGAGGGCAGCCACACAACCTGCAAGCCTCCTGACATCCTTGACTCGCTTTGGGGCTTCGATTTGCTCGATGGCTTTAATCTTGTCGGGGTTAGCTTCAATCCCCCTCTGTGACACAAAGAACCCGAGAAGCTTGCCGGAGGGGACTCCAAAAACGCACTTCTCGGGGTTCAACTTAAGCTGTATCTTGCGCAGGTTCTGAAAGGTCTCTTCCAAATCCTGGATCAGGGTATCCTTGCTCTTGCTCTTCACCACGATGTCATCCATGTAAGCCTCTACATTTCTGTGGATCTGTGGCTCGAAAGCAGTGTGCACTACCCTTGCAAACGTTGATCCTGCATTCTTCAGTCCAAATGGCATGCGTATGAAGCAATACTTGCCACATGGAGTGATAAATGCAGTCTTCTCTTCATCTTCCTTGGCCATAAAAATCTGATGGTAGCCTGAATACACATCAAGAAAAGAGAGTAGCTCACATCCGGCAGTGGAGTCAACGAACTGGTCAATGCGCGGCAAGGGAAATGGATCCTTGGGACATGCTTTATTCACATCGGTGAAGTCTATACACAGTCTCCACTTCCCATTGGCCTTGCGCACGACGACTGGGTTTGCCAACCACGTCGGATGGATCACGCCTCTAACTAGGCCTGCTGCCTCTAGCTTCTTGATTGCTTCAGCAATGAATTCTTGGCGCTCCACGGCTTGCTTTCTGACCTTTTGCTTGACGGGCCGCGCATGAGGACAAACAGCAAGCTTATGCTCAATCACCTTCCTGGGAACACCGGGGATGTCAGATGGTTGCCAGGCAAACACATCGACATTCGCCCGCAGGAAGGCAACGAGCGCGCTTTCCTATTTGCTGTCAAGTGTGGCACTGATGGTGAAGGTACCACCAGTGCCGTCCTCCTTGGCGGACACCTTCTTGGTTGCCGGAGGAGCGGCCATTCCCTTCTTGCACTTGCCGGTGGAGCTCGATGGAACGTCCTCGGCGGCAGCGCAGCACTCCGAAGAGGTGCGTTTGCCGGAGTGGGCCCCAGAGCACTTGCCGGACTTGGTCTTCGTCTTATTCCCCCCGGGAGCTTCAGCGGCAAGTGTATCCTTCTCCGCTGCGGCTGCTGCGTCCCGGTAGATCTTGTCGGCACAGACAAGCGCATCTTTCTTGTCGCCATGGACAGTGATGACGCTTATCGGCCCCGGCATCTTGAGTACGTTGTAGGCGTAGTGGGAAGCTGCCATGAACTTGGCGAGGGCGGGACGGCCGAGTATCCCATTATAAGGCAATGGGATATCGGCGACATCGAATGTGATACGCTCAGTTCTGAAGTTGAGCTCCCCGCCAAAGGTCACCGGCAGAGTTATCTTCCCCTTGGGCTTGCTCCTCCCCGGGTTGATTCCTTGGAAAGAACCGGTCTCTTCGAGCTCGCCATCTGGGATTTGGAGTTTCTTGATCACAGCAGAGGAGATCAAGTTCAGCCCGGCCCCGCCGTCAACCAACATTTTGGTGACCTTGAGGTTGCGGATGGTGGGTGAGACCAGCATCGGCAAGCACCCGACCGCAGTGGTGCGGTCAGGGTGATCCTCAAGATCAAAAATGATGGGCGTGCTGGACCATTTGAGGAGCCTGCGCGACTCCACGGGCGGCTCTGCTGCATTCACCTCCCGCACCCACTGCTTGAGTTGGCGGTGGGAGGTGTGCAGAGAGGCGCCACCGTCGACGCACAGGACCTCCGTGGCCTTCTGGAACTCCTGCTCGCTGTTATCTTCATCCTCCATGTCATCGTCGTCGTCTTCTTCGTCCTTGTCGCGGCCCTGGGGAGGTCGGTCACCTTGCCGCTGCTTGGCCTTGCCGCGGCGTCCTCCCCGGCCATTGAACGGCCGCTTCTTGCTTTGTTCTCCTCCGCCACCTTGGGCCTTCTCCTTGTCGCGCCTCTCGTACTCAGCTTTTTGCTGCTCGACGAGGTATTCGACGCGTTTGCAGTTGGAGAGGTCGTGGCCCTTGGTGCGGTGGATTTTGCAGTATTGCTTGTCGGAGCCGTCCTGCTTGTCGGCTGCCGCTACAGGGGTAGGCTCCTTGCCGGAGCCGCCAGCCTGTGTTTGCTTGGCGGGAGCCTCCTTGCCGGACTTCTCGACGGCAAGCACTTCCTTCTTGTTCTTTCTTCTGTTGTTCCGCCGCCAGCTCTTCTTTGCCGGGGCGGCGTCGTCGCTGTCGCTTCCCCCCGCGCCAGTATCCTCCCCGGGGAGTCTCCTCCCCTCTTCGGCGCGTGCGCACTTATCAGCTAGAGCATAGAGCTCGCTGACATCCCGTATCTTGGTCATGGCCATTTCTTCACGCATGCGGCGGTTACGCACGTTCTGGTGGAACGCGCTGATAACCGCGGCAGGGTGGACGTCGGGGATGTTGTGCTGCACGCGGCTGAAGCGTTGGATGTATTTGCGCAGGGGTTTTCCTTCCTTCTGGGCCAGAATGTGGAGATCGCTCTCCTGGCCGTGGGGTTTGTGGCCGCCCGTGAAGGCGCCAACAAACTGATGGCAAAGGTCCGCCCAAGAAGAAATGGAGCCTTCCGGCAAGTGCATAAGCCAAGAACGGACGTTTGGCTTAAGCACTAGCGGGAAGTAGTTCACCAGAATCTTCTCGTCGCGCCCCCCGGCAGCCTGCACCGCGATGGTGTAAATGCTGAGGAATTCCGAGGGGTGCGTCTTGCCGTCGTACTTCTCCGGTACGTCGGGCTTGAAGTTCTTCATGCTGGGCCACTGGACGCGCCGCAGCTCACGGGTAAACGCAGGGCAACCTGCCGTGTACGGCAAGTCGCCTGGTTCACCGGACGCGCGCGTGTCGACAGCGTTCCCAGCTCTCTGATCTGATTGTCGCCGAGCTTCTCGACGGCGCTCGATCGTCGTTCGAGCGTCTTCTTGTCGCCGGTCGTCAAGGACTTGGCGCTGGTCCCGACGAGCCCGCGGATCCGACGACGCCGTGGAGCCGTCGTCGGCGTTGTTCCGGCGGGGCGGCGTCTTCTGCTTCCGCGGCGGGGAGTGCACGGTGGTTGCACCCCCGGCGGTCTTGTCGCCGTCGGCCTTCGTCTTCTCGACTTGCCGTGGCCGCGAGGTCGCCGGCTGCTGCGGCGTATCGTTGTTGGCGAAGGCGATCAAGCTCTGGATGGTTGCCCTCCAGTGTTCGGCCTTGTCTGCCGCTGGAGGGAAGTCGAGGAGCAGTTGCGCCCTTGCGAGCGCTTCTGCTGGAGTGGAGGGGAGCGGGGGCGAGCGGCGCGAGGAGCGGGATATGCTCGGACTCCTAACTGGGTTAGAAGGAGCAGGGTCCCGCCCCGGCGACCGCGCCTTGCTCGTGCCAGGACGATGGCCCGGAGCGTCCCGCGAGCCTCCGGTTTGCCCTTGGCCCAGCAAGCGGATGCCACCGCCTGTGGCATGGCGCTGCTGGGTTGTTGTTTGCTGAGATGGACGTGGCGCGTCCACGGAGACCGAGGCTCGATCGTCCGTCCTGTCTTTGGATTTGGTGGCGCCGCGAGTTTCCTCGCCGGCGACCACCCTTCCGACGGCGTCTCCCCCGCCCACCGTTGGTTCCGGTGGCGGCGGATGAGACGCAGACGGGCCTGCGACCTCCGAAGCCTTCTTCTTCGGGGCCATGTCGCTGTTGCTGATGAGGTTGCTGATGAAACTGGAGAGGTTGATGAAGAATGCGCCCGCGTGAACGCCGGATCAGGTTCGCACAACCTCGACGCCCCCTACGTGGCGCGCCAAAGATGTCGGGGGAAACTGTCCACCACGAACACCTATGGGACCGGAGCCCCTTGTTCGTGCGGTAAGAGGGCGGAGGGAGCACAAAGAGCAGATCATGGAGATCACGCAGGCAGTTTACCCAGGTTCGGGCCGCGATGGACGCGTAAAACCCTACTCCTGCTTAGTTTGTATTGAATTGGGGAGCTCGGGAGCTTGAAGAACTAGCTACACCGAGCGTATGAGCGATCTAGGTTCCGAACCCTTTCTACGTTGTGCATGGGCCTCCTTTTATAGCTCAAGGGGTCACCGACAGGTGTCAACATAGGAGAAGGGGTAAAAATGTAATAGTGGTGGTAGTTGTAACAGTGCGGGAACAGTGGTCATCACCTACTTTGACAGTGGGGGACAAGAGCATTTAATGCCCGTCGTCGTCGACCCCAAAAGCGCCCGCCCTTGCGTCTCCGTTTGCCACGGCGGTGGCTTTATCACCGTGGAGTGCCACCGTGTCCCCCAGGCTACACAACCATCCGCCACGCGTCCCTGGAGTGGCCCCAGGGCGACGCGTGGCTCGATGAGCTGGAGCATGGGCACACAGCGTAACTCTCCCCGGCAAGCACCTTGCCGGGGTCTTGACCTTGCCGGACCCGGGAGCTTGTCGGGCTCTGAAGCTTGTCGCTCCCCGGGCCCTGCCGGGGCGCACGTTGCGCCGAGGCATGTCTTCTGTAACGTAATCTTCTAGTCTTCCTGGCAAGCTCCTCTTGCCAGGGCCTTGCGTGAGTGAGGTAATCTTGAGCCTGGAACGGCCTTCCCGGCAAGCTCCACTTGCCGGGGTCTTGATCTTCTGGCTTGTATACTTTGTTTTTGAATGGTTTTATATGGAGCAGGAAGGTCTCCGGCGAGCACGTGGTAGGGCCTGCCGCGGGAAGCTGTACTGCCCGTGCACAAGTCGGGGTACTGAGGTACCCCTACCTTAGTACACCGACACGAAGTTCTTATTTGTTTGTGCAGGTGCGAGGGACTCGTGCGTGGTCTCCTACTGGATTGATACCTTGGTTCTCAAAAACTGAGGGAAATACTTACGCTACTGTGTTGCATCACCCTTTCCTCTTCGAGGGAATACAACGCAAGCTCGAGAAGTAGGAAGAAGAATTTCTAGTGCCGTTGCCGGGGAGGCCTACGCAAAAGTCATATACCAAGTACCTATCACAAACCCTTATCCTTCGCATTACATTTATTTGCCTCTCGTTTTCCTCTCCCCCACTTAACCCTTGTCATTTTAAATGCCCTTCTTTTTGCCGAGTGTTTACCGTTCGCTTGCTTCTTGTTTGCTTGTGTGTTGTATTGCTTGCTTGTCACTATGGCTCAGAACAATACCAAATTGTGTGACTTCTCCAATACCAACAATAATGATTTTATTAGCACTCCGATTGCTCCTATTACCGATGCTGAAAGTTGTGAGATCAATGTTGCTCTATTGAATCTTGTTATGAAATATCAATTTTCCGGCCTTCCTAGTGAAGATGCCGCTACCCATCTAAACAACTTTCTTGATTTGTGTGATATGCAATAGAAAAGGGATACGGATAACGCTATTATTAAATTGAAGTTATTTCCGTTTTCACTTAGAGATCGTGCTAAAACTTGGTTTTCCTCTTTGCCTAGAAATAGTATTGATTCGTGGAAAAAGTGCAAAGATGCTGTTATCTCTAAGTATTTTCCTCCAGCTAATATTATCTCTCTTAGGAATGATATTATGAATTTTAAGCAACTAGATCATGAGCATGTTGCACAAGCTTGGGAGCGAATGAAATTAATGACACTAATTGACCTACACATGGTTTGCACTTATGGATGATTATACAAAATTTTATGTTGGCTTGAATTTTGCTTCTAGAAATCTTTTAGATTCGGCCACAGGAGGTACTTTCATGGAGACTACCTTAGGAGAAGCTACCAAACTCCTAGATAATATTATGGTTAATTATTCTTAATGGCACACCGAAAGCTCTACTAGTAAAAAGTGCATGCTATTGAAGAGATTAGTGTTTTGCGTGGAAAGATGGATGAACTTATGAAATTATTTGCTACTAGGAGTGCTTCTTCTGATCCTAATGATATGCCTTTATCCACGTTGATCGAAAATAATAATGAATCTTTGATGTGAATTTTGTTAGTAGGAATAATTTTGGAAATAATGCTTATAGAGGAAAATTTAATCCTAGGCCTTTTCCTAGTAATTCCTCTAATAATTAGGGTAATTCCAACAATAACTCTTATGGAAAGATGCCTTCTAAATTTGAAACTAGTGTTAAGGAGTTTATGAATTCGCAAAAGAATTTCAATGCTTTGCTTGAAGAAAAAATGCTTAAGATTGATGAATTGGCTAGAAGTGTGGATAGAATTACTCTTGATGTTGATTCTTTGAAACTTATATCTATTCCACCTAAGCATGATATCAACGAGTCTCTCAAAGCCATGAGAATTTCCATTGATGAATGCAAAGAAAGAACCGCTAGGATCCCTGCTAAAAAAGAGAGCTTTATAAAAGCGTGTTCTTCTAGTTATCATGAAAATAAAGATGAAGATCTGAAAGTTATTGATGTGTCTCCTATTATATCCTTGTTTTCTAGTATGAATCTTGATAAAGATGGGACTGGAGATGAGTCTACTTTAATTAAAAGGCATCCCAATGATTCAGAGTTTTTATATCTCAATGCTAAAATTGTTAAAAGTGGGATTGAAGAGATTAAAACTTTGCATAGTGATGAACCCGCTACTTTGGATTTCAAGGGATTCAATTATGATAATTGCTCTTTGATTGATTGTATTTCCTTGTTGCAGTCTGTACTAAATTCTCCGCATGCTTATAGTCAAAATAAAGCTTTTACCAAACACATAGTTGATGCTTTGATGCAATCTTATGAACAAAAACTTGAATTAGAAGTTTCTATTCCTAGAAATCTATATGATGAGTGGGAACCTACTATTAAAATTAAAATTAAATATCATGAATGCTTTGCTTTGTGTGATTTGGGTGCAAGTGTTTCCACTATCCCAAAAACTTTGTGTGATTTGTTAGGTTTCCATGAGCTTGATGATTGTTCTTTAAATTTGCATCTTGCGGATTCTACTATTAAGAAACCTATGGGAAGGATTAATTATATTCTTATTGTTTCTAATAAGAATTATGTTCCCATAGATTTCATTTTTCTTGATATAGATTGCAATCCTTCATGTCCTATTATTCTTGGTAGACCTTTCCTTAGAACGATTGGTGCAATTATTGATATGAAGGAAGGAAATATTAGATTTCAATTTCCATTAAGGAAAGGCATGGAGCACTTTCCTAGAAAGAAAATTAAATTATCTTATGAATCTATTATGAGAGCCACTTATGGATTGCCTTCCAAACATGGCAATACCTAGATCTATCCTTGTATCATGCCTAGCTAGGGGCATTAAACGATAGCGCATGTTGGGAGGCAACCCAATTTTATTTTCTTTATTTTTTCTTCTATTTAGGAATAAATATTGCATCTAGCTTCTGTTTAGATGTGGTTTTGTGTTTTAGTTAGTGTTTGTGCTAAGTAGAACCTTTGGGAAGACTTGTGTGAAGTTTATATGATCTTGCTGTAAAAAACAGAAACGTTAGCGCTCACGAGAGTAGTCACCAGATTTTACTGGAGAGTGCTATTTAGTTGATTCTTTTTGCAGATGATTAATAGACAAATTCCGCACGTTTACCAATTTATTTCAATTTTTTGGAGTTACAGAAGTATGCAAAAGTTACAGATTACTACAGACTGTTATGTTTTTGACAGATTCTGTTTTTCGTGTGTTGTTTGCTTGTTTTGATGAATCTATGAGTAGTATTGGAGGATATAAATCATAGAGAAGTTGGAATAAAGTAGGTTTAACACCAATATAAACAAAGAATGAGTTCATTACAGTACCTTTGAGTGGTGGTTTGTTTTCTTATACTAACAGGGCTCGCGAGATTTTTGTCTAAGTTTTGTGTTGTGAAGTTTTCAAGTTTTGAGTATTGCTTTGATGGACTATGGAACAAGGAGTGGCAAGAGCCTAATCTTGGGGATGCCAAAGGCACCCCAAGGTAAAATTCAAGGACAGACAAGAGCCTAAGCATGGGGATACTCCGGAAAGGCATCATTTCTTTCGTCTTCATATATCGGTAACTATACTCGGGATTATATTTTCATTCACCACATGATATGTGTTTTACTTGGAGCGTCATGTATAATTTGAGTCTTTGCTTGTTAGTTTACCACAATCATCCTTGCTGGACACACCTTTTTGAGAGAGATAAATATGGCCTAGAAATTGTTAGAACACTCTATGTGCTTCACTTATATCTTTTGAGCTAAATAGTTTGCTCTTGTGCTTCACTTATATCTTTTAGAGCACGGTGGTGATTTTATTTTGTAGAAATTGTTGATCCCTCATGATTCACTTATATCCTATTGAGAGTCTTTTAGAACAGCATGGTAATGTGCTTTGGTTATAAAACTAGTCCTAATATGATAGGCATCTAACATAAATGTTGTAAAAACTTTCATACAAAGTGCATTGAACATGATGAGAAGTTTGATGCTTGATAACTGTTTTGAGATATGAGGATAGTGATATTAGAGTCATGCTAGTGGAGTTATTATGAAATTGAGAAATACTTGTGTTAAAGTTTGTGATTCCCGTAACATGCACGTATGGTGAACCGCTATGTGACGAAGTTAGAGCTTGAGGTATTTATAGAGTGTCATCCTTTGTGTGGAGGTCGGGGGCGCGCGATGGTTAACTCCTACCAACCTCCCCCAAAGGAGCATGCATTGATTGCTTTGTTTTGATGACTCGTAAATTTTTGCAATAAGTATATGAGTTCTTTATGACTAATGTTGAGTCCATGGATTATACGCACTCTCACCCTTCCACCATTGCTAGCCTCTCTTGTACCGCGCAACTTTCGCCGGTACCATACACCCACCATATACCTTCCTCAAAACAGCCACCATACCTACCTATCATGGTATTTCCATAGTCATTCCGAGATATATTGCCATGCAATATTCCACCGTTCTGTTCATATGACACGCTTCATATTGTCATATTTCCATGCATGATCATGTAGTTGACATTGTATTTGTGGCAAAGCCACCATGCATAATTTTTCATACATGTCTCTCTTGATTCATTGCACATCCCGGTACACCGCTATCGGGGAAACTGTCCTCCCACGAGCACCTATGGGACCGGAGCCCCTTCTACGTTGCGGTAAGGGAGCGGAGGGAGCACGGAGAGCAGATCGAGGGGCACACGCGGGCAGTTTACCCAGGTTCGGGCCGCGCGGACGCGTAAAACCCTACTCCTGCTTAGGTTGTATTGAGTTCTTGAGCTCGGGAGCTTGAAGATCTACAGTACTAGCTACACCGAGCGAGAGAGTTGTCTAGGTTTCGAACCTCCTCTACGTTGTGCATGGGCCTCCTTTTATAGCTCAAAGGGGTCACCGACAGGTGTCAACGTAGAGGAGGGTAAAAGTGTAATTTTGGTGGTAGTTGCAACAGTGCATGAACAGTATATGAACAGTGGTCTTCACCTAACTTTGACAGTGGGGGACAAGGGCATTAAATGCCCGTCGCCGTCGCTCCCAAAAGCGTCCGCCCATGCTTCTCCGTTCGCCACGGCGGTAGCCTCGTCACCGTGGCTTGCCACCGTGTGCCCCAGGCTGCACAGCCGTCTGCCACCCGTCCCTGGAAGGGCCCCAGGGCGACGCGTGGGCAGATGAGCTGGAGCGCGGGCACACAGTGTAGGTTTCCCCGACAAGCACCTTGCCGGGGCAGTGATCTTGCCGGGCCCGGAAGCTTGTCGCTCTCCGGGTCCTGCCGGGGCGCATGATGCGCCGAGGCATCTCTTGAGATATGTATTCCTTGGCCTTCTTGGCAAGCTCCTCTTGCCAAGGTCTTGTGCTAAAGTGATAACCTTGAGCCTGGTGCAGCCTTCCCGGCAAGCTCCTCTTGCCGGGGCCTTGATCTTCTGACTTGTATACTTTGTTCTTGAATGGCTTCATAAGGACCAGAACGGTTCCCGGCGAGCACGTGGTAAGCCCTGCCACGGGAAGCTGCTACTGCCCGTGCACAAGTTCGGGTACTAAGGTACCCCTATCTTAGTACACCGACAGGAGCCCCCGGGCCTGGGCCACACACGGTGCCGAGCGCTGTTGGGCCAGGCCCAAGACAGTGCACGGGCACACGCGGCCCACGGCAAGCCGTATCCCCTTCCGTATCCGCCGCATCCCTCCCTAACGGCACGCGTCGATTGCGGCGTCGTGGGAGAGATCGTGGCCTGTTCTTTAATGGGAAATGCGGAACGTCCCCCACTTCCCCCTTAAAAGCAGAGGAAGCAGGGGCAGTTCCCTCCATCGTCTTCATTGCGCCTTGATTCTCCAGAAACCCCCGTCGCCCTACGCCTCCCATAGGTCGACAGAGAGCCAAGCCCCTCCCTTCCTCCGCCGTCTCCCGCATCCGCGGCACCATCGACCTCCTCGCCTCTTTCCTCGCCGCCCCCGCCATGGCTCCGAAGAGCGACAAGGCGAAGAGTGACAAGGCCAAGAAGGAGAAGTCCGAGAAGGCGGCGAAGCTGGCAGCCCTGCGGAAGAAGTGCGTGGTCTTCGCGCCGAGGCTTGGCGCGAGGGAGCTGCGGGACAAATACTATCTGTTCTGGGCGAGGGAGACCAAAGCTCATCCCCGCACCAGAGTCCTCCCCGCCGTCGCCGCTGACATGTTCCCCGGCGGGTACTTTTTCTTTGCCGCATTCTTCTATTGTGGTCAGTGCCCTCCGTACTCGGAGTTCTTTTGTGATGTAATGAATACGTATGGCCTCCAGCTCCTAGATTTCACCCCCAACGCCATCCTTACGATGGCCGTTTTCGCACATCTGTGCGAAAACTATGTTGGGGTTCATCCAAATGTAGCTCTTTTCCGCCACTTCTTCATGCCTAGAGTAGAGTCTGGTGCTCCCCTCTCCGGCGACATCTCCTGGATCTTCAGGCTGAACAAGAATTACGCGTACTTGAAGGGAGAGCTCCGCGGCAAGTGGGAGGAGTGGAGAGCCGATTGGTGCTGGGTGCTGGAAGGTAATCCTGAGCCCTTTACCTCGCCGCGCAAGACTGCCATAGTGCGCGGCAGGGACTGGAGTGAATTGGCCCCGGAGGACAGCAAGCTTCAGATCGCCCTCATTAGGATCATTCATCTCCGGGTCGCCAATCTGACTGTTGGAGAAGTTGGAGCAGATTTCCTCCGCCGCCGCATCGCCCCTTTACAGGAAAGGAAGAGGCCCGCCTGGGAATTCGGCAATGCAGCAGACATCATGAGGATGCGCCCTGGATTGAACTACAACTTCACCGTCTTGGAGTTGAAGGGGATGGTTCGGGAGCTCTTCAAGCATGACCCCGCCCACCCGGAGTGGTCCAGACATTCCCGGGGAGTGGTGCCGCTGTGCAACAGCACTGCCCGCGATTCCATACGCGCGATGATGCCCGAGTGCGACTCCCATGGCGTCGTCCCCACTTGGCTGGAGCCTCCACCGGAGACCGTGCTGACCTTCTTCGACAACTTGGTCGAGAAGCCCCGCAACGCCGAGGAGAAGAAGGGCCTGACCCGGGATACTACTGACCGGGATGTAGCTTACATTGCCTCCAGGATGGAGGAGGCCGCCGCAGCTGCGGCTGCGAGCGAATTTGGATACACTGTGGACGAGGCACAGGCCGCGGACGCAGTGAGTCAAGCAGAGGAGGCGGAAATCCTCAAGCTGCTGAAGATTGCGCCCGAGGAGTTTGCCGGGGAGCCTTCCGTGAAGCTTGCCGGGACGAGCGAGGTTGCCGGGGGGAGCGAGGTCGCCGGGCATGGCACTGAGTCCAGCGGGCCTGCCGAGGAGGAGGAGGACGCCGAGGCTGGAGATTCTGATGAAGACTCTGGTGGATCTCTGAATCTGGACGATGATGCCTCCTCATCCTCGGAGAACTCTCCGCCTCCGCCAAGCCCTTCGCAACAACCGAAGAAGCGCCTCCGCAAGGCAGCTGAGACAGCGAGGCCACAGGCGCCTCGACAGCAGCCGAAGCGCCGTGCGACGCTTGCCACCAAGACAAGCGAGGCCGTCAGGGAGGCACCCCGTGCTCGAGCGCCAAGCGGAGGAGGATCTTCCCGGAGCGGAACGGGTGCTCCTTCTGCCCCTCGGTCCTCGGCGACGACGGGGGCTGGGTCTTCGCAGCCCACAGCCCCGGAGCCCGCCAAGCGCCCGAGGGAGCCTTCTCCTCCAGCTCCTCACGCGGGAGCACACCAGGCGGAGTTTGACTTCCCCGCCCTCAGCTCCGACGAAGAGGAAGAGGAGTAAGTACTTGCAATTCTTTTAGTTCCTTTGATTTTGTCTTGATTTTCCTTGCTTGGTTCTGATCTTGCTTTTGTTTTGCTTCGCAGGACCTTGACCCAGCGGATGGCGAAGAGGGCCAAGATCCCTATGGTCAACATTGAGGACGACGAGCCCGTCGCGGCGACAAGCGACGCGCCGGCGACGAGCTTGCCGGATCAGCCTGCTGCTCCGAGGAGCAGCCCCCAGCGTAAATCTGGTATTTATCTTTCCGCTTGACGGGTGCGCTTGAGGTTATCATCTTGGTTGATGTTTTGTTGTCTTGTGCAGAAGTGGAGCCGCAGCCGCAGGAGCACCCGGAGGTCGCCCTCGACGAGCCACTTGCTCCACCCTCCCCGCCAAGGATGAACTCCCCGGCAAGGGAGAACGCTCCGCCAAGGGCGAGTACCCCGCCAAGGGTGAGCAGCCCGACAAGGGTGAGCACCCCGCCAAGGGAGGGCGCAGGCGGCCCTCCGCCAGCAGGGGCCACTACTCCGCCGCCAAGGGAGAATTCCCCGGCGAGGGACCCCGTCATCGAAGAAGTCCGCGAAGGTAAACCTTGCAACTTCTTCTTCTTGGATTTGTCTTTTTGGATATTTGCTTGATTCTTTCTTTTCTTTTTCTTCTGCTAGATCCTCCTGCACCGGAGCGGATGGAAACGGAGACCACCGGCAAGGAGGAGGTGCACGGCGACGGCGGCAACGCCACTGCCACCGAGGGAATGGCTGGAGCCGACGAGCCTGCCGCTGAAGAGACCGCCCCGACCGCAGACGCCGCGGCTGGGGAAGGGACCGGCGACCGCACTGACGGCCCGGGGGCCGCAGGAGCGCCGGACGCTGCACCGGCCGCCGACCCTTCCGCCTCCGCGGCTGGGCAGGGCGTCTACCTGGAGGCCGCCAACGGGGTTTTCATACAAGTCCCGTGGGCGTCCTTGTCTCGAGCACCCGCGGAGGGAGAGACCTTCGACGGAGAGGTCCACGCCTCCGCCGGGCTGAAGGTCGTGGATGCGCCCGGCAGCAGCGACGAGCCCGAAGAGGAGAGACTCCTTCGTCGGCTCCTGGCCTTGTATCGGGCCAGGCAAGTGAAGTTGGAGTCTCGGGAGGCTCTGGCTGCCAAGGCTGGAGCTGACTTGGAGAAGCGCGACGCAGAGCTCCGCGCCGCCAACCAGGCGGCCCTCTGCAACTTGGCGGAGGAGCATGAAGAGCTTGCCGGGGCGCAACAAGCCTTCCTCCTTGAGAAGGCTGAGGTAGAAGAGCCGCAGCGACTGGCCGCCGAGGAGCTGTCTCGGCGGGAAGGAGTACTCAACCAGCGAAAGGTCGACCTCGATGCCCACGAGGACGACCTCGCCGCCCGGGAGCAGGCCATTGGCGGGGCTCTGAAGGAGGCGAGGAACGCCGCAGCCGCCGCAGAGACCGCCAAGAAGGACCTAGAGGCCAAGGTGGCGCAGACAGAGCTGTACTTGAAGGCGAGCGAGGAGAGGGTCACTGCGCTCATCGTGGAGCGGGAGAAAGATGCCCACACCAACTCTGAGCTGCAGGTACGTCTCTCCGAGAAGGGCAAAGAGCTCTCTGACGCCAGGAACTCCGTCGCTGACTTAGAGCTGAAGGTTTCCACCTTGACTGACTCGCTCGACGCCGCCCGGGACCGCGAGACGAAGCTGAAGGACGAACTCCGCAAGGAAAGGGCCTTGGTGGAGAGCGCCGCCGTCTCGGCGAACAACTTCAACCAGGCAGTGGAGCAGTGGACTGATGAGCTGGTCACCTCCGCTGCCAATATTGACATGGAGATGATGGCGCTGAGGGCGGAGCATCTAGTGTACTCCCCGGACGAGAACCTTCCCCACATCGCCTAGTTGAGTCTGTTCTTCAGGGGAATCGCGCTGGCGCTTGCGCGGCTGCGGGAGAAGATCCCCGTGCAGCTGGCCGACGAGGTGCGTCGGCTCTGCATGGGCACCATGGAGCGGGTCTTGTCGAAGATCGTCTACCGCAACCCCGGCATCAACCTCGTCAATGTCCTCCGGACCTTGCCGCCCGAAGCTGACCAGGAGGCGTTGAAGGCGCAGGTTGCCCACATCGTCGCCAAGGTGGGCAAGATCACGAGGCGTGAAGGCGTCCGCGTAGATTAGATTCCTTTCTTTCTGCTTCCTTTGCCGCTGCAAAGCGTGTTACGGACAAGAGTCTGTTAGTATTGCGGCAAGTTATCTTTGTAATATACAATCTTATTTTGAGCTATCAATGCAGTGTTATCTCCCTTTGCTTTGGTCCCTTCACATTGTATGCATTCCACCCTACGTTTTTAGGGAACTTGCCGGCAAAGGACCCTTGCCGCGAGCGCTGAGTGCTGGACTCTTAGCAGCCTGCTGGCGATACCTTTGCCGGCAAGAAACCTTGCCGCAGCCAGTCGCAGCACACTTAGATTGCTGAGCGAACTCGAAAACGAAGTAAGGGCGCGACACTTGTCGCAGCTCACTTAAGTCGTTGAGCGTGCTCGAAACAAAGTAAGGGTGCGGCTAGCCACGGGTAGGTTCCTCCGCGCACAGGTTTTCCATACAAAGTGTGGTTGTTCAAGGAAGACAACTAAAAAATTTGAAAAATTTGAATTACTCAAACTTTGGTAACTTAGCTTTCATAGATTGTTTGCTCCCCGACAAGGCTTCTCTTTCTTGAACAGTACTTGGTTCATGCCTCCATCTCCTTCCCCCCGGCAAACTTGTGCGCGAGGAATACTCCTTCTGCTTAAGAGGGAAAAAGAGGAGGAAAAACAAGTATAGGGCCTTATGGCTTACTAGTGCTTACCGGGGAGGTGCGTTGCACAAGGTGTCAGATGATGCATGCAAATAACAAAGAAAAGCATGGAAATGACAAATAGTGCGAAGCACAAAAGCTTTACTGATGCACGGGATCTGCGCCCGGCTTTGTACAAAGGTTTACATGCAACAGCTGCAAGACTTGTACAAAAGGTGGTTGCCGGAGCGGATCACGGCAACCGCGCCTTACGGGTGAAACTTGCGAAGATGCTCTATGTTCCAGGAATTGCTCACCGGTAAGCCTTCTTCGGTCTCAAGGCGGACAGCGCCGGGCCTTGTGACTTGTCTCACCCGATAAGGGCCTTCCCACCTCGGCGTCAACTTGTTGGAATTCTTGGCGGACTGAACACGCCGAAGAACAAGGTCGCCTTCCTCGAGACTCCTGGCTTTGACCTTGCGGCTATGATAGCGACGCAAGGCTTGCTGGTATCGAGCAGCTCGTACAACAGCCTGGAGACGTTCCTCCTCAAGGAGCAATGCGTCATCTTGTCGCAGTTGCTCTTGCCCGAGCTCATCATAAGCGAGCACTCGAGGAGATCCGTATACGAGTTCCGTGGGGAGAACTGCCTCTGCTCCATAGACAAGAGCAAAGGGTGTCTGTCCGGTGGCTCGATTTGGTGTCGTCCTAATTGACCAAAGAGCCGCCGGCAACTCCTCTATCCAGTTTCTTCCACACTTGTGCAGCCTGTCGAAGGTTCTTGTCTTGAGTCCGCGCAGCACTTCGGCATTGGCCCTCTCCGCTTGACCATTGCTCCTCGGGTGAGCAACAGAAGCGAAGCAGACCTTGGCGCCAAGGTCTTGGACGTACTGCATGAAGGTGCGACTTGTAAACTATGTGCCGTTGTCGGTGATGATCCTGTTAGGGATTCCGAAACGGCAAACAATTGATCTGAAGAACCTGACTGCTGATTGTGCTGTCACCTTTCTCACTGGTTCCACTTCTGGCCACTTTGTGAACTTGTCGATTGCAACGTACAAGTACTCAAAGCCCCCGACTGCGCGGGGAAAGGGGCCGAGAATATCGAGCCCCCAGACCGAGAAGGGCCAGGACAAAGGGATCGTCTGGAGAGCTTGAGCTGGCTGGTGAATTTGCTTGGCATGGAACTGGCACGCTTCACACTTGGTTACTTGTGCAGTTGCATCTTGGAGGGCTTCTGGCCAGAAGAACTCTTGTCGGAACGCCTTCCCGGCAAGTGCCCTTGCACCGATGTGGTGGCCACATATGCCTCCATGTATCTCTGCCAACAGCTTCTGTCCATCTTCCCTGGAAATGCACTTCAACCTGACACCGTTGAGTCTTCTTCTGTACAGTTCATTGCCAACGAACTGGTACATACTCGACTGCCTGGTTATTTTCTCTATCTCTTCTGGCTCGTCGGGAAGTTCTCCAGTTTGCAGAAAACGGACGATTTGCTGTGCCCATGCTGGAGCCTGAGGCTCAACAACAAGGACTAAATGCATGAGAGCTGCTGCGGGAACCTCAGCTTCTACGGCAAGAACCTGCGGCTCTGCCAGAGCTGATGGTCCCCCGGTAAGCCTACCGGGGCGAAGCTTGTCGGGAACGCTTGCTTCAACTGCACAGACCCTTGGATCTACAGGAGCAAACTGTTCCTCAGCATCTTGGCTGTTGATCTTGGGGACCTTGGCGGCGGCTTCGGGAAGATCCGCCGGCAAGTAGTCGCCGGAGACCAACTTCCACTTCTTGTTTTGCCCAACTGATGGTGTAACGGATGGCTGAGTTAACTTGAGCACGAAGGTCCCTGGTTCCACAGGTAACTTCATTTCAACACACTTTGAGAGGCCATCTGCAATATCATTCTGAGCTCTTGGGACGTGTTCCATTTGCAGACCTTCAAAGTGTTCTTCAAGCTTCCTCACTTCATCAACATAAGCTTCCAGCAAAGGGCTCTGGTAACTCTTATTCACTTGTCGGACCACCAACTGTGAATCTCCCCGCACAATCAACTTCTTGATCCCAAGCTCGGCCACAATTCTGAGGCCGGCAAGCAAACCTTCATACTCAGCAGTATTGTTTGTCGCTTGCTCCTTGGGAAAGTGCATCTGGACAACATACTTGAGGTGCTCTCCGGTGGGCGCTATGAGCACCACGCCGGCACCGGCGCCTTGCAGCGAGAAAGCACCATCAAAGTACATTATCCATTCGTTGCTAGCTTCTTGGACGGGGACACTTGTCTCTGGGACTTCTTCATCTGGCGTTGGGGTCCATTCTGCTATGAACCAAAGCTCTGCTCTGTATGGTTGAAGTACTCTCAAACTTGAGACCAAAGCTTGACAGCTCCAGTGCCCACTCGACGATCCTGCCTGTTGCCTCGGGATTCTGCAATATCCTTTTCAACGGAAAGCGAGTGACCACCGTTATCTCGTGTGCTTGGAAGTAATGGCGCAACTTCCTTGAGGCCATGAGGAGGCCGAAAAGCAACTTCTGCACCCCAGAGTATCTTGATCTAGCCCCCCTGCAAGAGGGAACTTACGAAATACACTGGGCGCTGCACCATCTTCTTTCGCACTTCAACTTGTTCCTGCGCAGACTTGTCCTTGTCGGGGCCAGAGCTTGTCGGGGAAGCCCCCTGCTTGTCGCTGGATTCGCTTGCCGGGGATGTGGGTTCCTCATCTGCCTCCCTCTCCGCTACTAACGCAGCACTAACCACTTGATTGGTTGCCGCTAGGTACAACAGCAACTTCTCTTGTGGCCTAGGTGCGACAAGTACCGGAGTGGAGGACAGGTATCCTTTCAAGTCTTGCAGCGCTGCCTCCGCTTCCGGAGTCCATTTCATGGGACCTGCCTTTTTCAAAATTTTGAAGAAAGGCAGGGCGCGCTCTGCAGACTTTGAAATGAACCTGCTGAGGGCAGCCACACAACCAGCAAGTCTTCTTACGTCCTTGACGCGCTTCGGGGCTTCAATCTGCTCGATGGCTTTTATCTTGTCGGGATTGGCTTCAATCCCCCTCTGGGACACAAAGAACCCGAGAAGCTTGTCGGAGGGAACTCCGAAGACGCACTTCTCGGGGTTCAGCTTGAGCTGGATCTTGCGCAGATTCTCAAAGGTTTCTTCTAAGTCCTGTATCAGGGTATCTTTGCTCTTGCTCTTGACCACTATATCATCCATGTAGGCTTCTACATTTCTGTGTATCTGTGGCTCAAAAGCAGTGTGCACCAACCTTGCAAATGTCGAGCCCGCATTCTTCAATACAAAGGGCATGCGTATGAAGCAATATGTGCCGCATGGAGTAATGAATCCAGTCTTCTCTTCATCTTCCTTGGCCATGAATATCTGGTGGTAACCTGAGTATGCATCAAGGAAGGAAAGCAGCTCACATCCGGCGGTGGAGTCAACAATCTGGTCAATACGCGGCAAGGGAAATGGATCCTTGGGACACGCTTTATTCACATCAGTGAAGTCTATACAAAGTCTCCACTTCCCATTGGCCTTGCGCACGACAACTGGATTGGCTAACCACGTAGGATGGATTACGCCTCTAACCAGGCCTGCTGCTTCCAACTTCTTTATCTCTTCGGCGATGAATTCTTGGCGCTCCACGGCTTGCTTTCTGACCTTCTGCTTGACGGGCCGCGCATGAGGGCAAACAGCAAGCTTGTGCTCAATTACCTTCCTGGGAACGCCGGGGATGTCAGATGGTTGCCATGCAAACACATCGACATTCGCCCGCAGGAAGGCAACGAGCGCGCTTTCCTATTTGGGGTCGAGTGTAGCACTGATGGTGAAGGTACCACCAGTGCCGTCCTCCTTGGCGGACACCTTCTTGGTTGCCGTGGAGCTGCCATTCCTTTCTTGCACTTGCCGGTGGAGCTCGATGGTGCGTCCTCGACGGTAGCGCAGCACTCCGAAGAGGCGCGTTTGCCGGAGTGGGCTCCAGAGCTCTTGCCGGACTTGGTCTTGGTCTTCCCCTCGGGAGCTTCAGCGACAAGTGTGTTGCTCTCTACTGCGGCTGCTGCATCCCGGTAGATCTTGTCGGCGCAGATAAGCGCGTCCTTCTTGTCGCCGGGGACAGAGATGACGCTTATTGGCCCCGGCATCTTGAGTACGTTGTATGCATAGTGGGAAGCTGCCATGAACTTGGCGAGGGCAGGACGACCAAGTATCCCATTGTATGGTAATGGGATGTCAGCAACATCAAACGTGATCCTCTCTGTCCTGAAGTTGAGCTCCCCGCCAAAGGTCACTGGCAGCGTAATCTTCCCCTTCGGTTTGCTCCTTCCCGGGTTGATCCCTTGGAACGACCCGGTTTCTTCGAGCTCGCCGTCTGGGATCTGTAGCTTCTTGATCATAGCCGAGGAGATCAAATTCAGGCCGGCCCCGCCGTCAACCAACATCTTGGTGACCTTGAGGTTGCGGATAGTTGGTGAGACCAACATCGGCAAGCACCCGACCGCAGTTGTGCGGTCAGGGTGGTCCTCAAGGTCAAAGATGATGGGCGTGCCGGACCACTTCAGCAGCCTGCGTGACTCGACGGGCGGCTCAGCTGCATTCACTTCTCGCACCCACTGCTTGAGCTGGCGGTGGGAAGTGTGCAGAGAGGCACCTCCATCGACACACAGAACCTCTGTGGCCTTCTGGAACTCCTGCTCGCTGTTGTCTCCTTCTTCCATGTCATCATCGTCGTCTTCATCTTCATCCTTGTCGCGGCCCCGGGGAGGTCTATCACCTTGCCGCTGCTTGGCCTTGCCGCGGCGTCCTCCCCGGCCATTGAACGGCTGCTTCTTGCTGGGTTCTCCTCCGCCTCCTTGGGCCTTCTCCTTGTCACGTCGCTCGTATTCAGCCTTCTGCTGCTCTACGAGGTACTCCACTCTTTTGCAGTTCTGGAGATCGTGGCCTTTGGTGCGGTGGATCTTGCAGTACTGCTTGTCGGAGCCGTCCTGCTTGTCGGCTGCCGCTACAGGGGCGGGCTCCTTGCCGGAACCGCCAGCCTGTGCCTTCTTGGCGGGAGCCTCCTTGCTGGACTGCTCGACAACCAGCACCTCCTTGCTCTTCTTCTTTCTGTTATTCCGCCGCCGGTTTTTCCTTGCCGGGGCGGCATCCTCGCTGTCGCTTCCTCCCGCGCCAGTATCCTCTCCGGGGAGTCTCCTCCCCTCTTCGGCGCGCGCACACTTGTCAGCCAGAGCGTAGAGCTCGCTGACATCCCGGATCTTGGTCATGGCCATCTCCTCCCTCATCCGGCGGTTACGCACGTTCTGGTGAAACGCGCTGATAACCGCGATGGGGTGGACGTCGGGAATGTTGTGCTGGACGCGGCTGAATCTTTGGATGTATTTGCGCAGGGACTCTCCCTCCTTCTGGGCGAGGATGTGGAGATCGCTCTCCTGGCCGTGGGGTTTGTGGCCGCCTATGAAGGCGCCGACAAACTGGTGGCACATATCCGCCCATGAAGAGATGGAGTTCTCCGGCAAGTGCATAAGCCAAGACCGAACGTTTGGCTTAAGCACTAGCAGGAAGTAGTTGGCTAGGATCTTCTCGTCGCGTCCCCCGGCAGCCTGCACCGCGATGGTGTAGATGCTGAGGAACTCCGAGGGGTGTGTCTTGCCGTCGTACTTCTCGGGTACGTCGGGCTTGAAATTCTTCATGCTGGGCCACTGGACTTGCCGCAGCTCACGGGTGAACGCCGGGCAACCTGCCGCGTACGGCAAGTCGCCTGGTTCACCGGGCGCGTGCGCGTCGACAGCGGTCCCAGCGTGCTGATCTGACTGTCTTCGGGCTTCTCGTCGACGCTCGATACGGGTCCGAGCGTCCTCCTGTCGCCTGTCGTCGAGGACTTGGCGCTGATCACGGCGAGCCCGCGGATCCGACGACGCCGTAGAGTCGTCGTCGACGTTGATCCGGTGGGGTGGCAATTTCTGCTTCCGCGGCAGGGAGTGCACGGTGGTCGCACCCCCGGCGGTCTTGTCTCCATCGGCCTTCGTCTGGTCGACTTGCCGCGGCCGCGATGTTGCCGGCTGCTGCGGCGTGTCGTTGTTGGCGAAGGCGATGAGGCTCTGGATCGTCGCGCTCCAGTCTTCGGCTTTATCTGCCGCTGGAGGGAAGTCGAGGAGCAGCTGTGCTCTTGCTAGAGCTTCTGCTAGAGAGGAGGGGAGCGGTGGCGAGCGGTGCGAGGAGCGGGACACGCTCGGACTTCTAACCGCGTTAGAAGGAGCATGTTCCTGCCCCGGAGACCGCGCCTTGCTCGTACCAGCGCGCTGGCCTTGAGCATCCCGCGATCCTCCGGCTTGGCCACGCCCCAGCAAGCGTATGGTACCTCCCGTACCACGCTGCTGCTGGTCTTGCACCTCCTGGGAGGGACGCGGGGCGTGTACTGACACCGAGGCTTTGGAGTTCGCCCGGTCGTCAGTCTTGTCCTTGGACTTGGTGGCGCCGTGAGTTTCCTCGCCGGCGACCACCCTTCCGCCGGCGTCTCCTCCACCAACCATTGGTTCTGGTGGCGGTGGGATTGACGGAGACGGGCCTCCGACCTCCGAAGCCTTCTTCTTCGGAGGCATGTTGATGTTGTCGATGAGGTTGATGAAGCTGGTGAAGTTACTGAAGGTTGCGCCCGCGTGAGCGCCGGATCAGGTTCGCACCACCTCGACGCCCCCTACCTGGCGGGCCAAAGATGTCGGGGGAAACTGTCCTCCCACGAGCACCTATGGGACCGGAGCCCCTTCTACGTTGCGGTAAGGGAGCGGAGGGAGCACGGAGAGCAGATCGAGGGGCATACGCGGGCAGTTTACCCAGGTTCGGGCCGCGGGAATGCGTAAAACCCTACTCCTGCTTAGGTTGTATTGAGTTCTTGAGCTCGGGAGCTTGAAGATCTACAGTACTAGCTACACCGAGCGAGAGAGTTGTCTAGGTTTCGAACCTCCTCTACGTTGTGCATGGGCCTCCTTTTATAGCTCAAAGGGGTCACCGACAGGTGTCAACGTAGAGGAGGGTAAAAGTGTAATTTTGGTGGTAGTTGCAACAGTGCATGAACAGTATATGAACAGTGGTCTTCTCCTAACTTTGACAGTGGGGGACAAGGGCATTAAATGCCCGTCGCCGTCGCTCCCAAAAGCGTCCGCCCATGCTTCTCCGTTCGCCACGGCGGTAGCCTCGTCACCGTGGCTTGCCACCGTGTGCCCCAGGCTGCACAGCCGTCTGCCACGCGTCCCTGGAAGGGCCCCAGGGCCACGCGTGGGCAGATGAGCTGGAGCGTGGGCACACAGTGTAGGTTTCCTTGGCAAGCACCTTGTCGGGGCAGTGATCTCGCCGGGCCCGGAAGCTTGTCGCTCTCCGGGTCCTGCCGGGGCGCATGATGCGCCGAGGCATCTCTTGAGATATGTATTCCTTGGCCTTCCTGGCAAGCTCCTCTTGCCAGGGTCTTGTGCTAAAGTGATAACCTTGAGCCTGGTGCGGCCTTCCCGGCAAGCTCCTCTTGCCGGGGCCTTGATCTTCTGACTTGTATACTTTGTTCTTGAATGGCTTCATAGGGACCAGAACGGTTCCCGGTGAGCACGTGGTAAGCCCTGCCACGGGAAGCTGCTACTGCCCGTGCACAAGTTGGGGTACTAAGGTACCCCTATCTTAGTACACCGACAACCGCCGGAGGCATTCATATAGAGTCATACTTTGTTCTAGTATCGTGTTGTAATATCGAGTTGTAAATCAATAAAAGTGTGATGATCATCATTATTAGAGCATTGTCCCATGTGAGGAAAGGCCAAATAAAAAAAGATGGCCCAAAAAAAATATAGAGAGGGGCTGAAAAAAAGAGAAAGCCCCTCCAAAAAAATGAGAGAAAAGAGAGAAGGGACAATGCTACTATCCTTTTCCACACTTATGCTTCAAAGTAGCACCATGTTCTTCATGATAGAGAGTCTCATGTTTAGTCACTTTCATATACTAGTGGGAATTTTCATTATAGAACTTGGCTTGTATATTCCAACGATGGGCTTCCTAAAATGCCCTAGGTCTTCATGAGCAAGCAAGTTGGATGCACACCCACTTACTTTCTTTTGTTGACCTTTCATACATTAGCTCTAGTGCATCCGTTGCATGGCACTCCCTACTCACTCACATTGATATCTATTGATGGGCATCTCGATAGCCCGTTGATACGCCCAGTCGATGTGAGACTATCTTCCGCCTTTTTGTATTCTCCACAACCACCATCCTATTCCACCCATAGATCTATATCCTTGGCTCACGCTCATGTATTGCGTGAAAGTTGAAAGGTTTGAAAACATTGAGTATGAAAACAAGTGCTTGGCTGAAACTGGGGTTGTGCATGATATGAATATTTTGTGTGATGAAGAGGGAGCATAGCCAGACTATATGATTTTGTAGGGATAACTTTCTTTAGCCATGTTATTTTGAGAAGACATGCTTGCTTTGTAAGTATGCTTGAAGTATTATTATTTCTTATGTCAATATAAACTTTTGTCTAGAATCTTTCAGATATGAACATTCATGCCACAATAAAGAGAATTACATTGAAAATTATGTTGGTTAGCATTCCACATCAAAAATTCTGTTTTTATCATTCACCTACTCGAGGACGAGCAGGAATTAAGCTTGGGGATGCTTGATACGTCTCCAACGAATCTATAATTTTTGATTGTTCCACGCTATTATATATGATGTTTTGGATGTTTAATGGGCTTTATTATACACTTTTATATTATTTTTGGGACTAACCTATTAACCCAAAGGCCCAGTCCAGATTCCTGTTTTTGCCTATTTCAGGGTTTTACAGAAAAGGAATATCAAACGGAGTCCAAACGGAATGAATCCTTTGGGAGAGATATTTTTGGAGCGATATCTTCACGAGAGACTTGAGAACCATGAAATAGGGCACACGTGGCATCTACGAGGGTGGGGGGCGCGCCCCCTCCCCCTGGGCGCACCCCCTGCCTCGTGGGCCCCATGTTGCTCCCCCGATGCCCTCCTTCCTCCTATATATACCCATGTACCTTGAAAACATCGAAGAAACAGAGAAAACCCTAATTCCACCGCCGCAACCTTCTGTTCCCGTGAGATCCCATCTTGCGGCCTGTTCCGGAGCTCTGCCGGAGGGGGGATCTTCCACGGAGTGCTTCTACATCAACACCATCGCCTCACCATGAGTTGTGAGTACTTTACCACAGACCTTCGGGTCCATAGTTAGTACCTAGATGGCTTCTTCTCTCTTTTTGGATCTCAATACCAAGTTCTCCTCGGTCTTCTAGGAGATCTATTCGACATAATCTTTTTGCGGTGTGTTTGTCAAGATCCGATGAATTGTGGGTTTATGATCAAGATTATCTATGAGAAATATTTGGTTCTTTTCTCAATTCTTTTATGTATGATTATAATATCCTTGCAAGTCTCTTCGAATTATCGGTTTGGTTTGGCCTACTAGATCTATAGTTCTTGCAATGGGAGAAGTACTTGGCTTTGGGTTCAATCATGCGGTGTCCTTTCCCAGTGACAGTAGGGGCAGCAAGGCACTTATAGTATTGTTGCCATCGAGGATAAAAAGATGGGGTTTATATCATATTGCTTGAGTTTATCCCTCTACATCATGTCATCTTGCTTAA
This sequence comes from Secale cereale, assembly GCA_902687465.1. Lineage (NCBI taxonomy): Eukaryota > Viridiplantae > Streptophyta > Magnoliopsida > Poales > Poaceae > Secale > Secale cereale. Next base: position 743,250,494 of record LR738710.1, read on the forward strand.
AGCGTTACTCTGTTCTTTTGAACTTAATACTCTAGATGCATGCTGGATAGCGGTCGATGCGTGGAGTAATAGTAGTAGATGCAGAATTGTTTTGGTCTACTTGTCGCGGACGTGATGCCTATATATAATGATCATGCCTAGATATTCTCATAATTATTCGCTTTTCTATCAATTGCTCGACAGTAATTCGTTCACCTACCGTAGAATTCTGCTATCATGAGAGAATCCACTAGTGAAACCTTTGGCCCCCAGGTCTATTCTCAACATATCAATCTACAATCTACTTTATTTTGTTGTGTTTACTTTCTGTTCTTATATCCCAAAATACCAAACTATCCTATCTATCAGATCTAACTTTCGTAAGTGCCGTAAAGGGATTGACAACCCCTTATCGCGTTGGCTGCGAAGTTCTTATTTGTTTGTGCAGGTGCGAGGGACTCACGCGTGGTCTCCTACTGGATTGATACCTTGGTTCTCAAAAACTAAGGGAAATACTTACGCTACTGTGTTGCATCACCCGTTCCTCTTCGAGGGAATACAACGCAAGCTCGAGAAGTAGCATCGTATTAGTGGCAGATAGGACTTGAGAGAATATTGATCTTACCTTTAGCTCCTTGTGGGTTCGGCACTCCATACTTATCACTTCCACCATTGGGAATTGCTACGATGATTCCCTGCACTTGGGGACTATCAAGCTCTTCTCTGGCGCCGTTGTCGGGGAGCAATAGCGTGGGGTCGATATTCTCGTGTGTGCTTGTTTGCTTTCTTCACTAAGTAGATTTTGTTTCTCCTTCTTGTTTCTGTTTAGTTGTGGGTGTGATGACCCACAAGTGTAGGGTATCTATCGTAGTCCTTTCGATAAGTAAGAGTGTCGAACCCAACGAGGAGCAGAAGGAAATGATAGGCAGTTTTCGGTAAGGTATTTTCTGCAAGCACTGAAATTATAGGTAACAGATAGTTTTGTGATAAGGTAACTGGTAGCAAGTGACAAAAGGTAAAAGTAAATAAGGTGCAAAAAGATGGCCCAATCCTTTTTGTAGCAAAGGACAAGCCTGGACAAACTCTTATATGAAGGAAAGCGCTCCTCAAGACACATGTGAATTATCGTTAAGCTAGTTTTCATCACGATCATCTGATTCGCGTTCGGTACTTTGATAATTTGGTATGTGGGTGGACCGGGTGCTTGGGTGTTGTCCTTATTTGGACAAGCCTCCCACTTATGATTAACCTCTAATGCAAGCATCCACAACTACAAAAGAAGTATTAAGGTAAACCTAACCATAGCATGAAACAAGTGGATCCAAATCAGCCCTTACGAAGCAACGCATAAACTAGGGTTTAAGCTTCTGTCACTCTAGCAACCCATCATCTACTTATTACTTACCAATGCCTTCCTCTAGGGCCAAATAATGGTGAAGGGTCATGTAGTCGATGTTCACATGACACCACTAGAGGAGAGACAACATACATCTCATCAAAATATCGAACGAATATCAAATTCACATGACTACTTATAGCAAGACTTCTCCCATGTCCTCAGGAACAAAAGTAACTACTCACAAGACATTATACTGTTCATGATCAGAGGAGTATTAATATGCATAATGGATCTGAACATATGATCTTCCACCAAATAAACCAACTAGCATCAACTACAAGGAGTAATCAACACTACTAGTAACCCACATGTACCAATCTGAGGTTTGGGTACAAAGATTGGATACAAGAGATGAACTAGGGTTTGAGAGGAGATGGTGCTGGTGAAGATGTTGATGAAGATAACCCTCCCCAAGATGGGAGAGTTGTTGGTGATGATGGCGGTGACGATTTCCCCCTCCCGGAGGGAAGTATCCCTGGCAGAATAGCTCTGCCGGAGCCCTAGATTGGTTTCCACCAAGGTTCCGCCTCGAGACGGCGGCGTCTGGTCCCGAAAGCCTCCTTATGATTTTTTCCATGTCAAAACACCTCATATAGGAGAAGATGGGCATCGGGGGGCCCACGAGGCAAGGGGCGCACTCGGAGAGGGGGGCGCGCCCCCACCCTCGTGGACAGGTGGTGGCCCCCCTGGTGATCCTCTTTCTCCAGATATATTTTATATTTTCTGAAACGCTGTCCTGTGGAGTTTCGGAGCTTTTTGAGTTGTACAGAATAGGTTTCCAGAGTTTGCTTCTTTTCCAGCCCAGAATTCCTGCTGCCCTCATTCTCCCTCTTCATGTAAACCTTGTAAAATAAGAGAGAAAAGGCATAAGTATTGTTACATAATGTGTAATAACAGCGCATAATGCAATGAATATCAACATAAAAGCATGATGAAAATGGACGTATCAGGGTGAAACATATATTTTTTTAAGAATGAAAATACAAAAAAATACTTGCCTCTTATGCCTAAAAAGTTTTTCAAAAAGAGAAGTGATTGGGAAGTTATGCATTGAAGAAGTGAGGGTCGACGTTGAGCACTTGTGTTCATGCTCACGGAAATAAGGTAGAATTTTTCATGGAAGTTTCTTTGTAAATAATTATCCCTTTGTATATATCCATTGTATTATAAAAATAATCCGCCAAGCTTTGGTTTTAGGATGATTAGATTGCTTGTTTTCTATGTGCAGAACAAAAAATAGAAACTTTGGCTGTAGTGGGTGATTTTACATATTTTACTGGAAGGTCAAATGGGTTTGAAACTTTTTGCACATTACTTACAAAATGTTCAATTCATATATTTTTTAGAATTTTTTGGAGTTACAGAAGTTTACTAAACTTCTAGATTACTATAGACTATCCTGTTTTTGACAGATTCTGTTTTCTATGTGTTGATCGCTTATTTTGATGAATCTATGGGTATTATCGGGCGGTATAAACCATGGTGAAGTTGTAACACAGTAGATAAAGTGCTAATATGAAATTGGAATACGTTTGCAACAGTACCTAAAGGTAGTGATTTGCTTTATTATACTAACATATCTCACAAAGTTTTTGTTAAAGTTTTGTGTGGATGAAGTGTTCGAAGATCGAGGAGCTATCAATATGAGAAGAATAAAGAGAGGCGAGAGTTCAAGCTTGGGGATGCCCAAGGCACCCCAAGTAAATATTTCAAGGATACTCAAGCATCTAAGCTTGGGGATGCCCCGGTTGGCATCCCATCTTTCTTCTTTAACAATTATCGGTATATCTCGGTTTTTGTTTGGTTCACATGATTTGTGTCCCTTGTGTTTTTCTTTTTTTCTTTAAGAACCATGCTAGTATGAGATATCCCTTCCTTGATTTATAGAATCCTTCATGTGCTTCACTTATATGTTTTGAGTATGATCTTATAGAATGATATTTGTGCTTCACTTAAATATTTTGAGTACGGTTTTATAGAATGCTTCGTGTGCTTCACTTATATATTTTGAGCTTGGATATTTGCTAGTCGATATTAATCTTAGAATACTCCATGAACTTCACTTATATATTTTGGAGTATGAATAATACTATCATCTAAAGTGGATTTGGAAGAGTATCAACTTTAGTTAGTAATGATTCCACTATTTCGAGTTTGCTCCCACTATTCTGAATGAGAAGTATTTTGCTTATGTGAAGAGTAGTAAAATTTCTATGCTTGTAGATCATGAAAAGAATGCTTTATGTGATGGTTATATTGTTGAACCCATTCATGATGCTACTGAATTTTTTTATGAGGGAGGAATACGTGCTTGTAGAAGTTGCAATAATATCAAGTTTCCTCTCTATGTGCTTAAAGTTTTGAAGTTATACTTGTCTTGCCTTCCTATGCTTATTGATTCTTGTTCCTATAAATTATGTGCTCACAAAATCCCTAGTCATAGGAAGTGGGTTAGATTTAAATATGCTATTCATATTCTTCATGGTGCTCTCTTTATGTTTCAATTCTTATCCATTATGTGAGCATCATTGAAATCATCATGCCTAGCTAAAAGGCATTAAAGAAAAGCGCTTGTTGGGAGACAACCCAATATTTACCCTTATTGTTTTTGTGTGTTTACATGATTAAGCTATTGTAGTAATCATGTTTTATAGCTTGTCTTTGATAGTACCAAAGTGAATGGTTTATTCTTTATCATACTAACCTATCTCACGAAGTTATGTTAAGTTTTGTGTGGTTGAAGTTTTCAAGCTTTGGGTGAGATATCGATATGAGGAGAATAAGGAGTGGAAGACCCTAAGCTTGAGGATGCCCAAGGCACCCCAAGGTAATATTCAAGGAAGACTCAAGCACCTAAGCTTGGGGATGCCCCGGAAGGCATCCCCTCTTTCGTCTTCAAAACTATCGGTATACCTTACTCGGAGCTATATTTTTATTCGTCACATGATATGTGTTTTGCTTGGAGTGTATTTTCAATTTTACTTGCTATTTGAATAAAATCATTGGATCTGAAATCCTGAAGGAAAAAGAATCCTCCCATGGCTAGTTAATTATTTGACTACTCAGTGTCCTTCCCTTATATCTTTTGGAGTAGTTTGTCATTCACTCACGTGCTTCATGTACATCCTATGAGTAAATGGTTGAATGAATTGAATATCATAGATCTGAATTTATATATGTTTCATATGCTTATACCATGGGAAGTAATGACTTCACACATAATAAGTATAGGTAGTAAACTTATTGAAAGTTAGCAAACGCAGAATTGGTCACTTGAACAATTCATGAAAGAATAGGAAGAGAGATGTCACATATAAATATACTATCTTGGACATATTTTGTAATTGTGAGCACTCATTAAAATATGACATGCTAAAAGGTTGATGTTGGACAAGGAAGACAACTTAATGGGTTATGTTTTCCTATATCCGAAACGTTATATTGTCTTGGATCATCCAACATGTTGGGCTTGCCTTTCCCTCTCATGCTAGCCAAATTATTTGCACCAAGTAGAAATACTAGTTGTGCTTCCAAACATCCCTTAAACCAGTTTTGCCATGAGAGTCCATCATACCTACCTAAGGATTGAGTAAGATCCTTCAAGTAAGTTGTCATCGGTGCATGCAATAAAAATTGCTTTCTAAATATGTATGATCTATTAGTGCGAAGAAAATAAGCTTTATACGAACTTGTGATAGGGAAGAAATAAAAGCGACGGACTCCATAATAAAGGTCTTTATCACAAGCGGCAATATAAAGTGACGTTCTTTTGCATTAAGATTTTGTGCATCCAACCATAAAATCGCATGACAACCTCTGCTTCCCTCTGCGAAGGGACTATCTTTTACTTTTATCTTATACCCTTATACAAGAGTCATGGTGATCATCACCTTTCCTTTTTACGCTTTTTCCTGTGGCAAGCACTTTGTGTTGGAGCGATCCGGATATATATATCTGAAGGAAATATGCCCTAGAGGCAATAATAAAGATGTTATTTGTATTTCCTTACATCATGATAAATGTCTTTTATTCATGCTAGAATTGTATTAACCGGAAACTTAGTACATGTGTGGATACATAGACAAAACAGTATGTCCCTAGTATGCCTCTACTAGATAGCTCATTGATCAAAGATGGTTATGTTTCCTAGCCATAGACATGAGTTGTCATTTGATCAACGGGATCACATCATTAGGAGAATGATGTGATGGACAAGACCCATCCGTTAGCATAGCACTATGATCGTTTAGTTTTACTGCTATTGCTTTCTTCATGACTTATACATGTTCCTATGACTATGAGATTATGCAACTCCCGAATACCGTAGGAACACCTTCTGTGCTATCAAACGTCACAACGTAACTGGGTGATCATAAAGATGCTCTACAGGTGCCTCCGAAAGTATTCGTGGTGTTGGCATAGATCAAGATTAGGATTTGTCACTCCGAGTGTCGGAGAGGTATCTCTGGGCCCTCTCGGTAACACACATCATAATAAGCCTTGCAAGCAAAAGACTAATGAGTTAGTAACGAGTTGATGTGTTACGGAACGAGTAAAGAGACTTGCCGGTAACGAGATTGAACTAGGTATAGAGATACCGACGATCGAATCTCGGGCAAGTAACATACCGATGACAAAAGGAACAACGTATGTTGTTATGCGGTTCTGACCGATAAAAGATCTTCGTAGAATATGTAGGAGCCAATATGAACATCCAGGTTCCGCTATTGGTTATTGACCGGAGATGAGTCTCGGTCATGTCTACATAGTTCTCGAACCCGTAGGGTCCGCACGCTTAACGTTTGATGACGATCGGTATTATGAGTTTATGAGTTTTGATGTACCGAAGGTAGTTCGGAGTCCCGGATGAGATCACGGACATGATGAGGAGTCTCGGAATGTCCGAGACATAAAGATTGATATATTGGACGACTATATTCGGACACCGGAAGTGTTCCGGAAAAGTTTCGGATTTAACGGGATTGTCGGAGGGGGTTACCGGAACCCCCTACGAAGGGGGATGGTCCATAGTGGGCCTTATGGAAAAGAGAGAGGCGGCCCATAGGGGCTGGCCGGCGCCCCACCTAGGGTTCCTAGTTGGACTAGGATTGGGGGGCGCCACCTCTCCCTCTTTTCCTTTCCCTCTCTTCCTTCTTTGGTAGTTCCTACTAGGAATAGGATTGCAATCCTATTCCTAGTAGGATTGCACTCCTAGCCGCACCATAGAAGGGCCGGCCGGCCTCCCCCCTTGCTCCTTTATATACGGGGGCAGGGGGGCACCCAAAGACACACAAGTTGAATTGTTCCAGCCGTGTGCGGTGCCCCCCTCCACAGAAACACACCTCGGTCATACCGTCGCGGTGCTTAGGCGAAGCCCTGAGCCGGTGAATACATCATATCCGTCACCACGCCGTCGTGCTGACGAAACTCTCCCGTGAAGCTCAACTGGATCAAGAGCTCGTGGGACGTCATCAAGCTGAACGTGTGCTGAACACGGAGGTGCCGTACGTTCGGTGCTTGATCGGTTGAATCGCGAAGAAGTTCGACTACATCAACCGCGTCACTTGACGCTTCCGCTTCCGGTCTACGAGGGTACGTAGACACACTCTTCCCTCTCGTTGCTATGCATCTGGTAGATGATCTTGCGTGATCGTAGGAAAATTTTAAAATACTACGTTCCCCATCAGTGGCATCATGAGCCAGGTCTATGCGTAGATGATATGCACGAGTAGAACACAATGAGTTGTGGGCGATACTAGTCATACTGCTTAACAGCATGTCATACTTTGCTTCAGCGGTATTGTGAGATGAAGCGGCCCGGACCGACATTACGCGTACGCTTACGCGAGACTGGTTTCACCGTTAAGAGCACTCGTTGCTTAAAGGTGACTGGCGGGTGTCTGTCTCTCTCACTTTAGCTGAATTAAGTGTGGCTACGCCCGGTCCTTGTGAAGGTTAAAACAGCACATACTTGACGAAACATCGTTGTGGTTTTGTATGCGTAGGTAAGAACGGTTCTTGCTAAGCACGTAGCAGCCACGTAAAACTTGCAACAACAAAGTAGAGGACGTCTAACTTGTTTTTGCAGGGCATGTTGTGATGTGATACGGTCAAGACATGATGAGTTATACGGTTTTGTATGAGATGATCATGTTTTGTAATGTTATCGGCAACTGGCAGGAGCCATATGGTTGTCGCTTTATTGTATGAAATGCAATCGCCATGTAATTGCTTTACTTTATCACTAAGCGGTAGCGATAGTCGTAGAAGCAATAGTTGGCGAGACGACAACGATGCTACGATGGAGATCAAGGTGTCGCGCCGGTGATGAAGGTGATCATGACGGTGCTTTGGAGATGGAGATCAAAAGCACAAGATGATGATGGCCATATCATGTCACATATTTTGATTGCATGTGATGTTTATCTTATTATGCTTCTTATTTTGCTTAGTTCGACGGTAGCATTATAAGATGATCCCTTACTAAATTTCAAGGTATAAGTGTTCTCCCTGAGAATGCACCGTTGCGAAAGTTCGTCGTGCCGAGACACCACGTGATGATCGGGTGTGATAAGCTCTACGTTCAAATACAACGGGTGTAAGCCAATTTTGCACATGCAGAATACTCGGGTTAAACTTGACGAGCCTAGCATATGCAGGTATGGCCTCGGAACACTGGAGACCGAAAGGTCGAGCGTGAATCATATAGTAGATATGATCAACATAAGATGTTCACCATTGAAACTACTCCATCTCACATGATGATCGGACATGGTTTAGTTGATTTGGATCACGTGATCATTTAGATAACCGGAGGGATGTCTATCTAAGTGGGAGTTCTTAATTAATATGATTAAATTAAACTTTAATTTATCATGAACTTAGTCCTTGTAGTATTAGCATATCTATGTTGTAGATCAATAGCTCACGATGTTGCTCCCCGTTTATTTTTTATATGTTCCTAGAGAAAAATAAGTTGAAAGATGTTAGTAGCAATGATGCGGAATTGTTCCGTGATCTGAGGATTATCCTCATTGCTGCACAGAGAAATATGTCCTTGATGCACCGCTAGGTGACAGACCTATTGCAGGAGCAGATGTAGACGTTATGAACGTTTTGACAAAAGCTCGGTATGATGACTACTTGATAGTTTAGTGCACCATGCTTTACGGCTTATAACCGGGACTTCAAAAACGTTTTGAACGCCACGGAGCATATAAGATGTTCCAAGAGTTGAAATTAGTATTTCATACTCATGCCCGTGTCGAGAGGTATAAGACTTCTGACAGTACTTTGCCTACAAGATGGAGGAGAATAGCTCAACCAGTGAGCATGTGCTCAGATTGTCTGGGTACTACAATTACTTGAATCAAGTGGGAGTTAATCTTCCAGATAAGATAGTAATTGACAAAGTTCTCTAGTCACTATCACCAAGTTAGTAGAACTTCGTGATGAACTATAATATGCAAGGGATGACGAAGGTAATTCCCGATCTCTTCGCAATGCTGAAATCGGCGAAGGTAGAAATCAAGAAAGAACATCAAGTGTTGATGGTTAATAAGACCACTTGTTTCAAGTAAAGGGCAAAGGGATAGAAGGGGAACTTCAACAAGAATGACAAGCAAGTTGTCACTCCCATGAAGAAACCCAAAGCTAAACTCAAGCCTGAAACTAAGTGCTTCTACTGCAAAGGAAATGGTCACCGGAAGTGGAACTGCCCTAGATACTTGGCGGATAAGAAGGATGGCAAAGTGAACAAAGGTATATTTGATATACAGATTATTGATGTGTATTTTAATAGTGTTCATAGTAACCCCTAGGTATTTGATACTGGTTCAGTTGATAAAGAGTAGTAACTCGAAGTGGAAGTTGCATAATGAACATAAACTAGTTAAAGGATGAAGTGACGATGTGTATTGGAAGCAGTTCCAAGATTGATATGATCATCATCGCACACTCCCTATACTTTCGGGATTAGTGTTGAACCTAAATAAGTGTTATTTGGTGTTTGTGTTGAGCATGAATATGATTTGATCATGTTTATTGCAATACGGTTATTCATGTAAGTTAGAGAATAATTGTTGTTCTGTTTACATGAATAAAACCTTCTATGGTCATACACCCAATGAAAATAGTTTGTTGGATCTCGATCGTGTGATACACATATTCATAATATAGAAGCCAAAAGATGCAAGGTTAATAATGATAGTGCAACTTATTTGTGGCACTGCCGTTTAGGTCATATTGGTGTAAAGCGCATGAAGAAACTCCATAATGATGGACTTTTTGGAATCACTTGATTATGAATCACTTGGTGCTTGCGAACCATGCCTCATGGGCAAGATGACTAAAACTCCGTTCTCCGGAACTGTGGAGCGAGCAACAGAGTTGTTGGAAATCATACATACTGATGTATGCATACCAATGAGTGTTGAAGCTCACGGTGGGTATCGTTATTTTTTGACCTTCACTGATGATTTGAGCAGATATGGGTATATCTACTTAATGAAGCACAAGTCTGAGACATTTGAAAGGTTCAAAGAATTACAGAGTGAAGTAGAAAATCATCGTAACAAGAAAATAAAGTTTCTACGATCCGATCGTGGAGGAGAATATTTGAGTTACGAGTTTGGTCTTCATTTGAAACAATGTGGAATAGTTTCACAACTCACGCCACCCGGAACACCATAGTGTAATGGTGTGTCTGAACGTCATAACCGTACTTTATTAGATATGGTGCGATCGATGATGTCTCTTACCGATCTACCACTATCGCTTTTTGGGTTATGCATTAGAGACAGCTACATTCACGTTAAATAGGGCACCATCTAAATCCGTGGAGATGACACTGTATGAACTGTGGTTTGACGAGAAACCTAAGCTGTCATTTCTTTAAGGTTGGGACTGCGATGCTTATGTGAAAAAGTTTCAACATGATAAGCTCGAACCCAAATCGGAGAAGTAAATCTTCGTAGGATACCCAAAAAAGAAACTATTGGGTGCACCTTCTATCACATATCCGAAGGCAAGGTCTTTGTTGCTAAGAGTGGATCCTTTCTAGAGAAGGAGTTTCTCTCGAAAGAAGTGAGTGGGAGGAAAGTAGAACTTGATGAGGTAATTGTACCTTCTCCCGAATTGGAAAGTGGAACATCACAGAAACTAGTTCCAGTGATTCCTACACCAATTAGTGAGGAAGCTAATGATGATGATCATGAAACTTCAGATCAAGTTTCTGCTGAACTTCGTAGATCAACCAGAGTTCGTTCCGCATCAGAGTGGTACGACAACCCGGTTCTGGAAGTCATGTTACTAGACCATGATGAACCTACGAACTATGAGGAAGCGATGATGAGCCCAGATTCCGCAAAATGGCTTGAGGCCATGAAATCTGAGATGGGATCCATGTATGAGAACAAAGTGTGGACTTTGGTTGACTTGCCCGATGATCGGCAAGGCATCGAAAATAAATGGATCTTCAAGAGGAAGACCGACGCAGACGGTAATGTTACTGTCTACAAAGCTCGACTTGTTGCGAAAAGGGTTTCGACAGGTTCAAGGAGTTGACTACGATGAGACTTTCTCACCTGTAGCGATGCTTAAGTCTGTCCGAATCATGTTAGCAATTGCCGCATTTTATGAAATCTGGCAAATGGATAACAAAACTGCATTCTTTAATGGATTTATTAAAGAAAAATTGTATATGATGCAACCCGAAGGTTTTGTCAATCCTAAAGGTGCTAACAAAATGTGCAAGCTCCAGCGATCCATCTATGGACTGGTGCAAGCATCTCGGAGTTGGAATATACGCTTTGATAAGTTGATCAAAGCATATAGATTTATACAGACTTATGGTGAAGACTGTATTTACAAGAAGTGAGTGGGAGCACTACAACCTTTCTGATAAGTATATGTGAATGACATATTGTCGATCGGAAATGATGTAGAATTTTCTGGAAAGCATAAAGGAGTGTTTGAAAGGAGTTTTTCAAAGAAAGACCTTGGTGAAGCTGCTTACATATTGGGCATCAAGATCTATAGAGATAGATCAAGACGCTTGATAAGACTTTCAATAAGTACATACCTTGATAAGATTTTAAAGTAATTCAAAATGGATCAGTCAAAGAAGGAGTTCTTGCCTGACTTGTAAGGTGTGAAGTTGAGTAAGACTCAAAGCCAGACCACGGCAGAAAAATATAGAGAGAATGAAAGTCATTTCCTATGCCTCAGCCATAGGTTCTATAAAGTATGCCATGCTGTGTACAAAACACGTTGTGTACCTTGCCATGAGTTTGACAGGGAGGTACAATAGTGATCCAGGAGTAGATCACTGTACAGCGGTCAAAATTATCCTTAGTAATTGGATGACTAAGGAAATATTTCTCGATTAAGGAGGTGATAAAGAGTTCGTCGTAAAGGGTTACGCCGATGCAAGCTTTGACACTAAATCCAGATGACTCTAAGTATCAATCTGGATGCTTATTGAAAGTGGGAGCAATTAGCTAGAGTAGCTCCATGCAGAGCATTGTAGACATAGAAATTTGCGAAATACATACGGATCTGAATGTGACAGACCCGTTGACTAAACTTCTCTCACAAGCAAAACATGATCACACCTTATTACTCTTGGGTATTAATCACGTAGCGATGTGAACTAGATTATTGACTCTAGTAAACCCTTTGGGTGTTGGTCACATGGTGATGTGAACTATGGGTGTTATTCACATAACGATGTGAACTATCGGTATTACATCACATGGCGATGTGAGCTAGATTATTGACTCTAGTGCAAGTGGGAGACTGAAGGAAATATGCCCTAGAGGCAATAATAAAGATGTTATTTGTATTTCCTTACATCATGATAAATGTCTTTTATTCATGCTAGAATTGTATTAACCGGAAACTTAGTACATGTGTGGATACATAAACAAAACAGTATGTCCCTAGTATGCCTCTACTAGACTAGCTCATTGATCAAAGATGGTTATGTTTCCTAGCCATAGACATGAGTTGTCATTTGATCAACGGGATCACATCATTAGGAGAATGATGTGATGGACAAGACTCATCCGTTAGCATAGCACTATGATCGTTTAGTTTTACTGCTATTGCTTTCTTCATGACTTATACATTTTCCTATGACTATGAGATTATGCAACTCCCGAATACCGTAGGAACACCTTGTGTGCTATCAAACGTCACAACGTAACTGGGTGATCATAAAGATGCTCTACAGGTGCCTCCGAAAGTATTCGTGGTGTTGGCATAGATCAAGATTAGGATTTGTCACTCCGAGTGTCGGAGAGGTATCTCTGGGCCCTCTCGGTAACACACATCATAATAAGCCTTGCAAGAAAAAGGCTAATGAGTTAGTCACGAGTTGATGTGTTACGGAACGAGTAAAGAGACTTGCCGGGAACGAGATTGAACTAGGTATAGAGATACCGACGATCGAACCTCGGGCAAGTAACATACCGATGACAAAAGGAACAACGTATGTTGTTATGCGGTTCTGACCGATAAAAGATCTTCGTAGAATATGTAGGAGCCAATATGAACATCCAGGTTCCGCTATTGGTTATTGACCGGAGATGTGTCTCGGTCATGTCTACATAGTTCTCGAACCCGTAGGGTCCGCACGCTTAACGTTTGATGACGATCGGTATTATGAGTTTATGAGTTTTGATGTACCGAATGTAGTTCGGAATCCCGGATGAGATCATGGACATGACGAGGAGTCTCGGAATGTCCGAGACATAAAGATTGATATATTGGACGACTATATTCGGACACCGGAAGTGTTCCGGAAAAGTTTCGGATTTAACGGGATTGCCGGAGGGGGTTACCGGAACCCCCTACGAAGGGGGATGGTCCATAGTGGGCCTTATGGAAAAGAGAGAGGCGGCCCATAGGGGCTGGCCGGCGCCCCACCTAGGGTTCCTAGTTGGACTAGGATTGGGGGGCGCCACCTCTCCCTCTTTTCCTTTCCCTCTCTTCCTTCTTTGGTAGTTCCAACTAGGAATAGGATTGCAATCCTATTCCTAGTAGGCTTGCACTCCTAGCCGCACCATAGAAGGGCCGGCCGGCCTCCCCCCTTGCTCCTTTATATACGGGGGCAGGGGGGCACCCAAAGACACACAAGTTGAATTGTTCCAGCCGTGTGCGGTGCCCCCCTCCACAGAAACACACCTCGGTCATACCGTCGCGGTGCTTAGGCGAAGCCCTGCGCCGGTGAATACATCATATCCGTCACCACGCCGTCGTGCTGACGAAACTCTCCCGTGAAGCTCAACTGGATCAAGAGCTCGTGGGACGTCATCAAGCTGAACGTGTGCTGAACGCGGAGGTGCCGTACGTTCGGTGCTTGATCGGTTGAATCGCGAAGAAGTTCGACTACATCAACCGCGTCACTTGATGCTTCCGCTTCCGGTCTACGAGGGTACGTAGACACACTCTTCCCTCTCGTTGCTATGCATCTAGTAGATAGATCTTGCGTGATCGTAGGAAAATTTTAAAATACTACGTTCCCCATCAATATCCACTTGGATGTAGGTTTTCATAAATAATTATTGTTGACATTACCCTTGAGGTAAAATGTTGGGAGGCGAAACTATAAGCCCCTATCATTCTCTGTGTCCGATTAAAACTTTGAACCCATAAATATCACATGAGTGTTAGCAATTGTGAAAGATTAAATAATAGTTGAGTATGTGGAGTTTGCTGAATCAAAGCACTTACATAGAACCTTCCCAAAAATAAGAAGAATTACAATTGTTTGATGACTAAGAGCATTATTTGTTAGTTTTCAAGAAAGTTTATGATATATACTTTAACATGTGAATAGCTTGTTACTTGATCATGAATTTTTTTATGAGAAGAGCTGTTGTTATGACATATAATGATGCTAGAAAAGGTGATTGAAATTATCATTGATTAAACTTGTGCACCTGCTAGTATTCACACTTCATAAATTATTTCTTTTATCATTTACCTACTCGAGGACGAGCAGGAATTAAGCTTGGGGATGCTGATACGTCTCAAACGTATCTATAATATATGAACTATTCATGCTATTATATTATCCAGCTTATATGTTTTATATAGATTTATATGCAATTTTATATGATTTTTGGGACTAACCTATTAACCTAGAACCCAGTGCGAGTGTCTGTTTTTTTCCTTGTTTTTGAGTTTTACAGAAAAGGAATACCAAACAGAGCCCAATTGACGTGCCAATTTTTGATGATTTTTTATGGACCAAAAGAAGCCCCTGGAGTAGAAGAGTTGGGCCAGAAGAGTCTCGGGCTGTCCATGAGGGTGGGGGCACGCCGACCCCCCTGGGCGTGGGCCCCTATCTCGTGGATGACTCGGAGACCTCCTGGATGTGAGACCGATGCCAAAAATTCCTATAAATACAGAAACCTCTAGAAAATAACCTAGATAGAAAGTTCCACCCCCGCAAGCCTCTGTAACCACGAGAAATCAATCTAGGCCCTCTCTGGCACCCTGCCGGAGGGGGCCATCATCACCGGAGGCCATGGAGGAGGATGCCGGAGGGGCCATCATCTCCATGAAGGCCAAGGACCAGAGGGAGAACCTCTCCCCATCTAGGGGGGAGGCCATGGAGGAGGAAGCACAAGGGGGAGAACCTCTCCTCCTCTCTCTCGGTGGCGGCGGAGTGCCATCGGGAGGAGAATCATCGCCGCGGTGATCGTCTTCATTAACATCACCATCATCATCATCATCCTCATCTCTTTTACGCGGTCCACTCTCCCGCACTCCGCTGTAATCCCTACTTGCACATGTTGCTTTATGCCACATATTATGATCCAACGATGTGTTGCCATCCTATGATGTTTTGAGTAGATATCCTTTATCTTTGGGTTGATTGATGATCTAGATTGGTACGAGTTGTATCTTTTATTTTGGTGCTGTCCTATGGTGCCCTCTGTGTCGCGCAAGCGTGAGGGATTCCCGATGTAGGGTGTTGCAATACGTTCATGATTCTCTTATAGTGGGTTGCTTGAGTGACAGAATCATAAACCCGAGTAAGGGGTTGTTGCGTATGGGATAAAGGGGGCTTGATGCTTTAATGCTATGGTTGGGTTTTACCTTAATGATCTTTAGTAGTTGCGGATGCTTGCTAGAGTTCCTATCGTAAGTGCATATGATCCAAGAAGAGAAAGTATGTTAGCTTATGCCTCTCCCTCATATGAAATTGCAATGATGACTACCGGTCTTGTTAACAATTGCCTGGGACAATTCCGCACACCGATCCATCATTATTCCACACTTGCTATTTATAATATTTAGTAATATATTCTAACTTTACAATAACATCACCTACTTTTATATTTTAGCTCTCTGATATCATGCCAAGTTATCCTCTTTATACCCACAACGTAGTTTAATTTCTCGTTTCTAGTTGGAAGCAAACGTTTGGTGTACGTAGAGTCGTATCAGTGGAAGCTAGAACTTGAGAGAATATTGATCTTACCTTTAGCTGCTTGTGGGTTCGACACTCCATACTTATCACTTCCACCATTGGGAATTGCTACGATGATTCCCTGCACTTGGGGACTATCAGGGCGTGCGATGGTTAACTCCTACTAATCTCCCCCCTAGAGGCATGCGTCGTATTGCTTTGCTTTGAGGGCTAAGTAGATTTTTCGCAAGAAGTATGTGAGTTCTTTATGACTAATTTGAGTTCATGTTTTATACGCACTTTCACCCTTCCACCTTGCTAGCCACTCTAGTGCTGCACAACTTTCATCGGTCATAAAATCCTCCTTATACCTTCCTCAAAACAGCCACCATACCTACCTATTATGGCATTTCCATAGCCAATCCGAGATATATTGCCATGTAACTCTACCGTTCTGTTTATCATGACACGCTTCATCATTGTCATATTGCTTTGCATGATCATGGAGTTGACATAGTATTTGTGGCAAACCCACTGCTCATATTTTTCATACATGTCACTCTTGGTCATTGCACATCCCAGTACACTGCCGGAGGCATTCATATAGAGTCATATCTTTGTTCTAGCATCGAGTTGTAATATCGAGTTTTTAGTAAATAAAAGTGTGATGATCATCATTATTAGAACATTGTCAAACGTGAGGTTATCAAAAATAAAAGAGGCCAATGAAGCCCAAATAAAAAAGAGAGGCCAAAGAAGCCCACCAAAAAAAGGAAAAAAAAAAGAAAAAGAGAGAAGGGACAATGTTACTATCCTTCTCCACACTTGTGCTTCAAAGTAGCACCATGTTCTTCATGATAGAGAGTCTCCTATGTTGTCACCTTCATATATCACTAGTGGGAATTTTTCATCATATAACTTGGCTTGTATATTCTAACGATGGGCTTCCTCAAATGCACTAGGTCTTCATGAGCAAGCAAGTTGATGCACACCCACTAGTTGTCTTTTTGAGCTTTCATACACTTATAGCTCTAGTGCATCCGTTACATGGTAATCCCTACTCACTCACATTGATATCGAGTGATGGACATCTCCATAGTCCATTGATTTACCTAGTTGACGTGAGACTTCCTCCCACCTTTTTGCCTATCACCACCTTTCATTCCACCCATAGTGCTATGTCCATGGCTCGCGCTCATATATTGCGTGAAGAGTTGAAAAAAGGTTTGAAAGAGTAGAGTATGAAAGCAATTGCTTTGCTGACTCCGGGATGGTCATGAGGGGTATTTTGTGTTAAAAAGGGAGCATAAGGACTATATGATTTGTAGGGATAATGTTCTTTAGCCATGTTATTTTTTAAGCTTCGTAAATTGCTTTTAGTATGCTTGAAGTATTACTGTTTCGATATTGATTTTTTTTATTTTGAGTCTTATGGATCTGAACATGCTTGCCACAATAAAGAATATTACATTGAAAATTATGTTGGGTAGCTTTCCACATCAAAAATTCTATTTTTATCATTTACCTACTCGAGGACGAGCATGAATTAAGCTTGGGATGCTTGATAGGTCTCCAACGTATCTATAATTTTTGATTGTTTCATGCTATTATATTATCTGTCTCGTATGTTTTATATGCATTTATATGCTATTTTATATGAGTTCGCGACTAACCTATTAACCCAGAGCCCAGTGCGAGTTTCTGTTTTTTCCTTGTTTTTGAGTTTCGCAGAAAATATCAAACGGAGTCCCTGTTGGGGATCGTTGCAGAAATTCAAAAAAAATCTACACATCGCCAAGGTCTATCTATGGAGTTACTAGCAACGAGAGGGGAATGCATCTTTGTACCTTTGAAGATCGCGATGTGAAGCGTTGCAAGAACGCGGTCGGTGGAGTTTTACACGAAGCGATTCAGATTGCGGCCGAATCCGATCTAAGCACCGAACAATGGTGCCTCCGCGTTCAACACACGTGCAGCCCGGTGATGTCTCCCACGCCTTGATCTAGCAAGGGGAGAGGGAGAGGTTGGGGAAGACTCCATCCAGCAGCAGCACTATGGCGTGGTGATGGTGGAGGAGTGTGACACTCCAGCAAGGCTTCGCCAAGCACTATGAGAGACGAGGAAGGAGAGGGGTAGGGCTGCGCCGAGAGAGAGGGAGAGCCTCGTGTTGTGGCAGCTCAAAACCCCCACTATATATAGGGGGAGGGGAAGGGCTGCGCCCCCATATAGGGTTCCCCCCTAGGGGGTGCGGCCAACCCTAGATTGATCTAGGGGGGCGGCCAGAGAAGGAGAGAGGGGGCGCGCCCTAGGTGGGCCTTAGGCCCATCTGAGCCTAGGGTTTCCCCCCTCTCCTCTTCCCTGCGCCTTGGGCCTCTTGTGGGAGGCGCACCAGCCCACCTAGGGGCTGGTCCCTTCCCACTCTTGTCCCACGCAGGCCTCCGGGGCTTGTGGACCCCCGGAACCCTTCCGGTGGTCCCGGTACATTACCGATAATGCCTAGAACACTTTTGGTGACCAAAACAGGACTTCCCATATATAAATCTTTAGCTCCGGACTATTCCGGAACTCCTCGTGATGTCCGGGATCTCATTAGGGACTCCTAACAACATTTGGTAACCATGTACATACAGTCCCTATAACCCTAGCGTCATCAAACCTTAAGTGTGTAGACCCTACGGGTTCGGGAACCATGCAGATATGACTGAGACATCTCTCCGGCCAATAACCAACAGCGGGATATGGATACCCATGTTGGCTCCCACATGTTCCACGATGATCTCATGGGATGAACCACGATGTCGAGGGTTCAATCAATCCCGAATACAATTCCCTTTGTCTACCGGTATAGTACTTGCCCGAGATTCGATCGTCGGTATCCCAATACCTTGTTCAATCTCTTTACCGGCAAGTCTCTTTACTCATTCCTTAACACATCATCCCGTGACCAACTCCATAGTCACATAGAGCTCATTATGATGAAGTCTTATCGAGTGGGCCCAGAGATACCTCTTCGTCATACAGAGTGACAAATCCCAGTCTCGATTCGTGCCAACCCAACAGATACTTTCGGGGATACCCGTAGTGAACCTTTATAGCCACCCAGTTACGTTGTGACGTTTGGCACACCCAAAGTACTCCTACGGTATCCAAGAGTTGCACAACCTCATGGTCTAAGGAACAGATTGACATTGGAAAAGCTTTAGCATATGAACTACACGATCTTGTGCTATGCTTAGGATTGGGTCTTGTCCATCACATCATTCTCCTAATGATGTGATCCCGTTATCAATGACATCCAATGTCCATGGTCAGGAAATCGTAACCATCTATTGATCGCTAGTCAACTAGAGGCTCACTAGGGACATGTTGTGGTCTATGTGTTCACACATGCATTACGATTTCAGATAATACAATTATACCATGAAAAATAGACAATCATCATGAACAAGGAAATATAATAATAACCATTTTATTATTGCCTCTAGGGCATATTTTGAATAGTCTCCCATTTGCACTAGAGTCAATAATCTAGTTACATTGTGATGGATCGAACACCCATCGAGTTCTGTTGTTGATCATGTTTTACTCGTGGAAGAGGTTTAGACAGCAGATCTGCGACATTCAGATTCGTATGCACTTTACAAATATCTATGTCTCCATCTTGTATATAACTACGAATGGAGTTGAAGCGACGCTTGATGTGCTTGGTCTTCTTGTGAAACTTGGGCTCCTTGGCAATGGTAATAGCTCCAGTGTTGTCACAGAAGAGAGTCATCGGGCCCGACGCGCTTGGAACAACTCCTAGGTGGGTGATTAACTCCTTCATCCATACTCCTTCCTGCGCTGCTTCGAAAGCAGCTATGTACTCCGCTTCACATGTAGATGCCTCCACGACGCTTTGCTTGCAACTGCACCAGCTGACTGCCCCACCATTCAAAATATACACGTATCCTGTTTGTGACTTGGAGTCATCCGGATCTGTGTCGAAGCTAGCATTGACGTAACCCTTTACGACGAGCTCTTCGTCACCTCCATCAACGAGAAACATATCCCTAGTCCTTTTTAGGTACTTAAGGATGTTCTTGACCGCTGTCCAGTGTTCCATTCCGAGATCACTTTGGTACCTGCCCACCAAACTTATGGCAAGGTTCACATCAGGTCTGGTACACAGCATGGCATACATAATAGAACCTATGGCCGAGGCATAGGGGATGACGCTCATCTTTTTCTATGTTCTGCCAAGGTCGGGCATTGAGCTGTGCTCAATCTCATACCTTGCAATACAGGCAAGAACCCTTTCTTGGACTGATCCATATTGAACTTCTTCAATATTTTGTCAAGGTATGTGCTTTGTGAAAGACCAATGAGGCGTCTCGATCTATCTCTATACATCTTGATGCCTAATATGTAAGCAGCTTCTCCAAGGTCCTTCATTGAAAAACACTTATTCAAGTAGGCATTTATGCTTTCCAAGAGTTCTACATCATTTCCCATCAACAATATGGCATCCACATATAATATGAGAAATGCTGCAGAGCTCCCACTCACTTTCTTGTAAATACATGCTTCTCCATAAGTCTGTATGAACCCAAACGTTTTGATCGCCTCATCAAAGCGAATGTTCCAACTCCGAGATACTTGCACCAGCCCAAAGATGGAGCGCTGGAGCTTGCATACCTTGTTAGCATCCTTAGGATCGACAAAACCTTACGGCTGTATGATATACAATTCTTCCTTAAGGAAGCTGTTAAGGAATGTCGTTTTGATGTCCATTTGCCATATCTCATAATCATAGAATGCGGCAATTTCTAACAGGATTCGTACGGACTTCAGCATCGCTACGGGAGAGAAAGTCTCATCGTAGTCAATCCCTTGAACTTGTCAATAATCCTTAGCGACAAGCCGAGCCTTATAGATGGTCACATTTCCATCCACGTCAGTCTTCTTTTTAAAGATCCATTTATTTTCTATGGCTCGCCGATCATCGGGAAGGTCAGCCAAAGTCCATACTTTGTTATCATACATGGATCCTATCTCGGATTTCATGGCTTCAGGCCATTTTTTGGAATCCGGGCCCGCCATTACTTCTTCATAGTTCGAAGGTTCACCGTTGTCTAACAACATGATTTCCAGGACAGGGTTGTCGTACCACTCTGGCGCGGAACGTGTCCTTGTGGACCTACGAAGTTCAGTAGTAACTTGATCCCAAGCTTCGTGATCATCATCATTAACTTTCTCTCCAGTCGGTGCAGGCACCACCGAAACATCTTCCTGCGCTGCGCTACTTTCCGCTTCAAGAGGGGTTACAACAACCTCATCAAGTTCTGCTTTCCTCCCACTTATTTCTTTCGAGAGAAATTCTTTCTCCAGAAAGGTCCATTCTTGGCAACAAATGCCTTGCCTTCGGATCTGAGGTAGAAGGTATAAACAATAGTTTCCTTAGGGTATCCTATGAAGACACATTTTTCCGATTTGGGTTCGAGCTTTTCAGGTTGAAGTCTCTTGACATAAGCATCGCATCCCCAAACTTTTAGAAACGACAACTTAGGTTTCTTCCCAAACCATAGTTCATACGATGTCGTCTCAACGGATTTAGACGGTGCCCTATTTAAAGTGAATGCGCCAGTCTCTAAAGCATAACCCCGAAATGATAGCGGTAAGTCGGTAAGAGACATCATAGATCGCACCATGTCCAACAGAGTACGATTGCGATGTTTGGACACACCATTACATTGAGGTGTTCCAGGCGGCGTCAGTTGTGAAACAATTCCACATTTCCTTAGGTGCGTGCCAAATTCGTGACTTAAATATTCTCCTCCACGATCTGATCGTAAGAACTTTATTTTTCTGTCACGTTGATTCTCAACCTCATTCTTAAATTCCTTGAACTTTTCAAAGGTCTCAGACTTGTGTTTCATTAGGTAGACATACCCATATCTACTTAAGTCATCAGTGAGGGTGAGAACATAACAATAACCACCACGAGCCTCAACACTCATCGGTCCGCACACATCAGTATGTATGATTTCCAACAAGTTGGTTGCTCGCTCCATTGTTCTGGAGAATGGAGTCCTGGTCATCTTGGCCAACAGGCATGGTTCGCATGTGTTAAATGATTCATAATCAAGAGATTCCAAAAGTCCATCTGCATGGAGTTTCTTCATGTGTTTGACACCAATATGGCCAAGGCGGCAGTGCCACAAGTATGTGGCACTATCATTATCAACCTTACACCTTTTGGCATTCACACTATGAATATGTGTAACAACACGCTCGAGATTCAATAAGAATAAACCATTGACCAGCGGGGCATGACCATAAAACATTTCTCTCATATAAATAGAACAACCATTATTCTCAGAATTAAATGAGTAGCCATCTCGCATTAAACGAGATCCAGATACAATGGTCATGCTCAAAGCTGGTACTAAATAACAATTATTGAGGTTTAAAACTAATCCCGAAGGTAGATGTAGAGGTAGCGTGCCGACGGCGATCACATCGACCTTGGAACCATTCCCGATGCGCATCGTCACCCCGTCCTTCGCCAGTCTCCGCTTATTCCGTAGCTCCTGCTTTGAGTTACAAATACCCAGGAACTACTATGAGCGCTGGTAAGGTACACATCAATAACATGTATATCACATATACCTTTGACATTGCCGACCTTCTTGTCCGCTAAGTATTTGGGGGCAATTCCGCTTCCAGTGACCCGTTCCCTTGCAATAAAAGCACTCAGTCTCAGGCTTGGGTCCATTCTTTGGTTTCTTCCCGGCAACTGGTTTACCGGGTGCGGCAACTCCCTTGCCGTCCTTCCTGAAGTTCTTCTTTCCCTTGCCTTTCTTGAAATTAGTGGTTTTATTCACCATCAACACTTGATGCTCCGTTTTGATTTCCACCTCCGCTGATTTCAGCATTGAATATACCTCGGGAATGGACTTCTCCATCCCTTGCATAATGAAATTCATCACAAAGCTCTTGTAGCTAGGTGGGAGTGACTGGAGGATTCTGTTAATGACCGCGTCATCTGGGAGATTAACTCCCAGCTGAGACAAGCGGTTGTGCAACCCAGACATTTTGAGTATATGTTCGCTGACAGAACTATTTTTCTCCATTTTACAACTGTAGAACTTGTCGGAGACTTCATATCTCTCGACCCGGGCATGAGCTTGGAAACCCATTTTCAGCTCTTGGAATATCTCATATGCTCCGTGTTGCTCAAAACAATTTTGGAGCCCCGATTCTAAGTTGTAAAGCATGCCGCACTGAACCAGGGAGTAATCATCAATACGCGACTGCCAGGCATTCATAACGTCTTTTGTTGCTGGCAAAACGGATGCATCACCTAGCGGTGCTTCAAGGACATATGCTTTCTTAGCAGCTATGATGATGATCCTCAAGTTACGGACCCAATCTGTATAGTTGCTACCTTCGTCTTTCAGCTTGGTTTTCTCTAGGAACGCGTTGAAGTTGAGGCCAATATTAGCATGGGCCATTTGATCTACAAGACATATTGTAAAGATTTTAGACTATGTTCATGAAAATTAAGTTCATCTAAACAAATTTAATGAACTCCCACTCAGATAGACATCCCTCTAGTCATCTAAGTGATACATGATCCGAATCGACTAGGCCGTGTCCGATCATCACGTGAGACGGACTAGTCATCAACGGTGAACATCTTCATGTTGATCGTATCTTCTATACGACTCATGTTCGACCTTTCGGTCTTCCGTGTTCCGAGGCCATGTATGCACATGCTAGGCTCGTCAAGTCATCCTAAGTGTATTGCGTGTGTAAATCTGGCTTACACCCATTGTATGCGAACGTTAGAGCCTATCACACCCGATCATCACGTGGTGCACAGTTAGGGAACACAATTCTTGAAATTTTAGTGACAAGTCATCTTATTTATGCTACCGTCGTTCTAAGCAAATAAGATGTAAAACATGATAAAGATCACATGCAATCAAATGGTGACATGATATTAACAATATCAATTTGCTCCTTTTGATCTCCATCTTCGAGGCTCCATGATCATCATCGTCACCGGCATGACACCATGATCTCCATCATCATGATCTCCATCATTGTGTCTTCATGAAGTTGTCTCGCCAAACGTCACTTCTACTACTATGGCTAACGGTTAGCAATAAAGTAAAGCAATTACATGGCGTTTTCAATGACACGCAGGTCATACAATAAAATAAGACAACTCCTATGGCTCCTGCCGGTTATCATACTCATCGACATGCAAGTCATGATTCCTAATTTCCTATTACAAGAACATGATCAATCTCATAGATGACATATATCATTCATGACATCCTTTTGGCCATATCACATCACACGGCACATGCTGCAAGAACAAGTTAGACATCCTCTAATTGTTGTTGCGAGTTTTATTTTACGTGGCTGCTATAGGTTTCTAGTAAGAACATGTCTTACTTACGCCAAAACCACAACATGATATGCCAATTACTATTTACCCTTCATAAGGACCCTTTTCATCGAATCCGATCTGACTAAAGTGGGAGAGACAGACACCCGCTAGCCACCTTATGCAACTAGTGCATGTCAGTCGGTGGAACCTGTCTCACGTAAGCGTACGTTTAAGGTCGGCCCGAGCCCCTTATTCATATGAGTAGTCTATCATCCCTAATAAGTCAGGCTATCACATACACCACCACTCAGAGGAACCGACGTCCTCGTCGGGCCACAGGAACGTTCCCTCTTGGCACATACGTATGTGCTTCCAGTCTGGCACACGTGTCATGCCGTGTGCCATGATGGGTCACAAACGTCATGCACAACATGACCGCACACCTGTCCGCAAACATACATGTGACCTCAAGGGTCGGCTCTGATACCAACTTGTAACGCCCTAGACACACCCGCCGGTGGTCGTTACTCCTGGCGGGATCTAGACTGGCCTCACATATTAATACTAGTCTTTTCTGCGCACTTTGTCCTCACTCGTGCGCACCCAGGAGCAACTTTCCGGTCGGTCACCCATCCTGAAATTACTCCAAGCTGAGCACGCTTAACTTTGGAGTTCTGTCCAAATGGGCTCCCAGAAAAGAAGGAATTCCTTATTCATATGAGTAGTCTATCATCCCTAATAAGCCAGGCTATCACAGCTTCATACCACGATGCCGCCGAATCAAGATAAGACTAGTAGCGGCAAGTAAATTGACAAAATCTACGCCCACAACAACTCGTGTTCTACTCGCGCAAAGTAACTACACATAAACCTAGCTCATGATGCCACAATTGGGGATCGTTGCAGAAATTCAAAAAATATCTACGCATCACCAAGATCTATCTATGGAGTTATTAGCAACGAGAGGGGAGTGCATCTTCGTACCTTGGAAGATCGCGATGCAGTAGCGTTACAAGAATGCGGTCGGTGGAGGCGTACACGAAGCGATTCACATCGCGGCCGAATCCGATCTAAGCACCGAACAACAGTGCCTCCGCGTTCAACACACGTGCAGCCCGGTGACGTCTCTTGCGCCTTGATCCAGCAAGGGGAGAGGGAGAGGTTGGGGAAGACTCCGTCCAGCAGCAGCACGACGGCGTGGTGATGGTGGAGGAGCGTGGCACTCCAGTAGGGCTTCACCAAGCACTATGAGAGACGAGGAGGGAGAGGGGTAGGGCTCCGTCGAGAGAGAGGGAGAGTCGCGTGTTGTGGCAGCCCAAAACCCCCACTATATATAGGGGGAGGGGACGGGATGCACCCCCTTCTAGGGTTCCCCCTAGGGGAGTGGACAACCCTAGATTAATCTAAGGGGGCGCGCCCTAGGTGGGCCTTAGGCCCATTTGAGCCTAGAGTTTCCCCCCTCTCCTCTTCCCTGCGCCTTGGGCCTCTTGTGGGAGGCGCACCTGCCCACCTAAGGGCTGGTCCCTGATACGTCTCCAACGTGTCTATAATTTTTTATTGTTCCATGCTATTATATTATCCTTCTAGGATGTTTTATGGGCTTTACTATACACTTTTATATTATTTTTGGGACTAACCTATTAACCCAGAGCCCAGTGCCAGTTTCTGTTTTCCTCCTGTTTTAGGGTATCGCAGAAAAGGAATATCAAACGGAGCCCAATTGACCTGAAAATCAACGGAGATCATTTTTGGACCAGAAGAAGCCCACGGAGTGCTAGTGGGGGACGAGAGGACCCACGGACTGCCCACGAGGGTGGGCCTCCCCCCCAACTGGGTGCGCCCCCCTTCCTTGTGGACAGCCCGTAACCCCCTTTGCTTGGCCCCGACTCCAACACCTCCTATATATACAGAAACCTCCATCAAATAACCTAGATCGAGAGTTCCGCCAACGAAAGCCTCTGTTGCCACCGAAAACCAATCTATTCCCTGTTCTGGCACCCTGCCGGAGGGGGGATCCCTCTCCGGTGGCTATCTTCATCATCCCGGCGCTCTCCATGATGAGGAGGGAGTAGTCCACCCTCGGGGCTGAGGGTATGTACCAGTAGCTATGTGTTTGATCTCTCTCTCTCTCTCTCTCTCTCTCGTGTTCTTGAGATGGCACGGTCTTGATGTGTCGCGAGCTTTGCTATTATAGTTGGATCTTATGATGCTTCTCCCCCTCTACTCTCTTGTACTGGATTGAGTTTTCCCTTTGAAGTCATCTTATCAGATTGAGTCTTTAAGGATTTGAGAACACCTGATGTATGTCTTGCATGTGCTTATCTGTGGTGACAATGGGATATCACGTGATTCACTTGATGTATGTTTTGGTGATCAACTTGCGGGTTCCGTGACCTTGGGAATCTATGCATAGGGGTTGGCACATGTTTTCGTATTGACTTTCCGGTAGAAACTTTGGGTCACTCTTCGAAGTTCTATGTGTTGGTTGAATAGATGTTTCTGAGATTGTGTGATGCATATCGTATAATCATGCCCACTGATACTTGAGGTGTCAATGGAGTATCTAGGTGACATTAGGGTTTTGGTTGATTTGTATCTTAAGGTGTTATCCTAGTACGAACTCTATGATAGATTGAACGTTACTACGGACTCTTGAATAGATTGATCAGAAAGAATAACTTTGAGGTGGTTTCGTACCCTACCATAATCTCTTAGTTTGTGCTCCGCTATTAGTGCCTTTGGAGTGACTCTTTGTTGCATGTTGAGGGCTAGTAATATGATCCAATTATGTTATCCTTGTTGAGAGAACTTGCACTAGTGAAAGTATGAACCCTTGGCCTTGTTTCCTATCATTGCAGTACCATTTATGCTCACGTTTACCACTTGCTACCTTGCTGTTTTTATATTTTCAGATTACAAAAACCTATATCTACCATCCATATTGCACTTGTATCACCATCTCTTCGCCGAACTAGTGCACCTATACAATTTACCATTGTATTGGGTGTCTTGGGGACACAAGAGACTCTTTGTTATTTGGTTGCATGGTTGTTTGAGAAAGACCATCTTCATCCTACGCCTCCCATGGATTGATAAACCTTAGGTCATCCACTTGAGGGAAATTTGCTACTGTCCTACAAACCTGTGCACTTGGAGGCCCAACAACGTCAACAAGAATAAGGTTGCATAGTAGACACCGGTCCCTTCCCACTCTTGGCCCACGCAGGCCTACAGGGCTGGTGGCCCCTGGTGGACCCCCGGAACCCTTCTGGTGGTCCCGGTACATTACCGATAATGCCCAGAACACTTCTGGTGACCAACACAGGACTTCCCATATATAAATCTTTACCTCCGGACTATTTCGGAACTCCTCATGATGTCCGGGATCTCATCCGGGACTCCGAAAAACATTCGGTAACCACGTACATACATTCCCTATAACCCTAGCATCATCAAACCTTAAGTGTGTAGACCCTACAGGTTCGGGAACCATGCAGACATGACCGAGACATCTCTCCGGCCAATAACCATAAGGGGGATCTGATACCCATGTTGGCTCCCACATGTTCCACGATAACCTCATCCGATGAACCACGATGTCAAGGATTCAATCAATCCCGTATACAATTCCCTTTGTCTACCGGTATAGTACTTTCCCGAGATTCGATCGTCGGTATCCCAATACCTTGTTCAATCTCATTACAGGCAAGTCTATTTACTCGTTCCATAACACATCATCCCGTGACCAACTCCTTAGTCACATAGAGCTCGTTACGATGATGTCTTACCGAGTGGGCCCGGAGATACCTCTCCGTCATACGGAGTGACAAATCCCAGTATCGATTCGTGCCAACCCAACAGATACTTTCGGGTATACCCATAGTGAACCTTTATAGCCACCCTGTTACGTTGTGAAGTTTGGCACACCCAAAGTACTCCTACGGTATCCGGGAGTTGCACAACCTCGTGGTCTAAGGAACAGATACTTGACATTGGAAAAGCTTTAGCATACGTACTACACGATCTTGTGTTATGCTTAGGATTGTATCTTGTCCATCACATCATTCTCCTAATGATGTGATCTCGTTACCAATGACATCCAATGTCCATGGTCAGGAAACCGTAACCATCTATTGATCAACGAGCTAGTCAACCAGAGGCTCACTAGGGACATGTTGTGGTCTATGTGTTTACACATGCATTACGATTTCCGAATAATACAATTATAGCGTGAACAATAGACAATCATCATGAACAAGGAAATATAATAATAACCATTTTATTATTGCCTCTAGGGCATATTTCCAACAGTCCAAATGGAACGAAACTTTACGGGGATTATTCTTGGACCAGAAGACATCATATGGACGTACACGCCAGGAGATCTACGAGGCGGCCACAAGGCTGGAGGGTGCGCGCCCTACCTTGTGGGCCCCTCATGCCTCCCCTGACCTACTTCTTCTGCCTATAAATTCACATATATTCTAGAAACCCCAGAACATCCATTGAAACCACTTTTCCACCGTTGTAACCTTCTGTTCTCGCGAGATACCATGTGGAGGCCTTTTCCGACACTCTGCCAAAGGGGTAATCAACCATGGAAGGCATCTACATCAACCCTATTGCCCTTCCGATGAAGTGTGAGTAGTTTACCACAGACCTACAGGTCCATATCTAGTAGCTAGACGGCTTTTTCTCTCTCTTTGATCCAAAATACCATGTTCTCCTCGTTGTTCTTCGAGATCTATCAGTTGTAATCTTCTATTGCGGTGTGTTTGTCTAGATCCGATGAATTGTGGGTTTATGATCATATTATCTATGCATAATATTTGAGTTTCTTTTGAATTCTTTTATGCATGATTTAATATCTTAGTAATTCTCTTCGAACTATCGGTTTGGTTTGGCCAACTAGATTGGTTTTTCTTGCAATGGGAGAAGTGTTTTGCTTTGGGTTCAATCTTGTGGTGCTCAATCCCTGTGACATAAAGGGACATGACACGTATTCTATTGTTGCCATTGAGGATAACAAGATGGGGTTTTCATCATATTTCTTGAGTTAATTCTGCTACATCATGTGATCTTGCTTAAGGTGTTACTCTGTTCTTATGAACTTAATACTCTAGATGCATAATCATTTCGGTCGATGTGTGGAGTAATAGTACTAGATGCAGGCAGGAGTGGGTGTACTTGTCACAAACGTGATGCCTATATTCATGATCATTGCCATAGATGTCGTTATAATTTCTATCAATTGCTTGAAAGTAATTTGTTCACCCACCATAATACTTGCTATCATGAGAGAAGCCTCTAGTGAAACCTATGGCCCCCGGTTCCACTTTACATCTTATAAGCTTTAGATCTACTATTTTGCAATCTTTTATTTTTCAATCTATAAACCAAAAACCCCAAAAATATTTACATTACTAGTTCAACTATCTCTATCAGATCTCACTTTTGCAAATAACCGTGAAGGGATTTACAACCCCTTTATAGCGTTGGGTGCAAGTTGTTTGTTTGTTTGTGCAGGTATTTGGCGATTTGTGTGTAATCTCCTACTGGATTGAGACCTTGGTTCTCAAACTGAGGGGAAATACTTACTCTACTCTGTTGCATCGCCCTTTCCTCTTCAAGGGAAAGACCAACACAAGCTCATGAGGTGGCAATGCTATGTGGAACCCCAAATCTGAAGATTATCTTTTTGATGAACTTTATCAGAGTCAGCGAGTCCAACTTCTTTATGGGCTTCAACTTGATCCACTTGGTAAACATGTCCACTACCACCAGCAAGTGTGTGAATCTGCTGGCCTTGGTCGCGATTGGGCCGATCATGTCAAGGCCCCATATGTCAAATGGACACGCAAGGGGATTGTTTTTAGCGCAGACGCTCGCTTGTTTGCGATCGCGTAGAACTGGCACCCAACACAATGGCCCATGATGCCCCGAGAAGCCTCGTTGGCTCTGGGCCAATAGGAACTTGCGCGGAACACTTTGGCGACCAGCGTCCATGAGGAAACATGGTGACCACAGGTTCCCCACAAAATCTCCTATAAGATTTGTTGCCCTTCTTCTGGTGAAATGCAACGCTGAGTGACTCAAGATGTCCTTTTCTTGTAGAGTTGATCACCCATGATGGTGAAGACCTTAGAGCGGCGGATGATCTGGCGCGCCTCAACCTCATCTAGTGGGATTTCCTGCCTGAGCAGGTATGCAATGTATGGCTTGGTCCACTCGGGAGTGATCACGAGAATCTCCTGGACCAAGTCAATCACTGTGGGAATGGCAACTTCCATCAGTTTAGATAGTCTGACTGGTTGCAGGGGTGCTTCCACAAAAGCGTCTTCCTTGATCGTGGGTGAGTACAAGTGCTCTAAGAACATGTTCTTCGGGAGTGCCTTCCGAGTAGAACCAATCTTGGCCAGGTCATCAGCCTCGTGGATCTTGAGTCGAGGAATGTGGTGGAGCTCCAGTCCTTCAAAGTTCTTTTACAGCTTCCTGACGGTGTTGCAATACCTATCATTGCCGGACTTCGAATATCCTACTCCTTCATGACTTGGTTCACCACTATGTCTGAGTGTCCATAAACCATCAGTCGGCGGACACCAAGAGAGATTGTCATGTGCAACATATAAAGAAGAGCTTCATACTCCGCCTCTTTCTTGGAGGAATCAGAGTGAATATGAAGCGCATAGCTGAGTCGGTCGCCTTTGGGGACACTAAGACCACTCCAACTCCCGAGCCATGGAGCATCTTGTAGTGATCGAAGAACATATTCCAATGCTCGAGGAGACTCGGGCAAGCTGCTCCTGCTGATCCACTCGCCCAAAAAATCCACTAGGGATTGCGACTTGATGGCTTTCTTGGCCTCGAACTTGATGTCAAAAGGGGGAGCTCAATAGCCCATTTGGACACTCGGCACGTGGCGTCCCTGTTGTTCATAATCTTCGATAGAGAAGCATCGCTTATCACCGTGACCGAGTGCTTTTGAAAGTAGTAACCCACCTTCTTCAGTCATATAAATCCCGTATACCAACTTCTGGTAGTGTGGATACCTTTGCTTGGAGGGGGTCAAAACCTCTGAGATGTAGTAGAGTGGCCTCTGGATCTTGAAGGCTTTTCCTTGTTCTTTTTGCTCCACAGTAAGAACAGTGGAAACAACTTGGCTCATGGTCGCGATGTATGAGAGCATAGGCTCCCGGCTGCTCGGAGCAGCAAACACCAGCTGGGTGGAAAGCAGGGCTTTGAGTTCCTGGAACATGGCCTGCGCTTCAGTCGTCCACTCAAACCTGTCCGATTTTTTCGTTAGTCAGTAAAGCGGCATGGCTTTTTCATCGAGTCGTGAGATGAATCTACTCAAGGCTGTCACACAACCTGTGAGTTTCTGTACATCGTGTAGACGCTCTGGATATTTCATTCAAACTATAGCGCCAATCTTCTCGGGGTTGGCATCGATTCCTCATTCAGAAATAATGAAGCCAAGTAACTTGCCAGTAGGAACCCCGAAAGTGCACTTAGCCATGTTGATCATTATCCCAAAGCGACGCAGGTTCGCGAAAGTCTCGGTGAGGTCTGTCGGGAGGTCAAAACATTTCCTGCACTTGACCATCATGTCTTCCATATAGGCCTCCACGTTCTGACCAATCTACTTTTCCAAGCATTTCTGAATCATGTGCTGGAACGTGGCTCCGACATTTTTCAATTTGAATGGCATCGCGATATATCAAAAACACCTGAATGGGATGATGATGTAGGGTTCTTCGATAGGGTGCAATGATTGCAAATTGAAATTTTCATACCCGCAAAACATCTAGGAACATGCTATAGAGATGGATCATAGATCGTTACCACTAGACCCACAGTGTCGAGCAGCGGAAGTAGAGTTTGTGTAGCGCGTCTCCGGAGTCGTATCCTCCTCGCTGATCTCCCACATAGCCGATCAGATCCCTCGAACAGATTCGCCGGAGTGGCGCAAGTGCACCACCTTAACGGTATCCATGCGTGCAAGAGTAACGTTGTGTGGTGTACTGCTAGGTCTGATCACACAACCGGCGGCGAGTGGAGGTGGCTGGTTGCAACACCTGCAAAGCCGTAATGATGGTCCAGAAGCGATCAACCGAATGAGTGTGCCACACCTCCACTATATATAGGCATCTATCGCGGGCACAACACTTGGGCCTCGCATACACCCTAAAGCCCACAAGTCTACTCAGTCACAATCAAGTCCATCTCGAATCACATCCGACCAATGTCCTCGGATCTGACCTTATAGGTTCCTTCCCTTAAGCGTGTGATCCCTTAGGTTCAAGTTGGCTTGGTCGTAGGTCGGATCACCTTCGACTTGCTCGGCTCGTAGCGGCCTCTAGCAAGACGTGCCGACCACCAAGTATACTATGAAGTTGGTTAGGCGAACATGTACAACGTGTCACACTTCTGTTTCCTTTGCCACATGATATATGTTGTCGGGATCCAGGCGATACTATCATCCTTGTGCTAGCTCAACCTCTTTCTTGTTCCAGTGATGCTGACCACAAACTGGATTATCACATAATCCTTGTCGCATGGCCATGCTTATCCTGGCCGGATCATACGAGGGGCCCAGAGTATATCTCTCCTGGCTGGAGGGGTAAATCCCATCTTGCTCGACCAT
This sequence comes from Secale cereale, assembly GCA_902687465.1. Lineage (NCBI taxonomy): Eukaryota > Viridiplantae > Streptophyta > Magnoliopsida > Poales > Poaceae > Secale > Secale cereale. The sequence goes on from LR738710.1 coordinate 743,283,321, forward strand.
GTCTCGCAGCATGGGTATGTACAAGCCTGAAACCTACCTTTGTAACTACCCAGTCACGGAGTAGTGATTGGTCCACCCAAAGCAAGTCTATCACCATCTCGAGCACATACGTCAGCCCTGGTCTTAGGACATAGAACTTATATTGCACTAGGGACTCACATATGACATATCGCCGTGTCTCATAGTTGGATCTGTCCAATTCGATATCCATTTGAGCTCGGATCCAGTCACCTCGGATCCAACCTCGGATCCGATCAGATCCATGCAGTTCGACAACAGCACATGCTTCATGGCTAGTGACAAAACCATCCACCGTATTGCATGATAGTCTAGTCCAACATCTTCCCACACGTCACTTACGACTAGGCACTATTTAGGATGTATCATACAACACAAGATCTCACAAACAAGTCACGTACTTGCCAACAAGCATCATTTATTACATCCAAGGACTTTCTTGATTCATAAACACATAGGAAATATCATCATACATGATTGCCTCTAGGGCATATCTCCAACAGATGAATGTTGTTTTTATTTCATACATTCACATTTGATGGTACCCGGAGTACGTATCCAGAGACGACAATTGCTCACACACGGTAGTAGAATCTAGTATCTGGTCTATGTGGGGGAGAGGAAAATGGTACTTCGGGCATGCCCGGTTGATGTGCTTGAAGTCAATACACATTCGGGGGAGTTATTCTTCTTTGGCAACATAACGACGTTGGCGAGCCACTCAGAGTCGTAAACCTCTCGGACGAACTCGGTGGCTAAGAGCCGCGTGATTTCCACTAATATTTTTGAGAGCTTCACTAGATTTGTGTAAATCAACCATTTTTTTTGCACTTCACTCAACTTCTCCAAAACTAATATCCCTCAAGGGCATAATTAAATGTCTTTTGTGGAGGGGGTATTCCTACCATTTCCTTTATTATCTCATAAGCGGCATTAGCATCGATTTCAATAAAATTTCCTTTAGCGGAAAAATTCAAAAGTTCCCTATGGGGCATGGTTATGCCAATATCAAAATTATGAAGCAAAATCTTAATACCCCCCTTTATAGTGCAAACACGAAAATACTCTATCATTATATACCAAGCATCCTTTGAATTTTCTTCTTGTTTCTGTTTGAAGCGAAGAATTTCAAAATCCATAGACAAAGGAGGGGAAGTAATGCTATTCATAGCGGGTAAGTAAACAAAAAGAAAAGGCAAATATTTTTGTGTTTTTCTGAAAATGTTTTAGAAGTAGGGGAGATGAAAATGAGAGGAAAGGGAAAATAATGTAAGTGCAAGAGATGAGAGTTTATGATAGGTACTTGGTAGGCTTGATGAAGAATCTCCCCAGCAACGGCGCCAGAAATTCTTCCTCCTACTTCTTGAGCTTGCGTTGATTTTTCCCTTGAAGAGGAAAGGGTGATGCAGCAAAGTAGAGATAAGTATTTCCCTTAGTTAAGAACCAAGGTATCAATCCAGTAGGAGGCACAAGCAAGTCCCCAATACATGCACCTACACAAACTAACAAACACTTGCCAACAACGCGAAAAAGGGGTTGTCAATCCCTTCACGATCACAGGCAAGAGTGAGATCTAACAGAGATAGATTTAAAATATAAGTAAAATGCAAAATAAAGTAAAAACAAAAAATTGCAGCAAGGTATTTTTGGGTTTTTGGTTTTATAGATCTGAAAATATATGATGGAAAATAGACCCGGGGGGCATAGCTTTCACTAGAGGCTTCTCTCTCGAAGAATGCATACGGTGGGTAAACAAATTATTGTTGATAAATTGATAGAAAAGTGCAAAGTTATGACAACATCTAAGGCAATGATCATGAATATAGGCATCACGTGAGTGACTAGTAGATCGACTCCTGCCTGCATCTACCACCACTACTGCAGGATGCTGCTAACACGACGCTACGATCAGAGAATATTCGGCGAAACTTCGTGTAATGCAATAATCGTAAACGGTGATGTAAAAAGCATCAAAAAAGATGCAAAACGTTTGCGATGACGGATGCATCAAACACGGTTCAGAATTTAGTTGCATGTGCAATGACGGGCATACGATTCTGTGCAATGAACTATTTGCGATGAGACAGAAGCACAGAAATGGGCAGCCATATGAAGGTGTGCGCGATATACGACATACGCTTCACTCGGATGGACTATTTGTGATTAGGCGGAATAAAAGAAACGGTCAGCCAGATCAAGGTGTGTGCGATAGAGGGCAAACAATTCACTCGAATGAACTATTTGCGTTGATCTAAGATAACAGAAACGGTTCAATTTAACAAGATGTGTGTGATACGCAACAAACAGACCTGTAATCAGAAATGTGTGCGAAGACCGATAATAACACAGACGATTGCTGCTAATAAGATGTGTGTGTTGTGCGTTGGGATTGCATATAGAACATACACACACACACACACACACACACACACACTTATAAGGACATGGTTGCATAACCAAATTAAACATCCAACTACATAGGAGGCTACTACACACATGACATTTGCACACACCAAAGTCAAATATATATTACATGCATAATTATCTAGGATAAACGATCATCTGATCATCATCCACTTCTTGTGACGCTTGCCGCTACTGCTCTGCTTGTGGCTCGATCCGGCCTCGTTGATTTTGGTAACGAGGCATTTCCTCATGTCAAAGATCCGCATGTGCATCTCGTAGCATGTGTACGCGCTCTTGGCCGCAAAGCTGAGGTGAGGTTCATCCAGTTGGTGCATCCAGGCCCCATGCCAGGATATGGGACGTGTTCTGTTGGCATCATGCTTCATCTTTTCATAGTATGGGTCGATGATGGCCGAGGCCAGTTCAACCAGGGAGTCCATCTTCGTGCTGCCCCAGACCCTGTAGTGCTCACGGATTTCGACAAGGTTCTTGTAGTCCAAGCTCGTAAACCTGAGCGCTTTTACATTGTCGGTGGTTTCCACCGTAGCGAACTTGTAGTCGGTGCCGTTGACAAACCTGACGAAACGGTCGCAAGGATCTGTGGCCATGTAGTAGTGGTAGATGAGGACATGATGGCGCACGCACAACTGGGCGGCGACAACCTTCTGAACTATGATGGGACCATCGTCGGTGTAGTGGAGGTTGATGCTGACCACCTTGTATTTGTCTTGAGCAAGCAACTGCTCAGCGGTGTTGATGTAGTCATCCACCATGGCCGGTTCGATGTTGTACACCACCGAGAGATTCGTCTCCCGTGCGTGGGTCTCCACTTTATGCTCGCCGAACTTCATTGGAGCGCCGCTAGACATCCCCTCTCTATGTGTCGTCGTGGGTGTGCTTATTGTGTTGTCGGGCGCGATCGAAAGGTTGAAGAGTCTAAGGTTAATTATAATGGTTGTGGGAATTAAAGGGGAAGCCAGACAGCATGGAATATCGGCAAGCCCGGATGGCAGTTCTAATTTGCAGCGCGTAAATCCATCGTGCCACACGTAACTGCATCGTGGCGACGCGCGCGGCACAACCACATGCATATGGGGCCCCCAGCGTAATCGTGCGCAGGCCTAACCAATGGCAGAGCGTGCACGGAGGGACGCGAGCAGAGCGCTCTGTGGTCGCCTCAACGGTGAGCAACCATATATATGCATATAGCAGTTGAACACGCAAGGAAAAGTTATCCACAAGCCAAGCGCATGGAGGTACGCGAGCAGAGCTTGTGCCGCGGCGCCTAACGGCGAGCACCGCGCGTCGAGGGACGCGAGCAGTGGCTGGCACAGTGATACGTGGCAAATAAGACGAACTATGCGAGCAATGGCAGAGACATCAAGCATGAATCAGATTATAGTTGCGTTTGTGATACGTCCAAAACGTATCTATAATTTCTGCTTGCTCCATGCCACTTTGGGGTGATATTGCTATGATATTCATACACTTCCATACACTTTTGATCATATTTGGACTAACCTACTAATCCAGTGCACCCCGATGCCAGTTTCTGTTTTCGGCTGTTTTTGTATTTCAGGTTTTCACGTTACGAGAACTGCCAGGAAAAATCCAGAAAAATTATATAAAAAATCAGCGTTCCAGAACCTACCTTGCGCCCGAAGGACAGCCTGGGGGGGGCACCAGGGCTCCAGGCGCCTTGGCGGCGCCCCCCCTAGGCCGCGCCGGGGGGCGCCTGGGCCCCCCGAGCCCCGTCTGGTGCCCCCCTTCGGCATATATTTAGAGCGTCCTTCGAAACCCTCGGGACGGGAACTTTTTTTCGCGATCTCATCTCTGTTTCGCCGCCGCCGTCGCTTCCAAGATCGGGAGCACCAGGAGAACTCTTCCCGGCACCCTGCCGGAGGGGAGGATCACCATCGGGAGCTTCTCCACCACCATGGACGCCTCCCGGATGAGTTGTGAGTAGTCTCCCTTGGACCATGAGTCCATGACCAGTAGCTATGTGATGTTCTCCTCCCGTTCTTGTGCTTCACTAATTAGTCCTCGTGAGCTGCCCTACATGATCGAGGCACATATGTAATCCTTATGCTGTTGCTATGATGAGTTTGCTGGTATCTGATGGATTATGAGATTATGTTCAGATTGTTCTTGAGTAATATATTTGATCTACCTCTTTTATATTTATGTTCATAAGTAATTCTTGCATGTTCTCCGTTGTTATTTATTGCTTTGGCCAAGTAATACGTAGTGACTCCAAGAGGGAACGTTATGCTCGATTGTGGGTTCATGCCCCTCGATGACTAGCTTGAGTGACAGAAACATGAGTCTAGGGGATGTGCTGTTGCCACAAGGGGGAAAACAACGGTGCTTCTGCCCGCGGGTGCAAGGATTGTTTACTTTACGCAAAGTTCTTTTAATGCAGTTGTCTGTTGCTTTGAGTTTACACTATGGGTGGGACTCGCAACTTAATACCAAAGAGATGTTCTGGATAGATATCTCAAGGTGGATGATTAGTAGTAGATATTGATGGATTTCCGTCTACTTACTTTGGCGTACCGCCCATGCTTTGAACCTCAACCTTTCTTGCAATGTAGTCAGCATTGGTTTGCGTTCGTGGTCCTGTCAATTGCCTAGCTATAATTCGTTTACCTCACATAGCTGTTTTATCGTCTTTTGGGAGAGAGACATCACTAGTGAACATCATGAGACTCCGGTCCATATTACCATCATTGATCACATCCACTATTTACTTTTCGCTATTACTTATTATTGCAAACATTATCCATCACTACTATCATTTGCGTTTAATCCTTTGTGAACTACAAGGCCGGATGGATTGACAACCTCTCTGTACTCGTTGGGAGCAAAGTTATTTGTATCTGTGTGCAGGTCCACGTTGATTGCTAATCCGTGCTGTTAGCAGTTGACACCTACTTGTTGAACCTAGGAGTCTGTGGGGATTCGATCCTTGGCATCTTTGCTAAGGGAAAAACTTCCACAACACTGCATCTTACACCTTTCACTTGGGGTAACCAACGAGGGGTTAGAGGCCCATCAAGGAATTTTTCTGGTGCCGTTGCCGGGGACTCCACTCTTCAAGATAGGGGAGTTGCACGCTATCTTTTACCTTTGCTTTTAGTCTTGTTAGTTTACCTTTCAGTTTTTGCTTTAGTATCCTTTATCAAAAATTACAAAAAAAAATTATTTTGCCTTCATGTTAGTAGTCCTATCTGTTTAGCTAAACATGTTAGGATATGGTGCTTTGAGGGAATCAGAAGTTCTAGATTTCCATCAAAGGGATGGAGAAAATATGAAGAAGGCATGGGACAGAATTTCTGATGCACATAGGAGAATTATGCCTTGGATACCTATAAAAATTGTGCTTAGGAATTTTTACCAGGGTCTTTTTAAATGGTGTAAACACTCTCTTGACATTATAGCCGAGGGAGATTTCCTAGAGTGTGATGAAGCTAGAGCTCTTGAAATTATACATGGTCTATCTAGTTACTTTGTTTATGATCATAATTTTGATACTGTCATAGATAGACTTGCTACTATTGAAAAGAGAATGGATGATCTAGACTTAATGAAGGTAGAGAAACCCAAACCCAATAAGAGAGATATTTTGGAAATAGATAATGACTGGGAGCCTCTTTTTAGGATTAGCATCTCTAATCAAGACTTTCTTGCTTATTGTGATATTGGGTCTATGGTTTCTACTATGCCAAAAACTGTTCATGATTCTTTAAAATTTAACATGGATAGACTACCATCTTATCATGAACACACTAATGGAGATATTTCTGAAATCCAGGGAAGAATAAAAGATGTGCCAGTTAAATTCCTTAAATGGATTGCAATGGTTGATTTCTTCATCATAGAGCCAAACCAAGGAAATATAGTGCTTGGAAGGGACTTCCTCCGAGCGGTAAAAGGCTTCATCGATATAGGTAAGGGGCAAATCCGCTTACGCGGTAAGGCAAAAGGTGTGTACCCCTTTCCTAGAAGGAACAAGAGTGAACTTGTTGAGGAACCATATGACTCAATTTATAACTCCGATTATTATGATGGTTATTGATTTCTCTATGCATTATGCCTAGCTTAAAGGCATAAAAGAAAGCGCTTTTGGGAGGCAGCCCACATGAATAAAATTTTATTTTGCTTTTGTTGTGTCTTGATGTTGTTTACTACTGTACAATCATCATTGTATCTTTGCTTTTCATATTTGTGCCAAGTATAGCCTCTGATTGCTAGAAAGTTCAAAAGTTGTGAGGTGCTGTCCAGGAAACAGATTCTGTCCTTGGATAGAAAAATTCGTATAAAATCACCACATCATATTTTTGGTCTGAATTTTTTCGAAAGTGTTCTCTATATAATTGTCTTTCGTGCTTCTGTTCTGAGTTTTTTGATTTGAGTTGCAGAAGTACCCCGAACAAATCAATTACTACCTGATGTTCTGTTTTTCACAGATTCTGTCCTGTTTTGCCTTTCCTTCATTTTGCAAACCAAGAGCTTGCTTTTTCTTTGCAAAAACCTTTTGGCAATCTTGAGAAACAGTATAACTTCAATAATATCTTTATTTCCAGCAAGGTATAATTATTTTATTAAGGGTACTAACCTCGCTAATCAGATTATGATGAGTTATGTATGAAGGGAGTTTTCAAGTGTGCGAGGGAAGATGATAAAAAGATTCAGGAGTGTCAAGCGCTCAAGCTTGGGGATGCCCCCGTGCACCCCCGAGAAATATTCAAGGAGACTCAAGCGTCTAAGCTTGGGGATGCCCCTGTGCATCCCCTTCTCCATCAACATTATCAGTTCGTCTTTCGTTCCACTATATTTTTATCACTTCATGTGTTATGTGCTATGCTTGGAGCGTCTTGCTTTTAGTTTTCTTTTTTAGTTTTTCATAACGAGTCGGAACTCGGCGTTCTTTATGTGGGAGAGAAACACTCTCCACTTCTACCTAGAACATAACATAGAATTTTCATGTCTATCTTTGCTGTGTGTGTTCTTTGTCTTTTAATAGCTACTATCATGCTCTGCTCTTAGTATTCATGCTTATCCTTTCAAAGAGCTTTTGTTTAGTTGGTTGCTTGAACTCTCTTTAATTATCATGCTTATCTAATTAAGAGAGTTTGCTTCCGTTGCATTGGTTAATATGTCTATGATAAAGATGCTACGTGCATAATGGCGCTTAGTAGTTCAGGTTTTCTTATGGTTAGTCTCAAATAGCTGGGGGATTCCCAATGTGTTATTGGAGTACCAACTTGATTTGTTTGCCGATGATGTGGTATGGTTTAGTAATATCTTCCTTCGAGAATTTATTTTGATTGACTTGGCGTATGCTCACGCATATTTAAGACTGTAAAGAAAGTCTGTCAAGCCTTGATGATCTTTTATTTCTGAGTAGCGATATAACTTCCATGCTTGATTCAATATTGATTTGTCGCTCTGCATGATTATGACCGTCATTGCTCTCTTAGTTGGTCGCTCCCAGTCTTTTGCTAACCTCCACCTATACTAAGCAGACTAACTTTGCAATACATAGCTCATGGGAAAGTAGCTTAAAAACTATTGTGGTAAAGAATATGTTGCTTATGTATCTTATTTCTTATAAGTTGCTTGCTGAGCGGTAACCATGTTTCTGGGGACGCCATCAACTGTCACACTTTGGTTGAATATCATGTGAGTTGCTATGCATGTTCGTCTTGTCTGAAGTAAGGGTGATTTGCCATGGGTTGATTGAGTATGCATATTGTTAGAGAAGAACATTGGGCCGCCAACCAAAGCCATGCATCATGGTGGAAGTTTTAGCTTGGACATTAATCCTCGATCTCTTATGAGAATATGCTTATGCATTAAAGAGGAGTCCATCATCTATTTTCTATGTTGTCCCGGTATGGATGTCCTCAAGTTGAGATCTATCAAAAACGAGAAATCAAATGCGATTTATCTCCTTGGACCTTTGTAGAGGTGGCATAGAGGTACCCCTTTGTTATACTTGGTTGAAACATATGTAATGCAATGATAACCCATGGAAATCCGAGCTAATTAGGACAAGGTGCGAGCACTATTGGTATTCGATGCATGAGGCTTGCAACTTATAGGATGTCTTATGCATGACACATATGAAGTACTACTACCGTTGACAAAATTGCTTCTATGTTTTTAAAATAAAAAGCTCTAGCACATAACCATTCTTTTACTTTTATGTTGAGTCTCCACCTTCTTTTAAAAGCACCAACTACTGAGAGCATGATTGTCATTCTGAGTGTAATGTGCATTGTCCCAAAGTAGCATTGTCTTTTGCATGATTGTGATATCGTTTATTTTGAAATCATTGTATCTAGTCATCACTTAAACCTTGAAGGTGCCCCTGCATTTATGTTTTGCATCACTAAAGGGGGCAAGCTAGATATCACTTTATCATATTTGCACGTCATGTTCATTGCAAATCTATTTGATGCTTCAATGTCATGTTGTAAAACTTTCAGTCATTTGTGATTTTCTCATGAGGCAACTTAATTACTATAGAATCATTGTCTCAGTAAGCTTTTGTCATATGACTATGAAAAAGTCCTATATGGTTAATAGCATGTCACCACAGAAATTATTCTTGTTATCATTTACCTACTCGAGGACGAGCAGGAATTAAGCTTGGGGATGTTGATACGTCCAAAACGTATCTATAATTTCTGCTTGCTCCATGCCACTTTTGGGTGATATTGCTATGATATTCATACACTTCCATACACTTTTGATCATATTTTGACTAACCTACTAATCCAGTGCACCCCGGTGCCAGTTTCTGTTTTCGGCTGTTTTCGTATTTCAGGTTTTCACGTTACGAGAACTGCCAGGAAAAATCCAGAAAAATTATATAAAAAATCAGCGTTCCAGAACCTACCTTGCGCCCGAAGAACAGCCGGGGGGGGCACCAGGGCTCCAGGCGCCCTGGCGGCGCCCCCCCTGGGCCGCGCCGGGGGGGGGGGGCCTGGGCCCCCCGAGCCTCGTCTGGTGCCCCCCTTCGGCATATATTTAGAGCATCCTTCGAACCCCTCGGTACGGGAACTCTTTTTCGCGATCTCATCTCTGTTCCGCCGCCGTCGCCGCTTCCAAGATCGGGAGCACCAGGAGAACTCTTCCCGGCACCCTGCCGGAGGGGAGGATCACCATCGGGAGCTTCTCCACCACCATGGACGCCTCCCGGATGAGTTGTGAGTAGTCTCCCTTGGACCATGAGTCCATGACTAGTAGCTATCTGATGTTCTCCTCCCGTTCTTGTGCTTCACTAATTAGTCCTCGTGAGCTGCCCTACATGATCGAGGCACATATGTAATCCTTATGCTGTTGCTATGATGAGTTTGCTGGGATCCGATGGATTATGAGATTATGTTCAGATTGTTCTTGAGTAATATATTTGATCTACCTCTTTTATATTTATGTTCATAAGTAATTCTTGCATGTTCTCCGTTGTTATTTATTGCTTTGGCCAAGTAATACGTAGTGACTCCAAGAGGGAACGTTATGCTCGATTGTGGGTTCATGCCCCTCGATGACTAGCTTGAGTGACAGAAACATGAGTCTAGGGGATGTGCTGTTGCCACAAGGGGGAAAACAACGGTGCTTGTGCCCGCGGGTGCAAGGATTGTTTAATTTACGCAAAGTTCTTTTAATGCAGTTGTCTGTTGCTTTGAGTTTACACTATGGGTGGGACTCGCAACTTAATACCAGAGAGATGTTCTGGATAGATATCTCAAGGTGGATGATTAGTGGTAGATATTGATGGATTTCGGTCTACTTACTTTGGCGTACCGCCCATGCTTTGAACCTCAACCTTTCTTGCAATGTAGTCAGCATTGGTTTGCGTTCGTGGTCCTGTCAATTGCCCAACTGTAATTCGTTTACCTCACATAGTTGTTTTATCATCTTTTGAGAGAGAGAGATCACTAGTGAACATCATGAGACTCCGGTCCATATTACCATCATTGATCACACCCACTATTTACTTTTCGCTATTACTTACTATTGCAAACATTATCTATCACTACTATCATTTGCGTTTAATCCTTTGTGAACTACAAGGCCGGAGGGATTGACAACCTCTCTGTACTCGTTGGGAGCAAAGTTATTTGTATCTGTGTGCAGGTCCACGTTGATTGCTAATCCGCGCCGTTAGCAGTTGACACCTACTTGTTGAACCTAGGAGTCTCTGGGGATTCGATCCTTGGCATCTTTGCTAAGGGAAAAACTTCCACAACACTGCATCTTACACCTTCCACTTGGGGTAACCAACGAGGGGTTAGAGGCCCATCAGTTTGCGATACATGGCATACAGTTGATACATGCGAGCTGTTGTGATGGAATAAGTCGTGTGTGTTGTGGGCAAACGCTTGCTGGTATACAATTGTGTGCGATTGATGAATTTATCACAGGCGGGTTACCTAGTGTGGTTCGTGTGCGATGTGATATGCTCTATCTACAGAACATCAACATATATACTTATAAGAACAGCATTGCATGACCAAATTAAGCATACAATTACATAAATGACTACACACATAACATTTCCACACACCAAAGTAAGCAATTACATGCATACTGAACTAGGAGGAACGAGCATCTAATCATCTATATCTTGTTGCGATGACGTTTGCCATTGCTCTGCTTCCGACTAGATCCCTGGTTGTGAATGGTTAATAAAATCTAAGTCTATTGCATATTAAGGTCAAAATAATACTACCAAAGTATGAGTCTCATATGATGCCATTTCAACGATTGTACCACAAAAGCCTGAAATATTACGGGTTCAAGTTCCAGAGTTACATGGCTCAAATTCGAAGATTACAAGATTCAAACTGGTATTAGAAACGAAAGTAAGCTCATTCAGCTGCAAACGACCGTGCTGATCAGCTGAACATGGATATAAGAGAGGTTCAAACTAAAAATAAAAATAGTAAGGCCGCTTTCGAAACCTCGTCATTTCTACAAAGGGATCAGCCGCTGACAAGTCATGTATGGGTTTGAAACAATGACTTCCAATTACTCTGTCATATGCACTTCCAATACGAAATTTAGCTTTTTTGGAGCCTCTTCCATTCTGCAGTAGCTGCCAGATCTGATCAACAAACCATTCATATTTCCTATTTAAATGCATGTTCGACCTCATTACCTTCGGCATCCTTGCTCTGGCAACAAACAACCTGATGAATGTAATCTCCGGTAAGGTCCCTTGGTAGGAGTTCAAAGTAATTTTTGAGAGATGCAGATCCAGGCATTCGATGTGATTGTCGTTATAAACATTATCCACCTCCGGGCCTATTATTATCTGCAAAATAAGAGAACATGTTAGTGCCTACATGCAGTTTTGAACACTACTTGATACGTCTCCAATATATCTACATTTTTTTTATTGTTCCATGCTATTATATTATCTATCTTGTATGTTTTATATGCATTTATATGCATTTTATATGATTATTTGGACTAACCTAGTAACCCAGAGCCCAGTGCCAGTATCTGTTTTCCCCTTGTTTTTGAGTTTTGCAGAAAAGGAATATCAAATGGAGTCCAAACCAAAGGAAACTTTTTGGAGAATTTCCTTGGACCAGAAGACATCAGATGGACATGGAGTACATGCCAGCGGATCTGCGAGGAGACCACAAGGGTGGAGGGCGCGCCCCTACCTTGTGGGCCCCTCGTGCCTCCCTTGACCTACTTCTTCCGCCTATAAATACCCATATATTCTAGAAACATCAGAACATCCATCGAAACCACTTTTCCGCCGTCGTAACCTTCTGTTCTCGTGAGATCCCATCTGGAGGCCTTTTCCGGTACTCTGTCGGAGGGGGAATTAACCACGGAGGGCATCTACATCAAACCTATTGCCCTTCCGATGAAGAGTGAGTAGTTTACCACAGACCAATGGGCCCATAGCTAGTAGCTAGATGGCTTCTTCTCTCTCTTGATCTTCAATACCATGTTCTCCTCGTTGTTCTTGGAGATCTATCCGATGTAATCTTCTTTTGCGGTGTGTTTGTCAAGATCCAATGAATTGTGGGTTTATGATCAGATCATCTCTGAATTATATTTGAGTTTCTTCTCAATTCTTTTATGCATGATCTTATATCTTAATAATTCTCTTTGAACTATCGGTCTTGTTTGGCCAACTAGATTGATATTTCTTGCAATGGGAGAAGTGCTTCGCTTTGGGTTCAATCTTGCGGTGCTCAATCCCAGTGACAATAGGGGACATGACACATATTGTATTGTTGCCATCAAGGATAAAAATATGGGGTTTTCATCATATTGCTTGAGTTAACTCCTCTACATCATGTCATCTTGCTTAAGGCGTTACTCTATTCTTATGAACTTAATACTCTAGATGCAGAATCGTTTCTGTCAATGTGTGGAGTAATAGTAGTAGATGCGGGTAGGAGTCAGTCTACTTGTCTCGGACATGATGCCTATATTCATGATCATTGCCATAGATGTCGTTATAATTATTCACTTTTCTATCAATTGCTTGACAATAATTTTTTCACCCACCGTAGAATTCTGCTATCATGAGAGAAGCCTCTAGTGAAACCAATGGCCCCCGGGTCTACTTTACGTCTTATAAGTTTCAGATCTACTATTTTTCAATCTTTTACTTTTCAATCTATAAAGCAAAAACCCAAAAATATTTACTTTATTAGTTTATCTATCTCTATCAGATATCACTTTTGTAAATAACATAGAAGGGATTGACAACCCCTTTATAGCGTTGGGTGCAAGTTGTTTGATTATTTGTGCAGGTATTTGGAGACTTGTGTGTAATCTCCTACTGGATTAATACCTTGGTTCTCAAAACTGAGTGAAATACTTACTTCACTTTGCTGCATCTCCCTTTCCTCTTCAAGGGAAATCCCAACGCAACCTCGGGAAAGTAGCGAGGAAGTCAAGATTTCTGGCTCCGTTGTCGGGGAGATCTACGCCAAGTCAAGACCTACCAAGTAACCTTCATTAAACTCTCATCTCTTGCATTTACATTATTTGCCATTCGCCTCTCATTTTCCTCTCCCCCACTTCTAAAATGATTTTTTGAAGATTTTCCTTCTTTTCATTTGCCTTTTTCTCGTTCGATTTTATGTTTGCTTATGTTGTCATGCGCCTTCTATTTGCTTGCATATTCGCTTGCTAAAAATCTATTTATGGATCCTCGTCCACTTGCTAATATTTTTAAAAGATCCAATTATGGTGAACCAATTGCTAGTGAGTTGAGTGCACTAGATTATCTTTATGAGGTTTTGCTTGAAATTCGTGAATCTGAAAATTGTGATGAAGTGTTGAAAGAAGAAATTTATGAAGTGATTCACGATAGCTCTTTGAATGAAAAACATGATTCCAATGATGTTATTATAAATGTCAATTTTGTTAATGATATGCAAAACCCTAAGCTTGGGGATTCTTATTTTGCTTTGCCCACTACTTGTTTCAATGATCATGATTGGGGTGATGCTTCTTACGATCTTGAAAATTTATTTAAACCCCATGATGAATATGAGATTGATAATAATGTTTTCAATAATATTGTAAGTGGGTTTGGAAGAGTGTCAACTTTAGATCCCACATATTTGGAGAATGGTCAATCTCATGAATGTTTTGATAAAAGTGGGTTTGGAGAGGTCATGACTTTAGTTAATGATAATCCCACTATTTTGGAAGAGTGACAACTTTGCATGCATATGGATCATGTAGAAAATATGTTATGTGATAGATATATTGTTGAGTTTGAATATGATCCTACATGCAATTATTACGAGAGAGGCAAATATGGTTGTAGAAATCTTCATGTTACTGAATTACCTCTCGTCATGTTGAGATTGATATTGCTTTTTTCTTCTTCCTTGCATATGCTAGATATTGCTTGTCTTACTAATTTGTTTTCCTATAAAATGCCTATGCATAGGAAGTATGTTAGACTTAGATGTGATTTTCACATGCTATACGATGTTCTTTTTGTGCTTTAATTCTTATCTTTCATGTGAGCATCATTGAAATCTCAAGCCGATCTTAATGGCTATAAACAATAGCGCTTGTTGTGAGGCAACCCAATATTATTTTTGCTTTTTTACTTTTTGGTTCTGTTTTGCAAGTTTTTCACATTATTACTTCTGTAGTCATTGTTTTTTGGTTTTTTAATTAGTGTTTGAGCCAAGTAAGACATTTGTGATGGCTTACGGGTATCGTTGATTTGATTTTGCTGAAAAACAGTAACTTTTGTGTCCAGTGCAGAAAATTCGATAAATCACTTGAACGTCGAAACCTTCTGAAATTTTTACACAAAATTGATATACAAATTTCCCACATTGTCCAAGTTTTCAGAATTTTTAGAGTTACAGAAGTATGCGAAGTTTTCGATAACTACGGACTGTTCTGTTTTTGACAGATTCTGTTTTTATGTGTTGTTTGCTTACTTTGATGCATCTATGGCTAGTATCGGAGGGTACGAACCATGGAGAATTTGGAATATGGTAGATATAACACCAATATGAATTTATAATGAGTTCACAACAGTACCTAAGTGGTGATTTGCTTTCTTATACTAAGGGAGCTCATAAGATTTTCTGTTGAGTTTTGTGTTGTCAAGTTTTCAAGTTTTGGGTATATATTTGATGGACTATGGAATAAGGAGCGGGAAGAGCCTAAGATTGGGGATTCCCAAGGCACCTCAAGGTAATATTCAAGGACAACCAAGCATCTCAGCTTGGGGATGCCCCACATGGCATCCCCTCTTTCGTCTTCGTCTTTCGGTAAATTTACTTGAGGCTATATTTTTATTCACCACATAATATGTGTTTTGCTTGGAGCATCATTTTATTTTGTTTAGATTTGCTTTATGTTATTTAAAATAAGTTTTAGTATCTTTTGTTTCAATAAAAATGACAAGTATAGCCTTTACCATGCTTATTTTGCAAATATATATGTTGCTGTTTGAAAATAGAAAGTTTTTTATAATTGTCTGAATTCTTCTGGATAGTCAGAACGTGATAAAATCTATAATTTTTTACAAAGTTAGCATGAATAAGTTCTCTGTAACATGGTATTGTTTCAGAATTTTTAGAGCTAGGGAAGTATGAGAACAATTCCACTCTTTACAAACTGTCATGTTTAGACAAATTGTTGTTATGTTTACATTGTTTGCATGTTTATTGATTCTATTTGACGATAAGAGTATTAAATATGCAGAGGAATTTAGTATGCAGTGTTGAATTATAATTTTAGTGATTTGCTACAGTAGAGAATGATAAGGTTTTGAGTTGATTTATACTAACTTATCTCATGAGTTCTTCTTGAGTTTTGTGTGGATGAAGTTTTTGAGATTTAGGGAAACCATGACATGAAAGGAATTAAGGAGACACAAAAGCTCAAGCTTGGGGATGCGCAAGTAGGCATGGGGATGCCCCAGTAGGCATCCCACCTTTCTTCATCAACAATTATCGGTTAATATCGGTTTAGCCTAAATTTTTGCTTCTTCATATGATATGTGCTATCCTTGCAATGTCTTTTTATTTTGTTTTGCTTGTTGTTTAAATAAAGTGCTTAAAGATCAGAAATTCTTCAATGAGAGAGCGTCTTCTCATAGCTAGTTAATTATTTGACTACTCACTGATCTTCACTTATATATTTTGGAGTAGTTTGTCACTTGCTCTAGTACTTCACTTATATCTTTTTAGAGCACGTCGGTGGTTTTATTTTATAGAAATCGATGAACTCTCATGCTTCACTTATATTATTTTGAGAGTCTCTAAAAATCATGGTAATTTGCTTGGGTTATGAATTTATTCCTAATATGTTGGGCATCCAATGGAGATATAATAAAAACTTTCATATAGAGCATTAAATCTAAGAAAAGTTTGACTCCTTATAATTGTTTTGAGATGTTAAGATGTTGATATTAGTCATGCTAGTGGTAGTTTGTGAGGTAAAAGAAATAATTGTGTTAAGGTTTGTGATTCCCGAAGCATGCATGTATGGCCTATGTAACCAAATTGGCGCACACTGTATCTTGATTGTTTCCTCTTTGCGGGAAGGTCGGGGGCGCACGATGGTTAACTCCTACCAACCTCCCCCCTAGGGGCATGTGATACATCTCCAACGTCTCTATAATTTATGATGGTTCCATGCTATTATATTATCTATTTTGGATGTTTAATGGGCTTTAATATGCACTTTTATATTATTTTTGGGACTAACTACTAACCAAAGGCCCAGTGCAAATTGCTGTTTTTTTTGCCTATTTCAGTGTTTCGCATAAAAGGAATATCAAACGGAATCCAAACAGAATGAAACCTTCGCGAGGATCGTTTTTGGAACTAACGCAATCCAGGAGACTTGGAGTGGACGTCAAGGAAGCAAAGAGGCGGCCACGAGGCAGGACGGCGCGCCCACCACCCTCGTGGGCCCCTCGTAGCTCCACCGACCTACTTCTTTCGCCTATATATACTCATATATCCTGAAAACATCGAGGAGCACCATGAAACCCTATTTCCACCATTGCAACCTTCTGTACCCGTGAGATCCCACCTTGGGGCCTTTTCAGGCGCTCCGCCGGAGGGGGAATCGATCACGGAGAGCATCTACATCAACACCTGCCTCTCCGATGATATGTGAGTAGTTTGCCACAGACCTTCGGGTCCATAGTTATTAGCTAGATGGCTTCTTCTCTCTCTTTGGATCTGAATACAAAGTTCTCCTCGATATTCTTGGAGATCTATTTGATGTAATACTTTTTGCGGTGTGTTTGTCGAGATCCGATGAATTGTGGGTTTATGATCAAGATTATCTATGAACAATATTTGGTTCTTCTCTGAATTCTTATATGCATGATTTGATATCTTTGCAAGTCTCTTCGAATTATCTGTTTGGTTTGGCCTAGTAGATTGATCTTTCTTGCAATGGGAGAAGTGCTTAGCTTTGGGTTCAATCATGCGGTGTTCGATCCCAGTGACAGAAAGGGAACCGATACGTATTGTATTGTTGCCATCAAGGATAAAAAGATGGGGTTTATATCATATTGCTTGAGTTTATCCCTCTACATCATGTCATCTTGCTTAATGCGTTACTTTGTTCTTATGAACTTAATACTCTAGATGCATGCTAGATAGCGGTCGATGTGTGGAGTAATAGTAGTAGATGCAGAATCGTTTCGGTCTACTTGTCACGGACGTGATGCCTATATACATGATCATGCCTAGATACTCTCATAACTATGCGCTTTTCTATCAATTGCTCGGAAGTAATTTGTTCACCCACCGTAAAATACGCTATCTTGAGAGAAGCCACTAGTGAAACCTATGCCCCCCGGGTCTATTTTCCATCATATTAATCTCCCGTCAACTAGCTATTTATATTGTAGTTTATTTTGCAATCTGTACTTTTCAATCTATACAACAAAAATACCAAAAATATTTATCTTATTATCGCTATCAGATCTCACTTTTGCAAGTGGTCGTGAAGGGATTGACAACCCCTTTATCACCTTGGTTGCAAGGTAAAACTGAGGGAAATACTTACACTACTTTGCTGCATCACCCTTTCCTCTTCAAGGGAAAACTGACGCATTCTCAAGAGGTAGCAAGAAGGATTTCTGGCGCCGTTGCCGGGGAGATCTACGCACAAGTCAATACATACCAAGTACCCATCACAAACTCTTATCCCCACATTACATTATTTGCCATTTGCCTCTCGTTTTCCTCCCCCCCACTTCACATTTGCCTTTTCTTTGTTTTCTTCTCGTATGTATCTTTGTTTGTGTTTCCATGTGCCTTCTATTTGCTTGCATCTTTGCTTGTTAAAAATCAATTGATATGGATCCACTTAAAGTGATCTACTTGGATCATCTTCGATCCTTATGCACTTGTGCTGAAACCCCAACTAGCCTAGTTGATGGGAAATCATTAGATGAGCATGCTCATTTTGTGCATCATCGTTTGTTTGAAAAAGGGAGACTCTTATGGGATCAAATAAACAGATTGCTGTGTTATGCTTGGAATCTTTGTGAAATTTATCATTTTACTTGTTGCTCTAAGAACCCTAAAAAACACCTCCCCTACCTATGTGAGTTTAATGATAATAAAATCTTATCTTCTTATGCAAAGGGTGTTTATAGTTACTACGATATCGAACAAATTGAAGAATTTGTTGCTTTTAAGGGTGCTTATGAAGTAGCTTCTTGTCGGTGTACTAAAGTAGGGGTACCTTAGTATCCCGACTTGTGCACGTGCAGTAGCAGCGTCCCGTGGTCGGGCTCACCACGTGCCCGCCAAAGCCCGCTCTAGTTCCCTTGATGCCATTCAAGAACAAAGTATACAATTCAGAAGAACAAGGCCCCGGCAAGAGGAGCTTGCCGGGAAGGCTGCTCCAAGCACAAGACCACTCTATTCTTCACAAGACCCTGGCAAGAGGAGCTTGCCAGGAAGACCAGAAAACAGCATCTCAGAAGACATATCGTGGCGCATCACGCGCCCCGGCAGGACCCGGGAAGCAACAAGCTTCCGGGCCCGGCAAGCGAGCAACCCTGGCAAGGTGCTTGTCGGGGGAAGCCTTCACTGTGTGCCCGCGCTCCAGCTCATATGTCCACGCGTCGCCCTGGGGCCCTTCCAGGGGCACGTGGCAGACGGCTGTGCAGCCTGGGGTACACGGTGGCGAGCCGCGGTGACGAGGCCACCATCGTGGCGAACGGAGACGCCCGGGCGGACGCTTTTGGGGTGACGGCGACGGGCATTCAATGCCCTTGTCCCCCACCGTCAAGGTTAGGTATAGACCACTGTACATACACTGTACATGCACTGTTACAACTACCACCCATTTTACGTTTTTGCCCTCCTCTACGTTGACACCTGTCGGTGACCCCTTTGAGCTATAAAAGGAGGCCCATGCACAACGTAGAGGGGGTTCGATTCCAGGAACTTGATCGCTCTCACGCTCGGGTAGCCAGTACTGTAGATCTTCTTGCTCCCGAGCCAAGAACTCAATACAACCAAAGCAGGAGTAGGGTTTTACGCATCCGTGCGGCCCGAACCTGGGTAAACTGCTCGCGTGTGCCCCTCGATCTGCTCCTTGTGCTCCCTCCGCTCCCTTGCCGGACCGAAAAGGGGCTCCGGTCCCATAGGTGTCAGTGGGCGATCAGTTTCCCCGACATCTTTGGCGCGCCAGGTAGGGGGCGTCGAGGTTGTGCGAACCTGATCCGGCGCTCACGCGGGCGCAACCTTCAGCAACTTCACCAGCTTCATCAACCTCATCGACTACATCAGCATGCCACCGAAGAAGAAAGTTTCGGAGGTCGGAGGCCCGTCCGCGTCGATCCCACTACCACCAGAACCAATGGTTGGTGCGGTAGACGCTGGCGGCATGGTGGACGTCGGCGAGGAAACTCACGGCGCCGCCAAGTCCAAGGACAAAACGGACGACCGAGCCGTTTCCAAGACTTCGGCGTCCGTGCACGCACCGCACCCCTCTCAGGAGGTGTCGGACCAGCAGCGGCGTGGTACCCAGGGTACCATACGCTTGCTGGGACGTGGCCAAGCCGGCGGGTCGCGGGATGCTCAAGGCCAACGCGTCGGTACGAGCAAGGCGCGGTCGCCGGGGCGAGACCCTGCTCCTTCTAACCCTGTTAGAAGTCCGAGCATATCTCGCTCCACGCACCGCTCGCCACCGCTTCCCTCCTCTCCAGCAGAAGCTCTAGCTAGAGCTCAGCTGCTCCTCGACTTCCCTCCAGCGGCGGACAAGGCCGAGGACTGGAGGGCTACAATCCAGAGCCTCATCGCCTTCGCCAACAACGACTCGCCGCAGCAGCCGGCAAGATCACGGCCACGGCAAGTCAGCCAAGCGAAGGCTGATGGAGACAAGACCGCCGGGGGTGCAACAACCGTGCACTCTCCGCCGCAGAAGCAAAAATCGACAGCTCGCCGGATCAACGTCGACGACGACTCCACGGCAGGCGACAAGAGGACGCTCGAACTCGCATCGAGCGTCGAAGAGAAGCACGGCGACAGTCAGACCAGCGCGCTGGGACCGCTGTCGACTTGCACGCGCCCGGTGAACCAGGCGACTTGCCGTACGCGGCAGGTTGCCCTGCGTTCACCCGAGAGCTGCGGCAAGTCCAGTGGCCCAGCATGAAGAACTTCAAACCCGACGTACCCGAGAAGTACGACGGCAAGACCCATCCCTCGGAATTCCTCGGCATCTACACCATTGCGGTGCAGGCTGCCGGAGGACGCGATGAGAGGATTCTAGCGAATTACTTCCCGCTTGTGCTTAAGCCAAACGTCAGATCTTGGCTTATGCACTTGCCGGAGAACTCCATCTCCTCTTGGGCAGATCTATGCCACCAGTTTGTCGGCGCCTTCACGGGCGGCCACAAACCCCACGGCCAGGAGAGCGATCTCCACATTCTTGCCCAGAAGGAGGGGGAATCCCTGCGGAAGTACATCCAGAGATTCAGCCGCATTCAGCACAACATCCCGGATGTCCACCCTGCCGCGGTTATCAGCGCGTTTCACTAGAACGTGCGTAACCGCCGGATGAGGGAGGAGATGGCGATGAGCAAGATCGGGGACGTCAGCGAGCTTTACGCTTTAGCCGACAATTGTGCGCGCGCTGAAGAAGGGAGGAGGCTCCCCGGAGAGGATACTGGAGCAGGAGGAACGGACAGCGAGGATGCCGCCCCTGCAAGGAAAAGCCGACGGCGGAACAACAAAAAAAAGAAGAACAAGGAAGTACTGGCTATGGAGAAGTCCGGCAAGGAGGCTGGCGACAAGAAAACTCAGGCTGGTGGCTCCGGCAAGGAGCCTGCCACTGTAGCCGCCGCCGACAAGCAGGACGGCTCCGACAAGCAGTACTGCAAGATCCACCGCACCAAGGGCCACGATCTCCAGAACTGCAAGAGGGTCGAATACCTCGTAGAGCAGCAGAAGGCTGAATACGAGCGACGCGACAAGGAGAAGGCCCAGGGAGGCGGAAGTGAGACCGGCAAGAAGCGGCCGTTCAATGGCCGGGGAGGACGCCGCGGCAAGGCCAAGCAGCGGCAAGGGAATAGACCTCCCCGGGGCCGCGACAAGGATGAAGACGAAGACGATGACGAGGACCTTCGACAGGCTGCACAAGTGCGGAAGAAACTGGATCGAGGAGTTGCCAGCGGCTCTTTGGTCAATCAGGACGACACCAAATCGAGCCACCGGACAGACACCCTTTGCCCTTGTCTATGGGGTAGAGGCAGTTCTCCCCACGGAACTCGTATACGGGTCTCCTCGAGTACTCGCTTACGATGAGCTCGAGCAAGAGCAGCTACGGCAAGATGATGCACTGCTCCTCGAGGAGGACCGTCTCCAGGCTGATGTACGAGCTGCTCGATACCAGCAAGCCTTGCGTCGCTATCATAGCCGCAAGGTCAAGGCCAGGAGTCTCGAGGAAGGCGACCTTGTTCTTCGGCGTGTTCAGTCCGCCAAGAACTCCAACAAGTTGACGCCGAAGTGGGAAGGCCCTTATCGGGTGAGGCAAGTCACAAGGCCCGGCGCTGTCCGCCTTGAGACCGAAGAAGGCTTACCGGTGAGCAACTCCTAGAACATTGAGCATCTTCGCAAGTTTCACCCATGAGGCGCTGTTGCCGTGATCCGCTCCGGCAACCACCTTTTGTACAAGTCTTGCCGCGGTTGCATCTAAACCTTTGTACAAAGCCGGGCGTAGACCCCGTGCATAAGTAAAAAATTTGGGCTTCGCACAGCTGGTCGTTTCATGCATTCTTGTTTTCATTGCATGTATTATCTGACACTTCGTGCAGCACACGATCTCGGTAAGCGTCAATAGGCCGCAAGGCTCCATATCTGTGTTTCCTCTCCTCTTCCTTTTTTTTCTCTCAAGCAGAAGGAGTGTTCCTCGCACACAAGTTTGCCGGGGGGGAAGGAGACAGGGGTATGGACCAAGTGCTGTTCAAGGAAGGAAGGCCTTGCCGGGAAGCAAACAGAACACAAAAGCTAAGTTACCAAAGTTTGAGCAATCAAATTTTTAAAATTTTGAGTTATCTTCCTTGAACGACCGCACTTTGTATGGAAAACCTGTGTGCGGAGGAACCTACCCGTGGCTAGCCGCACCCTTACTTTGTTTCGAGCACGCTCAATGACTTAAGTGAGCTGCGACAAGTGCCGCGCCCTTATTTCGTTTTCGAGTTCGCTCAACAACCTAAGTGTGCTGCGACTAGCTGCGGCAAGGTTTCTTGCCGGCGAGGGCATTGCCAGCAGGCTGCTAAGATTCCCGCACTCAGCGCTCGCGGCAAGGGTCCCTTTGCCGGCAAGTTCCCTAAAAGCGTAAGGTGGAAAGCATACAAAGTGAAGGGATCAAGCAAGAGAGATAACACTGCATTGACTATCCAAAATAAAGTTATATTACAAGATAACTTGCCGCTGTTCTAACCAACTACTACCCGTGACTTAATCGACAGCGGCAAGGGAAGCAGGAAGAAAGGAGCCTAGTCTACACGGTCTCCGTCGACCCTCTTGATCTTGCCCGCCTTGGCCACGATGTGGGCAACTCGTGCCTTCAACGCTTCCATGTCAGCTTCGGGCGGCAAGGTCCGGAGGACGTTCTCGAGATTAATCCCGGTGTTGCGGTAGACGATCTTCGTCAACACCCGCTCCATAGTACCCATCCAAAGCCGGCGCGCCTCGTTAGCCAGCTACGTGGGGACCCTCTCCCGTAGCTGCGCATGGGCCGGCGCCACTCCCCTGAAGAACAAGCTCAGCTTGGCGCTGTGGGGGAGGCTCTCGTCGGGGGAGTACACGAGGTGCTCCGCCCTCAACGCCACCATCTCCTTGTCGATGTTGGCGGCGGAGGCGACGAGCTCCTCGGTCCACTACCCCACCGCCCGCTGGAAGTTATTCTGCGACAGAGCGGCACTGTCAAGCAGCGCCCTTTCAGCCCGGAGATCGTCCTTCAACTTAGACTCCCTGTCCCGGGCCCCGTCAAGCGACTCAGTATGAGTGGACAATTTCAGCTCCAAGTCTGCGATGGAGTCCTTGGCGTCGTTGAGCTCTTTGCCCTTCTCGGAGAGTTGGACCTGCAGCTCCGAGTGGCTATGGGCGTCCTTCTCCCTTTCAAGTTTGAGCGCGGCGACTTTCTACTCGCTCGTCTTCAGATTGAGCTCCAGCTGCGCCACCCTCGCCTCCAGGTCCCTCTTGGCGGTCTCTGCGGCAGCAGTGGCATCCCTCGCCTCCTGCAGAACCCCGCCAATGGACTGCTCGCGCGCGGTAAGGTCGTCCTCGTGGCTATCGAGGTCGACCTTCCGCTGGTTCAGCGCTCCTTCCCGCCGAGCCAGATCCTCGGCGGCCAGTCGGTGCTGCTCCTCAACCTCGGCCTTCTCGAGGATGAACGCCTGGTGCGCCTCAGCGAGCTCCTCGCGCTCCTCCGCCAAGTTCCGGATGGCCGCTTGGTTGGCGGCGCGGAGCTCGGCGGTGCGTTTCTCCACGTTGATGTTGGCCTTGGCGGCCAGAGCCTCTCGGGACTCCAGCTTGGCCTGCCTGGCTCGGTACAAGGACAGAAGCCGGCGCAGGAGCTGCTCCTCTTCGGGCTCACTGCTGCTGCCGGGCGCGTCGACAACCTTCAGCCCGGCGGAGGCGAGGACTTCTCCATCGAAGCTCTCACCCTCCACGGGTTCCCTTGACGAGGACGCCCACGGGACTTGGATGAAGACCCCGTTGGCGGCCTCCAGATAGATGCCCAGCCCTGTCGTGGCGGCGGAGGGGTCGGCGGCCGGTGCAGCGTCCGGCGCTCCTGCGGCCTCGGGGCCGTCAGTGCGGTCGCCGGTCCCCTCCCCAGCTTCCGCGTCAGTGGCCGCGGGGGTCTCGTCGGCGACGGGCTCGTCAGCAGTGGCGGCGTCGTCAGCGTTGTCACATACTTCCTCCTCGGCGATGGTCTCCGTCTCCATCAGCTCCGGGGGAGGCGGATCTGGCAACAGAAAAAAGAAGAAAAGAAGAATCGTCAAGCAAATATCCAAAAAGAAGAAGTTCAGAAGAAGGAAAGTACAAGGGTTTACCTGCGCGGGCCTCTTCAATGACGGGGTCCCTCGACGGGGAGTTCTCCCTTGGCGGCGTAGTAGTGGCCCCCGCCGGCGGAGGGCTGCCGGCGCCTTCCCTTGGCGGGGTGCCCTCCCTTGTCGGGGTGCTCTCCCTTGGAGGAGTACCCGCCCTTGGCGGAGCACCCTCCCTCGCCGGGGAGCTTCTCCTTGGCGGGGACGGTGGGACAAGCGGCTCGTCGGGAGCAATCTCTTGATGCTCCTGCGGCTGCGGCTCCACTTCTGCACAAGACAACAAGCAAACAAGACATCAATAAGGATAAGAAGCTCAAGCGCGCCCGATAAGCAGAAAAGTGAACAAGGAACTTACGCTACGGGCTGCGCTGGGGGCTGCTCTTCGGAGCAGCAGGCTGGTCCGGCAAGCCTGTCGCGGGCACGTCTCCCGCCGCGGCGACGGGCTCGTCGTCCTCAAGGTCAACCACAGGGATCTTGGCCCTCTTCGCCATCCTCTGGGTCAGGGTCCTGGAAGCCAAACAAGATCAAAACCAAGCGAGAGAATTCAAGACAAGAACAAAAATCAAAGGAAATAAAAGTTGCAAGTGCTTACTCTTCCTCCTCCTCGTCGGAGCTAAGGGCGGAGAAGTCAAATTTCGCCTCGCGCATCCCAGCGCGAGGAGCTGGAGGAGTAGGCTCCCTCGGGCGCTTGGCGGGCTCCGGAGCCGTTGGTGGCGAAGACCCCGCACCGGTCGTCGCCGAGGACCGAGGAGCAGAAGGAACACCAGAACCGCTCCGGGAAGATCCCCCTCCGCTCGCCGCTGGGACACGGGGCGCCTCCTTGACGACCTTGCTCATCGTGGTGGTACGCGTCGCCCGACGCTTCGGCTGCTGTCGGGGCGCCGGCTGCTTCACCGTCTCAGTGGTCTTGCGGAGACGCTTCTTCGGCTGTGGCGGAGGACTCGGCGGCGGCGGAGAGTTCTCCGAGGATGAGGAAAGGTCGTCGAGGTTCAGTGACCCGCCCGAGTCTTCGTCGGAATCGCCCGATTCGGCGTCTTCCTCGGCGGGCTCACTGGACTCAGTGCCTTGCCCGGCAGCCTCGCTCGTCCCGGCAGGCTCCCCGGCAGGCCTTAGCAGCTTGAGGATTTCTTCCTCCTCGGCCCGGCTCACTGCATCCGCCGCTTCCGCTTCCTCCACGGTGTACCCGAACTCACCCGCGGCTGCCGCTGCGGCGGCCTCCTCCATCCTGTTGGCTATGTATGCCACATCCCGTTCGGTGGTCGCGCGGGTGAGACCTTTCTTCTCGTCGGGGTTGCGCGGCCGTTCGACCAGGTTGTCGAAGAAGGTCTACACGGTCTCTTCTGAAGGCATCAGCCAAGTAGGAACAACCCCGTGGGAGTCGCACTGAGGCATTGCCGCGCGGATGGCACTGAGGGCAGTATTGTTGCATAGTGGAACTACTCCGTCCGACGGGGTGAACCACTCCGGGTGTTTGGGGTCGTGCTTAAACAATGAGCGGACCATTCCCTTGAGCTCCAAGACAGTGAAGTTATAATTCAGCCCGGGGCGCAGCCTCATGAAGTCTGCCGCATTGCAGAACTCCCAAGCGGGCCTCTTCCTGTCCTGCAAGGGGGCAATGCGGCGGCAGAGGAAATCCGCCCCGACCTCGCCTACAGTAAGGTGGGCGGCCCGGAGGCAAAGGATCCTAGTAAGTGCAATCTGCAGCTTATCGTCCTCCGGGGCCAAGTCACTCCAATCCCTGCCGTGCACTATTGCCGCTCGGCGCGGGGAGGTAAACTGCTGGGGTTCCTCTTCCATAACCCAGCACCAATCAGCTCTCCACTCCTCCCACTTGCCGCAGAGCTCTCCAATCAAGTACGCCTCTTTCTTGTTGAGCCTGAAGATCCAGGAGATGCCGCCGGAGAGTGGGGATCCAGACTCTATTCTAGGTGTGAAGAAGTGGCGGTAGAGAGCTACGTTTGGATGAACTCCGACAAAGTTTTCGCACAGATGTGCGAAAACGGCCATTGTAAGAACGGCATTCGGGGTGAAATCTAGGAGGTGGAAGCCGTACGTGTTAATCACATCGCAGAAAAACTCCGAATACGGAGGACAAAGGCCACAGTGGAAGAACAAAGCGAAGTAGTGGTAACCTCCCGGGTACATGTCGATGGCTTCGGCGGGGAGGACCCTGGTGCGTGGGTGAGCTTCCGCCTCCCTCACCCAGAACAGGTAATACTTGTCCCGCAGCTCCCTCGCGCCGAGCCTCGGCGGGAAGACCACCATCCTCTTCCGCATGGCTGCCAGCTTCGCCGCCTTGTCGGACTTCTCCTTCTTCGCCTTGTCGCTCTTCGCCTTGTCGCTCTTCGGGGCCATGGCGGGGACGGCGAGGGAGGTCGACGGCGCTGCAGATGCTGGAGACGGCGGAGGAAGGGTGGAGCTCGGCTCTCTGTCGACCTTTGGAGAGGCGGAGAGCGGCGGGGGTTTCTGGAGATTGAAGACGCAATGAAGCAATGGGGGGAAACTGCCCCTGCTTCCTCTGCTTTTAAGGGGGAAGTGGGGGACGTTCCGCATTTTCCCATTAAAGAAACAGGCCACGATCTCTCCCACGACGCCGCAATCGACGCGTGCCGTTAGGGAGAGATGCGGCGGATACGGAGAGGGATACAGCGCGCCGTGGGCCGCGTGTGCCCGTGCACTGTTTTGGGCCTGGCCCAACAGCGCTCGGCACCGTGTGTGGCCCAGGCCCGGGGGCTCCTGTCGGTGTACTAAAGTAGGGGTACCTTAGTATCCCGACTTGTGCACGGGCAGTAGCAGCGTCCCGTGGTCGGGCTCACCACGTGCCCGCCAAAGCCCGCTCTAGTTCCCTTGATGCCATTCAAGAACAAAGTATACAATTCAGAAGAACAAGGCCCCGGCAAGAGGAGCTTGCCGGGAAGGCTGCTCCAAGCACAAGACCACTCTATTCTTCACAAGACCCTGGCAAGAGGAGCTTGCCAGGAAGACCAGAAAACAGCATCTCAGAAGACATATCGTGGCGCATCACGCGCCCCGGCAGGACCCGGGAAGCGACAAGCTTCCGGGCCCGGCAAGCGAGCAACCCCGGCAAGGTGCTTGCCGGGGGAAGCCTTCACTGTGTGCCCGCGCTCCAGCTCATATGTCCACGCGTTGCCCTGGGGCCCTTCCAGGGGCACGTGGCAGACGGCTGTGCAGCCTGGGGTACACGGTGGCGAGCTGCGGTGACGAGGCCACCATCGTGGCGAACGGAGACTCCCGGGCGGACGCTTTTGGGGTGACGGCGACGGGCATTCAATGCCCTTGTCCCCCACCGTCAAGGTTAGGTATAGACCACTGTACATACACTGTACATGCACTGTTACAACTACCACCCATTTTACGTTTTTGCCCTCCTCTACGTTGACACCTGTCGGTGACCCCTTTGAGCTATAAAAGGAGGCCCATGCACAACGTAGAGGGGGTTTGATTCCAGGAACTTGATCGCTCTCACGCTCGGGTAGCCAGTACTGTAGATCTTCTTGCTCCCGAGCCAAGAACTCAATACAACCAAAGCAGGAGTAGGGTTTTACGCATCCGTGCGGCCCGAACCTGGGTAAACTGCTCGCGTGTGCCCCTCGATCTGCTCTTTGTGCTCCCTCCGCTCCCTTGCCGGACCAAAAAGGGGCTCCGGTCCCATAGGTGTCTGTGGGCGATCAGTTTCCCCGACACTTCTTTGATTAGAAAGTATGATATTACTCTCTACGAAACTGAAAATTTTGACATACTTAAATATTGCTATGAAAACTATGCTCATAATGTCTATGTCAAAGAAGTTATTGAAAGAATGACCGCTGCTTTGGAAGAAAATAATGATATGCATGAATCTATAGATAATTATGATTCCGATGATTTGATTGAAATATCCCTTGATGAACATGACACTTGCTATTCTTGTGGCCATGATGCCAATATTTATGAAGATGAATTTGATATAGTTCCTTATGTTAAACATGAGATCGTTGCTATTGCACTCATACTTGATAGTTCCTTTGATGAAAAGCATGATTGCAATGATGTTATCATAAATTCTATTAATGTCAATTGTGTTAATTATATGCAAAACCCTAAGCTTGGGGATGCTTATTTTGCTATGCCCACTACTTGTTGCAATGATCATGATTGGGGTGATGCTTATTACGATCTTGAAAACTTATTTAAGCCCCATGATATATATGAGACTGATAATAATGTTGGCAATAATATTGAAAGTGGGTTCGGAAGAGTGTCAACTTTAGATCCCATATATTTTGAGAATGTTCAATCTTATGAAATTTTTGATAAAAGTGGGTTTGGAGAGGTCATGACTTTAGTTAATGTTAATCCCACTATTTTGGAAGAGTGTCAACTTCGCATGCATGTGGATCGTGTTGAGAATATGTTATGTGATAGCTTTATTGTTGAATTTGCTTATGATCCTACATGCAATTATTATGAGAAAGGAAAATATGGTTGTAGAAATTTTCATGTTAAATTACCTCTTGTTATGTTGAGATTGCTATTGTTCATGTCTTGTTCCTTGCATATGCTAGTTTTTGCTTGCCTTAATAATTTGTTTTCTTATAAAATGCCTATGCATAGGAAGTATGTTAGACTTAGATGTGTGTGTCACATGCTTTATGATGCCTTCTTTGTTCTCCAATTCTTGTCTTTCATGTGAGCACCATTGAAATCTCAATGCCTAGCTAGGGGCGTTAAACGATAGCGTTTGTTGGGAGGCAACCCAATTTTATTTTTGTTCCTTGCTTTTTGTTCCTGTTTAGTAATAAATAATTCATCTAGCCTCTCGTTAGATATGGTTTTGTGTTTTAATTATTGTTTGTGCCAAGTAGAACCTTTGGGAAGACTTGGGTGAAGTCTTTGCGATCTTGCTGTAAAAAACAGAAACTTTTGCGCTCACGAGATTAGCTGCCATTTTTTACTGGAGAGTGCTTTTAGGTTGATTCTTTGTGCAGATGATAAATAGAAAAATTCCTCATGCCTACCAATTTATATCAGAATTTTTAGAGTTACAGAATTATTTGAAAGTTACAGATTACTACAGATTGTTCTGTTTTTTACAGATTATGTTTTGCGCGTGTTATTTGCTTATTTTGATGATCTATGGCTAGTATCGGGGGGGGGGGGTATGAACCATAGAGAAGTTGGAATACAGTAGGTTTAATACCAATATAAATAAAGAATGAGTTCATTACAAGACCTTAAAGTGTTGGTTTGTTTTCTTGTACTAACGGAGCTCATGAGATTTTCTGTTGAGTTTTGTGTTGTGAAATTTTCAAGTTTTGGGTAAAGATTTGATGGATTTTGGAATAAGGAGTGGCAAGAGCCTAATCTTGGGGATGCCCAAGGCACCCAAATGTGAAATTCAAGGACAACCAAAAGCCTAAGCTTGGGGATGCCCCGGAAGGCATTCCCTCTTTCGTCTTCGTCCATCGGTAACTTTACTTGAGGGTATATTTTTATTCACCATATGATATGTGTTTTGCTTGGAGCGTCTTGTATGATTCGAGTCTTTGCTTTTTAGTTTACCACAATCATCCTTGTTGTACACACCTTTTGGGAGAGACACACATGAATCGGAATTTATTGGAATACTCTATGTGCTTCACTTATATCTTTTGAGTTAGCTAATTTTGCTCTAGCACTTCACTTATATTTTTAGAGCATAGTGGTGGTTTTATTTTATAGAAATTATTGATCTCTCATGCTTCACTTATATTATTTTGGGAGTCCTTTAGAACAGCATGGTAATTTGCTTTGGCTGTAAAATTAGTCCTAATATGATAGGCATCCAAGATGGGTATAATAAAAACTTTCATATAAAGTGCATTGAATGCTATGAGAAGTTTGATACTTGATGATAATTTTGAGATATGAGGATGGTGATATTATAGTCATGCTAGTAGAGTAGTCGTGAATTTGAGAAATACTTGTGTTGAGGTTTGCAAGTCCCGTAGCATGCACGTATGGTAACCGTTGTGTGACAAATTTGAAGCATGAGGTATTTCTTTGATCGTCATCCTTTGTGTGGAGGCCGGGATCGCGCGATGCTTAACTCCTACCAACCCATCCCCTAGGATCATGCATGTAGTACTTTGTTGATGACTTGTAGATTTGTGCAATTTGTATGTGAGTTCTTTATGACTAATCTTGAGTTGAGTCCATGGATTATACGCACTCTCACCCTTCCACCATTGCTAGCCTCTCTGGTACCGCGCAACTTTCGCCGGTACCATAAACCCACCATATATCTTCTTCAAAACAGCCACCATACCTACTTATTATGGCATTTCCATAGCCATTCCGCGATATATTGCCATGCAAATTTCCACCATTCCGTTTATTATGATATGTTTCATCATTGTCATATTGCCTTGCATGATCATGTAGTTGACATCGTATTTGTGGCAAGGCCACCATGCATAATTTTTCATACATGTCACTCTTGATTCATTGCCTATTACGGTAAACCGCAAGAGGCATCCATATAGAGTCATATTTGTTCTAGTATCGATTTGTAATCTTTGAGTTGTAATTTAATAGAAGTGTGATGATCATCATTATTAGAGCATTGTCCCGGAAAAAAAGGCTAAAAAAAAGAAAGGCCAAATGAAAAAAGTGAAAGGCCAGAAAAAAGGAAGGCCAAAAAAAAGAAAAAAGGGGACAATGCTACTATCTTTTTTTCCACGCTTGTGCTTCAAAGTAGCACCATGATCTTTATGATAGAGACTCTCTTATTTTGTCACTTTCATATACTACTGGAAAAATTTCATTATAGAACTTGGCTTGTATATTCCAACAATGGGCTTCCTCAAATGCCCAAGATCTTCATGAGCAAGCAAGTTGGATGCACACCCACTTAGTTTCTTTTGTTGGGCGTTCATACATTTATAGCTCTAGTGCATCCGTTGCATGGCAATCCGTACTCACTCACATTGGTTTCTATTGATGCGCATCTCCATAGCCCATTGATACGCCTAGTTGATGTGATACCATCTTCCTCTTTTTTGTCTTCTCCACAACCACCATTCTATTCCACCTATAGTGATATGTCCATGGATCACGCTCATGTATTGCATGAAAGTTGAATAAGTTCGAAAAAATTAAAGTATGAAACAATTGCTTGGCTGAAACCGGGGTTGTGCATGATTTGAGTAATTTGTGTGACGAAGCTGGAGCATAGCCAAATTATATGATTTTGTAGGGACGAGCTTTCTTTGGCCGTGTTATTTTGAGAAGAGATGATTGCTTTGTTAGTATGCTTGAAGTATAATTATTGTTATGTCAATATTAAACTTTTGTCTTGAATATTTCGGATCTGAACATTCATGCCACAATAAAGAAAATTGCATTGAAAATTATGTTAGGTAGCATTCCACATCAAAAATTCTATTTTTATCATTTACCTACTCGAGGACGAGCAGGAATTAAGCTTGGGGATGCTTGATATGTCTCCAACGTATCTATAATTTTTTATTGTTCCATGCTATTATATTATTTGTTTTGGATGTTTAATGGGCTTTAATACGCACTTTTATATTATTTTTGGGACTAACCTACTAACCAAAGGCCCAGTGCAAATTGTTATTTATTCGCCTAATTCAGTGTTTCGCAGAAAATAAATATCAAACACAATCCAAACAGAATGAACCTTCGCGAGGATCATTTTTGGAACAAACGCAATCCGGGAGACTTGGAGTTGACGTCAAGGAAGCAACGAGGTGGCCATGAGGCACGAGGGCGTGCTGTAATGCACAGGATGGGACTATATCTCCTACGTGTCGAGGCACGACTTAAAGATATAAGCCCATTCTGGAATGATCGCAAGTTTGGTACCTTTGCACATCTCATGTAAAAGAGGGATTCAATTGCAAAAGGAGATAGTTGGCTTACACTCGCCACTTCAAACAATACATTACATAAGCAAACATCATCCAAAACATCACAACCCGACTACGGGCGAAGATACAAAGGCAAGATACCAAAGACAACATAAAGCCACAGGTCTAGATCGAATCCTAGTAGAAACCACTACTGATCGTCGAAAACGTCACAAGCATACGGCCAAACTCTTCATCGAACTCCCGGTGAAGTACTTGAACCAGCTCCTGCGTCAAACTCGGCTGAACCTGCATCTTGTGTTGTAGTATCTGTGAGCCACGAGGACTCAGCAATCCCATAACCATGGGTATCAAGACTAGCAAAGCTTTATGGGTAGGAAGAGGTAAAGTGGTGAGGTTGTAGCAGCGGCTAAGCATAATATGGTGGCTAACTTACGAGTACAAGAATAAGATGAGAATCTACGCAAACGGTCGCAAAAGTAGTGATCGCTAAAGATCCTAAACTACATACGAGTCAAACATAACCCCACCGTGTTATCTTCTCAAAGTGAAAGAGACAGTCACGGTTACTCACGCGGTTGTGTGTTTTACTTCGGATCCTCTGACAAGTTTTCTACAACCGGACATTAACAAATTCCAATCTGCCACATAACCGCGGGCACGGCTTTCGAAAGATCATAACCCTGCAGGGGTGTCCCAACTTAGCCCATCACAAGCTCTCACGATTAGCTGAAGTGATAAATATAATATCATCACTCCTTATCTTAGGGAAATCCGATCAGGCTCGGCATCCCGGTGCACAAGACATTTCGACAATGGTAAAACAAGTCCAGCAAGACCTCCCGGCGTGCCGACACCCTGATAGTAGCCGCGCGTATCTCGTCTCAGGCCACGACCGGATGGGCGATTCTACAGGTTTATATCAATCCTCGAGTTTCCTTGTTGTGACCCCGCAGACTCCCCGTTTGGGACCAACACCATCAGCACTGGCCCCCCTGCTATGTAGAATTAATAACCCGGGGACGCGACCCCCTATGCAAATTTAATTAATTAATTAAGTTGTTATTATGAGCAAATTAAAACCAATGTTGGGCCTTGCTGGAGGATTTTTATTCAAAGTCGAACTGTCAAGGGGTCCCCATCCACCCATCGTGTAAGGAACGCAAAATCAAGGAACATAATGCCGGTTTATCGGCGCCTAAGGTGGCATGAGTGGAACAAAACACCGAGCAAAAGGCCAAGCCTTCCACCCAAGCCCAGTATATAGGTGTGTTAATAATAATTATAGATATTGTGATATACCAACAACAAGTTCCCTCCTGGAACGATCTTCATCTTCACCTGCAACTAACAACGCTAGAAGAGGGGCTGAGCAAGCGGGTAACATAGCCAAACAGTGGTTTTGTGTGACGCCCGAGACCGACGTCCCAGAAGATTCCAGAAGATTCCAGAAGGTTCCAGATGTTCCGGGTTGCCCGTGTGGTTCTTTTGTGCTTGTGTTATTTATTTTTGCATCGCATCATGTCATCATGCCATCATGTCATATTAATCTTTGCATCTCAACCTAAATAAATCGTGTGGACCTTCGGTCCATTTAAATCGAGGGAAGGTGACTTCTCTTTAAAACATATAAAAGCCTCTCAATATTATTAGGGAGCTATATTAAATATTCCATTCGTTGGAATTAACCCAACACACTTGCATATTTTTCTTCATGCCTTTTCACCTCGAGTTTCTCCATCTAAACCTCCCCTATATTCTTTTCTCAATTTTCGAGGCTCCTCTAAATCTAGACTCCTTTAAAACTCCTTTAAGACAAGCTATTTATTTTAGTTTGCACTTCCCTTTTTGTTGGAACTATTTTTGTGAGGTTGGATTTATTCCGTAAAGCCTTACAAAAATGTCCATCATTTTATTCTTGTTCTTTGCCTCTTTCTATTTAATTTTTTGACTCTCTCTTTTTCTTTGTTCTGCAAAAGAAAAGAGTCAAATAAGAAGAGCTGAAGTGAAGAGGGCCCAGCCGCAGCCAGGCCCATCTCCCCTAGCCTTCCTCCTTCCCTCTTGGCCCATTAGGCCCGGCCTCCCTGGCCCATCCCGCGCCGAACCCTAGGGCGCTCCCGACCGCAGCCTCTCCTCGCTCTCTCCCTCCGTTTTCCTCCAGAGCGCCGCCACCCACCCCATCGATCTCCCTCCGCTCTCTCCAGCGCCCGACCGAACCCCCGCTCCTTCCTCGCTCGACCCTCTTCCCCCTCGCGCGCCGCCGCACTCTTCTCTCCCTCGTCCTCCCGTTTCACTCGCTCGCCTCTGCCCGAGCCCCTCCTCTCGTCGCCCGCATCCGCCTCCCTTCGATCCTCCCTGCTCCGGCCCCTCGAGCCCTCCAGCCCCGAGCGCCCGTTCCCAGGGAGAGCCTCTGCAGCCCCGCGATCGCCGCCTCCTTGGCCAGGCAGCGCAGGCGGCAGAGTCCCTCCAGCTCGAGGCCAGCCAGGGCCCGCGCCCAACGGCCTCCCTCCGCGGCTCCTCCCTCCGTTTCAGCGCCGCCGGCCAGGTCCCTGCCAGCCGCCGCCGCCGCGCCAAGGGCGCCCCTCCGTCTCCAACCGCGGCCGGCTCCCGTGCTGGGCCAGAGGAGCTCCCCAGCGCGTCCGCAGCGCGTCCGTCCTCGAGTCCAGGCGTGGCCCCCTCCAGCGCGTCGTCCGCCTCGACCGCGCCAGGAGCCAGCCCTGTTCGCCAAGGCCAGGGGCCCTCCTCCCGAGCAACCGCAGCCTTTTTTCCTTTTTGTTGTTGTTTTGTTGCTGTTAATGTTAATCTCAGTTAGTCATGGAGCAGCAAGTATAACTACTTTTGGGCCCGAACAACTACCGTCGCCAAGACCCGACGCAACAAGTTCCACGACACGTGACATGACCGCTACGAGCCTCGAGTACGACTACACGGTGGCGTGTCAAGTACCCCTACGATCGCGAAGTAACAAGTACCACGACGATCGAACGGCTACGGAAACATGAACAACTACCGTCTCGGAGACGCACCAAGTACCCCTACCGTCGCCCGAACGCCTACTCGACGACACAAGATGATGCGGCGAGTACCTCTTCGATGAACGAGAACACCTACTTCCCTCTACGGCATGTACCACTACCGTCGCCCCGTGTACCACGACTCGTGTACCACTACTTCCACTACTTCGGCTACTTCCACTACGACCTCGAACCCCTCCGAGAACGATGGTTCCGAAGGTATAACGAGACGACCCCGTGGATGACCCGTGAGATGCTTGTTGTGGTTGTATGAGATGTTTCCCGTGTGTGCTCCGTGCCCGTTTCGTCCGTTTGGCTTGTTCCTCGGTTGCCTCGTCACCGACTCGTGGGAACCCGGCAACGGGATCACCCCACCTCTTTCATCTCGTTTGACTCGCTCATGCCATCTTACCTTTTGCATCGGACTCTCAACGAGTTACCGGTACCGATATGTTGCCATGCTTCATTTTCGGATCGTTGCCGTGGCACCTTTTCCTTCCACCACGGTGACATAAACTTCTTATCTCTTAAGTCAACCTTTTAAATAAAATTGCATAAACTTGATCATGTCATCCGCATCATATTAACAACACTAACATGTTTAATTGTTGTTTGCTTATAATTATTAAACATGCTCATGGGGATTTTCCGGATATGTTGTTGTTCTTTTCCGGCCTCATTTAAAATGTCTTAATAGTGTAGTTTTCTTATGCTTCACCTCTTGCCATGCTAAAAAACATTTAATCTTGTCTTGTAAATAATGAGAGTCAACTAAATAATTAATGTGGTGTTTCGTCAATATGCAACTCGTTGCATATTGAGCTCCACTTAACTTGTAGTCTTGTTTGTGCACTTTGCCATGCCATGCATATTTAAACCGGACATGCATCATACTTGGATGTGCATCGTATGCCATGTTTATGCTTGTGTGTTTACCGTGTTGTTTCTTTCTTTCCGGTTGCTTCTCTTGTTAGCTTCGGTTTCGTTCCGGAGTTGTGAGGATTCTCTCGTCTGTGTTGCTCCGTCTTCTTCATGGATCCGTTCTTCTTCCTCTGTGGAATTCCAGGCAAGATGATCATACCCTTGGATACCTTTACTACCATTGCCATGCTTAGTTGTCTCGATGCTATCGTTACATGTCGCGCTACCCATCTTTTATGTCAGCCTCTCCTTGTTGCCATGAAACCTCTAACCTTGACACCTTCCTAGCAAAACCACTGTTTGGCTATGTTACCCGCTTGCTCAGCCTCGCTTGCTCAGTCCCTCTTATAGCGTTGTTAGTTGCAGGTGAAGATGAAGTCCGTTCCAGGAGGGAACTTGTTGTTGGTTTTTATCACAATATCTATAATTATTATTAACACACCTATATACTGGGCATGGGTGGAAGGCTTGGCCTTTTGCTCGGTGTTTTGTTCCACTCATGCCACCTTAGACGCCGATAAACCGGCATTATGTTCCTTGATTTTGCGTTCCTAACACGATGGGTGTAATGGGGACCCCTTGACAGTTCGACTTTGAATAAAACTCCTCCACCAAGGCCCAACATTGGTTTTAATTTGCCTCATAATAACAACTTAATTATTTAATTAAATTTGCATAGGGAGTTAGCGCTACCCGAGGATTCTTAATTCTACATAGCAGGGGGGGCCAGTGCTGATGGTGTTGGTCCCAAACGAGCGGACTGCGGGGCCGCCTTGGGGAAACCCGAGGTATCTGGTATAACCTGTAGGACGTCTCATCCGGACGTGGCCTGAGACGAGATACGCGCGGCTACTATCAGGGTGTCCGCACGCCGGGAGGTCTTGCTGGACTTGTTTTACCATTGTCGAAATGACTTGTGCTACCGGGATGCCGAGCCTGATCGGATTTTCCCTAAGATAAGGGGTGATGATATTATATTTATCACTTCAGCTAATCGTGAGAGCTTGTGATGGGCTAAGTTGGGACACCCCTGCAGGGTTATGATCTTTCAAAAGCCGTGCCCGCGGTTATGTGGCAGATTGGAATTTGTTAATGTCCGGTTGTAGAAAACTTGACAGAGGATCCGAAGTAAAAGACACAACTGTGTGAGTAACCGTGATTGTCTCTTTTCACTTTGAGAAGAGAACACGGTGGGGTTATGTTTGACCGTATGTAGTTAGGATCTTTAGCGATCACTCCTTTTGCGACCGTTTGCGTAGCTTCTCATCTTATTCTGGTACTCGTAAGTTAGCCACCATATTATGCTTAGTCGCTGCTGCAGCCTCACCACTTTACCTCTTCCTACCCATAAAGCTTTGCTAGTCTTGTTACCCATGGTTATGGGATTGCTGAGTCCTCGTGGCTCACAGATACTACAACACCAGATGCAGGTTCAGGCGAGTTGATGCAGAAGCTGGTTCAAGTTCTTCACCGGGAGTCCGATGAAGAGAGTGCTTGTGACGTTATCGACGATCAGTAGTGGTTTCTACTAGGATTCGATCCTGACCTGTGGCTTTTTGTTGTTTTGGTATCTTTCTTTTGGATCTTCACCCGTAGTCGGGTTGTGATGTTTTGAATGATGATTGCTTATGTAATGTATTGTGTGAAGTGGCGAGTGTAAGCCAACTATCTCCTTTTGCTATTTAATCCCTCTTTTACATGAGTTGTGCAAAGATACCAAACTTGAGATCATTCTAGGATGGGCTTATACCTTTAAGTCGTGCCTCGACACGTAGGAGGTATAGTCCCATCCTGGGCATTACAAGTTGGTATTCAGAGCCTTCTCCGACCTAGAAGCCCCACTGTTTGATCGAATCGTTGACGGTTGAGTCTAGGCACACACTGAAAACTTTTTGAGTCCTATATTATATCGGAGAGTAGGATTTCTTTGCTTCTCATCCCTTTTCTCTCTGGTGAGGACTCCTGACGATTACTCTTGTCTCTTCTACTTTCAAAAATTGCACCAAATTTTTTTTAGGATCCCGCGAGTATTCTGGGATTGTTTCGATGTTCTTGTGACAAGGATATTGTTCTCGATGCCTCCTGTTACCGAGGAGTTGAGCTTCGGGGTATCATTGACACAAGCATATCGCGGCAGTACTAAATACTTAAGACGGCCGACATCGAAAATCTCTCCTATACGGCCAGTGGCAAGATAACCCCGACATCACCCAGTACTGGGGAGGTAGTTCGAGAGTATTGCCATAGCTTGTTATAGTGGATGCTTTTCGAAGGTCCGAGGTAAACAGTTTCCGAGAAAGACTGGTTATGTGTTGAAGGATGGATACACCTGGATGTAGGTTTAGAGTTGATTGCGCGGTGCTTCCCGTGTATCCCCAACACCTGATTGCATAACTGGAAACTTTCGGAAATCTATAGGTGGGTTCATCTAGTAGTTCTAGGCATTCTTCCAACGGATGCTCGATATGAAGTTTGGGGTTCTACATTGAGTGAAGTGGTTTTATGGACTTGTTCTGATCGGGAGTTGCATCTTAAAGGGTCCTTGGCTATGCTGATCCGGGGATTGCAAAACCCTTTTGTAACACGTTCCATGAGCTTTCAGCATGAAGATGTCGAACGAAGCTTCTATCTTGTATTTGTTCTATCTGTTCCTTGTTCCTATTTATTTATCTTTTGTTCTTCCAAGTGGCTTCTCGTCAAGTTGATGCACCTGCGGAATTCATCCGTTCAATCCTCTGTTCGGATGATATTGTGAAGATCATGTTGCATATCTATCCTTCGTTGCTGTTTTGATTCTGGTATTCGAGTTGCTTCGATGTCAAATGTTGATTCCATACCTTTCCTAATCGGTGTTCTCATACTTCTATGGGAGTGCTAGTCCTTCTTAATCATCAAGATGGTCATGTTAAATTCTTTTCAACCGGTGTCCATTTTGTTCATCCCAAGTTGTCTTTGTTTTTCCCCACCCTCCCACCCTTCTTCTTCTTGGAGCCAGAAATTCTCAGATGTTTTTATTCATGTGATGTTTCTTCATTCTTTCCTTCAATGTTCTTATCCGGTGATTTATCGTCAAGATGCTCAAGAGCTTCAAGTTCATTATTCTTTTGTTCTCTAATTCTGTCGGTGGATGTAATTCAAGATTTCGGTGTTGATCTTATCCTTTTCCTCTTTTCACAATGCTTTCTTATTCCGGAGCACCAACTAATCATTCTCATCTTGCTATTCATATCCGGAGTGCTCAAGACTCATAATTCCATTCTTTTTCATTTCAAGCTATTTTGAGCTTTGTCTCCTTATTCAAGCCATTTAATTCAACCGGTGCTATATCTCTTAAGCAATCTTTTCCAACGGTGATTTCTTTGAGTGGGCCCTAACCCACAGGTCTTTTCCAGGATCTTACCTGACTCTTCTATTTTTCTAGAGTTATTCTCAAATTCTTTTCAAAGTGTGACGTAAGTATGGATTCCATCAGTCATATGCCTTCTCCAAGATCGCTTTCAATTCTTTTCATAATTGGGTCAACCTTTTTTTTAATTCTTCATTCCGGAGTGCTCAACAATCCTTCATGCCATTTCTCGTCGTCTTCTCAGATTTTGAAGATCAGAGAAGAGTTTCTCTTAATCTTGGCCCGTTCTCTTGAAGATTCATGGTTCTAGCTTCATGTCATCCTCATTATTGTTCCGATTGTGAGGAATTCTTTTATACCCATCCGAAGCATTCTTGAATTCTTTTCTTTGTGATCCTCCGAAGGCCATCATTTCAGAATATTTCTTCGTTCTCAGTTTTCAACTTCGTCCTCCAAATATTCTTCATTGATGTCTCTTCGTTCGTCTCCATATTCTTCCCGGAGATTCATTCTCTTGTATTCACTCGATTCATTTTCTTACGGTGGCTTGTCCTCTTGCAATCGTTCAATTTCATTCCTTACGGTGGTTCTTTCAAGTTTACTCTTCCTTGTTATCGTATTAATTCATTTGTTATTTTCATAATCCTACCGGTGGTTCGTTGAAGATTTATCCAAGCTTGTGCGAGATCTCTCTTATTTCTTTCCAACGAGAATAAGTAGTATGCCAAATCCTTTGGTTGTCATCAATTTAAATTGATGAAGGATATGCATAACATAAATCTTATTCTAGTTTCTTCCAAGAGGTTAATCCCTTCCTTCGGAGCTTGTTCATCATATCATATTCTCGATTCTAAGTTGTTCATCTTGTTTTCCGGAGCTCCAAGTTATTTCAATTATATCATTCCAAAGCTCCATCTAATTCATCGCAGGCCTTGAATCTTATTCTTTTCATTTATCACTTCTCATGCTTTCATTATCGGAGTTCTCATGGTGGTTCATCATCATTTAATTCATCCTTGAAGTCTTCATTAAGATTCTTGTTGGAGCTCAAGCATTTTCATCATGCATTCCAATTGCAATCCTTCTACCTTATTCTTTTCAGATGGTGTTATGTCATTTTTGACAATTTTCCTTCGTGTTTTATGATTCACGAGTTGTCAAGTATGAGATATTTAAACCCATCATTTTCTTTGTTCATGAGATCTTTCCAACCATTCAATTTATTCGTTGGAGTCATCTTGGGTTATATTTCACCTAAAAGCTTTTCCCTAAGGATTTTGCTATTGTGGTGCTTATAATGACCCAGGTTCTTCATTTTCCATTCCGGTGAATAAGTTTTTCGTCTCCTTGTTGATCTCAATCCAATCAATTGTTTAAGTTAGTGGCTGGTTGTCACCTCTTAATTTTGAGATGTTTTCCATAAGCCCACATGAACCTCATTCGTTTCGTTGTTGATTTTCCATCAACCACGTTCAACACTTCTTTGTAAGGATGCTCTTTCAAATGCATTCCTGGGAGAAGTTGTCTTTTCTTCTCCGTTCAATTCTGTCTTTCATTTATATGCATTTCTTTCATTCCGGAGGCTTTGTGATATTGCTCTCTTTAACCATCATCTCGTTTTTATCAAGATCATGTTCTTTCCTTGCTTATCATTTAACCGGAGTGTTGTATTCTTCATTCTAGTTCCGTCATCTTATCTAGGTTGCCTCTCTTTTCAACCGGAGTGCTGTCTGAGTCTTTCTTACCTCTTGTGCCATTCTTTCAATTGTTTCGGAGGCAGTGTTTCGTTGATTTCATCAAGTATCATCTCATCTCCTCAAGTTCTTGTTAATTCCTTCCATTTTCAGACGAAGTGCTGTCCAAATTCTGTCATTCTTTTTCCTTGCCTATACCGTTGCGGTTTCATATTCTTTTGGTCCGTGAGCTCTTGTTTCATGTCTTCTAACCTTCAAGGTTCTTGTTATGTTCCTTGTTCCTCTTTTCTAACGGAGTATTTTCATATTCGTTTATCTCTGTTCTATTCTTCTTTCAACTTGTTCAACCTCTCAAGGTTCTTTGGTTTCACTCGTCTGTCAAAGAAGCAACTTTGTTTTACCTCTTCCTCTTCCGTTTTTACCCGGTGATATCTCTAGGATCTCGGGTCGAGATCCTCTGTTAGTGTGGGAGAGTTGTGACGCCCGAGACCGACGTCCCAGAAGATTCCAGAAGATTCCAGAAGGTTCCAGAAGGTTCCAGATGTTCCGGGTTGCCCGTGTGGTTCTTTTGTGCTTGTGTTATTTATTTTTGCATCGCATCATGTCATCATGCCATCATGTCATATTAATCTTTGCATCTCAACCTAAATAAATCGTGTGGACCTTCGGTCCATTTAAATCGAGGGAAGGTGACTTCTCTTTAAAACATATAAAAGCCTCTCAATATTATTAGGGAGCTATATTAAATATTCCATTCGTTGGAATTAACCCAACACACTTGCATATTTTTCTTCATGCCTTTTCACCTCGAGTTTCTCCATCTAAACCTCCCCTATATTCTTTTCTCAATTTTCGAGGCTCCTCTAAATCTAGACTCCTTTAAAACTCCTTTAAGACAAGCTATTTATTTTAGTTTGCACTTCCCTTTTTGTTGGAACTATTTTTGTGAGGTTGGATTTATTCCGTAAAGCCTTACAAAAATGTCCATCATTTTATTCTTGTTCTTTGCCTCTTTCTATTTAATTTTTTGACTCTCTCTTTTTCTTTGTTCTGCAAAAGAAAAGAGTCAAATAAGAAGAGCTGCAGTGAAGAGGGCCCAGCCGCAGCCAGGCCCATCTCCCCCAGCCTTCCTCCTTCCCTCTTGGCCCATTAGGCCCGGCCTCCCTGGCCCATCCCGCGCCGAACCCTAGGGCGCTCCCGACCGCAGCCTCTCCTCGCTCTCTCCCTCCGTTTTCCTCCAGAGCGCCGCCACCCACCCCATCGATCTCCCTCCGCTCTCTCCAGCGCCCGACCGAACCCCCGCTCCTTCCTCGCTCGACCCTCTTCCCCCTCGTGCGCCGCCGCACTCTTCTCTCCCTCGTCCTCCCGTTTCACTCGCTCGCCTCTGCCCGAGCCCCTCCTCTCGTCGCCCGCATCCGCCTCCCTTCGATCCTCCCTGCTCCGGCCCCTCGAGCCCTCCAGCCCCGAGCGCCCGTTCCCAGGGAGAGCCTCTGCAGCCCCGCGACCGCCGCCTCCTTGGCCAGGCAGCGCAGGTGGCAGAGTCCCTCCAGCTCGAGGCCAGCCAGGGCCCGCGCCCGACAGCCTCCCTCCGCGGCTCCTCCCTCCGTTTCAGCGCCGCCGGCCAGGTCCCTGCCAGCCGCCGCCGCCGCGCCAAGGGCGCCCCTCCGTCTCCAACCGCGACCGGCTCCCGTGCTGGGCCAGAGGAGCTCCCCAGCGCGTCCGCAGCGCGTCCGTCCTCGAGTCCAGGCGTGGCCCCCTCCAGCGCGTCGTCTGCCTCGACCGCGCCAGGAGCCAGCCCTGTTCGCCAAGGCCAGGGGCCCTCCTCCCGAGCAACCGCAGCCTTTTTTTTCCTTTTTGTTGTTGTTTTGTTGCTGTTAATGTTAATCTCAGTTAGTCATGGAGCAGCAAGTATAACTACTTTTGGGCCCGAACAACTACCGTCGCCAAGACCCGACGCAACAAGTTCCACGACACGTGACATGACCGCTACGAGCCTCGAGTACGACTACACGGTGGCGTGTCAAGTACCCCTACGATCGCGAAGTAACAAGTACCACGACGATCGAACGGCTACGGAAACGTGAACAACTACCGTCTCGGAGACGCACCAAGTACCCCTACCGTCGCCCGAACGCCTACTCGACGACACAAGACGATGCGGCGAGTACCTCTCCGATGAACGAGAACACCTACTTCCCTCTACGGCATGTACCACTACCGTCGCCCCGTGTACCACGACTCGTGTACCACTACTTCCACTACTTCGGCTACTTCCACTACGACCTCGAACCCCTCCGAGAACGATGGTTCCGAAGGTATAACGAGACGACCCCGTGGATGACCCGTGAGATGCTTGTTGTGGTTGTATGAGATGTTTCCCGTGTGTGCTCCGTGCCCGTTTCGTCCGTTTGGCTTGTTCCTCGGTTGCCTCGTCACCGACTCGTGGGAACCCGGCAACGAGATCACCCCACCTCTTTCATCTCGTTTGACTCGCTCATGCCATCTTACCTTTTGCATCGGACTCTCAACGAGTTACCGGTACCGATATGTTGCCATGCTTCATTTTCGGATCGTTGCCGTGGCACCTTTTCCTTCCACCACGGTGACATAAACTTCTTATCTCTTAAGTCAACCTTTTAAATAAAATTGCATAAACTTGATCATGTCATCCGCATCATAT
The DNA here is from genome assembly GCA_902687465.1 of Secale cereale. Taxonomy (NCBI): domain Eukaryota; kingdom Viridiplantae; phylum Streptophyta; class Magnoliopsida; order Poales; family Poaceae; genus Secale; species Secale cereale. The sequence goes on from LR738710.1 coordinate 743,327,337, forward strand.
TAACAACACTAACATGTTTAATTGTTGTTTGCTTATAATTATTAAACATGCTCATGGGGATTTTCCGGATATGTTGTTGTTCTTTTCCGGCCTCATTTAAAATGTCTTAATAGTGTAGTTTTCTTATGCTTCACCTCTTGCCATGCTAAAAAACATTTAATCTTGTCTTGTAAATAATGAGAGTCAACTAAATAATTAATGTGGTGTTTCATCAATATGCAACTCGTTGCATATTGAGCTCCACTTAACTTGTAGTCTTGTTTGTGCACTTTGCCATGCCATGCATATTTAAACCGGACATGCATCATACTTGGATGTGCATCGTATGCCATGTTTATGCTTGTGTGTTTACCGTGTTGTTTCTTTCTTTCCGGTTGCTTCTCTTGTTAGCTTCGGTTTCGTTCCGGAGTTGTGAGGATTCTCTCGTCTGTGTTGCTCCGTCTTCTTCATGGATCCGTTCTTCTTCCTCTGTGGAATTCCAGGCAAGATGATCATACCCTTGGATACCTTTACTACCATTGCCATGCTTAGTTGTCTCGATGCTATCGTTACATGTCGCGCTACCCATCTTTTATGTCAGCCTCTCCTTGTTGCCATGAAACCTCTAACCTTGACACCTTCCTAGCAAAACCACTGTTTGGCTATGTTACCCGCTTGCTCAGCCTCGCTTGCTCAGTCCCTCTTATAGTGTTGTTAGTTGCAGGTGAAGATGAAGTCCGTTCCAGGAGGGAACTTGTTGTTGGTTTTTATCACAATATCTATAATTATTATTAACACACCTATATACTGGGCATGGGTGGAAGGCTTGGCCTTTTGCTCGGTGTTTTGTTCCACTCATGCCACCTTAGGCGCCGATAAACCGGCATTATGTTCCTTGATTTTGCGTTCCTAACACGATGGGTGTAATGGGGACCCCTTGACAGTTCGACTTTGAATAAAACTCCTCCAGCAAGGCCCAACATTGGTTTTAATTTGCCTCATAATAACAACTTAATTATTTAATTAAATTTGCATAGGGAGTTAGCGCTACCCGAGGATTCTTAATTCTACATCGCAGGGGGGGGCCAGTGCTGATGGTGTTGGTCCCAAACGAGCGGACTGCGGGGCCGCCTTGGGGAAACCCGAGGTATCTGGTATAACCTGTAGGACGTCTCATCCGGACGTGGCCTGAGACGAGATACGCGCGGCTACTATCAGGGTGTCCGCACGCCGGGAGGTCTTGCTGGACTTGTTTTACCATTGTCGAAATGACTTGTGCTACCGGGATGCCGAGCCTGATCGGATTTTCCCTAAGATAAGGGGTGATGATATTATATTTATCACTTCAGCTAATCGTGAGAGCTTGTGATGGGCTAAGTTGGGACACCCCTGCAGGGTTATGATCTTTCGAAAGCCGTGCCCGCGGTTATGTGGCAGATTGGAATTTGTTAATGTCCGGTTGTAGAAAACTTGACAGAGGATCCGAAGTAAAACACACAACTGTGTGAGTAACCGTGACTGTCTCTTTTCACTTTGAGAAGAGAACACGGTGGGGTTATGTTTGACCGTATGTAGTTAGGATCTTTAGCGATCACTCCTTTTGCGACCGTTTGCGTAGCTTCTCATCTTATTCTGGTACTCGTAAGTTAGCCACCATATTATGCTTAGTCGCTGCTGCAGCCTCACCACTTTACCTCTTCCTACCCATAAAGCTTTGCTAGTCTTGTTACCCATGGTTATGGGATTGCTGAGTCCTCGTGGCTCACAGATACTACAACACCAGATGCAGGTTCAGCCGAGTTGATGCAGAAGCTGGTTCAAGTTCTTCACCGGGAGTCCGATGAAGAGAGTGCTTGTGACGTTATCGACGATCAGTAGTGGTTTCTACTAGGATTCGATCCTGACCTGTGGCTTTTTGTTGTTTTGGTATCTTTCTTTTGGATCTTCACCCGTAGTCGGGTTGTGATGTTTTGAATGATGATTGCTTATGTAATGTATTGTGTGAAGTGGCGAGTGTAAGCCAACTATCTCCTTTTGCTATTTAATCCCTCTTTTACATGAGTTGTGCAAAGATACCAAACTTGAGATCATTCTAGGATGAGCTTATACCTTTAAGTCATGCCTCGACACGTAGGAGGTATAGTCCCATCCTGGGCATTACATTTTGCTAGGAAGGTGTCAAAGGTTAGAGGTTTCATGGCAACAAGGAGAGGCTGACATAAAAGATGGGTAGCGCGACATGTAACGATAGCATCGAGACAACTAAGCATGGCAATGGTTGTAAAGGTATCCAAGGGTATGATCATCTTGCCTGGGATTCCACAAGGGAGAAGAACGGGTCCAAGAAGTAGACGGAGCAACATAGTCGAGCGAATCCTCACAACTCCGGAACGAAACCAAAGCTTCGGAACGTTTGTTTCGGGGCGGCTCGAGATCGTAGTGGAAGTAGTAGTACACGCGGTCGTAGAGGAAGTAGTGGAAGTAGACGTTCTGTTATCGTGTCGTGGAACTTGACGTATCGCCGTGTAGTTGTTCCCGTTCATAGTCGTTCACATTTCCGAAGAGGTACTTGTCGCGGCATCGGACGTCCTCGGGGCGACGGTAGTCGAACTTTACACATACTTGTTCTTACGGGTCCGTAGTGGTACTTGGCGTCTCATCGTGTAGCCGCTCTCGCGATTCGTAGAGGAAGTAGGCGTTCCGTTTCGTAGATGTTCACGTTCGGAGAGGTACACGCGGTCTTCGGCGACGGTAGTGGTACACTTGTCGACGAGGTACTTGACGATTCCGGTGACGGCGGTAGACACCCGTGCGTAGAGGTACTTGTTCGGGTCATGTAGAGGTACTTGGTGCTTCGGGCTGCCATCGTTACTCGTTTGTAGATGAACCTGTTCATCTTGATACTTGGCGAAAAAAACAGCAGCAACAAAAACATGGCAACAGGGCAGAGTAGCTGCGGACAAGGGCGGCTCCAGGAACTCGATGGTGCGGCGGAGCTGCAGGTGAGGTTCGGGACGCGGCATGCGCCAGATCCGGAGAGGAAGGACTCGGCCAGCTTGCTCTGGCAGCCCTGGTCGCCAGCGGGTGGCGAGGAAGCCGGCGGCGGCCAGATTTGCGTACGAAGGAGTCCAGTCCGACGGGAGGCGGGAGCGCGACATGTCGATGTAGGAGGGAAGCAGAGGGGCCTGCGGAGGTCGCGGGGTCGTCGATGGCAGCGGGTCGGCGGTCGGGCCGGCGAGGACGAGGCCCGACGCGGCGGACGACCGGGCCGCGAGCTAGCGGTCACGCGAGGGCGGAGAGGAGGAGGTGCGCGGCACCGTCGCAGAAGAGGAGGGGGCGCGGGGCAGCGGCCTTCGCGGAGACGGCGGAGGCGGGGCGGCCTTGGCGACGGAGAACGAGCTGGACGCGCGGGCCTCTGGTTGTACGAAGACGGCGGCGGGGCGCGGCTCGGCTGCGTCCTGGCGAGGGAGAGCGGCGAGGTAGGGAATCGGGGAAATGGTTCGGGCGAGAGAGCGAGGAAGGCGGGGTTGAGCGAGGGGATCGGGATGAGGAGCGATGGGTCGGGATGAGGCCAGAGGGGATCGAGGGAACGAGGGGTGCTGGCGGCGGGGGTGCGGGAGAACGAGGGAACTAGAGGGAGAGCGAGGCTGCTGCGTCGGGCTTAGGGTTAGGTCGGCTGGGCCGGCTCAGGACGGATGTCCTTGGGCCAAAGGAGGGAGGCGGTTGGGCCTGAGGCCTGGCTGCTCTCTTCCTTTTTACTGCTAATTTCTTCTGCCATATTCAATTACATAAAAAAATAGCCCTGAAGAAAAGAGAAGAACGGAAGGGTTCGAAATAGAATTTGGACAAGAGGTTAATTTTACTGGACTCGTAAAAATGTCCACGGTCCACGAAAAATAGAAGAGGCAAGAATGCAAGAGATAAATTCGAACTCATTTGAATTAGATTCAAATGATTTGAATTAGGGCATGACTTAAAAATGTCCAAAAGTGTTGAGGTTTTTGGAGGAACCTCGATAAACGAGAAAAGAAATATAGGGAAGGTTTTGACGGTGAAACTTGAATTAAGAGGCATGGGGAAATTTGCAAGTGTGTTTGGGTTAATTCCAAACAAATGGAATATTTAAAATATAGCTCCCTAATAATATTGAGAGGCTTTTATATGTTATAAAGAGAAGTCACACTTCCCTCGATTTAAATGGACCGAAGGTCCACACGATTTATTTAAGTTGAGATGCAAAATAAATATGACATGATGGCATGATGACATGATGCAAAGCAAAATAAATAAAGCAAGCACCAATGAAACACACGGGAGAACCTGGAACATCTGGAATCTTCTGGGACGTCGGTCTTTGGGCGTCACAACTCTCCCACTCTAATAGAGGATCTCGACCCGAGATCCTAGAGATGGCACCGGATAAAACGGAAGAGGAAGAGGTAAAACAAAGTTGCTTCTTTGACGGACGAGTGAAACCAAAGAACCTGAGAGGTTGAGCAAAATGAAAGAAGAATACAACAGAGATGAACGAAGTTAAGAGCACTCCGGTAAAAAGGAGGAACAAGGTACATTACGAGAACCTTGAAAGTTTAAAGACATGAAACAAGAGCTCACGGATGACGGAAGAATTTCAAAACCACTCCGGTTAACCAAGATTGAGAAGGAATAAGAACGTAAATAATTTGGACAGCACTCCGTCTGAAAATGGAAGGAATTAACATGAACTTGAAAAGATGGGATGATACTTGATGAAATGAACAGCACACTGCCTCCGAAACTATTGAACAAATGGCACAAGGGGTAAAAGGATTCAGATAGCACTCCGGTTGAAAGATAGGCAAAACTTGATAAGATGAGAGGACTAGAATGGAGGACACAACAATCCGGTTAAATAGACAAGCAAGGGAGAATATGATCTTGATAAAAACGAGATGATGGTTTGGAGAGAGCAACATCACAATTCCTCCGGAATGAAAGAATATAATACAGACCCAAGAAAGAAATGAACGGAGAGAAAAAATATGACAAGTTCTCTCAAAATTGAATTGAAAGAGCATCCTTACGAAGAAGGGTTGAATAGAGTTGTTGGAAATTCAACAACGAAATGAATAAGCTCTTGTTGTGGCCTTATGAAAAACATCTCAAAATTATGAGGTGACAACCGGCCACTAACCAAAACGAATTGCTTGGATAGAGATCAACAAGGAGACGAAAAACTTGTTTCACCGGAATGATAAATGAAGAACTTGGGTCATTTATAAGCACCATAATAGCAACAATCCTTAGGGAAAGCTTTTAGGTGAAATACAACCCAAGCTAAAACCAACGAATAAATTGAAGGGTTGGAAAGATCCCCTGAATTAGAAAATGATGGGTTTAAATATCTCATTCTTGACAACTTAGAATCATGAAACATGAAGGAATTGTCAAGAATGACATAACACCATCTGATAAGATAAGGTAGAAAGGATTGCAATTGGAATGCATGATGAAGAATGCTTGAGTTCCAACAAGAATCTTGATGAAAACTTCGAGGATGAATTAAAACATGATGAACCACCATGAGAACTCCGGTAACAAAAGCATGAGAAGTGGAAGATGAAAGAATAAGATTCAAGGCCCGCGATGAATTAGATGGAGCTTTGAAATGATATAATTGAAATAACTTGGAGCTCCGGAAAACAAGATGAACAACTTAGAACCGAGAATATGATATGATGAACAAACTCCAGACAAAAGAATTAAATCACCTGAAGGAATAAGAATAAGAATTATGTCATGCATCTCCTTCACCAATTTAAATTGATGACAACCAAAGGATTTGGCATACTACTTATTCTCGTTGCAAGGAATTAAAGAGAGAGCTAGTACAACCCTGGATAATATTCAACGACGCACCGGTATGATTGTGAAAAGAACAAATGAATTAAAACGATAACAACGGAAGGTAATCTTGAAAGAACCACCGTAAGAATATGGAGACGAACGAAGAGGCATCAATGAAGAATAGTTGGAGGACAAGTTGAAAACTGGGGACGAAGAAATATTCTGAAATGATGGCCTTCGGAGGATCACAATGGAAAGAATTTATGAGATGCTTCGGACGGGTATAAAAAGAATCCTCGTGATCAAAACAATAATGAGGATGGCAAGAAGCTAAAACCACGAATCTTCAAGAGAACGGGCCAAGAATTAAGAGAAACACTTCCCCGGTCTTCAAATGTTGAGAAATGCCATGAAGAATTTCGAGATACTCCGGAATGAAGAATTAAAAGGTTGAACCAATGATGAAAAAGAATTTGAAAGCGATCTTGGAGAAGGCATGTGACTGATGGGGATCATTCTTACGTCACATTTTGAAAAGAATTAGAGTATAACTCCAGGAAAATTAGAAGAGTCAGGTAAGATCCTGGAAAAGACCTGTGGGTTAGGGCCAACTCAAAAGAAATCACCGTTGAAAAAGATTGCTTAAGAGATATTGCACCAGTTGAATTAAATGGCTTAAATAAGATAACACTCCTCAAAATAATTTGAACGGATTAAGAATGGAAACACGAATCTTCTGAGATATCTTCAGCACTCCGGATATGAATAGAAAGAGGAGAATGATTAATTGGTGCACCGGAATAAGAAAGCATTGTGAAATGAGAAAAAAGGATAAGATCAACACCGAAATCTTGAATTACGTCCACCGGCAGAATTTGAGAACAAAAGAATGATGAACTTGAAGCTCTTGAGCATCTTCACGATAAATCACCATATAAGAACATTGAAGGAAAAGAATGAAGAAACATCACATGAATAAAATGGATACTAGATCAAGGACTCTGGCTCCAAAAGAAAAGGGAGGGAGGGTGGGGAAAACAAAGACAACTTGGGATGAATGAAATAGACGAATCGTCAGATTTCTCAACGACGTCTGTATGGAATAACTTGAAGAGAAGGCACACCGGTTGAAAAGGATTAACATGAAAAATCTCGATGGTCAAGAAGAATTAGCACTCCCATATAAATATGAGAACACCGATTAGGAAAGTATGGAATCAACATTTGACATCGAAGCAACTCGAATACCAGAATCAAAACAAGAACAAATGATAGATATGTTTATGAAGAAGATTATGTTGCAACATATCTATCCGAACAGAGAATTGAACGAATGAATTACGCAGGTACATCAACTTGACGAGAAGCCACTAGGTAGAACAAAAGATAAATAAAAACAACAAGGATCAGATAGAACAAATACAAGATAGAAGCTTCGTTCGACATATTCGTGCTGAAAGCTCATGGAACGTGTTACAAAAGGGTTTTGCAATCCCTGGATCAGCATAGCCAAGGACCCTTTAAGATGCAACTCCCGATCGTAACAAGCCCATAAACAACTTCACTCAATGTAGAACCCCGAACTTCATATCATGCATCCGTTGGAAGAATGCCTAGAACTACTAGATGAACCCACCTATTAATTTCCGAAAGTTTCCAGTTATGCAATCAGGTGTTGGGGATACAAGGGAAGCACCGCGCACTCAACTCTAATCCTACATCCAGCTGTATCCATCCTTCAACACATAACCAGTCGTCTCCGGAAACCGTTTACCTCGGACCTTCGAAACGCATCCACTATACAAGCTATGGCAATACTCCCGAACTACCTCCCCAGTACTGGGTGATGTCGGGGTTAACTTACCACTAACCGCATAGGAGAGTTTTCGATGTCGACCGTCTTAAGTATTCTAGAACTGATGCGATATATTTGTGATGACAACACCTCGGAGCTCAACTCCCCGGGACACTGCCACAACCCCTAATGACAGGAGGCATCGAAAACAATGCTCTCGTCACAAAGACATCGGAACAATCCAAATAATATTCGCGTGATCCTAAAAAAATTGGTGAATTTTTCGAAAGTAGAAGAGGCAAGAGTAATCGTCAGGAGTCCTCACCAGAGTGAAAAGAGATGAGGAGCAAAAGAAATCCTACTCTCCGATATATATATAGGACTCAAAACAATTCAAGTGTGTGCCTAGACTCAACCGTCAACGATTCGATCAATCAGTGGGGGCTTCTAGGTCGGAGAAGGCTCTGAATACCAACTTGTAATGCCCAGGATGGGACTATATCTCCTACGTGTCGAGGCACGACTTAAAGATATAAGCCCATTCTGGAATGATCGCAAGTTTGGTACCTTTGCACATCTCATGTAAAAGAGGGATTCAATTGCAAAAGGAGATAGTTGGCTTACACTCGCCACTTCACACAATACATTACATAAGCAAACATCACAACCCGACTACGGGCGAAGATACAAAGGCAAGATACCAAAAACAACATAAAGCCACAGGTCTAGATCGAATCCTAGTAGAAACCACTACTGATAGACGAAAACGTCACAAGCATACGGCCAAACTCTTCATCGAACTCCCGGTGAAGTACTTGAACCAGCTCCTGCGTCAAACTCGGCTGAACCTGCATCTGGTGTTGTAGTATCTGTGAGCCACGAGGACTTAGCAATCCCATAACCATGGGTATCAAGACTAGCAAAGCTTTATGGGTAGGAAGAGGTAAAGTGGTGAGGTTGCAGCAGCGGCTAAGCATAATATGGTGGCTAACTTACGAGTACAAGAATAAGATGAGAATCTACGCAAACGGTCACAAAAGTAGTGATCGCTAAAGATCCTAAACTACATACGAGTCAAACATAACCCCACCGTGTTCTCTTCTCAAAGTGAAAGAGACAGTCACGGTTACTCACGCGGTTGTATGTTTTACTTCGGATCCTCTGACAAGTTTTCTACAACCGGACATTAACAAATTCCAATCTGCCACATAACCGCGGGCACTGCTTTTGAAAGATCATAACCCTGCAAGGGTGTCCCAACTTAGCTCATCACAAGCTCTCACGATTAGCTGAAGTGATAAATATAATATCATCACTCCTTATATTAGGGAAATCCGATCAGGCTCGGCATCCCGGTGCACAAGTGATGCGTCCAAAACGTATCTATAATTTCTGCTTGCTCCATGCCTTTTTTGTGTGATATTGCTATGATATTTACGCACTTCCATACACTTTTGATCATATTTGGACTAATCTACTAATGGTTGCAAAAGTGCACAATGTTCTTGTTTTACACTTTATTGTGTAGGAATTACTTGAAAATTGACAAAAACGCAAAAGGAGTCGTATTGGAGTAGGACTCTGACTTTCCTGAAATCTGTGTGAGAACATTTTTTAAAGATGGTCACGTTCCGGCCCGAAGACGACGTCAAACGGAAAAAGTCTAGTTGCAAAAGTTGTGGGGAATTTCGAGGCGATGCTTCTGGATATAAACTCCGTCCAAATCGGAGTCCGGACGGCCGAGTAAAGCCCGTTTTACTAAGGCCCAAAATCTGATGACGGGAATCCGAGAGTCTATATAAAGAGAGGAAACCTAGGTCACCAAGGGCCACGAATTTTCCTCCTCCCGAGCCGCCGTCTTGGAGGGGAGGACCAGCACCATTGCAGCACCATCCACAAGGAAGAAGGGGGGCCAAGGAGCCACTGCCCCCTAGGGCCGCTGCCGCCCCGAGGGCCGCCGCCGCGCCCCCAAGGGCCGCCGCCGCCGCCTCCGTGGCTGCCGCCGGCCATCTCCTCCTCGCGGGGCTGCACCTCTCCATCAACACCACCATCAACCTCCTCCTCACCATGTCCATGCGTGAGTAGTTTCCTCCGGGGCCGAGGGCTCGTACGTGTAGCTATGTGGTTATCTCTCTCTCCCATGATGTGATCTTCGTTGTGATCATAGGCTATGTTAATCTAAGGTGATCCCATGATATTTCCCCTTCCTCTATGTATTGGATTGATGTACTCACTTGTCTTTATCTAGTATAATCCCCGAGACCAAGGTGACAGCGGTCTATTGGACATGGATTAGAAAAATATTTTCATGAGTGATTTCCTCTCTTGTGTGTTGATTGAAGATTGAGAGTCTCTTGGTGCTTGTCTTTGACTATCCTTTAGATATGTTGTGGTGATTATGGGACTCTCTTTGGATGGCCGCGGTGACATTGGGAAATCCTTAGATTGAGAACTACGAACTTTGAGGTGTGCTTTTGTAGCCCTACATAATTCTCGTCCTCTCTTGACCACGAATGAATGACCTCCGGGTGCGTCTCCATTGCATGTTTTATGGGAAATATCATGTGATTCGATTATGTTAATGTTGTTGGGAGTTGCCACTAGTGAAAGTATGATCCCTAGGCCTTGTTTCCACCATTGCAATACCATTTGTGCTCACATTTACCACTTGTTTGCTTGTTGCACTTTTTATTACAGATTTATATTACTTTGTTTTGCCATCCATATCACTTGCCATTTAACATCTCTTCGCCGAACTAGTGCACCTATACATGTGACAAGTGTATTAGGTGTGTTGGGGACACAAGAGACTTCTTGTATTTTAGTTGCAGGGTTGCTTGAGAGAGACCATCTTCAACCTCTACTTCCCTGAGTTCGATAAACCTTAGGTCATCCACTTGAGGGAAATAGCTGCTGTCCTACAAACCTCTACGCTTGGAGGCCCAACATAGTCTACAAGAGTAGAAGCGTGTGTAGACATCAAGCTATTTCTGGCGCCGTTGCAGGGGAAGTGAGTGCTTGAAGGTATATCTTTAGATCTTGCAATTAAATCTTTTTGTTTCTTGTTTTTATTTCACTAGTTATGTTTATGGAAAACCGCAATCTTAGTTCGTTGCTTGTGAGAAGACGCCCCACACCTGTGGTGGTTGCTCCTCCCCCTACTGAAATTATGCCCTATAAAATACCAGCTGGTATTATCGATTATGTTTTGGCTAATCGTTATGCAGGAGACAGACATCCCGGTGAACACTTGCTATATCTGTCACAATTATGTTCATTATTTAAGCTTGCAGGTGTATCAAGGGAGTTTGTCATGAGGAAATTGTTCGCCGTATCACTTATAGATAAAGCTTCAGATTGGTATAAGCTTCTCGATAACCCGCACTTGCTTGATTGGCAAGAGCTTATGTCTCTCTTTTATACTAAGTTTGATCCTCTTCATGAAATTCATCGAGACAGGAACTATATCTATAACTTTAGGTCTCGTGACGGAGAAAGCATTGCTCAAGCTTGGGGGAGACTGAAAACGTTAATGCTAAAAAGTTCTAACCATGGGCTCGCCAAAGATGCTTATGTGGAGAGTAAGAGTACCTTTTTGCATGTGGATCATGGTAACAATGCTTTATGTGATGCTTATATTGTTGAGTTTATTCGTGATCCCATTGAAAATTATTATGAGAAGGGAACATATGCTTATAGATATTTCAATAATATTAAGTTTCCTCTCTTTATGTTGAAGGTTTTGAAGCTGCACTTGTTTTGTCTTCCTATGCTTATTGCTTTGTGCTTCAATGAATTATTCTATTGCAATATTCCTATGCATAGGAAGCATGTTAGGCTTAAATGTGTTTGGTATTTGCTTCTTGATGCTCTCTTTTGTTCTTCAACTCTTATTCCTACGAGAGCATCATTAAAGTCTTAACCCTTGTTATCTTTGCTTTCAGTTTGTTCTTTCAGTTTTTAGTGGTCTTGATGTTTGTTACTACTGTAGCAACATCATTGTATCTTTACTTTTCAGCTTTGTGCCAAGTGTAGCCTCTGATTGCAAGAAAGTTCAAAAGTTGTGACGTGCTGTCCAGAAAACAGATTCTGTCCTTGGACAGAGTATAAAATCAACAGATCATCTTTTTGGTCTGAATTTTTTCGACAGCGTGCTCTATACAATTGGCTTTCGGGCGTCTGTTCTGAGTTTTTTTAGTTGAGTTGCAGAAGTGCCCCAAAAAAATTATTTACTACCTGCTGTTCTGTTTTTCACAGATTCTGTCATGTTTTGCCTTTCCTTCATTTTGCAAACCTTGAGCTTGCTTTTTCTTTGCAAAAACCTTTTGGCAATCTTGAGAAACAGTAGTCCTTCAAGAATATCCTTATTTCCAGCAAGGAAAAATTATTTTATTAAGGGTACTAACCTCGCTAATCAGATTATGATGAGTTATGTATGAAGGGAGTTTTCAAGTGTGCGAGGGAAGATGATAAAAAGATTCAGGGGTGTCAAACGCTCAAGCTTGGGATGCCCACATGCACCCCCAAGAAATATTCAAGAAGACTCAAGCGTCTAAGCTTGGGGATCCCCCCGTGCATCCCCTTCTCCATCAACATTATCAGTTCGTCTTTCGTTCCACTATATTTTTATCACTTCATGTGTTATGTGCTATGCTTGGAGCGTCTTGCTTTTAGTTTCCTTTTTAGTTTCTTTAGCTTTGCTTGATGTTCATAACGAGTTGGAACTCAGCTTTCTTTGTGTGGGAGAGAAACACGCTCCACTTCAACCTAGAACATAACATAGAATTTTCATGTCTATCTTTGATGTGTATGTTCTTTGTCTTTCAATAGCTACTGTCATGCTTAGCTCTTAGTTTTCATGTTTATCTTTTTAAAAGAGCTTTTGTTTAGTTGGTCGCTGGAACTCTCTTTAGTTATCATGCTTATATTATTAAGAGAGTTGGCTTCTGTTGCACTGGTCGATATGTCTATGATAAAAATGTTATGTGCATAATGATGCGTAGTAGTTCATGTTTTCTTATGGTTAGTCTCAAATAGCTGGAGGTTCTCAATGTGTTATTGGAGTACCAACATGATTTGTTTGCCTATGATCTGGTATGGTTTAGTGATATCTTCCTCCAAGAATTTATTTTGATTGACTTGGCGTATGCTCACGCATATTTAAGACTGTAAAGAAAGTCTATCAAGCCTTGATGATCTTTAGTTTCTGAGTAGCGATATAACTTCCATGCCTGATTCAATGTTGCTTTGTCGCTCTGCATGATTATGACCGTCGTTGCTCTCTTAGTTGGTCGCTCCCAGTCTTTTGCTAATCTTCGCCTGTACTAAGCGGACTGACTGCTAGTGAATCCAAAATCCTTTAAATCAGTTATGCCAAATGAGTCCACCATACATTCCTATATATGGTATTTACCTGCCATTCCTAACGAAGACTTTCATGTACCATCTCGAAATTATTCAAAAAAAAAGCATTTCTCTTTTGTGCCTCTGTTTTAGCTCATGAGGAAGTAGTAGTTAATTCATGATCTTTTTAAGTTGGACAAGCTTCACCCCGGGATTGCATGTCTAATGTGCAAACCCCTAATACTAGAAGGAACTGGCATAGAGTGCGCCCGGCTCATTGAAAAATATACAAACAAACAAACCCTCCTTCACGCTTTGTTCATGAGAAATCAGAAAACTTTGGCAGTGGTAAACAAAGGAGATTAAGAGGATGTGATCGTCCTCATTCGGGAGCCGTTCCTCGAAACTTGTCCAGCTCAAGAAGTGATTGAGTTATCAGCTAGCATTCGTTGACGAAATATGCATATTCTAAAAAAAATTATTACCTCTGTTTTTAAAAACCAAGAGCTCTGGTATATGTTTAGTTTTTGTTTCCGACCACGGGTTTTCAACCTTGCCATCAAAAGCCACGGTTCGAGAGTCTCCATCTTCTTTCTTTAAAGCACCAACTATTGAGAGCATGATTGTCATTCTGAGTGTAATGTGCATTGTCCCAAAGTACCATTGTCTTTTGCATGATTATGATATCGTTTATTCTGAAATGATTGTATCTAGTCATCACTTAAACTTTGGAGGTGCCCCTGCGTTTATGTTTTGCTTCACTGAAGGGGGAAAGCGAGGTATCACTTTGTCATGTTTGCACACCATGCTCATTACAAATCTATTGAGTGTTTCAGTATCATATTGTAAAACTTTCACTTCTTTGTGATATTCTAATGAGGAAACTTAATTACTACAGATTCATTATCTCAGTAAGCATTTGTCATGTGACTGTGAAAAGTTCTTATATGGTTAATAGCATGTCACCACAGAAATTATGCTTGTTATCATTTACCTACTCGAGGACGAGCAGGAATTAAGCTTGGGGATGTTGATACGTCCAAAACGTATCTATAATTTCTGCTTGCTCCATGCCTTTTTTGTGTGATATTGCTATGATATTTACGCACTTCCATACACTTTTGATCATATTTGGACTAACCTACTAATGGTTGCAAAAGTGCACAATGTTCTTGTTTTACACTTTATTGTGTAGGAATTACTTGGAAGTTGACAAAAAACGCAAAAGGAGTCGTATTGGAGTAGGACTCTGACTTTCCTGTCTGAGAACGTTTTTTAAAGATGGTCACGTTCCGGTCCGAAGACGACGTCAAACGGAAAAAGTCTAGTTGCGAAAGTTGTGGGGAATTTCGAGGCGCTGCTTCTGGATATAAAATTCGTCCAAATCGGAGTCCGGACGGCCAAGTAAAGCCCGTTTTACTGAGGCCCAAAATCTGATGACGGAAATCCGAGAGTCTATATAAAGAGAGGAAACCTAGGTCACCAAGGGCCACGAATTTTCCTCCTCCCGAGCCGCCGTCTTGGAGGGGAGGACCAGCACCATTGCAGCACCATCCACAAGGAAGAAGGGGGGCCAAGGAGTCGCTGCCCCCTAGGGCCGCCGCCGCGCCTCCAAGGGCTGCCGCCGCCGCCTCCGTGGCTGCCGCCGGCCATCTCCTCCTCGCGGGGCTGCACCTCTCCATCAACACCATCATCAACCTCCTCCTCACCATGTCCATGCGTGAGTAGTATCCTCCGAGGCCGAGGGCTCGTACGTGTAGCTATGTGGTTATCTCTCTCTCCCATGATGTGATCTTCGTTGTGATCATAGGCTATATTAATCTAGGGTGATCCCATGATATTTCCCCTTCCTTTATGTGTTGGATTGATGTACTCACTTGTCTTTATCTTGTATAATCCCCGAGACCAAGGTGACAGCGGTCTATTGGACATGGATTAGAAAAATATTTTCATGAGTGATTTCCTCTCTTGTGTGTTGATTGAAGATTGAGAGTCTCTTGGTGCTTGTCTTTGACTATCCTTTAGATATGTTGTGGTGATTATGGGACTCTCTTTGGATGGCCGCGGTGACATTGGGAAATCCTTAGATTGAGAACTACGAACTTTGAGGTGTGCTTTTGTAGCCCTACATAATTCTCGTCCTCTCTTGACCACGAAGGAATGACCTACGGGTGCGTCTCCATTGCATGTTTTATGGGAAATATCATGTTATTCGATTATATTAATGTTGTTGGGAGTTGCCACTAGTGAAAGTATGATCCCTAGGCCTTGTTTCCACCATTGCAATACCATTTGTGCTCACGTTTACCACTTGTTTGCTTGCTGCACTTTTTATTACAGATTTATATTACTTTGTTTTGCCATCCATATCACTTGCCATTTTACATCTCTTCGCCGAACTAGTGCACATATACATCTGACAAGTGTATTAGGTGTGTTGGGGACACAAGAGACTTATTGTATTTTAGTTGCAGGGTTGCTTGAGAGAGACCATCTTCAACCTCTACTTCCCTGAGTTCGATAAACCTTAGGTCATCCACTTGAGGGAAATTGCTGCTGTCCTACAAACCTCTGCGCTTGGAGGCCCAACATAGTCTACAAGAGTAGAAGCGTGTGTAGACATCAAGCTATTTCTGGCGCCGTTGCAGGGGAAGTGAGTGCTTGAAGGTATATCTTTAGATCTTGCAATTAAATCTTTTTGTTTCTTGTTTTTATTTCACTAGTTATGTTTATGGAAAACCGCAATCTTAGTTCGTTGCTTGTGGGAAGACGCCCCACACCTGTGGTGGTTGCTCCTCCCCCTACTAAAATTGTGCCCTATAAAATACCAGCTGGTATTATCGATTATGTTTTGGCTAATCGTTATGCAGGAGACAGACATCCCGGTGAACACTTGCTATATCTGTCACAATTATCTTCATTATTTAAGCTTGCAGGTGTATCAAGGGAGTTTGTCATGAGGAAATTGTTCGCCGTATCACTTATAGATAAAGCTTCAGATTGGTATAAGCTTCTCGATAACCCGCACTTGCTTGATTGGCAAGAGCTTATGTCTCTCTTTTATACTAAGTTTTATCCTCTTCATGAAATTCATCGAGACAGGAACTATATCTATAACTTTAGGTCTCGTGACAGAGAAAGCATTGCTCAAGCTTGGGGGAGACTGAAAACGTTAATGCTAAAAAGTCCTAACCATGGGCTCGCCAAAGATGCTTATGTGGAGAGTAAGAGTACCTTTTTGCATGTGGATCATGGTAACAATGCTTTATGTGATGCTTATATTGTTGAGTTTATTCGTGATCCCATTGAAAATTATTATGAGAAGGGAACATATGCTTATAGATATTTCAATAATATTAAGTTCCCTCTCTTTATGTTGAAGGTTTTGAAGCTGCACTTGTTTTGTCTTCCTATGCTTATTGCTTTGTGCTTCAATGAATTATTCTATTGCAATATTCCTATGCATAGGAAGCATGTTAGGCTTAAATGTGTTTGGTATTTGCTTCTTGATGCTCTCTTTTGTTCTTCAACTCTTATTCCTACGAGAGCATCATTAAAGTCTTAACCCTTGTTATCTTTGCTTTCAGTTTGTTCTTTCAGTTTTTAGTGGTCTTGATGTTTGTTACTACTGTAGCAACATCATTGTATCTTTACTTTTCAGCTTTGTGCCAAGTGTAGCCTCTGATTGCAAGAAAATTCAAAAGTTGTGACGTGCTGTCCAGAAAACAGATTCTGTCCTTGGACAGAAAAATTCGTATAAAATCAACAGATCATCTTTTTGGTCTGAATTTTTTCGACAGCGTGCTCTATACAATTGGCTTTCGGGCGTCTGTTCTGAGTTTTTTGATTTGAGTTGCAGAAGTGCCCCGAAAAAATTATTTACTACCTGCTGGTCTGTTTTTAACAGATTCTGTCCTGTTTTGCCTTTCATTCATTTTGCAAACCTTGAGCTTGCTTTTTCTTTGCAAAAACCTTTTGGCAATCTTGAGAAACAGTAGACCTTCAAGAATATCCTTATTTCCAGCAAGGAAAAATTATTTTATTAAGGGTACTAACCTCGCTAATCAGATTATGATGAGTTATGTATGAAGGGAGTTTTCAAGTGTGCGAGGGAAGATGATAAAAAGATTCATGGGTGTCAAACGCTCAAGCTTGGGATGCCCACATGCACCCCCAAGAAATATTCAAGAAGACTCAAGCGTCTAAGCTTGGGGATGCCCCCGTGCATCCCCTTCTCCATCAACATTATCAGTTCGTCTTTCGTTCCACTATATTTTTATCACTTCATGTGTTATGTGCTATGCTTGGAGCGTCTTGCTTTTAGTTTCCTTTTTAGTTTCTTTAGCTTTGCTTGCTGTTCATAACGAGTTGGAACTCAGCTTTCTTTGTGTGGGAGAGAAACACGCTCCACTTCAACCTAGAACATAACATATAATTTTCATGTCTATCTTTGCTGTGTATGTTCTTTGTCTTTCAATAGCTACTATCATGCTTAGCTCTTAGTTTTCATGTTTATCTTTTTAAAAGAGCTTTTGTTTAGTTGGTCGCTGGAACTCTCTTTAGTTATCATGCTTATATTATTAAGAGAGTTGGCTTCTGTTGCACTGGTCGCTATGTCTATGATAAAAATGCTATGTGCATAATGATGCTTATTAGTTCATGTTTTCTTATGGTTAGTCTCAAATAGTTGGGGGGTTCTCAATGTGTTATTGGAGTACCAACATGATTTGTTTGCCTATGATGTGGTATGGTTTAGTGATATCTTCCTCCAAGAATTTATTTTGATTGACTTGGCGTATGCTCACGCATATTTAAGACTGTAAAGAAAGTCTATCAAGCCTTGATGATCTTTAGTTTCTGAGTAGCGATATAACTTCAATGCCTGATTCAATGTTGCTTTGTCGCTCTGCATGATTATTACCGTCATTGCTCTCTTAGTTGGTCGCTCCCAGTCTTTTGCTAATCTTCGCCTGTAATAAGCGGACTGACTGCTTGTGAATCCAAAATCCTTTAAATCAGTTATGCCATATGAGTCCACCATACCTTCCTATACATGGTATTTACCTGCCATTCCTAACGAAGACTTTCATGTACCATCTCGAAATTATTCAAAAAAAAGCATTTCTCTTTTGTGCCTCTGTTTTAGCTCATGAGGAAGTAGTAGTTAATTCATGATCTTTTTAAGTTGGACAAGCTTCACCCCGAGATTGCATGTCTAATGTGCAAACCCCTAATACTAGAAGGAACTGGCATAGAGTGCGCCCGGCTCATTAAAAAATATACAAACAAACAAACCCTCCTTCACGCTTTGTTCATGAGAAATCAGAAAACTTTGGCAGTGGTAAACAAAGGAGATTAAGAGGATGTGATCGTCCTCATTCGGGAGCCGTTCCTCGAAACTTGTCCAGCTCAAGAAGTGATTGAGTTATCAGCTAGCATTCATTGACTAAATATGCATATTCTAAAAAAATAATTATTACCTTTATTTTTAAAAACCAAGAGCTCTGGTACATGTTTAGTTTTTGTTTCCGACCATGGGTTTTCAACCTTGCCATCAAAAGCCACGGTTCGAGAGTCTCCATCTTCTTTCTTTAAAGCACCAACTATTGAGAGCATGATTGTCATTCTGAGTGTAATGTGCATTGTCCCAAAGTACCATTATCTTTTGCATGATTATGATATCATTTATTCTGAAATCATTGTATCTAGTCGTCACTTAAACTTTGGAGGTGCCCCTGCATTTATGTTTTGCTTCACTGAAGGGGGAAAGCGAGGTATCACTTTGTCATGTTTGCACACCATGCTCACTACAAATCTATTGAGTGTTTCAGTATCATATTGTAAAACTTTCACTTCTTTGTGATATTCTAATGAGGAAACTTAATTACTACAGATTCATTATCTCAGTAAGCATTTGTCATGTGACTGTGAAAAGTTCTTATATGGTTATTAGCATGTCACCACAGAAATTATGCTTGTTATCATTTACCTACTCGAGGACGAGCAGGAATTAAGCTTGGGGATGTTGATACGTCTAAAACGTATCTATAATTTCTGCTTGCTCCATGCCTTTTTTGTGTGATATTGCTATGATATTTATGCACTTCCATACACTTTTGATCATATTTGGACTAACCTACTAATGGTTGCAAAAGTGCACAATGTTCTTGTTTTACACTTTATTGTGTAGGAATTACTTGGAAATTGACAAAAAAACGCAAAAGGAGTCGTATTGAAGTAGGACTCTGACTTTCCTGAAATCTGTCTGAGAACGTTTTTTAAAGTTGGTCACGTTCCGGCCCGAAGACGACGTCAAACGGAAAAAGTATAGTTGCGAAAGTTGTGGGGAATTTTGAGGCGATGCTTCTGGATATAAAATTCGTCTAAATTGGAGTCCGGACGGCCGAGTAAAGCCCAGTTTACTGAGGCCCAAAATCTGATGACGGGAATCCGAGAGTCTATATAAAGAGAGGAAACCTAGGTCACCAAGGGCCACAAATTTTCCTCCTCCCGAGCCGCCGTCTTGGAGAGGAGGACCAGCACCATTGCAGCACCATCCACAAGGAAGAAGGGGGGCCAAGGAGGCGCTGGCCCCTAGGGCCGCCGCCGCCCCGAGGGCCGCCGCCGCCCCTAGGGCCGCCGCCGCCGCCTCCGTGGCTGCCGCCGGCCATCTCCTCCTCGCGGGGCTGCACCTCTCCATCAACACCATCATCAACCTCCTCCTCACCATGTCCATGCGCGAGTAGTTTCCTCCGGGGCCGAGGGCTCCTACGTGTAGCTATGTGGTTATCTCTCTCTCCCATGATGTGATCTTTGTTGTGATCATAGGCTATGTTAATCTAGGGTGATCCCATGATATTTCCCCTTCCTCTATGTATTGGATTGATGTACTCACTTGTCTTTATCTAGTATAATCCCCGAGACCAAGGTGACAGCGGTCTATTGGACATGGATTAGAAAAATATTTTCATGAGTGATTTCCTCTCTTGTGTGTTGATTGAAGATTGAGAGTCTCTTGGTGCTTGTCTTTGACTATCCTTTAGATATGTTGTGGTGATTGTGGGACTCTCTTTGGATGGCCGCGGTGACATTGGGAAATCCTTAGATTGAGAACTACGAACTTTGAGGTGTGCTTTTGTAGCCCTACATAATTCTCGTCCTCTCTTGACCACGAAGGAATGACCTCCGGGTGTGTCTCCATTGCATGTTTTATGGGAAATATCATGTGATTCGATTATGTTAATGTTGTTGGGAGTTGCCACTAGTGAAAGTATGATCCCTAGGCCTTGTTTCCACCATTGCAATACCATTTGTGCTCACATTTACCACTTGTTTGCTTGCTGCACTTTTTATTACAGATTTATATTACTTTGTTTTGCCATCCATATCACTTGCCATTTAACATCTCTTCGCCGAACTAGTGCACCTATACATCTGACAAGTGTATTAGGTGTGTTGAGGACACAAGAGACTTCTTGTATTTTGGTTGCATGGTTGCTTGAGAGAGACCATCTTCAACCTCTACTTCCCTGAGTTCGATAAACCTTAGGTCATCCACTTGAGGGAAATTGCTGTTGTCCTACAAACCTCTGGCTTGGAGGCCCAACATAGTCTACAAGAGTAGAAGCGTGTGTAGACATCAACAAGACATTTCGACAATGGTAAAACAAGTCCAGAAAGACCTCCCGGCGTGCCGACACCCTGATAGTAGCCGCGCGTATCTCGTCTCTGGCCACGACCGGATGGGCGATTCTATAGGTTTATATCAATCCTCGAGTTTCCTCGTGGTGACCCCGCAGACTCTCCGTTTGGGACCAACACCATCAGCACTGGCACCCCTGCTATGTAGAATTAAGAACCCGAGGACGCGACCCCCTATGCAAATTTAATTAATTAACTAAGTTGTTATTATGAGCAAATTAAAACCAATGTTGGGCCTTGCTGGAGGAGTTTTATTAAAAGTCGAACTGTCAAGGGGTCCCCATCCACCCATCATGTAAGGAACGCAAAATCAAGGAACATAATGCCGGTTTATCGGCGCCTAAGGTGGCATGACTGGAACAAAACACCGAGCAAAAGGCCAAGCCTTCCACCCATGCCTAGTATATAGGTGTGTTAATAATAATTATAGATATTGTGATATACGAATAACAAGTTCCCTCCTGGAACGATCTTCATCTTCACCTGCAACTAACAATGCTATAAGAGGAGCTGAGCAAGCGGGTAACATAGCCAAACAGTGGTTTTGCTAGGAAGGTGTCAAAGGTTAGAGGTTTCATGGCAACAAGGAGAGGCTGACATAAAAGATGGGTAGCGCGACATGTAACGATAGCATCGAGACAACTAAGCATGGCAATGGTTGTAAAGGTATCCAAGGGTATGATCATCTTGCCTGGGATTCCACAAGGGAGAAGAACGGATCCAAGAAGTAGACGAAGCAACATAGTCGAGCGAATCCTCACAACTCCGGAACGATACCGAAGCTTCGGAACGTTTGTTTCGGGGCGGCTCGAGATCGTAGTGGAAGTAGTGGTACACGCGGTCGTAGAGGAAGTAGTGGAAGTAGACGTTCCGTTATCTGTCGTGGAACTTGACGTATCGCCGTGTAGTTGTTCCCGTTCGTAGTCGTTCACGTTTCCGAAGAGGTACTTGTCGCGGCATCGGACGTCCTCGGGGCGATGGTAGTCGAACTTGACACATCCTTGTTCTTTCGGGTCTGTAGTGGTACTTGGCATCTCATCGTGTAGCCGCTCTCGCGATTCGTAGAGGAAGTAGGCGTTCCATTTCGTAGATGTTCACGTTCGGAGAGGTACACGCGGTCTTTGGCGACGGTAGTGGTACACTTGTCGATGAGGTACTTGACGATTCCGGTGACGGCGGTAGACACCCGTGCGTAGAGGTACTTGTTCGGGTCATGTAGAGGTACTTGGTGCTTTGGGCTGCCATCGTTACTCATTTGTAGATGAACCTGTTCATCTTGATACTTGGCGAAAAAAAACAGCAGCAACAAAAACATGGCAACAGGGCAGAGTAGCTGCGGACAAGGGCGGCTCCAGGAACTCGATGGTGCGGCGGAGCTGCAGGTGAGGTTCGGGACGCGGCATGCGCCAGATCCGGAGAGGAAGGACTCGGCCAGCTTGCTCCGGCAGCCCTGGTCGCCAGCGGGTGGCGAGGAAGCCGGCGGCGGCCAGATTCGCGGACGAAGGAGTCCAGTCCGACGGGAGGCGGGAGCGCGACATGTCGATGTAGGAGGGAAGCAGAGGGGCCTGCGGAGGTCGCGGGGTCGTCGATGGCAGCGGGTCGGCGGTCGGGCCGGCGAGGACGAGGCCCGACGCGGCGGACGACCGGGCCGCGAGCTAGCGGTCACGCGAGGGCGGAGAGGAGGAGGTGCGCGGCACCGTCGCAGAAGAGGAGGGGGCGCGGGGCAGCGGCCTTCGCGGAGACGGCGGAGGCAGGGCGGCCTTGGCGACGGAGAACGAGGTGGAGGCGCGGGCCTCTGGTTGTACGAAGACGGCGGCGGGGCGCGGCTCGGCTGCGTCCTGGCGAGGGAGAGCGGCGAGGTAGGGAATCGGGGAAAGGGTTCGGGCGAGAGAGCGAGGAAGGCGGGGTCGAGCGAGGGGATCGGGATGAGGAGCGATGGGTCGGGACGAGGCCAGAGGGGATCGAGGGAACGAGGGGTGCTGGCGGCGGGGGTGCGGGAGAACGAGGGAACTAGAGGGAGAGCGAGGCTGCTGCGTCGGGCTTAGGGTTAGATCAGCTGGGCCGGCTCGGGACGGATGTCCTTGGGCCAAAGGAGGGAGGCGGTTGGGCCTGAGGCCTGGCTGCTCTCTTCCTTTTTACTACTAATTTCTTCTGCCATATTCAATTACTGAAGAAAAAAATAGCCCTGAAGAAAAGAGAAGAACGGAAGGGTTCGAAATAGAATTTGGACAAGAGGTTAATTTTACTGGACTCGTAAAAATGTCCACGGTCCACGAAAAATAGAAGAGGCAAGAATGCAAGAGATAAAATCGAACTCATTTGAATTAGATTCAAATTATTTGAATTAGGGCATGACTTAAAAATGTCCAAAAGTGTTGAGGTTTTTGGAGGAACCTCGATAAACGAGGAAACAAATATAGGGAAGGTTTTGACGGTGAAACTTGAATTAAGAGGCATGGGGAAATTTGCAAGTGTGTTTGGGTTAATTCCAAACAAATGGAATATTTAAAATATAGCTCCCTAATAATATTGAGAGGCTTTTATATGTTATAAAGAGAAGTCACACTTCCCTCGATTTAAATGGACCGAAGGTCCACACGATTTATTTAAGTTGAGATGCAAAATAAATATGACATGATGGCATGATGACATGATGCAAAGCAAAATAAATAAAGCAAGCACCAATGAAACACACGGGAGAACCCGGAACATCTGGAATCTTCTGGAATCTTCTGGGACGTCGGTCTTCGGGCGTCACACGCACCCCCACCCTCGTGGGCCCCTCGTAGCTCCACCGACCTACTTCTTTTGCCTATATATACTCATATACCCTGAAAAATCGAGGAGCACCACGAAACCCTACTTCCACCGTCGCAACCTTCTGTACCCGTGAGATCCCATCTTGGGGCCTTTTCCGGCGCTCCGCCGAAGGGGGAATTGATCATGAAGGGCTTCTACATCAACACCATAGCCTCTCCGATGATGTGTGAGTAGTTTACCACAGACCTTCGGGTCCATAGTTATTAGCTAGATGGCTTCTTCTCTCTCTCTTTGGATCTCAATACAAAGTTCTCCTCGATCTTCATGGATATCTAGTCGATGTAATACTTTTTGCGGTGTGTTTGTCGAGATCCGATGAACTGTGGGTTTCTGATCAAGATTATCTATGAACAATATTTGGTTATTCTCGGAATTCTTATATGCATGATTTGATACCTTTGCAAGTCTCTACGAATTATCAGTTTGGTTTGGCCTACTAGATTGATCTTTCTTGCAATGGGAGAATTGCTTAGCTTTGGGTTCAATCTTGCGGTGTTCGATCCCAATGACAGAAAGGGAACCGATACGTATTGTATTGTTGCCATCAAGGATAAAAAGATGGGTTTTATATCATATTGCTTGAGTTTATCCTTCTACATCATGTCATCTTGCTTAATGTGTTACTCTGTTCTTATGAACTTAATACTCTAGATGCATGCTGGATAGCGGTCGATGTGTGGAGTAATAGTAGTAGATGCAGAATCATTTTGGTCTACTTGTCACGGACGTGATGCCTATATACATGATCATGCCTATATATTCTCATAACTATGCGCTTTTCATCAATTGCTCGGTAGTAATTTGTTCACCCACCGTAAAATATGCTATCTTGAGAGAAGCCACTAGTGAAACCTATGGCCCCCGGGTCTATTTTCCAATCATATTAATCTCCCGTCAACTAGCTATTTTTATCATAGTTTATTTTGCAATCTTTACTTTTCAATCTATACAACAAAAATACCAAAAATATTTATCTTATTATCTCTATTACATCTCACTTTTTCAAGTGGTCGTGAAGGGATTGACAACCCCTTTATCGTGTTGGTTACAAGGTTCTTAATTGTTTGTGTAGGTACTAGGGATTTGCATGTAGTCTCCTACTGGATTGATACCTTGGTTCTCAAAAACTAAGGGAAATACTTACGCTACTTTGTTGCATCATCATTTCCTTTTCAAGGGAAAACCAACGCATGCTCAAGAGGTAGCAGCATGCGTCGTAGTTCTTTGCTTTGAGGGCTAAGTAAAAATTTTGCAATAAGTATGTGAGTTCTTTATGACTAATGTGAGTCCATGGATTATACACACTCTCACCCTTCCACCTTGCTAGCCACTCTAAGTACGGTGCAACTTTCTCCGGTGCATAAAACACACCTTATACCTTCCTCAAAACAGCCACCATACCTACCTATTATGGCATTTCCATAGCCATTCCGAGATATATTGCCATGTAACTCCACCATTCCGTTTATTATGACACGCTTCACCATTGTCATATTGCTTTGCATGATCATGTAGTTGACATAGTATTTGTGGCAAAACCACCGTTCATATCTTATACATGTCACACTAGATCATTCCACATCCCGGTACACCATCGGAGGCATTCATATAGAGTCCTACTATGTTCTAGTATCGAGTTATAAGTAAATAAAAGTGTGATTATCATCATTATTAGAACATTGTCCCATGTGAGGTTATCAAAAATAAAAGAGGCCAATGAAGCCCAAATAAATAAAGAGGCCAAAGAAGCCCACCAAAAAAGAGGCCAAAGCGCCCAAAATTAAAAAAAAGCGAGAGAAAAAGAGAGAAGGGACAATGTTACTATCCTTTTCCACACTTGTGCTTCAGAGTAGCACCATGTTCTTCATGATAGAGAGTCTCTTTTGTTGTCACTTTCATACATCACTAGTGGAAATTTTTCATTATAGAACTTGGCTTGTATATTCCAACGATGGGCTTCCTCAAATGCCCTAGGTATTCATGAGCAAGCAAGTTGATGCACACCCACTGGTTGTCTTTTTGAGCTTTCATACACTTATAGCTCTAGTGCATCCGTTACATGGCAATCCGTACTCACTCACATTGATATCAATTGATGGACATCTCCATAGTTCGTTGATTTGCCTAGTTGATGTGAGACTTTCTCCCACCTTTTGTCTATTACAACCTCCACTCCACCCATAGTTCTATGTCCATGGCTCGCGCTCATATATTGCATGAAGAGTAAAAAAGGCTTGAAACAGTAGAGCATGGCAGCAATTGCTCGGCTGACTCCGAGATGGGCATCAGGGGTGTTTTGTGTTAAGAAAAGGGGGCATAAGGACTATATGATTGGTAGGGATAACGATCTTTAGCCATGTTATTTTTGATGCTTTATAGATTGCTGTTAGTAAAAAGTATTATTATTTTGATATTGAGAAACTTTTATATTGAGTCCAATGGATCTGAACATTCATGCCACCATAAAGAATATTACATTGATAAATACGTTGGGTAGCATTCCACATCAAAAAAATTGTTTTTATCATTTACCTACTCGAGGACGATTGGGAATTCAGCTTGGGGATGCTTCATACGTCTCCAACGTATCTATAATTTTTTATTGTTCCATGCTATTATATTATCTATCTTGGATGTTTTATATGCATTTATATGCTAGTTTATATGATTTTTGGGACTAATCTATTAACCCAGAGCCCAGTGCCAGTTTCTGTTTTTCCTTGTTTTTGAGTTTCGCAAAAAAGGAATATCAATTGGAGTCCGAACGAAACGAAACTTTTTGGAGATTTATCTTGGACCAGAAGACATCAGATGGACTTCGAGTACACGCTAGGGGATCTGCGAGGAGACCACAAGGGTGGAGGACGCACCCAGGGGGTAGGGTGCGCCCGCCTACCTTGTGGGCCCCTCGTGCCTCCCCTGACCTACTTCTTTTGCCTATAAATACCCATATATTCCAGAAATATCAGAACATCCATCAAAACCACTTTTCCGTCGTTGTAACCTTCTGTTCTCGTGAGATCCCATCTGGAGGCCTTTTCCGGTACTCTACCGGAGGGGGAATCAACCACGGAGGGCATCTACATCAACCCTATTGCCCTTCCGATGAAGTGTGAGTAGTTTACCACAGACCAATGGGTACATATGTATTATCTAGATGGCTTCTTCTCTCTGTTTGGTCTTCAATACCATGTTCTCCTCGTTGTTCTTGGAGATCTATCTGATGTAATCTTCTTTTGCGGTGTGTTTGTCAAGATCCGATGAGTTGTGGGTTTATGATCAGATCGTCTATGAATAATATTTGAGTTTCTTCTCAATTCTTTTATGCATTGTCTTATATCTTAGTAATTCTCTTCGTACTATCGGTTTTGTTTGGCCAACTAGATTGATATTTCTTGCAATGGGAGAAGTGCTTTGCTTTGGGTTCAATCTTGCGGTGCTCAATCCCAATGACAGTAGGGGACATGGCACATATTGTATTGTTGCCATCGAGGATAAAAAAGATGGGGTTTTCATCATATTGCTTGAGTTAATTCCTCTACATCATGTCATCTTGCTTAAGGCGTTACTCTGTTCTTATGAACTTAATACTCTAGATGCAGAATCGTCTCGGTCAATGTCTGGAGTAATAGTAGTAGATGCATGCCGGAATTGGTCTACTTGTCTCGGACATGATGCCTATATTCATGATCATTGCCATAGATGTTGTTACAATTATTTTCTTTTCCATAAATTGCTTGACAGTAATTTGTTCACCCACCGTAATATTTGCTATGATGAGAGAATCCTCTAGTGAAACCTATGCCCCCCGGGTCTACTTTACATCTTATAAGTTTCAGATCTAGTATATTGCAATATTTTACTTTTCAATCTATAAACCAAAAACCCAAAAATATTTAATTTATTTGTTTATCTATCTCTATCAGATCTCACTTTTGCAAATAACCTAGAAGGGATTGACGATCCCTTTATAGCGTTGGGTGAAAGTTGTTTGATTGTATGTGCAGGTATTTGGAGACTTGTGTGTAATCTCCTACTGGATTGATACCTTGGTTCTCAAAACTGAGGGAAATACTTACTTCACTTTGCTGAATCTCCCTTTCCTCTTCAAGGCAAATCCCAACGCAACCTCGGGAAAGTAGCAAGGAAGTCACTACTACACGCCTATTTTGTTTGCATGATTTGTAAAATGCACCAACGTGCCATCTTTGATCTGACCTGATTAACATGGAAATTTGATTACAATCTAGAAAAATGTAGCCTTCTTCACAAGAGGTTGGAGTGGATGAAAAATTCCCTAAGAAAACTAGTACAAATGAATCCAAAGGAGAAATGATTATGGATTGTAACCATATGAATCAAGCAACCAATATGGGGTGGGTGTATGTCCTGAAATCCTCCAAAATTCCTTTAGAAATCATAGTACATTGTCATTGTAAACTTGGGAAAAGGTGCAAAAAATTGAACTCCCCTATGGTTAACATTTAACAGGAAAGGAACATCACCTCGATATACAGCTTCTTCAGGCACGGAAATCATCTCGGGAAACTGACAACTTGGTCTAGATTGGGGCCGACAGATTCTAGTGCCAAGACCTTCACTGTGCACAGAATCTGGGTGAAGCTTTTTTGGATGACAGACGAACATACATCTTCAAAACTAGAAATAATGTTGATATCAAGAAGGAGAGATCGAAGGCGACTGTTGTACCTGAAAGTAGTAGTATTTGACAGACGAGTAGCCCACCACTGTCAATTTTTGCGCTGAAATGACATAGATTCTTGTTGGACCTTGTTGATCAACTACAAGTAATCTCTCAAGTGAAGGTGTGTCCTCAATGACCATATTGTGGTCCACCTTTTTTGATCAACACACATAAATAGTCCGGAGAGTCCTGGAGGTGATGTGGAAGCTACTCGACCAATTCATCTCCTCAAGACGAAGGAACTCGAGTGCAGTACAGTCGCGGAGCAGGCGCTCCATGTCAACCTTTGGGATGCAGACGTCAACGAGCTCGAGGTGCTTCAGTCGTGGTAGAAAAAGAGCGGGTGCATCATTAAGGGGGGATGGCAGTTCATGAACATGGCGACACGCGACGTGGCCGCGAAGCGGAGTGCGGACGTTGGCAGCGAGCGCATATGCCATCATTAAAACTGAGCTCCTCGATCTGATCTAGGGCGGGGGATCGGAACCACTCGTCAAGCTTGGCTCGGTCCTTGACATTGGAACGTAGCTTCCCTATGATAAGGCCTCTGATTGGGCCATGGTGACTGCCGAGGATCTGGGAGAACGCATCCAAGCTTTTGCGATAGCCATTGGAGAGCTCGTGGGCATTGAGGAGGTCGAGAGGGGTGGAGAGCCATAGGGGGCATGTCACTCTTGATTCATTGCCTATTCCGGTACACCGCCGGAGGCATCCATATAGAGTCATATTTGTTCTAGTATCGAGTTGTAATTAAATAGAAGTGTGATGATCATCATTATTAGAGCATTGTCCCGGAAAAAAAGGCCAAAAAAAGAAAGGCCAAATAAAAAAAGTGAAAGGCCAAAAAAAAGGAAGGCCCAAAAAAAGAAAAAGAAAAAGAAAAAAGGGGACAATGCTACTATCTTTTTTTTCACGCTTGTGCTTCAAAGTAGCACCATGATCTTTATCATAGAGAGTCTCTTATTTTGTCGCTTTCATATACTAGTGGAAATTTTTCATTATAGAACTTGGCTTGTATATTCCAACAATTGGCTTCCTCAAATGCCCTAGGTCTTCATGAGCAAGCAAGTTGGATGCACACCCACTTAGTTTCTTTTGTTGAGCGTTCATACATTTATAGCTCTAGTGCATCCGTTGCATGGCAATCCCTACTCACTCACATTGGTATCTATTGATGCGCATCTCCATAGCCCATTGATACGCCTAGTTGATGTGAGACCATCTTCCTCTTTTTTGTCTTCTCTACAACCACCATTCTATTCCACCTATAGTGCTATGTCCATGGCTCATGCTCATGTATTGCATGAAAGTTGAAAAAGTTTGAAAAAAAATAAAGTATGAAACAATTGCTTGGCTGAAACTGGGGTTGTGCATGATTTGAGTAATTTGTGTGACGAAGCTGGAGCATAGCCAAATTATATGATTTTGTAGGGACGAGCTTTCTTTGGCCATGTTATTTTGAGAAGACGTGATTGCTTTGTTAGTATGCTTGAAGTATTATTATTCTAATGTCAACATTAAACTTTTGTCTTGAATTTTTCGGAGCTGGACATTCATGTCACAAGAAAGAAAATTGCATTGAAAATTATGTTAAGTAGCATTCCATATCAAAAATTCTGTTTTTATCATTTACCAACTCGAGGACGAGCAGGAATTAAGCTTGGGGATGCTTGATACGTCTCCAACGTATCTATAATTTTTTATTGTTCCATGCTATTATATTATCTGTTTTGGATGTTTAATGGGCTTTAATATGCACTTTTATATTATTTTTGGGACTAACCTACTAACCAAAGGCCCCGTGCAAATTGCTATTTATTCGCCTATTTCAGTGTTTCGCAGAAAAGAAATATCAAACGGAATCCAAACGGAATGAACCTTCGCGAGGATCATTTTTGGAACAAACGCAATCCAGGAGACTTGGAGTTGACGTCAAGGAAACAACGAGGTGGCCACGAGGCAGGAGGGCGCGCCCAGGTGGGTAGGCGCGCCCCCACCCTTGTGGGCCCCTCGTAGCTCCACCGACCTACTTCTTTTGCCTATATATACTCATATACCCTAAAAAATCGAGGAGGACCACGAAACCCTATTTCCACCGCCGCAACCTTCTGTACCCGTGAGATCCCATCTTGGGGCCTTTTCCGGCGCTCCGCCAGAGGGGGAATTGATCGAGGAGGGCTTCTACATCAACACCATAGCCTCTCCGATGATGTGTGAGTAGTTTACCACAGACCTTCGGGTCCATAGTTATTAGCTAGATGGCTTCTTCTCTCTCTCTTTGGATCTCAATACAAAGTTCTCCTCGATCTTCATGGATATCTAGTCGATGTAATACTTTTTGCGGTGTGTTTGTCGAGATCCGATGAAGTGTGGGTTTCTGATCAAGATTATCTATGAACAATATTTGGTTCTTCTCGGAATTCTTATATGCATGATTTGATATCTTTGCAAGTCTCTTCGAATTATCAGTTTGGTTTGGCCTACTAGATTGATCTTTCTTGCAATGGGAGAATTGCTTAGCTTTGGGTTCAATCTTGCGGTGTTCGATCCCAGTGACAAAAAGGGAATCGATACGTATTGTATTGTTGACATCAAGGATAAAAAGATGGTGTTTATATCATATTGCTTGAGTTTATCCCTCTACATCATGTCATCTTGCTTAATGTGTTACTCTGTTCTTATGAACTTAATACTCTAGATGCATGCTAGATAGCGGTCGATGTGTGGAGTAATAGTAGTAGATGCAGAATCGTTTCGGTCTACTTGTCACGGATGTGATGCCTATATACATGATCATGCCTATATATTCTCATAACTATGCGCTTTTCATCAATTGCTCGGCAGTAGTTTGTTCACCCACCGTATAATATGCTATCTTGAGAGAAGCCACTAGTGAAACCTATGTGCCCCGGGTCTATTTTCCATCATATTAATCTCCCGTCAACTAGCTATTTTTATCATAGTTTATTTTGCAATCTTTACTTGTCAATCTATACAACAAAAATACCAAAAATATTTATCTTATTATCTCTATTAGATCTCACTTTTTCAAGTGGCCGTGAAGGGATTGATACGTCCGAAATGCATCACTATTTTGTATTATAATTTATCCTTATTCATTGATATATTTCACATTATGATTATGTTCTTATGTTGTTTTGGTCTATTTTACACAGTTTGCAACTTTCCGGTGCCGGAACAGCAGACGCAGAATTCAGCATGAAAAAGTGGATACTGAGTTGCTGAAGAAGAACACCTCCGAATTACCTGAAAATTGACGGGAGGTATTTTTCGGAAGAATAACGAAGACACGCAAAAGGGGAGTCAGAGGGGGGCCACAGGGTGCCCAGGCGGCCTGGGGGCGCCCCCCCTGGCCGCGCCGAGGGGGGCGCCTGGAGCCCCTGGCCCACCTCTGGTCGCCCCCTTTTGCATGTATGTTCCCCGTCCTCCGAAAACCCGAGGCACGGGACTTTTTACGGAGTTCCGCCACCGCTTCGAGGCGGAAACCTACAGAGAAGAAAAGGGCATCTCCAGCGGGCAGATTCCGCCGAGGAGATCACCTCCCGAAAGGGGAGATCGTCGCCATCGTCATCACCATCATCACGGGCATCATCGAGATCATCATGAACATCATCCCCAACACCAGCACCATCTCCATCTTCATCCAAATCTCATCTTTCCATCGCAACTCTTGTTGTAACTTGTATTACCTATCCTCTCTACTCTATCGGTGTTGATTACTACCTTGTGGTGAATGCTATTGAGTTTTGTTGGAGAAATATTATTATGTCCAGATTGTTTATCACATATTTATCCCCACTGATCATGGTCTCTTTTATGTCTTGTGAGTAGTTACCTTAGTTCTTGAGGACATGGGGAAAGTCTTGTTGTTAGTAGTCATATGCAGTTGAAGTAATATGTGTTGTTTGATACTTAAGTTGCGTTGTCATTCTACTAGTGGTGTTGTGTGAGTCGAACACCCAATACTTCGCCTTATTAAGGACCTAGGAGAATACATTGTGTATAAAGAATGCTTATGGTGGGTTGCCGGAGTGACAGAAACCTGAACCCCAGTTCGCACGCTTTTGCATAAGGGAATAATGGATCCTCGATCGTATTGCTATGGTTAGGCTTTTGCCTTAAATTCTATCTTGTATTTGCGGATGCTTGCAAGGTGTTTAATCATAAGAGTGCATTCATCTTAGTCTAGAGAGTGCACTAGCATAGATCCACCCACCAACACTTATCAACACATAACATAGTATCGATACGGAATATGGCGAAAGCACATGACTACCTCTCCCGTGTGTCCTCAAGAACGCTTTAGTCTTTATAAGTTCAGTTGCTAGGCCTCTCCTTTGCTAAGAAAGGATTGGGCCACTTGTTACTCTCAGTACCTTTTACATTACTTGCCTTTACATTCCTGTTGCTTATATCGAGAAAACCCCTAAAAGTTATCTTTCAGTGCTTGCAGTAATTTCTTGCTCAGAATCGCTTATCAATACCTTCTGCTCCTCGTTGGGTTCGACACTCTTACTTATCGAAAATGCTGCAACAGATCCCTTACGGTTGAGGGTCATCAAGTACCGTTTTCTGGCGCCGTTGCCGGGGAGCGTAGCGCTATTGGTAAAGTGAAACTGGTAAGAAAGTCTTTTTATAATTCTATTTTTATTTTTTGCTATTGCTGTTCTTTGTCCCTATGGATAACCCTATTATTGGAGCGTTGCTTGCGGGAAAACACCCCACACCAGTGGTGGTTGATCCTCCTCCTACTGAAATTGTGCCTTACAAAATACCAGCTGGCATTATCAATTATGTTTTAGCTAATCGTTATGCAGGAGACAGACATCCCGGTGTGTCGGTGTACTAAGGTAGGGGTACCTCAGTACCCCAACTTGTGCACGGGCAGTTGCAGCTTCCCGCGGCAGGGTTTACTGCGTGCTCGCCGGAGACCTTCCTGCACCCTATTAAACCATTCAAAAACAAAGTATACAAGACATAAGACCGAGACCCCGGCAAGAGGAGCTTGCCGGGAAGGCCGTACCAGGCTCAAGACCGCCCCACTAACACGAGACCCTGGCAAGAGGAGCTTGCCAGGAAGATTAGAAGACACGCCTCGGCGCTATATGCGCCCCGGCAAGGTCCGGGGGAGCGGCAAGCTCCCGGGCCCGGCAAGATCAAGGCCCCGGCAAGGTGCTTGCCGGGAAGGCTGCGCTGTGTGCCCGCGCTCCAGCTCATCGGCCCACGCGTCGCCCTGGGGCCTATCCAGGGACGCGTGGCGGATGGCTGTGCAGCCTGGGGTACACGGTGGCACTCCA
>LR738710.1:743360833-743392750 GCA_902687465.1 Secale cereale
AGGTAGGGGTACCTCAGTACCCCAACTTGTGCACGGGCAGTTGCAGCTTTCCGCGGCAGGGTTTACTGCGTGCTCGCCGGAGACCTTCCTGCTCCCTATTAAACCATTCAAAAACAAAGTATACAAGACATAAGACCGAGACCCCGGCAAGAGGAGCTTGCCGGGAAGGCCGTACCAGGCTCAAGACCGCCCCACTAACACGAGACCCTGGCAAGAGGAGCTTGCCAGGAAGATTAGAAGACACGCCTCGGCGCTATATGCGCCCCGGCAAGGTCCGGGGGAGCGGCAAGCTCCCGGGCCCGGCAAGATCAAGGCCCCGGCAAGGTGCTTGCCGGGAAGGCTGCGCTGTGTGCCCGCGCTCCAGCTCATCGGCCCACGCGTCGCCCTGGGGCCTATCCAGGGACGCGTGGCGGATGGCTGTGCAGCCTGGGGTACACGGTGGCACTCCACGGTTATGGATCCATCGCCGTGGCAGACGGAGACGCCAGGGCGGGAGCTTTTGGGGTCGACGACGACGGGCATTAAATGCCCTTGTCCCCCACTGTTGAAGTAGGTATAGACCACTGTTCTGTACTGTAGCTCCACTGTTCCCGCACTGTTACAACTACCACCTCTTTTACGTTTTTACCCCTTTCTCCTACGTTGACACCTGTCGGTGACCCCTTGCACTATAAAAGGAGGCCCATGCACAACGTGGAGGGGGTTCGGAA
The DNA here is from genome assembly GCA_902687465.1 of Secale cereale. Classification (NCBI taxonomy): domain Eukaryota; kingdom Viridiplantae; phylum Streptophyta; class Magnoliopsida; order Poales; family Poaceae; genus Secale; species Secale cereale. The sequence continues at coordinate 743,361,544 of LR738710.1, forward strand.
CCTAGATCACTCTCGCGCTTGGTGTAGCTGTTTCTTCAAGCTCTCGAGCGCTCAAACTCAATACACAACCAAGCAGGAGTAGGGTTTTACGCGTCTACCGCGGCCCGAACCTGGGTAAAACTGCCCGCGTGCTCGCTACGATCCGCTCTTTGTGCTCCCTCCGCCCTCGTACCGCACAGACAAGGGGCTCCGGTCCCATAGGTGTTCGTGGCGGACAGTTTCCCCGACATCTTTGGCGCGCCAGGTAGGGGGCGTCGAGGTTGTGCGAACCTGATCCGGCGTTCGCGCGGGCGCATTCTTCATCAACCTCTCCGAATTCAGCAACTTCGTCAGCGACAACTCCATGGCCCCGAAGAAGAAGGCTTCGGAGGTCGGAGGCCCGTCTGCGTCTCACCCGCCGCCACCAGAGCCAACGGTGGGCGGGGGAGATGCCGTTGAAAGGGTGGTTGCCGGCGAGGACACTCACGGCGCCACCAGATCCAAAAACAGGACAGACGACCGAACCTCGGTCTCCGTGGACGCGCCGCGTCCATCCCAGCACACGACAACCCAGCAGCGCCATACCACGGGAGGTGGTATCCGCTTGCTGGGGCAAGGCCAAACCGGAGGCTCGCGGGACGCCCTGGACCCCCGTCCGGGCACAAGCAAAGCGAAGGCGCCGGCGCGGGACCCCGCTCCTTCTAACGTTGTTAGGAGTCCGAGCGTATCCCGCTCCTCGCACCGCTCGCCCGCGTTCCCCTCCACTCCGACAGAAGCGCTCGCAAGGGCGCAACTGCTCCTCGACTTCCCTCCAGCGGCCGACAAGGCCGAAGAATGGAGGGCCACCATACGGAGCCTGATAGACTTCGCCAACAATGACTCTCCACAGCAGCCGTCGACCTCACGGCCGCGGCAAGCTGAGAAGACAAAGGCTGACGGCAACAAGACCGCCGGGGGTGCAACAAGCGTGCATTCCCCGCCGCAGAAGCAGAAGACGCCGCCCCGCCGGAACAACCCCGACGATGGCTCCACTGCCTCTTCGGACCCGCGGGCCCGTCGGGACCAGCGCCAAGTCCTCGACGACCGGCGAGAAGAAGATGCTCGGACCACGATCGAGCGCCGCCGAGAAGCGAAGCGGCAATCAGACAAGAGAGCTGGAAATACTGTCGACGCGCACGCGCCCGGTGAGCCAGGCGACTTGCCGTACGCGGCAGGCTGCCCTGCGTTCACCCGCGAGCTGCGGCGCGTCCAGTGGCCCAGCATGAAGAATTTCAAACCCGACGTACCGGAGAAGTACGACGGCAAGACGCACCCCTCGGAATTCCTCAGCGTCTATACCATCGCAGTGCAAGCTGCCGGGGGGCGCGACGAGAAGATCTTGGCGAATTACTTCCCGCTCGTGCTAAAACCGAACGTCCGTTCGTGGCTCATGCACTTGCCGGAAGGTTCCATCTCTTCTTGGGCCGACCTTTGCCACCAGTTTGTTGGCGCCTTCACCAGCGGCCACAAACCCCATGGCCAGGAGAGCGATCTCCACATCTTGGCCCAGAAGGAAGGCGAGACCCTGCGCAAGTATATCCAACGCTTCAGCCGGGTACAGCACAACATCCCTGACGTTCACCCTGCCGCGGTTATCAGCGCGTTCCATCAGAACGTGCGTAACCGCCGCATGCGTGAAGAGATGGCGATGACGAAGATTCGGGATGTCAGCGAGCTCTATGCTCTTGCTGACAAGTGCGCACGCGCAGAAGAGGGGAGGAGACTCCCCGGGGAGGATACTGGCGCGGGAGGAAGCGACAGCGACGACGCCGCCCCGGCAAAGAAGAGCCGGCGGCGGAACAACAGAAAGAAGGGCAAGAAAGAGGTGCTTGCCGTCGAGAAGTCCGGCAAGGAGGCCCCCGCCAAGCAAGCGCAGGCTGGCGGCTCCGGCAAGGAGCCTGCCCCTGCGGCGGCGGCCGACAAGCCGGGTAGCTCTGACAAGCAATACTGTAAGATCCACCGCACCAAGGGTCACGATCTCTCCAACTGCAAGCGCGTCGAGTACCTCGTCGAGCAGCAGAAGGCTGAGTACGAGAGGCGCGACAAGGAGAAGGCCCAAGGTGGCGGGGAAGAGCCCAGCAAGAAGCGGCCGTTCAACGGCCGGGGAGGACGCCGCGGCAAGGCTAAGCAGCGACAAGGAGATCGACCTCCCCGGGGCCGCGACAACGACGAAGAAGACGACGATGAAGACATGGAGGACGAGGAGAACAGCGAGCAGGAGTTCCAGAAGGCCACGGAGGTCCTGTGCGTCGCGGTGGCGCCTCCCTGCATACCTCCCACCGCCAACTCAAGCAGTGGGTGCGTGAGGTAAATGCAGCGGAGCCGCCCGTGGAGACGCGCAGGCTCCTCAAATGGTCCAGCACGCCCATCATTTTTGATCTTGAGGATCACCCTGACCGCACCACTGCGGTCGGGTGCTTGCCGATGCTGGTTTCTCCCACCATCCGCAACCTCAAGGTCACCAAAATGTTGGTTGACGGCGGGGCCGGGCTGAACTTGATCTCCTCCGCTGTGATCAAGAAACTCCAGATACAAGATGGCGAGCTCGAAGAGACCGGTTCATTTCAAGGAATCAACCCGGGAAGGAGCAAGCCCAAGGGAAAGATCACTTTGCCGGTGACCTTTGGCGGGGAGCTCAACTTCAGGACTGAGCGCATCACTTTCGACGTCGCCGATATTCCATTACCTTATAATGGAATACTTGGCCGTCCTGCCCTCGCCAAGTTCATGGCAGCTTCCCATTATGCCTACAACGTGCTGAAGATGCCGGGGCCGATAAGCGTCATCACTGTCCACGGCGACAAAAAGGATGCGCTTGTCTGCGCCGACAAGATCTACCGGGATGCGGCAGCTGCGGCCGAGAAGGATACTCTTGCCGCTGAAGCTCCCGGGGGGAAGAAGACGAAGACCAAGTCCGGCAAGTGCTCTGGGACCCACTCCGGCAACCGCACCTCCTCGGAGTGCTGCGCTGCCGTCGAGGACGTTCCATCGAGCTCCACCGGCAAGAGTAAGAAAGGAATGGCTGCTCCTCCGGCAACCAAGAAAGTGTCCGCAAAGGAGGACGGCACTGGTGGTACCTTCACCATCAGTGCCACCCTTGACAGCAAATAGGAAAGCGCGCTCATTGCCTTCCTGCGGGCGAATGTCGATGTATTTGCCTGGCAACCATCTGACATCCCCGGTGTTCCCAGGAAGGTGATTGAGCACAAGCTTGCTGTCTGTCCTCATGCGCGGCCTATCAAGCAGAAAGTGAGGAAGCAAGCCATGGAGCGCCAAGAGTTCATCAACGAAGAAATCAAGAAGCTAGAGGCAGCAGGCCTAATTAGAGGTGTGATCCATCCGACGTGGTTGGCAAACCCAGTCGTCGTGCGCAAGGCCAACGGGAAGTGGAGACTGTGTATAGACTTCACCGATGTCAATAAAGCATGTCCCAAGGATCCATTCCCTTTGCCGCGCATTGACCAGATCGTTGACTCCACTCCGGATGTGAGCTGCTCTGTTTTCTTGATGCATACTCAGGCTATCATCAGATTTTCATGGCCAAGGAAGATGAAGAGAAGACTGCATTTATCACTCCATGTGGCACTTATTGCTTTATTCGCATGCCATTTGGATTGAAGAATGCAGGCTCAACCTTTGCAAGGGTAGTGTACACTGCTTTTGAGCCACAGATCCACAGAAATGTAGAAGCTTACATGGATGACATCGTGGTGAAGAGCAAGAGCAAGGAAACCCTGATTCAAGATTTGGAAGAAACGTTTCAGAACCTGCGCAGGATACAGCTCAAGTTGAACCCCGAGAAGTGCGTCTTTGGAGTTCCCTCCGGCAAGCTTCTCGGGTTCTTTGTATCACAGAGGGGGATTGAAGCCAACCCCGACAAGATCAAAGCCATTGAGCAGATAGAGGCCCCAAAGCGCGTCAAGGATGTCAGGAGGCTTGCAGGTTGTGTGGCTGCCCTCAGTAGGTTCATTTCAAAGTCTGCAGAACGCGCCCTACCTTTCTTCAAAATCTTGAAGAAGGCAGGTCCCATGAAGTGGACTCCGGAAGCGGAGGCAGCGTTGCAGGATTTGAAACGGTACCTGTCCTCCACTCCTATACTTGTCGCACCAAGACCACAGGAAAAGTTGTTGCTATACTTAGCAGCAACCAACCAGGTGGTTAGTGCTGCGTTAGTAGCGGAGAGGGAGTCCGACGAGGAGTCAGCACCACCGGCAAGCGAATCCAGCGACAAGCAGGGGGCTGCTCCGACAAGCTCTGGCCCCGACAAGGATGACTCTGCGCAGGAGCAAGGAGAGGTGCGGAAGAAGATGGTGCAGCGCCCAGTGTATTTTGTAAGTTCCCTTCTCCAGGGGGCTAGATCAAGATACTCTGGTGTGCAAAAATTGCTTTTCGGCCTCCTCATGGCCTCGAGAAAGCTGCGCCATTACTTCCAAGCCCATGAGATAACAGTGGTCACTCGCTTTCCGCTGAAGAGGATATTGCACAACCCCGAAGCAACAGGCAGGATCGTCGAGTGGGCACTAGAGCTGTCGAGCTTTGGACTCAAGTTTGAAAGTACTTCAACCATACAGAGCCGAGCTTTGGCAGAATTCATAGCTGAGTGGACCCCAACGCCCGACGAAGAAGTTCAAGAAACAAGCACACCCGTGCAAGAAGCGACAAGTGAATGGGTAATGTATTTTGACGGTGCCTTCTCGCCGCAAGGCGCCGGTGCCGGCGTGGTACTCATCGCGCCCACCGGAGAGCACCTCAAATATGTTATCCAGATGCACTTTCCCAGGGAGCAAGCGACAAACAACACTGCAGAATATGAAGGCTTGCTTGCCGGCCTCAGGATTGCGGCCGAACTTGGGATCAGAAAGCTGATTGTGCGGGGAGATTCTCAGTTGGTGGTCCGACAAGTTAACAAGAGCTATCAGAGCCCTTTGATGGAAGCCTATGTCGATGAAGTGAGAAAGCTTGAAGAGCACTTTGAAGGTTTGCAGATGGAGCACGTCCCGAGAGCTCAAAATGAAATTGCAGACGGCCTTTCAAAGTGCGCTTCGATGAAGTTGCCTGTGGAACCAGGGACCTTCTTGCTCAAGCTGACTCAACCATCCGTTACACCATCAATTGGGCAGTCCAAGAAGAGAAAGTTGGTCTCCGGCGACTACTTGCCGGCGGATCTTCCTGAAACCGCCGCCAAAGTCCCCAAGATCAACAACCAGAACGCTGAGGAACAGTTTGCTCCTGCAAGCCCTCGGGCTTGTACAGTTGAAGCAAGTGTTCCCGACAAGCCTCGCCCCGGCGAGCTTGCCGGGGGACCGTCAGCTCCGGCGGAACCAGAGGTCCTTGCCGTAGAAGCTGGGGTTCCCGCAGCGGCCCTCGAGCCTTTGGTCCTTGCCGTCGAGCCTCGGGCTCCGGCATGGGCACAGCAGATAGTCCGTTTTCTGCAAACTGGAGAACTTCCCGACGACCCTCAAGAGATAGAGAAGATAACCAGGCAGTCAAGTATGTATCAGTTCGTGGATAATGAGCTGTACAGAAGAAGACTCAATGGTGTCAGACTGAAGTGCATCTCCAGGGAAGATGGACAGAAGCTGTTGGCGGAAATACACGGAGGCATATGCGGCCACCACATTGGCGCTAGGGCGCTTGCCGGGAAAGCTTTCCGGCAAGGGTTCTTTTGGCAAGAAGCCCTCCAAGATGCAACTGCACTAGTAACCAAGTGTGAAGCGTGCCAGTTTCATGCAAAGCAAATTCATCAGCCAGCTCAAGCTCTCCAAACAATTCCTTTGTCCTGGCCCTTCTCGGTCTGGGGGCTCGATATCCTCGGCCCTTTCCCTCGTGCTGTCGGGGGCTTTGAGTACTTGTACGTTGCAATCGACAAGTTCACAAAGTGGCCAGAAGTGGAGCCGGTGAGAAAGGTGACAGCACAGTCAGCGGTCAGGTTCTTCAGGTCGATTGTTTGCCGTTTCGGGATCCCTAACAGGATCATCACCGACAACGGTACGCAATTCACTAGTCGCACCTTCATGCAGTACGTCCAAGACCTTGGCGCCAAGGTCTGTTTTGCTTCTGTTGCTCACCCGAGGAGCAACGGTCAAGCGGAGAGGGCAAATGCTGAAGTGCTGCGTGGACTAAAGACAAGGACCTTTGACAGGCTGCGCAAGTGCGGAAGAAATTGGATAGAGGAGCTACCGGCGGCTCTTTGGTCAATCAGAACGACACCAAGTCGAGCCACCGGACAGACACCCTTTGCTCTAGTCTATGGAGCAGAGGCAGTTCTCCCCACGGAACTCGTATACGGATCTCCTCGAGTACTCGCTTATGATGAGCTCGAGCAAGAGCAACTGCGGCAAGATGACGCATTGCTCCTCGAGGAGGGACGTCTCCAGGCTGCTGTACGAGCTGCTCGATACCAGCAAGCTTTGCGCCGCTACCATAGCCGCAAGGTCAAGGCCAGGAGTCTCGAGGAAGGCGACCTTGTTCTTCGGCGTGTTCAGTCCGCCAAGAATTCCAACAAGTTGACGCCGAAGTGGGAAGGCCCTTATCGGGTGAGACAAGTTACGAGGCCCGGCGCTGTCCGCCTCGAGACCGAAGAAGGCTTACCGGTGAGCAACTCCTGGAACATAGAGCATCTTCGCAAGTTTCACCCCTAAGGCGCGGTTGCCGTGATCCGCTCCGGCAACCACCTTTTGTACAAGCTTTGCCGCTGTTGCATGTAACCCTTTGTACAAAGCCGGGCGCAGACCCCGTGCATCAGTAAAGTCTTTGTGTTTTTCGCACCGATCGCCTTTTGCATGCTTTTCTTTGCTATTTGCATGTTCTGTTTGGCATTTGGTGCAACACTCAAGTATACGGTAAGCATTAGCACGCCGAAAGGCCATATACTTGTTTCCCTCTCTCTTTTCTTTCCTCTTAAGCAGAAGGGACGTTCCTCGCGCACAACTTTGCCGGGGGGGAAGGAGGTGGAGGAGGAACCAAGTGCTGTTCAAGAAAGAGAAGTCTTACCGGAAAGCAAGCAATATAAGCAAGCAGCATATGAAAGATAAGTTGTTAGAATTTGACCAGTTCAAATTTTAAATTTTAGTTGTCTTCCTTGAACAATCACACTTTGTATGGAAAACCTGTGCGCGGAGGAACCTACCCGTAGCTTGCCGCACCCTTATCTTGTTTTCGAGTTCGCTCAACGATTTAAGTGAGCTGCGACAAGTGTCGCGCCCTTGCTTCGTTTCCGAGTACGCTCAGCAAGTTAAGTGTGTTGCGACTAGCTGCGGCAAGGTTGCTTGCCGGCGAAGACCTTGGCCAGCAGGCTGCTCAGAGTCCGGCACTCAGCGCTCGCGGCAAAGGCCCCTTGCCGGCAAGCTCCCCGGGAGCGTAGGGTGAAAAACATACAAAGTCAAGGATTAAGACAAGGAAGATGACATTGCACTGATTGATCAAAATAAAGTAAATATCTTACAAAGGATAACTTGTCGCAATGGACTAATAAGTTCATGACATAATATGCAGCAACAAAAAGATAAAGATAATGGAGCCCTAATCTACGCGGTCGCCCTCCTTCCTGCCGAGCCTAGCCACCTTGGCGATGATGTGGGCGACCTGCTCCTTCAGGGCCTCCGTGTCTGCATCAGCCGGCAAGCTGCGAAGAACGTTGGTGAGATTGATCCCCGGGTTGCGGTACACGATCTTCGTCAGCACCCGCTCCAGAGTTCCCGCGCAGAGCAGGCGCGACTCCTCGGCCAGCTGCGCGGGGATGCGGTTCCGGAGACCTGCAAGGGCCGGCGCGATCCCTCTGAAGAAGAGGCTGAGCTTGGCGCTGTGCGGGAGATCCGGATCCGGCGAGTAGATGAGGTGTTCGACCTTCAGCGCCAGCAGCTCCTGGTCAATGTTGGACGCAGAAGAAACCAAGTCTTCGGTCCATACCTCGATGGTCTGGCGGAAGAGCTCGGATGCCTTGTTGACGCTGTCCACCAAGGTCCGCTCCTTGCGGAGCTCCTCCTTCAGCTCGTTCTCCTGAGCCCGGGCAGCGTCGAGCGAATCCTTCAGAGTGGTGACCTTCAGTTCCAAGTCCTCGATGGAGTCCTTGGCGGCCTTCAACTCGTCGCCCCTCTTGGAGAGACTCACCTGAAGCTCGGAGTTAGTATGAGCGTCCTTCTCGCGCTCCAAGATGAGCGCGGCAACCTTCTCTGCGCTCACCTTCAGCGCCTTCTCCAGCTGCTCAACCTTGGCGGCGAGCTCCTTCTTGGCGTCTTCCGCGGCAACCGCGGCAGCTTTCGCCTCCTTCAATTCCCCGCCAAGGGCGGCCTCGCGAGCGGCAAGGTCCTCCTCGTGGGAGTCGAGCTCGACCTTCCGCTGCGCGAGCTCTCCCTCTCGCCGGGACAGCTCCACCCCGGCGAGCCGCTGCTGTTCCTCAGCGTCAGCCTTCTCGAGCACCCACTCCTGGTACTCGCCGGCGAGACGCTCACGCTCCTCCGTCACCTCGCGGAGGGCCGCCTGGTTGGCGGCGCTGAGCTCCGCCGCACGCTTCTCCATTTCCGCGGCGGCCTTGGCGGCAAGGGCCTCCCGGGAGGCGAGCTTCGCCTGCCTGGCCCGGTAAAGGGCCAGGAGCTGGTGGAGCAACCTCTCCTCCTCGGGCCCCTCACTCCCGCCGGGCGCCTCGACGATCTTCAGGCCTGCGGAGGCGAGGACTTCTCCGTCGAACGCCTCGCCTTCCGCAGGAGCTCGCGATGAAGACCCCCAAGGCATCTGGATGAAGACGCCGTTGGGGGCCTCAAGATAGTACCCCTGCTCCTTGCTGGCGGAGGGGCCGGTGGCCGGCGCAGCATCCGATGCTCCCGCCGCCTCCGGGCCGGCGGTGCGGTCGCCGTCCCCCTCCCCAGCCGCTGCGTCCGCAGCCGGGGCAGTCTCCTGCGCGGCCGGCTCGGCGGCCTCGGCCATCTCCTCGACGACAGGAGCGTCGCCGCCGCCGTCCTGCGCGCCCTCCTCCTCGAGGTTGATAACCTCTGTCTCCATGGGCTCAGGGGGAGGAAGATCTAAAAAGAAGAAGAAGAAAAAGAAGTTCAAGATTCAAGCAAATATCCAAAAAGAGGCAAGCCAAGAAGACAAGTCACAGAACATACCTTGGCGGACGTCCTCAGCGGCGGGCTCCCTTGCCGGGGAGCTCGGCCTTGGCGGAGTGGCCGCCCTCGCCGGGCTGCTCGCCCTTGGCGGGGTACTCTGCCTTGGCGGAGTACCCACCCTTGGCGGAGCACTCTCCCTTGCCGGAGAGTTCTGCCTTGGCGGGGACGGCGGAGCCTGCGGCTCCTCAGCAACGGTCTCCGGGCGCTCTTCCCGCTGTGGCTCCACCTCTGCACAGAACAAGACAAGAAACATCAAGATATGAAGACAAGACCAAATCCTCAGGTGTACTCCGACAAGCAAAAAAAGTAAACCCCAGACTTATGCTGGGGGCTGCGGGCTGCGCTGGGGGCTGCTCCTCGGAGCAGCGCTCGGGTCCGGCAGGCTCGGCTCCGGCACACCCCCTGTTGCCGCAGCTGCTGAGTCCTCCGCGACCTCGACCTCGGGCGCCTTGGCCTTCTTCGCCGCGCGATGGGCCAGGGTCCTGAAATCAGAGCCATGAACAGAGTCAGCATCAACAAAAAAACCAAGACAAAAATCAGGAAGATGTAAGGTCTTGGATCCTTACTCCTGGTCCTCCTCGTCGTCCTCGCTCAGGGCGGAGAAATCGTACTCCACCGTGGGCGTGTCGGCGCGAGGAACGGAAGACGAAGACTCCCTCGCGCGCTTGGTGTTCACCGGGGCTGGGGGCTGCGAAGACCCAGCCCCCGCGGTAGCCGGCGCCCGAGGAGCGGGCGGAGCCGCTGCTCCGCTCCGAGAAGACCCCTGCCGGCTCGCCGCCGGCCTGCGAGGCGCCTCCGTCGTGGTCCGCGCGCGAGCCGCCTCCGCTGTGGTTGGTGCGCCGGACGGCCTTGGCGCGGCTTGGCTCCCCCGGGGAGCTGCCCGGCGAGCTGGCTGTTGCCGGGGCGCCTGCGCCCTCTCTCCCGTCGCCGCCTTGCGGAGACGCTTCGCCGGGGACTGCCTTGGACTTGCCGGGGGCGGGGAGCTCTCCGACGAGGAGAGGTCGTCGGCGTAGAGCTCCGTGGATCCGCCGGAGTCCTCGGCCTCCTCCTCCTCCTCTTCCCCGGCCGGCTCACTGGGCCCAGCGTCCTGCGCTGCGGCCCCCTTTCCTTTGGCGCCTCCGCCCCTCGCGGCGCCTCTGCTCCCTCCGGCGGTACCCTCCATTGCCGCGGCCTCGGCCGCGATCCCGTGGATCCCGGAGTGCCTCAGCGAGGGGACCCCGGCGAGCGCGTCGGGAGGAAGCTTCAGCAACCTGCGGATCTCCGCCTCCTCCGCCTGGGTGGACGCGTCCGCAACTTCCGCCTCTTCAGGCGTGTATCCAAAAATTCCTGCCGCCGCGGCTGCGGCGGCCTCTTCAGCCCGAGAAGCTATGTAGGCGATCTCCTGGTCGGTGGTGTCCCGCGTGTGCTCCTTGAGGTCGTTCTTGTTCTTCGCCACCTCTGCGAGGTTGTCGTAGAAGTTGAGAACGTCGATGGGCTTCGGAGCAATCCACGTGCGGTCCACGCCGTGCGAGTCACACATGGGCATCATGGCGAGGATCTGGTCCCGGACGATGTTGTTGCAGAGCGGCACCACTTCCCGGGGAGGCCTGAACCACTCAGGGTGTGCCGGGTCGTACTTGAAGAGTTCCCGGACCATCCCCTTCAGCTCCAGCGTGGTGAAGTTGAAGTTGAGCCCGGGGCGCAGCCTCATTATGTCTGCCGGGCCGCCGTACTCCCAGGCCGGCCTCTTCCGGTCTTGGAGAGGGGCGATGCGCCGGCGGAGGAAATCTGCGCCCACTTCAGCAACTGACAGCTTGGCCATCCGAAGACGAAGAATCCGGACGAGGGCGATGTCGAGCTTGATGTCGTCCGAATCTAGCTCACTCCAGTCCCTGCCGCGCACGATGGGCGTTGTGCGCGGCGCGGTGAAGGCTTGCGGCTGGTCTTCGACGATCCAGCACCACTCCGCTCGCCATTCCTCCCACTTGCCGCGGAGCTCCCCCGGCAAGTACGCCCCCTTTTTATTCAGACGGAAGACCCAAGAAATTCCTCCGGAGAGGGGGGCATCGGCCTCGGCTCTAGGAGTGAAGAAGTGCCTAAAAAGCGCTACGTTTGGGTGTACTCCTATGAAGTTTTCGCACATGTGTGCGAAAACCGCCATGGTGAGGATGGCGTTGGGGGTGAAGTCAAGCAGATGGAGGCCGTATGTGTTCATGATGTCGCAGAAGAAGTTTGAGAAAGGAGGACAGAGACCACAATGAAAAAAGGTTGCGAAGAAGTAGTACCCGCCGGGATAGCTGTCCTTGGCAGCGGCCGGATATGCTCGCGTGCGGGGATGCGCGTCGGTTTCCTTGGCCCAGAACAAGTAATACTTGTTCCAGAGCTCCCGCACGCCGAGCTTCGGTGGGAAGACGAGATGCTGCTTCCGGTACACGATGAGCTTCGCCGCTTGCTCCGACTTCTCCCTCTTGGACTTCTCCGCCTTCGCCTTGTCGGTCTTTGGGGCCATGGCGGACGCGGCGGAAGGAGGGGAACGAAGAGCTCGGTGGCGGCGGCGGAGTGTAGGCAGAGCGCAAGAGAGAATCTTTGGAGGAGGAAGACGATGCAATGAAAGCGCATGGAGGGGAACCGCGCCCGCTCCCTCTGCTTTTATGGGGGAGTGGGGGGGCGTTTCGCCCTTTCCATTAAGAGATCGTGGGCACGTCCCATCCCACGGCGCCGCGATCGACGCGTGCCGTTACAATGGGGTGCGGCGGATACGGAAGTGGATTCGGCGCGCCGCGGGCCGCGGGTGCCCGTGCACTGTTTTGGGCCTGGCCCAACAGCGCTCGGCACCGTGTGTGGCCCAGGCCCGGGGGCTCCTGTCGGTGTACTAAGGTAGGGGTACCTCAGTACCCCAACTTGTGCACGGGCAGTTGCAGCTTTCCGCGGCAGGGTTTACTGCGTGCTCGCCGGAGACCTTCCTGCTCCCTATTAAACCATTCAAAAACAAAGTATACAAGACATAAGACCGAGACCCCGGCAAGAGGAGCTTGCCGGGAAGGCCGTACCAGGCTCAAGACCGCCCCACTAACACGAGACCCTGGCAAGAGGAGCTTGCCAGGAAGATTAGAAGACACGCCTCGGCGCTATATGCGCCCCGGCAAGGTCCGGGGGAGCGGCAAGCTCCCGGGCCCGGCAAGATCAAGGCCCCGGCAAGGTGCTTGCCGGGAAGGCTGCGCTGTGTGCCCGCGCTCCAGCTCATCGGCCCACGCGTCGCCCTGGGGCCTATCCAGGGACGCGTGGCGGATGGCTGTGCAGCCTGGGGTACACGGTGGCACTCCATGGTTATGGATCCATCGCCGTGGCAGACGGAGACGCCAGGGCGGGAGCTTTTGGGGTCGACGGCGACGGGCATTAAATGCCCTTGTCCCCCACTGTTGAAGTAGGTATAGACCACTGTTCTGTACTGTAGCTCCACTGTTCCCGCACTGTTACAACTACCACCTCTTTTACGTTTTTACCCCTTTCTCCTACGTTGACACCTGTCGGTGACCCCTTGCACTATAAAAGGAGGCCCATGCACAACGTGGAGGGGGTTCGGAACCTAGATCACTCTCGCGCTTGGTGTAGCTGTTTCTTGAAGCTCTCGAGCGCTCAAACTCAATACACAACCAAGCAGGAGTAGGGTTTTACGCGTCTACCGCGGCCCGAACCTGGGTAAAACTGCCCGCGTGCTCGCTACGATCCGCTCTTTGTGCTCCCTCCGCCCTCGTACCGCACAGACAAGGGGCTCCGGTCCCATAGGTGTTCGTGGCGGACAGTTTCCCCGACACGGTGAGAACTTGCTATATTTGTCACGACTATGTTCATTATTTAAGCTTGCAGGTGTATCGAGGGAGTTTGTCATGAGGAAATTGTTTGCCGTATCCCTTATAGATAAAGCTTCAGATTGGTATGGGCTTCTCGATAACTCACATTTGCTGGACTGGCAGGAGCTTATGTCTCCTTTCTATACTAAGTTTTATCCTCTTCATGAAATTCATCGAGACAGGAATTATATATATAACTTTAGGTCTCGTGACGGAGAAAGCATTGCTCAAGCTTGGGGGAGACTGAAGTCTCTAATGCTCAAATGCCCAATTCATAAGCTTCCCAAGGAAATTATACTTACAAATTTTTATGCCAGGCTTTCTCGTCAGGATAAGGAGATGTTGGATGCCTCCTCTAGTGGGGTATTTCAGAAGAAGAGCGTTGAAGAAAGGTGGGATCTCCTTGAAAGAATCCAAAGGAATACTGAAGATTGGGAAATTGATAAAGGTATTGAACCCGCTATAAATTATGAACATGACTATATTGAGAGCTATGTGGAAACTGATTACTTCAATACTTTTTGCTCTAAGATTGGTCTTGATTCCCATCTAGTGATTGATTTATGTAAGAATTTTGCCTCTCACGTTGATGCTTTTAAAAAGATTAGAGACCAGCACCATGCACCTTTTAAAGAACCACCTATTGATATTTATGTTGCTGAGCCTATTTTACCTGCAGTTATATATGAACAGCCTCCTTTTCCCACTAGGATAAAGGAGCACTCTCTTGTGACAGGCATAATAAATAAAAGTGAGAGAAAAGTTGATGAACCTGAGGACCAGATCAGGATCGATCCTCAAGTTGCATTGATTAAAGACCTTGCTACTGATGATGTTTTGGATTCCAATATAACTTTTTGTGCTGTTTCCACTAACCTTGTCACAGCCAAGAGCAAAGGCCCAATTTCAGGTACTCTGGTGGTATCTGTTAAAATAGGAGATAACAATTATTATGGGCTATGCGACTTGGGATCGAGTGCAAGTGCTATTCCTTATTCACTCTATGAAGAAATCATCGGTGAGATTTCCCCTTGTGAACTTGAAGAAGTTGATGTTACTATTCATCTTGCAAGTAGATCAACTATCTCTCCTATCGGAATTGTGAGGGACGTTGAAGTCCTATGTGGAAAGGTAAAATACCCTACCGACTTTCTGGTACTTTGTTCAGCCAGGGACAATTTTTGTCCAATCATTTTTGGTAGACCTTTTCTTAGAACTTGTGGAGCTATAATAGATTGCAAGAAAGGTAAAGTTTCTGTTGAATTTGATGGTGAGCCATATGAATTTAACTTTTCTAAGTTCTCTAAGCAGCCTCGTGGTACTGATTTACCTAGTGATGATAAAATTATTGAAAGTATTGCCTCTATTCCTATTCCCCCTGATGATCCCTTGCAGCAATACATGGAGGACCACGAGAATGATTTGCAAATGCAGGAAAGAAATGAACTAGATGAAATATTCTTGAGGCAGCCTGCTATCCTGAAGCACAACCTTCCGGTTGAACCTTTGGGAATTTTATCGAAACAGAAAGAAGACCCGGTGTTCGATCTTAAACCTCTTCCCGATACGCTCAAGTATGCTTATTTAGATGAAAAGAAAGTATATCCTGTTATTATCAATTCTAACCTTTCAGGATATGAAGAGGAGCGATTATTGGAAGTACTTCGTAAACACCGAGGCGCAATTGGCTACACCCTTGATGACCTTAAGGGGATTAGTCCAACTATCTGTCAACATACTATCAACCTTGAGCCCGACGCTAAACCAGTTGTTGATCATCAACGACGGTTGAACCCGAAGATGATGGATGTCGTGAGAACTGAGATTCTCAAGCTTCTAGCCGCAGGTATTATCTACCCTATAGCTGACAGTAAGTGGGTAAGTCCGGTACATTCTGTTACTAAGAAAGGAGGTACAACTGTGGTTCCTAATGATAAAAATGAACTAATACCTCAGAGAATTATTATTGGATATAGAATGTGTATTGATTACAGGAAGTTAAACAAGGCAACCAGGAAGGATCACTACCCATTGCCGTTCATCGACCAAATGCTTGAAAGGTTATCCAAAAATACCCACTTTTGTTATCTCGATGGTTATTCTGGCTTCTCTCGAATTCATGTTAACACTGCCGATCAAGAGAAGACCACTTTTACTTGTCCTTTTGGTACTTATGCTTACAGACGTATGCCTTTTGGTTTATGTAATGCCCCTGCTACTTTTCAAAGGTGTATGTCTGCTATCTTTCATGGTTTATGCGGGGATATTATGGAAGTCTTCATGGACGATTTCTCCGTCTATGGAACTTCATTTGACCATTATCTTCACAACCTTAATAAAGTTTTGCAGAGATGCGAGGAGACAAATTTGGTACTCAACTGGGAGAAGTGCCACTTTATGGTTAATGAAGCAATTGTTCTTGGTCACAAGATGTCGGTGTACTAGAGTAGGGGTACCTTAGTATCCCGACTTGTGCACGGGCAGTAGCAGTGTCCCATGGTCTGGCTCGCCACGCGCCCGCCAAAGCCCACTCTAGACCCCCTTGAAGCCATTCAAGAACAAAGTATTCAAGTTAAGAGACAAGACCCCGGCAAGAGGAGCTTGCTGGGAAGGCCGCACCAGGCTCAAGGTCATCATTCCAGCACAAGACCCTGGCAAGAGGAGCTTGCCAGGAAGGCCAAAGAACGGCACCTCAAGAAGGTATATCGTGGCGCATCATGCGCCCCGGCAGGACCCGGAGAGCGACAAGCTTCCGGGCCCGGCAAGATCGCGACCCCGGCAAGGTGCTTGCCGGGGGAAGCTTACGCTGTGTGCCTGCGCTCCAGCTCATCTGCCCACGCGTCGCCCTGGGGCCCTTCCAGGGGCATGTGGCAGATGGCTGTGCAGCCTGGGGTACACGGTGGCGAGCCGCGGTGACGAGGCTATCGCCGTGGCGAACGGAGGCGCATGGACGGACGCTTTTGGGGCGACGGCGACGGGCATTCAATGCCCTTGTCCCCCACCGTCAGAGTTAGGTGAAGACCAGTGTTCACACACTGTTCATGCACTGTTACAACTACCACCAGTTTTACATTTTTACCCTCCTCTTCGTTGGCACCTGTCGGTGACCCCTTTGAGCTATAAAAGGAGGCCCATGCACAACGTAGAGGAGGTTCGATCCCAGAAACTTGATCACTCCCTCGCTCGGTGTAGCTGGTACTGTAGATCTTCAAGCTCCCGAGCCTAAGAACTCAATACAAGCAAAGCAGGAGTAGGGTTTTACGCGTCCGCGCGGCCCGAACCTGGGTAAACTGCCCGCGTGTGCCCCTCGATCCGCTCTTCGTGCTCCCTCCGCACCCTTGCCGTACCGTAGAAGGGGCTCCGGTCCCATAGGTGTTCGTGGGCGACCAGTTTCCCCGACATCTTTGGCGCGCCAGGTAGGGGGCGTCGAGGTTGTGCGAACCTGATCCGGCGCTCACGCGGGCGCAATCTTCAGCAACCTTTCCAGCTTCATCGACTTCATCGACTACAGCAACATGCCTCCGAAGAAGAAGGCTTCGGAGGTCGGAGGCCCGTCCGCGTCAATCCCACCACCACCAGAACCAACGGTTGGAGGGGTAGACGCTGGCGGAAGGGTGGATGCCGGCGAGGACACTCACGGCGCCGCCAAGTCTAAGGACAAGATGGACGACCGGGCAAACTCCAAGGCCTCGGCGTCCATGCACGCTCCCCGTCCCTCTCAGGAGGTGCCGGGCCAGCAGCGGCGTGGTACCCACGGTACCATCCGCCTGCTGGGACAAGGCCAAACTGGCGGGTCGCGGGACGCTCAAGGCCAGCGTGCTGGCACGAGCAAGGCGCGGTCGCCGGGGCGAGAACCTGCTCCTTCTAACGTAGTTAGAAGTCCGAGCATATCTCGTTCCTCGCACCGCTCGCCACCGCTCCCTTCTACTCCGGCTGAAGCTCTCGCCAGAGCCCAGCTGCTCCTCGACTTCCCTCCAGCGGTGGACAAGGCCGAAGACTGGAGGGCTACAATCCAGAGCCTCATCGCCTTCGCCAACAACGACACGCTGCAGCAGCCGGCAACATCACGGCCGCGGTAAGTCGACCAAGCGAAGGCCGATGGAGACAAGACCGCCGGGGGTGCAACTACCGTGCACTCCCCGCCGCGGAAGCAGAAATCGCCACCCCGCCGGATCAACGTCGACGACGACTCTACAGCATCGTCGGATCCGTGGGCTCGCCGCGATCAGCGCCAAGTCCTCGATGACAGGCGGCAAGAGGACGCTCGAACTCGTATCGAGCGTCGAAGAGAAGCCCGAAGACAGTCCGATCAGCGCGCTGGGACCGCTGTCGACATGCACGCGCCCGGTGAACCAGGCGACTTTCCGTACGCGGCAGGCTGCCCTGCGTTCACCCGAGAGCTGCGGCAAGTCCAGTGGCCCAGCATGAAGAACTTTAAGCCCGACGTACCCGAGAAGTACGACGGCAAGACACACCCCTCCGAGTTCCTCAACATCTACACCATTGCGGTGCAGGCTGCCGGGGGACGCGACGAGAAGATCTTAGCAAACTACTTCCCGCTCGTGCTTAAGCCAAACGTCAGGTCTTGGCTCATGCACTTGCCGGAGAACTCCATCTCCTCTTGGGCAGATCTGTGCCACCAGTTTGTCGGCGCCTTCACGGGCGGCCACAAACCCCACGGCCAGGAAAGCGATCTCCACATTCTTGCCCAGAAGGAGGGAGAGTCCCTGCGCAAGTACATCCAAAGGTTCAGCCGCGTTCAACACAATATCCCCGATGTCCACCCTGCCGCGGTTATCAGCGCGTTCCACCAGAACGTGCGTAACCGCCGGATGAGGGAGGAGATGGCGATGACCAAGATCAGGGACGTCAGCGAGCTTTACGCTCTGGCTGATAAGTGTGCGCGTGCCGAAGAGGGGAGGAGACTCCCCGGAGAGGATACTGGAGCAGGAGAAACGGATAGCGAGGATGCCGCCCCGGCAAGGAAAAACCGGCGGCGGAACAACAAGAAGAAGAAGAACAAGGAGGTACTAGTTGTCGAGCAGTCCGGCAAGGAGGCTGCCGCCAAGAAGACATAGGCTGGTGGTTCCGGCAAGGAGGCCGCCCCTGTAGCGGCAGCCGACAAGCAGGACGGCTCCGACAAGCAGTACTGTAAGATCCACCGCACTAAGGGCCACGATCTCCAGAACTGCAAAAGGGTAGAGTACCTCGTAGAACAGCAGAAGGCTGAATACGAGCGTCGCGACAAGGAGAAGGCCCAAGGAGGCGGGGGAGAGCCCAGCAAGAAGCGGCCGTTCAATGGCCGGGGAGGACGCTGCGGCAAGGCCAAGCAGCGGCAAGGAGACAGACCTCCCCGGGGGCGCGACAAGGACGAAGACGAAGACGATGACGAGGACATGGATGACGGAGATAACAGCGAGCAGGAGTTCCAGAAGGCCACAGAAGTTTTGTGCGTCGATGGGGGCGCCTCTCTGCACACTTCCCATCGCCAACTCAAGCAGTGGGTGCGGGAAGTGAATGCAGCTGAGCCACCTGTCGAGTCGCGCAAGCTGCTGAAATGGTCCGGCACGCCCATCATCTTCGATCTTGAGGATCACCCTGACCGCACAACTGCGGTCGGGTGCTTGCCGATGTTGGTTTCACCAACTATCCGCAACCTCAAGGTCACCAAGATGTTGGTTGACGGCGGGGCCGGCCTCAACTTGATCTCCTCCGCTGTGATCAAGAAGCTGCAAATCCCCGACAGCGAGCTCGAGGAAACCGGGACGTTCCAAGGGATCAACCCGGGAAGGAGCAAGCCGAAGGGGAAGATCACGCTGCCAGTGACCTTTGGCGGAGAGCTTAACTTCAGGACGGAGAGGATCACCTTCGACGTCGTCGATATCCCATTGCCATACAATGGGATACTTGGCCGTCCTGCGCTCGCCAAGTTCATGGCGGCCTCCCACTATGTTTACAACATGCTCAAGATGCCGGGGCCAATAAGCGTCATCTCTGTCCTCGGCGACAAAAAGGACGCGCTTATTTGCGCCGACCAGATTTACCGGGACGCAGCAGCCGCGGCAGACAGCAACACACTTGCCGCTGAAGATCCCGGGGGGAAGACCAAGTCCGGCAAGAGCTCTGGGGCCCACTCCGGCAAACGCACCTCTTCGGAGTGCTGCGCTACCGTCGAGGACGCACCATCGAGCTCCACCGGCAAGTGCAAGAAAGGAATGGCAGCTCCACCGGCAACCAAGAAGGTGTCCGCCGAGGAGGACGGCACTGGTGGTACTTTCACCATCAGTGCTACGCTCGACCCCAAATAGGAAAGCGCGCTCGTTGCCTTCCTGCGGGCGAATGTCGATGTGTTTGCATGGCAACCATCTGACATCCCCGGCGTTCCCAGGAAGGTAATTGAGCACAAGCTTGCTGTTTGTCCTCACGCGCGGCCCATCAAACAAAAGGTCAGGAAGCAAGCGGTGGAGCGCCAAGAGTTCATAGCCGAAGAAATCAAGAAGTTGGAAGCAGCAGGCCTTGTTAGAGGTGTACTACATCCCATGTGGTTGGCTAATCCAGTTGTCGTGCGTAAGGCTAATGGGAAGTGGAGACTTTGTATAGACTTCACTGATGTGAATAAAGCTTGTCCCAAGGATCCATTTCCCTTGTCGCGCATTGACCAGATCGTCGACTCCACGGCCGGATGTGAGTTGCTTTCATTTCTTGATGCATACTCCAGATACCACCAAATATTCATGGCTGAGGAAGATGAAGAGAAGACCGCGTTTATTACTCCATGTGGCACATATTGCTTCGTACGCATGCCCTTTGGATTGAAGAATGCGGGCTCAACATTTGCAAGGGTGGTCCACACTGCTTTTGAGCCACAGATACACAGGAACGTAGAAGCCTACATGGATGATATAGTGGTCAAGAGCAAGAGCAAGAATACCCTAGTTCAAGACCTAGAAGAAACCTTTGAGAATCTGCGCAAGATACAGCTCAAGTTGAACCCCGAGAAGTGTGTTTTCGGAGTCCCCTCCGGCAAGCTTCTCGGGTTCTTTGTGTCCCAGAGGGGCATTGAAGCCAATCCCGACAAGATCAAGGCCATCGAGCAGATTGAAGCCCCGAAGCGCGTCAAGGATGTACGGAGGCTCGCGGGTTGTGTGGCTGCCCTCAACAGGTTCATTTCAAAGTCTGCAGAACGCGCCCTGCCTTTCTTCAAAATCTTGAAAAAGGCAGGTCCAATGAAATGGACTCCGGAAGCGGAGGCAGCGCTGCATGACTTGAAAGAATACCTGTCCTCCACTCCTATACTTGTCGCACCTAAGCCACAAGAGAAGTTGCTGCTATACTTAGCAGCAACCAATCAAGTGGTTAGTGCTGCGTTGGTAGCGGAGAGGGAGGCAGAGGAGGAGTCCACAGCCCCGGCAAGCACATCCAGCGACAAGCAGGGGGCTTCCCCGACAAGCTTTGGCCCCGACAAGGACAAGCCTACGCAGGAACAAGGAGAAGTGCGGAAGAAGATGGTACAGCGCCCAGTTTATTTTGTAAGCTCCCTCTTGCAGGGGGCTAGGTCAAGATACTCTGGGGTGAAGAAGTTGCTTTTCGGCCTCCTCATGGCCTCAAGGAAGCTGCGCCATTACTTCCAAGCGCACGAGATAACAGTGGTCACTCGCTTTCCGTTGAAAAGGATACTGCAAAATCCAGAAGCAACAGGCAGGATCGTCGAGTGGGCACTAGAGCTGTCAAGCTTTGGTCTCAAGTTTGAGAGTACTTCAACTATACAGAGCCGAGCATTGGCAGAATTCATAGCAGAATGGACTCCAACACCGGATGAAGAAGTTCCAGAGACAAGCGTCCCCATCCAAGAAGCAAGCAAAGAGTGGATAATGTACTTCGATGGTGCCTTCTCGCTGCAAGGCGCCGGCGCCGGTGTGTTACTCATAGCGCCCACCGGAGAGCACCTCAAGTACTTTGTTCAAATGCACTTTCCCAAGGAGCAAGCGACAAACAATACTGCTGAGTATGAAGGTTTGCTTGCCGGCCTCAGAATTGCGGCCGAACTTGGGATCAAGAAGCTGATTGTGCGGGGGGATTCACAATTGGTGGTCCGACAAGTAAACAAGAGTTACCAGAGTCCTTTGATGGAAGCTTATGTCGATGAAGTGGGGAAGCTTGAAGAACACTTTGAAGGCCTGCAGATGGAGCATGTCCCAACAGCTCAGAATGATATCGTGGATGGCCTCTCAAAGTGTGCTGCAATGAAGTTACCTAAGGAACGAGGGACCTTCATGCTCAAGCTAACTCAACCATCCGTTACACCATTAGTTGGGCAGAGCAAGAAGAGGAATTTGGTCTCCGGCGACTACTTGCCGGCGGATCTTCCCGAAACCGCCGCCAAGGTCCCCAAGATCAACGATCGGGTTGCTGAGGAACAGTTTGCTCCTGCAGACCCAAGGGTCTGTACAGTTGAAGCAGGCGTTCCCGACAAGACTTGCCCCGGCAGGCTTGCCGGGGAATGTTCAGCTCCGGCAGAGCCGCAAGACTTTGCCGTGGAAGCTGACGTTCCCACAGCAGCACTGATGCCTTTAGTCCTCGTTGTTGAGCCTCAGGCTCCAGCGTGGGCACAGCAAATCGTCCGTTTTCTTCAAACTGGGGAACTTCCCGAAGAACCAGAGGAGATAGAGAGGATTACCAGGCAGTCAAGCATGTATCAGTTCGTCGGCAACGAGCTATACAGAAGAAGACTCAATGGTGTCAGGTTGAAGTGCATTTCTCGGGAAGATGGACAGAAGCTGTTGGCAGAAATACATGGAGGCATCTGTGGTCACCACATTGGCGCAAGAGCACTTGCCGGGAAGGCGTTCCGGCAAGGTTTCTTCTGGCCAGAAGCCCTCCAAGATGCGACTGCACAAGTAACCAATTGTGAAGCGTGCCAGTTCCATGCCAAACAAATACACCAGCCAGCTCAAGCTCTCCAGATGATCCCTTTGTCCTGGCCCTTCTCGGTCTGGGGGCTCGACATCCTCGGCCCCTTTCCCCGCGCTGTCGGGGGCTTTGAGTACTTGTTCGTTGCGATCGACAAGTTCACAAAGTGGCCGGAAGTGGAACCAGTGAGGAAGGTGACAGCACAGTCAGCAGTGAGTTTCTTTAGATCAATTGTTTGCCGTTTCGGAATCCCTAACAGGATCATCACCGACAACGGCACACAGTTCACAAGTCGCACCTTCATGCAATACGTCCAAGACCTTGGCGCCAAGGTCTGCTTCGCTTCTGTTGCTCACCCGAGGAGCAATGGTCAAGCGGAGAGGGCAAACGCTGAAGTGCTGCGGGGACTCAAGACAAGAACCTTCGACAGGCTGCACAAGTGTGGAAGAAACTGGATCGAGGAGTTGCCGACGGCTCTTTGGTCAATCAGAACGACACCAAATCGAGCCACCGGGCAGACACCCTTTGCTCTTGTCTATGGAGCGGAGGTAGTTCTCCCCACGGAACTCGTATACGGGTCTCCTCGAGTGCTCGCTTACGTTGAGCTTGAGCAAGAGCAGTTGCTGCAAGATGATGCATTGCTCCTCGAGGAGGACCGTCTCCAGGCTGCTGTACGAGCTGCTCGATACCAGCAAGCCTTGCGTCGCTACCATAGCCGCAAGGTCAGGGCCAGGAGTCTCGAGGAAGGCGACCTTGTTCTTCGGCGCATTCAGTCCGCCAAGAACTCCAACAAGTTGACGCCGAAGTGGGAAGGCCCTTATCGGGTGAGACAAGTCACAAGGCCCAGCGCTGTCCGCCTTGAGACCGAAGAAGGCTTACCGGTGAGCAACTCCTGGAACATAGAGCATCTTCGCAAGTTTCACCCATAAGGCGCGGTTGCCGTGATACGTTCCGGCAACCACCTTTTGTACAAGTCTTGCCGCTGTTGCATGTAAACCTTTGTACAAAGCCGGGCGCAGACCCCGTGCATCAGTAAAACTTTTGTGCTTCGCACCATTTGTCGTTTCATGCTTTTCCTTTTACTTGCGTGAATCATCTGACACTTTGTGCAGCGCACATCCCCGGTAAGCAGTAACAAGCCACAAGGCTCCACACTTGTGTTTCCTCCTCTTTCCCTTTCTCTCTTAAACAGAAGAAGAGTTCCTCACGCACAAGTTTGCCGGGGGGAGGAGATGGAGGTATGAACCAGGTGTTATTCAAGAAAGGGAAGCCTTGCCGGGAGAGCAAACAATCCATAAAAGCTAAGTTGCCAGAGTTTGAGAAATTCAAATTTTTAAAATTGTAGTTGTCTTCCTTGAACAACCACACTTTGTATGGAAAACCTGTGCGCGGAGGAACCTACCCGCGGCTAGCCGCGCCCTTACTTTGTTTCGAGCACGCTCAACGGCTTAAGTGAGCTGCGACAAGTGTCGCACCCTTACCTCGTTTTCGAGTTCGCTCAGCAAGCTAAGTATGCTGCGACTAGCTGCGGCAAGGTTTCTTGCAGGCAAGGGCATTGCTAGCAGGCTGCTAGGAGTCCCGCACTCAGCGCCCGCGGCGAGGGTCCCTTTGCCGGCAAGTTCCCTAAAAGCGTAGGGTGGAAAACATACAAAGTGAAGGGACTAAACAAGGGAGATAACACTGCATTGATTATCCAAAATAAAGTTATATTACAAGATATCTTGCCGCTGTTCTAACCAACTACTACCTATGACTTAATCGACAACGACAAAGGAAGCAGAAAGGAGGGAGCCTAGTCTCTTCGGTCTCCGTCGACCCTCTTGATCTTGCCCGCCTTGGCTACAATGTGGGCAACTTGGGCCTTCAACGCCTCCTGGTCAGCTTCGGGCGGCAGGGTCCGGAGGACGTTGACGAGGTTGATCCCGGGGTTGCGGTAGACAATCTTCGACAACACCCGCTCCATAGAACCCGTGCAAAGCCGGCGCGCCTCGTCAGCCAGCTGCGCGGGGATCCTCTCCCGTAGCCGCGCGAGAGCCGGCGCCACTCCCGTGAAGAACAGGCTCAGCTTGGCGCTGTGGGGGAGGCTCTCGTCGGGGGAGTACACGAGGTGCTCCGCCCTCAGCGCCACCATCTCCTTGTCGATGTTGGCGGCGGAGGTGACGAGCTCCTCGGTCCACTGCTCCACCATCCGCTGGAAGTTGTTCTGCGACACGGCAGCGCTGTCCAACAGCGCCCTTTCAGACCGGAGATCTTCTTTCAGTTTCGTTTCACGGTCCCGGGCGGCGTCAAGTGAGTCGTTGAGGGTGGAGACCTTAAGCTCCAAGTCTGCGATGGAGTCCTTGGCGTCGTTGAGCTCTTTGCCTTTCTCGGAGAGGCGGACTTGCAGCTCCGAGTTGGTGTGGGCGTCCTTCTCCCGCGCCACGTTGAGCGCGGCAACCCTGTCCTCGCTCGCCTTCAAGTTCGTCTCCATCTGCGCCACCCGGGCCTCCAGATCCCTCTTGGCGGTCTCTGCGGCAGCAGCGGCGTCCCTCGCCTCCTGCAGAGCCCCGCCAATGGCCTGCTCACGAGCGGTGAGGTCGTCCTCGTGGCTATCGAGGTCGACCTTCCGCTGGTTGAGCTCTCCCTCCCGCCGAGACAGGTCCTCGGCGGCCAGTCGCTGCTGCTCCTCCACCTCGGCCTTCTCGAGGAGGAATGCTTGGTGTGCTCCGGCAAGCTCTTCGCGCTCCTCCGCCAAGTTCCGGAGGGCCGCCTGGTTGGCGGCACGGAGCTCCGCGGCACGCTTCTCCGGATCAGCACCAGCCTTGGCAGCCAGAGCCTCCCGGGACTCCAACTTAGCCTGCCTGGCCCGATACAAGGCCAGAAGCCGGCGTAGGAGTTGCTCCTCTTCGGGCTCGTCGCTGCTGCCGGGCACGTCGACAATCTTCAGCCCGGCGGAGGCGAGAACTTCTCCGTCGAAGGTCTCCCCCTCCGCGGGTGCCCTTGATGAGGACGCCCACGGGACTTGGATAAAGACCCCGTTGGCGGCCTCCAGATAGACGCCTGACCCAGCCGCGGGGGCGGAGGGGTCGACGGCCGGCGCAGCGTCCGATGCTCCTGCAGCCTCAGGGCCAGCAGTGCGGTCGCCGGTCCCTTCCCCAGCTGCCGCGTCAGCGGTCGGGGCAGTCTCCTTAGCGGTTGGATCGTCGACGCCGGTCATTCCTTCAGCGGTGGTGGCGTCGCCGCGCACTTCCTCCTCGGCGATGGTCTCTGTCTCCATCGGCTCCGGGGCGGGTGGATCTGACAGAAGAAAAAGAAAAGAAAAGATCGTCAAGCAAATATCCAAAAAAGAAGAATTCAAGAAAAGAGGATTACAAGGGTTTACCTTCGCGGGCCTCTTCAATAACGGGGTCCCTCGCCGGGGAGTTCTCCCTTGGCGGCGTAGAAGAAGCCCCCGCCGGCGGAGGGCTGCTGGCGCCTTCCCTTGGCGGGGTGTTCGCCCTTGTCGGGCTGCTCGCCCTTGGCGGGGTACTCGCCCTTGGCGGAGTACCCATCCTTGGCGGGGCGCTATCCCTCGCCGGGGAGCTCATCCTTGGCGGGGAGGGTGGAACAAGCGGCTCGTCGGGGGCGGCCTCTTGGTGCTCCTGCGGCTGCGGCTCCACTTCTGCACAAGACAATAAGACATCAATAAGGGTAGCAAGCTCAAGCACGCCCATCAAGCGGAAAA
Organism: Secale cereale; assembly: GCA_902687465.1. Classification (NCBI taxonomy): domain Eukaryota; kingdom Viridiplantae; phylum Streptophyta; class Magnoliopsida; order Poales; family Poaceae; genus Secale; species Secale cereale. The sequence goes on from LR738710.1 coordinate 743,387,109, forward strand.
GTGAACACAAGGCTTACGCTGGGGCCTGCGCTGGGGGCTGCTCTCCGGAGCAGCAGGCTGGTCCGGCAAGTTTGTCGCTGGCGCATCCCCCGTCGATGCGGCAGGCTCGTCGTCCTCGACGTCAACCACAGGGATTTTGGCCCTCTTCGCCATCCTCTGGGTCAACGTCCTGGAAGCCAAACAAGATCAGAACCAAGCAAGAGAAATCGAGACAAAAGCGACAAAAATCGAAGGAAATAGTAACTGCAAGTGCTTACTCTTCCTCCTCTTCATCGGAGCTGAGGGCGGAGAAGTCAAACTCCGCTTCTCGCGCTCCAGCGCGAGGAGCTGGAGGAGAAGGCTCCCTCGGGCGCTTGGCGGGCTCCGGAGCCGTGGGTTGTGAAGACCCCGCTCCGGTCATCCCCGAGGACGGAGGGGCGGAAGGAACACCAGAGCCGCTCCGGGAAGACCCCCCCTCCGCTTGCCGCTGGGGCACGGGGCGCCTCATCGACGACCTTGCTCGTCGTGGTGGCGCGCGTCGCACGACGCTTCGGCTGTTGTCGGGGCGCCTGTGGCCTCGCCGTCTCAGCGGTCTTGCGGAGGCGCTTCTTCTGCGGCGGTGGAGGACTTGGTGGTGGCGGAGAGTTTTCCGAGGACGAAGAGGCATCGTTGAGGTTCAGTGACCCGCCGGAGTCTCCGTCAGAATCGCCGGATTCGGCATCCTCCTCGACGGGCTCACTGGACTCAGTGCCTTGCCCGGCGGCCTCGCTCATCCCGGTAGGCTCCCTGGCAGCCTCCCCGGCAAACTCCTCGGGCGCAATCTTCAACAGCCTGAGGATTTCCTCCTCCTCGGCCTGTCTCACCGCGTCCGCCGCTTCCGCTTCTTCCACGGTGTACCCAAACTCCCCTGCGGCCGCCGCTGCGGCGGCCTCCTCCATCCTGTTGGCTATATATGCCACATCCCGTTCGGTGGTCTCCCGGGTGAGGCCCTTTCTCTCCTCGGGGTTGCGTGGCCGTTCGACCAGGCTGTCGAAGAAGGCCTGCACGGTCTCCTCTGAAGGCGTCAGCCAAGTGGGGACAACCCCGTGGGAATCACACTCGGGCATTGCCGCGCGGATGGCACTAAGAGCAGTGTTGTTGCACAACGGAACTACTCCCCGGAACGGGGTGAACCACTCCTTGTGCTTGGGGTCATGTTTGAACAGCTCCCGGACCATCCCCTTGAGTTCCAAGACAGTGAAGTTGTAATTCAACCCGGGGTGCAGCCTCATGCGGTCTGCCGCATTGCCAAACTCCCAGGCAGGCCTCTTCCTTTCCTGCAGGGGAGCAATGCGGCGGCGGAGGAAATCAGCCCCAACTTCACCTACTGTAAGGTTGGCGGCCCAGAGACGAAGGATCCTAGTAAGGGCAATCTGCAACGTGTCGTCCTCCGGGGCCAAGTCACTCCAATTCCTGCCGCGCACTATTGCAGTCTGCCGCGGCGAGGTGAACTGCTCAGGCTCATCTTCCATGACCTAGCACCAATCGGCCCGCCACTCCTCCCACTTGCCGCGGAGCTCCCCAATCAAGTACGCCTCCTTCTTGCCGAGCCTGAAGATCCAGGAGATGCTGCCGGAGAGTGGAGATCCGGACTCTACTCTAGGCGTGAAGAAGTGGCGGAAGAGAGCTACATTTGGGTGGACCCCGACGTAGTTTTCGCACAGATGTGCGAAAACGGCCAAAGTGAGGACGGCGTTCGGGGTGAAATCTAAGAGGTGGAATCCGTATGTGTTCATCACATCGCAGAAGAACTCTAAATACGGAGGACACAGGCCGCAATGGAAAAACGAAGCGAAGTAGTGGTAACCTCCCGGGTACAGGTCGACGGCTGCGGCGGGGAGGACTCTAGTGCGCGGGTGAGCCTTCGTCTCCCTCGCCCAGAACAAGTAGTACTTGTCCCGTAGCTCCCTCGCACCGAGCCTCGGCGGGAAGACCACCATCCTTCTCCGCATGGCCGCCAGCTTCGCCGCCTTGTCGGACTTCTCCTTCTTCGCCTGGTCGCTCTTCGCCTTGTCGCTCTTCGCCTTGTCGCTCTTCGGGGCCATGGCGGGGACGGCGAGGGAGGTCGACGGCGCTGCGGGTGGTGAAGACGACGGAGGAAGGGTGGAGCTCGGCTCTCTGTCGACCTTTGGGGAGGCAGAGAGCGGCGGGGGTTTCTGGAGATTCAAGACACAATGAAAGCAATGGGGGAAACTGCCCCTGCTTCCTCTGCTTTTAATGGGGGAAGTGGGGGACGTTCCGCATTTCCCCATTAAAGAAACAGGCCACGATCTCTCCCACGACGCCGCAATCGACGCACGCCGTTAGGGAGGGATGCGGCGAATCTGGAGTGGGAAACGGCGCGCCGTGGGCCGCGTGTGCCCGTGCACTGTTCTGGGCCTGGCCCAACAGCGCTCGGCACCATGTGTGGCCCAGGCCCGGGGGCTCCTGTCGGTGTACTAGAGTAGGGGTACCTTAGTATCCCAACTTGTGCACGGGCAGTAGCAGCGTCCCATGGTCTGGCTCGCCACGCGCCCGCCAAAGCCCACTCTAGACCCCCTTGAAGCCATTCAAGAACAAAGTATTCAAGTTAAGAGACAAGACCCCGGCAAGAGGAGCTTGCCGGGAAGGCCGCACCAGGCTCAAGGTTATCATTCCAGCACAAGACCCTGGCAAGAGGAGCTTGCCAGGAAGGACAAAGAACGATACCTCAAGAAGGTATATCGTGGCGCATCATGCGCCCCGGCAGGACCCGGAGAGCGACAAGCTTCCGGGCCCGGCAAGATCGCGACCCCGGCAAGGTGCTTGCCGGGGGAAGCTTACGTTGTGTGCCTGCGCTCCAGCTCATCTGCCCACGCGTCGCCCTGGGGCCCTTCCAGGGGCACGTGGCAGATGGCTGTGCAGCCTGGGGTACACGGTGGCGAGCCGCGGTGACGAGGCTATCGCCGTGGCGAACGGAGGCGCATGGACGGACGCTTTTGGGGCGACGGCGACGGGCATTCAATGCCCTTGTCCCCCACCGTCAGAGTTAGGTGAAGACCACTGTTCACACACTGTTCATGCATTGTTACAACTACCACCAGTTTTACATTTTTACCCTCCTCTTCGTTGGCACCTGTCGGTGACCCCTTTGAGCTATAAAAGGAGGCCCATGCACAACGTAGAGGAGGTTCGATCCCAGAAACTTGATCACTCCCTCGCTCGGTGTAGCTGGTACTGTAGATCTTCAAGCTCCCGAGCCTAAGAACTCAATACAACCAAAGCAGGAGTAGGGTTTTACGCGTCCGCGCGGCCCGAACCTGGGTAAACTGCCCGCGTGTGCCCCTCGATCCCCTCTTCGTGCTCCCTCCGCACCCTTGCCGTACCGTAGAAGGGGCTCCGGTCCCATAAGTGTTCGTGGGCGACCACTTTCCCCGACACAAGATTTCCGAAAGGGGAATTGAAGTGGACAAAGCCAAGATCGAAGCTATTGAGAGGATGCCCTATGCAAGGGACATGAAAGGTATTCGCAGTTTTCTCGGTCATGTAGGTTTTTATAGAAGATTTATTAAAGACTTTTCTAAAACCTCGAGACCCCTCACTAATCTTCTCCAGAAGGATGTTCCTTTTGCGTTTGATGAAAATTTTAAGGAAGCTTTTGAAATCCTTAAGAAAGCTTTAATAACTGCTCCTATAGTACAACCACCTGACTGGAATTTACCTTTTGAAATTATGTGTGATGCAAGTGATTTTGCTGTTGGAGCTGTTTTAGGACAAAGGGTTGATAAGAAATTGAATGTTATACATTATGCTAGTAAAACCCTTGATAGTGCTCAAAGAAATTATGCTACTACTGAGAAGGAATTCTTAGCTGTAGTTTTTGCTTGTGATAAGTTTAGGCAGTATATTGTTGATTCCAAAGTTATTATTCATACTGATCATGCTGCCATTAAATATCTTATGACAAAGAAGGATGCCAAGCCAAGGCTTATCAGATGGGTACTCCTTCTCCAAGAATTTGATTTGCAGATTGTTGATAGGAAAGGGGAAGACAATCCGGTAGCGGACAATCTTTCAAGAATGGAAGATATACCACATGACCCCATCCCAGTTAACGATAGTTTTCCAGACGAGCAACTTGCCGTTGTAAAAATACAACCTTTTTCTGACCCTTGGTATGCAGATTATGCTAATTTTATTGTTGCGAAGTATTTGCCTCCAGGTCTAACATTTCAGCAAAGGAAGAAGTTCTTTCATGATTTGAGGCACTACTTTTGGGATGACCCACATCTTTTCAGAGAAGGTCCCGACGGGATCGTGAGAAGATGCATTCCAGAACATGAGCAGAAGGACGTTCTCCGACGGTGTCATGATAGTCCCTATGGAGGACATCATGCCGGTGAGAGGACTGCACATAAGGTTCTTCAATCAGGTTTTTATTGGCCTACTCTCTTTAAAGATGCTAGAAATTATGTTTTAGCCTGTGATAAATGTCAGAGAGTTGGTAACATTAGTAGAAGGAATGAGATGCCTATGAATTACTCACTAGTGATTGAACCTTTCGATTGTTGGGGTTTTGATTTTATGGGTCCTTTTCCTTCTTCGCACAAGTACACTCACATTTTAGTAGCTGTTGATTATGTGACCAAGTGGGTTGAAGCAATCCCCACTGAAAGTGCTGATCACAAAACATCTTTGAAAATGCTTAAGGATGTAATATTTCCTAGGTTTGGTGTACCAAGGTATCTCATGACCGATGGAGGATCACACTTCACACACGGAGCTTTTAGAAAAGCTTTTGCTAAATACGATGTTAATCATAGAATTGCTTCACCTTATCATCCTCAAACTAGTGGTCAAGTTGAGCTTACCAATAGAGAGATTAAGTTGATCTTGCAGAAAACAGTAAACAGAAATAGGAAGGATTGGTCAAATAAATTAGGAGATGCTTTGTGGGCATATAGAACTGCTTACAAAAACCCCATGGGCATGTCCCCCTATAAGATGGTATATGGCAAGGCTTGCCATTTGCCATTAGAGCTAGAGCACAAAGCTTTCTGGGCTGTTAGAGAGCTTAATGCTGACCCAAAACTAGCTGGTGAGAAGCGTCTCATGAACTTGACTTCTCTAGATGAATGGAGAAGTGAAGCTTACGAGAGCGCTAAAATGTTCAAGGAAAAGGTAAAAAGGTGGCATGATAGGAAGATTCTGAAACGTGAATTTAATGTTGGTAATAAAGTTTTGTTGTTTACATCCCGTTTCAGGTTTTCTCCAGGTAAACTACTTTCCAGGTGGGAAGGACCATTTCATATTGAAGAAGTTTATCGGTCTGGTGCAATTAAGATTAATAATTTTGAAGGCACCAAACCTCAAGTTGTGAATGGGCAAAGACTTAAACATTACATAGCAGGAGACCCTGTCGATGTTGATGTGAATATAATATACACAACAACCCACGAAGAACATGTTGCAGCCCTGTTTCAGACGCCAGCAGAAGCAGAATAAAGAAAAGGTATGTAGTACGGTAAGAAAACACCGCAAAACATCATAAAAGTTCCGTATTACGAGTTTTTGTAAAATTAGTAAAATTCCGAGTCAAAGTGGAGCCGGAGACGACCACCAGGGAGTTCAGGCGCCCCCCTGGCGCCCCCCCCCCCCCCCCCCCC